>JADLZN010007877.1:0-679426 GCA_018155175.1 Sinocyclocheilus anophthalmus | reverse complement strand
TAAAAAAAAAAATTTAAAACCCAAGGGCACAATTTACCCTCAAACCTCTGTAAATGAAACGGATGGTGCTGAAAAATAGTCATGGCATACAAGTGTTTACACTTTCTGGAGTTCCCCTGGTGTCCCTCAAGCGGAGAACCTGACAGGAACCTCGTCTGTAAGCAGGAAGTGGTACTGACAGGCTTCTAAGTCACAGATTTCTCTGCTCCTCAGCCCTGGCAAAGTGATAAAGTCCAGAGAAATGACTCTACATTAATTCTGGGGTGTTTCAACTATTTATGATTCATTTATTATTTTGCAGGTGATATATAAAATTGAACAAGATAACAAAAACGTTCATTTTCATGAATCAGTTCAAACTATCTGATTGATAACTTTGATTCAACAAATAATTTAAATTCCCTGCATGGCATTTTTATATATTAAAATTATTTTTTATGTGATAATAACAATAATATGAAAAATCGTACTGTAGGTAAATATTGCCGTTCAGTGTTTGGTGCTGGAATTTTATATTGGTGTATATGAAAATGTATCTGTTCATTTAGTGAAATTCTCTTCATTTAAACTAGACTTTTTTACCTCTTACTACAAATGTTTTGATTCTACTTTGTTACAGTATTAGTTTGATTGAATGGCTGATTGATGTGATATAAAACGTTGGGGTCAGTAGATGTTTAATGTTTTTGAAAGGTCTCTTATTTTCACCAAGGCTGAATTTATTATAGAAAACACAGTAAAAAGTGAAATATTGTGAAATATTATTACACTAAATAACGTATATTTTGAATATATTGGAATGTAAGTTACTCTTTGAAGCAAAGCTCATTTAGCCATCATTATTCCAGTCTTCAGTTGCACATGATCCTTAGAAAATCATTCTAATATGGAGTTTGATCCACTTAATCCAAGTTCCCTCTCATCAGTAAGGTACTCATTTGACCTGTTCGCTACCGTATCTGCATCCTGCCTCAAAGGGAAGTATAATCACAAGAGATATCTTTATATATACCTTGTGGGAAAAGTAACACATAGCACACTTATTACCAAAAAGAGTCCTATTATGAAAACTAATACACTTTAATATACTGAAGTACAAATGAAGTCAGGAGTTGTGAAAAGTAAATGCTGCTAATTGAAATCTGAATGGAAATGCATATACTTCAGATTTATTTATATTAGATGAAACTATAGAGGTTTTTGAACCACTGAAGTATGACTTTTGCTAACTTTCATTAGTAATTTATTTAACATATTTCAAGGGGTCATATGATGTTGCTAAACAGAACATTATATTGTGTATTTGGTGTAATGAAATGAGTTTATGCGGCTTAACGTCTTGAAAAAACTCATTATTTTCTACATACTGTACATTATTGTTTCTCATATGCCCCGCCTTTCTGAAACGCTTCGTTTTTTACAAAGCTCATTGTTCTGAAAAGCTAGGTGTGCTGTGATTTGCCAGCTATCTAGTGCGTTGTGATTGGTTGAATACCTCAAGTGTGTGACGGAAAGGTTACGCCCCTTACCATACTGTGATGCCGTGTTCCGGCACGACGAGACAACACCAAATAAAACCCTTTACAAATGAGGCATTTGTTGCATCCGTGGGGACATAATTACTGATTATAATGACTATACGTCTTTTACGTGTTGCCGTATCGCGCAAGGACATACAAATCCCAGGTCTGCATTTGTGATACGGAAAAACGCACAAACAACAAGAGCTACCTCTACAACTGCTTAAAATTAGGGTTGATGAATCGTCAAGTGTCAAATACTGATTTAAACTATAAAAAATTTACCAATAAAGGCTGTGGTCAGAGCGCCAGACTGTCTTGATTCAACCAGTTGGAACTGCACCCCCTAATTTATGGCAACACGACCTTTGTGTTTGCACAGACACATTGTCACCGCCTACTTACTGCCAAGTTTCCAGGAACAGTCCTCATAAAAATGACCCCGCTGCACACATCTGAAATTTTGGGCTGAACTGTTCTGGAACAGTGTTGTACATAAAACTTAACCACTGATTTCTAGTAGTGTAAATTTTTGGAAGGCCAAACAAAGTAGTATCACTTTCACAACGAAACACACAGGATCGCAAACACGGCCGGGCTAGACTATGCGCGGTCCGGCGGTGGGGGCGATTGAGAAAGCGCAGCCGGCGGACTCTTCGACCCGAAGCGAAACGGCCGGCCGGCGCCTTGCGGCAACACATGTGACGACCCGGGCTGCGACTCGCTCGTCCACGGGAAAGCCTGATCCTACGGCGATGCACCACAGCGCAACAGCCTTGTCGTATTTCCTCCGCGACCACGCAGCGAGTGAGTCGCCGTCTTAGGGTCAAATTTGGACGACCCAAGACATCAAGGTGGTTTCGCCTTCACAACCCCGACACCACACAGCATATGATCCCAGTAGACGAACGCGGGCGCCGGGCAACAAACAATATACAGCGAGAATAAAACGTTACGCATCTTCTTTGCGTGAACATTTTGGCGGCTTTATGCAACTCTTCCCACACAGTGACATAGACATGTGGGGGAGTATTTAAACGAGGCGTTTTAGGAGGGGCGTGGACGAGTCTTAACTTTTATACAGAATATCTCTTTGGGTTTGAGACTGTAGTCTTAGCAACTTTAGGGATATATTCACGAACAGCTTGCAACACTCCAAAAAGAAAGAAAAACTTGAAACGCTGGTTTGAAAGCCTTCTTAAACCAGAGAGCTATGGACCCTTGCAGGTGAACAAAGACTCATGCATGAAAATATCTTTGTGAGAGTCTAGAAGAAAGGAGTGATGGGGTTTCCTTTGTCTGGCATTAGTCCATTACAGACATGCCATGCTCTCACTCTCTCTTAACGGGAAAGAGCATGCAGTGAGAGATGCAATCAGCTGCTGGCTCTGGGTGAACAGAGAACAGCATTCATTCATCTCCACAAGCTCTGCTTTATAACAGCAGACAGAAAGGTTTCACAGAGCATGATGTGGGCTTTTAATCCCCTTATAAGCTATACACAAAATCAAGGTTTAACAACAGAACAGCTTTTATACTCTTAAAGGAAACATTCTGGGCATTTCTGTTCACTAAGTACTTTTTAGAGAGAAAAAAAAATCTAGACAGTTTATTATACCTCTGTACAGCTAGAGGACATACAGTATAACATATTTACAATATATATGTAAGGGATAACAAACTACATTTTTTTCTTGCAAAATAAACCCTTAGAGGGTGATTAATACCATAATGCAAAGTGGTTGAATGTATTAGATTTATTATGTAACTATTTAGCAAATTAATAAATGCATAAATGCATTAATGGAAATTTAATATTGATTCAAGTTTAAATTATGTTTTTATGTGAGAAGGCAGGCAGTGCAGAATGATATGAGGCATGAAATTATGTAAATGTTGATGTAACAATATAGGTAACTTCTGTTGGTGCATGTAAAAATTATTAAATTTAAATTATTCTTGTAAATAAATGAGAGGTGCTCCGATCAGGATTTTTGAGGCCAGTCACCCCGATCACAGAACAGCAGTATCCGCCGATACCGATCTGTACTTAACACGTTAAATCAGAATCCATATGACGCAGCGATTCAAGCTATTTTTCCTTTTTCTTTGGAGTGTTAAAAGCTCTTGGTTCATAAATAAGATCTGTAAAGTTGCAAGGACTAAAGTCTTAAATCCAAAGAGACATTCTTTATAAAAGTAAAGTCAACCACGCCTACCTAAAACGACACGTTCTAACACGCCCCCACATATCTAAGTCACGATGTGGGAAGATTTGCATAAAACCGCCCAAATGTATACGCAAAGAAAGCGAGCGCCGTAAATTTATCTCGCTGTAATATTGTTGGTTTGACCGCTGCTGAAATGTTGTGGAGATGCTGTGTGTTTCGCTGTGAAAGCGAAACTACTTTGTTTTGGTCTTCCAAAAGAGGATGATATCTGCTTCGTCATGCCTAGTGCTGATCCATGCTGGTCGCTGAGGAAAAACATCAACTTTGCGCTGTGGATCGCCGGATCGGCGTTCACCGTGGACGAAGCGGAGTCCAGCCCTTGGGATCTCCGTCACTGGGTTGCCAAAAAGCCCGCCCGTTGGCCTATCGAAATCCGACGGCCGTCCCGCTCACTACTACACGCCGGCTGTTCCACTCTTAGTCCCGGACACCGCTCACGCTAAAAAATGCCGGCCGTTCTTCCTCACTCTAGGCCGCCGGCCATCCGCCTCACTTAATCCCGCCCGGCCTGTCTCCTCCACTTAGGTCCCCACCGTGACCAACCGCCTCACGCTCTAGACACTGCCGGTCCGGTCCTCACTCTAGGCACGACGGACACACCGCTCAATCTAACCCGCCCCGACGTTCCTCACTACTACTAGGTCCCTGGGCCCACGCCCGTCTCACTCTAACCAGCCGGCGCGTCCTCACTCATAGGCCGACCCGGCGCCACTCACTCCTGAGGCCCAGGTGTCGACGCTAGAGTGCGTGTTCGTGGTGAGCGAAACGTACTTTGTTTTACTACCTCCACGAGTGCCATCTATTATTGCCTTATTATCTAAAAGTGCTCTTTTCCTTTAAACATAGCCAAAAAGCCATATGTGTTGACTATGAAACACAGTAGACTTTAATAATATACATTTATGGTGTAATTACAAAATTTTCGTGTCAATCCATGTTATTATTTACCGCAAACAATGCGCTGTTACTTTAATTAAGCACTTGCAGCGCAGCAAAAACAGACTCGGTGCGGAAACGACCTTTTTTTTGCACCTGCTGAAGAGACAATGCTCTTGGGGAACGCCCCCCTGCCGGACCGGAACCGTGTGCAGTGTGAACGCTTTAATCCATTAACAAGAGCGCGGGAAAAATATGCACCCCATACACACTGCAAACTAAGTAATGTGAACCTGGCATAATGTGTGTGCGCTGCGAGTGTGCATGACTGCACGGTCTCCAGCGCTGAGGACCCAAACCGGGAGGGCGCCGCCGACGTGCCTGAAGGGGTTAAACACTGGCCAAGACATTAAAAACTAGAAATGCCACAATTATAAACTAGTGACGATGCGACACTGCCTCGATTTTGCAAGTGACAATTCATGTGTCAACTGTGCAGCGTGCAGTTCGCTTATAGACAGACGCGATGTGGTGTTTTGAAGCCATTTGCGTATTTTGAGAGAGAAAGAGAGAGCGCGCGCGGTGATTCACCTACGCTGTTTGTGAAATTATTGGTTCACAGAACGTTTTACATTAGGGACTTCATAAAGTAATGACGAACATATAAACGTGTGGTAACTCTCACCGTCATTAGTTATAATTATTTCACCAATCCGGACAGAGACTGAGGGGACAGTGCGCTGCATGTCGTCCACAACCTCGGACGGCAGGCGCGTATCAAGCTTGGAGCGGTTTTTAGATCAGCCTTTTATAGAGGACAGACGCGTCGATAGGCATCACACCCAAAGTGATGAGTATCGGCCGTAGCTAGATCGGTAGCCGATCAATCTGAGCCACCCTAAATATTTTTTTAATCTGTGTAATTTAGAGCAAAAAAAATCCCATGTGGAAAATATATTGTGGAATATGATTAACAAATATTTATATTTTTCACCACTGTTCAGAAAGTGGGGTCAGCCACAAAAATTATTTAGTATTTAAATACATGCCGTTTTCATTCATGAAAGCGTTTCATTTATTCAACAATGCCTGAAAAAATTCTGAAGATCATGAACGGCTCTAATCCTGACAGGATAATGTTACCCTTGTACCTAGACGAAATAATCAGAGCTGTATCCCAGTACGAGACTGTGCCAGACGATAGACCACAGGAATACATTTCATTTTACAATATATTAAAATGGAAAACTGTTTTTTAAATTATATGGTAATTATTTTAAATATTTCACAATATCACTGTTTTACTGTATTTTTGGTCAAATAATTGCATGTATTTACCAGCTAGACCACCATCCAACCAGCATATACCAACGTAGACGAGCACGAGAATTCATGCTGGTTTAAACTGGTCTTTTCAGCAGGGTCTAGTAATGTAAATAATCATAGTTTAGAGTACAGTTCAGGCAATGTGTTTTGGTGGCAGTGTGAACCCTCCCTGCTGTTATATTCTTCCCCTGTTACGTCCTTTCCAACCAGTTAGTCCAAGAGCAACATTTGCTGAGTGATTCATTACACTGGTGTAAATGCTACATGGGAACCAGTGAGTGCCATAAGCTTGGACCTCACAAAAACAGCTCACAGACACACACTGAGGGTCTACCACACATGCACACACATCCCATTCTGGTGGCCTGATCCAGGCATCTATCTTAGTACACAAGAACATGCTACAAACTGGAGATTTGGATCGACAGACCCATTAGAGTTTATTGGCCAGACTCTTGTGTGATTTCATTGGAGAGGACAGTCCGTTTAATGGACAAATTGTCAGCTCTGCCGCTGTTTGTCCACATCATCAAATTATGGAAGCTTATTTCTGCCAGAGAATAAAAATATAAAAAAATCATGACTTTTTATCCAACAATTCTTCTTATTTTTCACAGAATTGTAAGTTTATATCTCATAATACTAATCTCTTTTTTTAGAATTGAGAATTTATATCTTGCTATTGCGAGTTATTGATTGTAAGATGTAAACTCAGAATTAAAGCAGTGAAAGTGTCTACTTCTTAGTTATAAACCTCCACAATTTGACTTTTTATTCGAACTGTGAATTAAGTTAATTGTGAGATGTAAACTCAGAATTTGGAGGAAAAAAGTCAGAATTGTCAGATTGTAAATTCGCAATTGTGGGTTATAAATTTGCGATACTGACTTTTTTCTCACAAATGTATGTTTATATCTAGTAATTGCAAGTTATTAATTGCTAGACGTAAACTCAGAATTTGGAGAAAAAAGTCAGAATTGCTAGATGTAAATCTGCAAAAAAAAAAGTTATAATTTCAAAATTTTGACTTTTTTCTCAGAATTTAGGGTTTATATCTTGCAATTGCGAATTATTAATTGTGCGACTTAAACTCAGAATTTGGAGAAAAACTCAGAATTGCAAGATGTAAACTCCGAATTGTGAGATATAAACTCACAATTCAGATTTTTTCCCTCCAGATCAAGGCTTTATATCTTCAGAATTGCGAAGTCTGAATTGTGAGATATAAACTTGGAATTCTGAGAAGAAAAGTCAGATGAAATAACAAGATGTAAACTCACAACTGCAAGTTTTATGACAAGCAATTGTGATAATATAAACTTGCAATTCTGAGAATAAAGGGCAGAATGAGTGTGATATAAATTTGCATCTGAAAAAAAAATCTGAACTGTGAGATAAGAAGTTGCAATTACCTTTATAAAATGTTTATTCTGTGGTGGAAATAAGCTTCCATACCAAATTGCAACTCTTAACATGACCATTACAGGTTAGTGCTGAGGCACATGAAAACACACAATCAATTGGGTGATGAGAATTTCCAACTAAAGCAGATTGCACACACTAGGAGACATAGCGACGGTAAAAACCCTGCAGAGAAAAATAGCAACCTCAAATCATGGGCCCCTAAGGCCCCCAAAGTACCATGAAGCAGGCCCCAACTTCCATTTACCTCTGTCAAACAGAGAAAAGAATTTGAGTGGGTATAAGGTCTCTTCCATCCCTCTGAGCTGAAGCTCAATCACTGTTCATTCGACTCTGGATGCTCTTCTTTATTGGGGTCTTAGAGGTGACAGGCAGCTCTTTAAAAAGCTCCAGAAATTTACAGGCTCGTGGACAAACAGCTCCCTCCATTTTGCGACAGGGTTTTTAGGCCTGTAGAGAGCAAGTAGAGCTGAGCACGATTTACCGATGCTGTTAAAGCTGAATATGAGTAGATAAATCTGGGGTTGGGAAGGTCTGGGATGAAAACAAAGAGACCAACCTCACAGCAGAGTGCGCTTGAGCAGCAATAAACAGAAAAGTTGTAGCTCAAACCCAAACGCATGCAAAGACCCCACCCCAGCGAGGGGAAATAAATAGCCGTACCTGCCATATATATAGATGCACACATTATTATCAGGAAACGGTGCCAACTGTGTGATTTGATTGTCCCCCTGACATACAGTACTACTGATATCATCGACAAGATTAACTTTAAAAATTAGTCATGTTATTAATTAGATTTAACTTTATTTAATGCAGAATAGGTAAAAATAAACAAATAAAATTAATTTAAAGAAATTGGTATGTTCCCATAAATCATAATGACATTTGAACTCTTTCCCTGACATTGACAGAATTTTCGGCCATTTATGAGACAACATCTTTGACAACATGAAAAGCGATTTTCTTAGGTTCTTGTTCAAAAATGTTTTTTTTTTTTTTATGAACGTGCCCACATTTAAGTGCGGATTAAAAAAAAAAAGTAATTCATGAAGCTGGAATAAAACACTTTTTTGTTTGTTTGTTTGTTTAAAAGCAGAGGCTTTGTTCTTTCTTCTGACATATTGCATGATCAGATATTCATACAACAAATTATTCTGGGGGCCATAAAATGGCAGGCAACTTCTTTTTTTAAAAACGCTGGTGGGGAAAGAGTTAAGTTAAAAATATTAATAAAACTGAGACTGTAAAAAAAAAAGAAAACAAATGATTTGATAGTTCCCCATATATTTCTTTTACAGTCTTTATCAGTATATTTTTATGTTTGCACTTACCGTATATCAGCCTTGTCAATAGTTCAATTCTATTTTGGAGAAAAATTACTTTTAATTTATAAAATCCTGATATTTTTCAGCACAAATGTCACCATTTACTGAGAATGGCCTACCACCCTTCCATCATCTTTTACTAAAAGAGATTTGACCACCCTTCTTTTTCTCTCATGAAATATTCATCTCAAGGTTCGTGCAGTCTTAACATGGCTTCTGTCCAAATTAGAAAGCTGTTTGAGCTCCAGTCATCTCTCCTGGAGTTCTATAAATATGCTGTCTAAGAAGCACCTAAAGGAGAAAACTGCCAGCCATAACATGACCCAGTTCAGGGAGGAGTCACACTGAGAATTGCATGTCACCTTTCCAAGCCTGTAAATTTTGCATGAGTCTTACAAGCAAGGATATATATTTGATAGCGGTCTGCAAGATCTTCTATTATGAGTTTAAATGTTGTCCTCACAGCTGGTTCCAAAACTAACCAGACCTCCTCTGTGTTTGGTTACATACTCTGATCTACTGAATGAAGATCACAGTGTAGATTCTTCAGTCAATGTATGTTAATACTGAGTTTAAATTCAGTCAACATTTTGGGGTAAAACATTGTGTAAATAGCACTGAGCACTGATAATACAGACTTAATAATGGTTTGCAATCAGTTTAAAGAGTAATAACATTAGACATCCTTCATCTAAAGTGATACATGGCACATACTCATTCGCATTTTGGTCCAAACTGTTTTATAAGTTTCAAACCAGGATCACCAGCTAGTAACCAGGGCTGCATGTTTAATAATAATAATAATAATACGCTAGCACTAGGTTGCGATTTAATTAAATATGTGCACTGCGTGCTTCACAGTGAAGCGTCGCAATGTGTTTATTTATACGTGAGCAGCTCATGAGCCTGTGTTACCAGCATCTAAGAGTGGCTCGGTTCACAGTAAATGCTGCTCCATACAAACTCCATCTCTGCATCTACTCTGAGTTTGGGTCGCTTTAACATGCATTTAGGAACACAGCATCTTCCCATACTTGTAATGAGAAGTGCTTAACAACAAAAGAGAAGAAAAAGAACCACCGTGGGCCTCCGGCGGTTTTCCATCAAAATAAAAGTTCAATGGTTTAGCATTTGAAAATTAAGGAATTAAGACAGCCAACAATAATACATCTTGTAATAGATTTTTTCAATTCCATTTTAATTTCCCAATCACAATTTATATCAGAAAAATCACCAAATCGTGCAACCCTACCAGTTACTAATAAAGACTGTGAGAATAAAGGTAATTATCTGTTGAAATGGTGTGGGTTTGCCACAGGTTCATCTATTTCCTCTTAACTATTGAGCTCTTCATCTCTCCTAACTATAGAGATGAATGTCAGTGTGCGCACAGGTTATATTTTGAGCCGGTTTCCCAGAAGCGTCCGGCTGCTGACGGGCACACACATTAGTGAACGAGCGGCGCTTACCCATGAGGCCGCCTCATCAGAAGTCTAACACAATTAAACTTCTCTTCCCACTCTGATACATTAGCAATGCATCAATTTGAGATATCCCAAACATACATCCCCATCTGCTTCCACTGACTGAAACCAAACACTCTGTGAGACAGCAGGTTCATAGTGAGGTCAAACGCTGACTGTAAAATGCCTACATTTACATACCAACAAAATGAAAACCAACCAATCTTATTCTAGTGTAAGGCCCAGTAGCTTATAACATCATCATAAAATTTTTACTGTGATCAGCTACAACTCGGTCACCATACACTATGAGAGTTTTCAGAAAGCGCAATAACACCAAACAGGACATTTCATTTCACAGTGCTGTGGATGTAATTGGAAAAAAAATGATTTTCAGTCATGGAGACTAGATGGCAGGAGAGCAGCAGTGAGACGGCCAGTGTAATATGTCTCCTGTCCAGACAGAGACAGACAGACTCAGAGACAGCAGGGATTCATAGTTCAAGCGTAGAGCGATCATGAAGAAAACTGGGAAAGATGGACTTGATAATGTTTAATTCTGCAAAGTGCTTTTTAGAATTCTCTAAAAGTATATTAGGAATTAATTATATTCCAATAACCCAAAGTTTAATCAAATACATAATAAATGAGTGTTCTTTTTCAAAAGCTCTAGATTTAAACCGTCCTGGCTTTCATGACTTTCTTCTCGTACGGTTTTTTTTTCATACATATTTTTTATGTATTTAAAATGTATCAGTAAGAGGTATCATAGTGGGTTTGACCCATTCGGGTAAAGGGGAGGGGCCTCTGTTTGATCTTGAATTTGCATACAGATGAGCTAATGAAAATGCATACCAGTCCTTTATGCCCTGAAGACATGTCTTGAATACCAACCACACAGACAGGAAAACAGACTAATAATTATTGGTGTTGGAACCCTTTATTATTTATTGTGTACTGCTGCAGTATGAAGCACTGGTACTCTGTGTGCTCTCAGAGGGGTTTAATTGCTCAGTGGTTGCTCTTTCAGAAGATTTAAAGATGTTTGCCTCAGATGTTTCTTAGAAATGTAATTATAAATAGAAAAAAAAAAAAAAAAAACAAAAAAATACCACAAGTGTTTAACAGACAGTAAGGAATATAAAATTGATCTAGAAAGTAGCGCAAATAATTAGGATGAAAGATGTTTGAGTTCTGAAATTACTTTTGTTTGTAGACTTTGGTATCTTGGAAAGAGCTGCGGTTTGAGACATGTTTGAGATCTCTTGTGAAATGTTCTCCTGGATCTTTTCGTCAGGTGAAAAGTTTACAAAAAACTGGCAAAGAATTTTACTGCTATCTTGAAAAAGCATCATTTTGTTCAGGGATTTTTGCAGTCAGGAGTTATATATATATATATATATATTATATATATAAAAATTACATTAGTTATTTATAATCATTATTGAAAAATAATTGGATTAATTAATTTTGCACATGAGCCCTATGCTTTTGAATTTTGAATCTTTTTTTTATATATTTTAGATATATATATAATATATATATATATATATATACTATATATACATATATATATATATATAAAAATTTTTCTATATTTAATTTGAACATTGCTGGGTTCATTTAGATTTAAAATAAATGTCATGCACGTTATATTATATTATATTATATACTTTTAAACTTATTGCTGTTTGTTTGAATGTTTGAGAATCTTTGTTTTTTTTGTTTTTTTTTTCCCGAAGAGCAGACACTCCCACTGCTGCATTTGTTGAAACACTATTAAGGTGTCATTTTATTCTAAGCACCTTGTTCTCAGCTATACTGACCTTCACCAGAGGTCGTTGCCAGGGGAGATGGCACCACTGCAGGGAGAGACCGATCGCATTACAAAGCACATAAATGTGTTGTCAGGACCTTGTGTCTCCCCTCTTAATCGGAGACGGGGGGAATCATACCTCTACAGGGCTGGACTGAGCACGCTCTGTAGCTCCAGCAGAACAAGACTGTGAAAAGACCTGCCAATCAAGGACCCTCAGGGCCCAATGTCCACACAAAGTCTGCTTGCACACATTAGCCAGTGAGAACAGAGCTGGGCCCTCATCACCTGCCTGATGCAGTCAGACCCCTGCAGACGCCCCACAAGGTAACCTGATTAATGCGCTCAGCGCTGACAGCTGCTGATAGATGCCACGATAAACAAAAGCAACCCTGACCCATTGTGCTTTCTGTCTGTGTGGATCTCTGACTCTCTGAGGCCTCCAGAGCATCTGCAGATCTGCTCTTTGTCAGTCTGTCTGTACTCAGCTTTTGACAGGAAGTTGGAATGTGAGAAGAGATGAGGGCTGTATTGGTTAGCAGCCCACACTCAGAGAGGTCCCAAAATTCAGTTTGCCACATCGGACAATGGAGTGAATGAAGAAGATCTAACAGCTATAAATACTGCCATTTTTATAGTCACGAACACCCATGAATTTTGTGGTATTTGCATGATTTTTTATTTAATAAATAACAATAAAATACAATAATTTTTTTGTTATGTGAATACATGAAATCATAAAAGCAGAATCCAACTCATGAATTCCAACTATTATTTAAAATAACAATCAATTGAATGTGTGTCTTGTAAAACAATTATAAAACAAGTATAAATTGTACACTCTCAGAAAAGAAGGTACAAAAGCGTACCTTATTATGTATAAATAATAGTGTACAAATAAAAGAATTAACTAAATTAAAGTATTAAAGAAGTAAACAAACAAAGAAACAATCAACCAAAAATGTAAGTAATTTAATTCAATTTAAATAATTAATTAACCTATTTAATCTCATTAGTGTTTTAAAATAAAATAAAATAAATCTCATTGCCGTTTTGGGTAAAAATTTAAATATAAGAGATACTGTGACGAGTGGGGGCGGGGCCGAGAGCCGTGGGAACGGAGCGAGGCCGGTGGAGTAATTGATAATGAGCAACACCTGCGCCACTCACCGGTCTCGAGTCTCACGGAGGAGCTCCGGAAGGATAAAAGGAGGAGTGACGACAGTGAAAGACGAGAGAGGACCAGGCCTGGACTTTATTTTGTGTTTTGGTTTTTGTTTGTGCACGACAGTCGTCCGCGAGGGGCTGTCGCGCTATTTTGTGTTTGTTTATTTTATTAAAGTTGGTTTAAATGTCCGCCGGTTCCCTTCTTCCCGACCTACAAACTTGCTACAGATACAATTAGTGATTTTTTCCCCCTATATATTTGTTTAAAATCATAAAAGCAGAATCTGATTCTTGCGCAGTCATGAATAAATACATTTACACATCTGAGATAACATTTGAAAAAACACAGGAACAAAGTACAGTACTATCACAAGGCTATGTGGATCTTCTCAGTATTTCTCCTTTAGGAGTGCTGAGATCAGGAAGCAGATGGAACTGGTTATATCATGCACATCTTCCCCTAAACACACACATATGGACGCAAATATGAGAACATCCCTACACTGCACACATAATCGATCACATTTGAACATCCAAACACATTCTGCAGTCCGCTGGCAACAGCTTTGTGTTAATGTCACCACAGTCTCACATCTGGAAGCGAGTCAAACGGGATTTCTACTTTGAAGGGTTTCTGATGTTCTTGATGATGCCCTGAATTACACATCACATCTGCTCTGTGTATCAACCATACCAGGGATGTAGGAGGAACAGTGTGTCTTGGTTTCTAGAGTCAGGCCAAATTACAAGTTGGAGACACTTTTTTTTCTTCAAGCCTGAGTTTTTAATTGCCATCTAATCATTGAAATTAACACACTGGGTGCAGGTGTCTTTCTCAGATCATGACTGGGATCTTTCCTTATGGTTCTCAGCAAACTGGCACATATAACTATAATCTGTCAGTTGTAATTGTAAGTTTGGGTCAGTCACACTTATATGAGGTGACTACGCAGTGTGAATGGGCCAAGGCTGAAAAACCAGTCAGCAGGAGGAAAAAAAAAGATGGGTGTCACAGACGACAGACAGTTTGTGGTGGGCTGCTCTGCCCTTCCTCCAGACAGATCCACCCAGGCAGTGAAGAGAAAGGAGGGCAGGACGTGCAGCCAGAGGTGACAGACGGAGTGGTGTGATCGCCAGCAGCTGAGCCCCCCTTCAGCTCGCCTTTCTGTTCTTCACTTCGAGTAAGAATAATAAGCCTTTTTAGTCCGGACACCTGCAAAACTGAGGGTGCGAGACAAGTATGAAAGCCAAGAGCGGTGTGAAAGCTGCTCTTTCCTTTTCCCTTTGGGCAAATCACACTGTGTCACAGACAGCTTCATTCTGAATGTTATTATCACACGTGTAGCGTCTGGACCAATCCAACACACTATATATTCTCTTTTTATATGACAAATACTCTGTAACCTCAGTTAACAAGCCATATGAGGACCCATGGACCCTTCCCCCCCGGAATGCGTAACACCCCAGGAAGTCGAACAGGCCTCTTTGTTGCATGGCAACCAACGCTAATATCACTGGTTTTATTGGCCAAAAGAATGCAAAGCAAGGAAAATCCCTGCATGTCCCAAGGAAAATCAGAGTAGAAATGGACTGTGTTCTAGATAATTCATAGAAAAACCGTTATTTGAAAGAACACACATATTTCTTCAGGCCATTGAGTATATTATTGTCATTGTGTATTTTATCTTTTATATTTTTTTAGACTATTTTAGTATGCTTGTGAGGGGACCCATTCCTGATCATCCCTTTTCACTATATGTAATCTTACCTTGTTTAGTATCTATGAATTTGCCTTTGTATGATCGAAACAAGCGTGTATATTATATGGTGGTACATAGGCAATATATATTAGGGCCCTGAGAATCGTAAATAATTTCGATTTAAGTCATTTGAAAATACCATGCTTAGAGAAAACAAAGGCGTCGTAAACCCTCCAGCAATTGCCACCTCCCGATCGGAAATTCCATTTTGCTCATTGGAAAAGCCCATCTTGAAAGGCGGAGATCTTCTCCGAACTTAAAGGCCCGGCTCCAGGGACCCGCCCTGTCGGTGGTTCAGTCAGAAGCAAAGATGATGTGAGAAAAACGCTTCAGGATACCAAAGCATCTGTGCCAGGCCTTTTCTTCGGCCTAGTCCTTTCCATTCATCAAGTAACACTGACTCAAACTGGTTCTTCTCATCGACCGAATTCAGCAAAGATCTACGGGAAGCTTTAAGATTTGCATCAGGAATCTCTTTCAGACCGCCGAGACTCGCTAAGTATCAAACTTAGTCTTATTAATTGATACATTAAGTATCAGTTACACCTTTTTGCAAAGGTGTGTTTGAACTCAGAATCTGACGTATCCCTGAAGGCTTTGATCTGTTGAATATACATGCAAAGTGTTCCATAAAATCCATTCTTTATGCCTCTTTCTATGCTGAGTTAAACTTTAACCCTTTCCTATACCAACTGTATGTGTGTGTGTGTGTGTGTATGTGTATGTTAGACCGGCTTAATGTGTTTATGTAGTATGTTAGACTAGTTTAAGTGTTTATGTAGTTAATAAAACCTTACTTGTATCACACTTGACGTGTTCATTGTTTACTCATAACCGGAGTCAATAATCATGCGGATTTACGTTAAAAACTTATAGAATTGTACAGTAAGAAAGTTATTTACTTTAACCAGGAAATTTAACGTTCTTAGAATTGACAAGACGGTTGACCCTGAGTGGTCAGCTAAATATCTACAGTGGATCTAAAATATGAATAGTTAATTATAACTAGTTATGGTTAATTATTCATATTTCCCATGAGCTGATTTGCTACACACGCATAATGATATATCTACATTTAATTCATGAGTCAAAAAAGAAATGTTTGACATTGAGAATACCCTTAGGAAAGAAAAATCACAAATGAGATCTCTTTAATACCTCAGTTCTTGTTGTTGTTTCTAAATGACATTCAGAATCATTGGAGACTTCTGCTTCTTAGATTAAAAAAAAACATATTTTCTTTAGAGTTTTAAAATAGTAATGTTTGCAAATCTAAAGTGAGAGATTCAATATGAATCATATATATATATATATATATATATACAGGTGCATCTCAATAAATTAGAATGTTGTGGAAAAGTTCATTTATTTCAGTAATTCAACTCAAATTGTGAAACTCGTGTATTAAATAAATTCAATGCACACAGACTGAAGTAGTTTAAGTCTTTGGTTCTTTTAATTGTGATGATTTTGACTCACATTTCACAAAAACCCACCAATTCACTATCTCAACCAATTAGAATACTTCATAAGACCAATAAAAAAAGCATTTTTAGTGAATTGTTGGCCTTCTGGAAAGTATGTTCATTTACTGTACATGTACTCAATACTTGGTTGGGCCTCCTTTTGCATGAATAACTGCATCAGTGCGGCGTGGCATGGAGACAATCAGCCTGTGGCACTGCTCAGGTGTAATGGAAGCCCAGGTTGCTTTGATAGCGGCCTTCAGGTCATCTGCATTGTTGGGTCTGGTGTCTCTCATCTTCCTCTTGACAATACCCCATAGATTCTCTATGGGGTTCAGGTCTGGTGAGTTTGCAGGTCAATCAAGCACAGTAACACCATGGTTATTGAACCAGCTTTTGGTGCTTTTGGCAGTGTGGGCAGGTGCCAATTCCTGCTGGAAAATGAAATCAGCATCTCCATAAAGCTTGTCAGCAGAAGGAAGCATGAAGTGCTCTCAAATTTCCTGGTAGATGGCTGCGTTGACTGTGGACTTCAGAAAACACAATGGACCAACACCAGCAGATGACATGGCAGCCCAAATCATCATGATGTGGAAACTTAACACTGGACTTCAAGCAACATGGTTTCTGTGCCTCTCTACTCTTCCTCCAGACTCTGGGACCTTGATTTCCAAATGAAATGCAAAATTTACTTTCATCTGAAAAGAGGACTTTGGTCCACTGTGTTCTCTGAAATCCACAGTCAATGCAGCCATATACCAGGAAATTTTAGAGCACTTCATGCTTCCTTCCATGCTTTTCTTTATTTCTACTGGGTGAGCCACGGGGCTAAAGTAACCATTATAACATGATTATTTGAAGGATTAATGTGAAGAAACAAAAATTGTAGGCAGCCGCATAAATATTTTATGGATAGGGTTCATCACCTAATTAATATTCATGAGCCAATATGATAAGGTTTATACAGACATGCATACATTTCTTAAAATACATTTATTTATACATGTGTGCTTAATGTGTTATTTTATTCATATTTAATCTTATTTATATTAATATTTTACTTATTAAATGAAGATGATCAAATAACTTAATTTAAATCTAAATAGCATTCATATGTAAATTAACGATGAATATAATTACATTTATTATGTAAATAATGACATAAGATTCATGCATATAGTCCTTTTACAAATGAATCTGTGCTGCATATTTGCAGATTTCTTATAGATGAACAAAAATTTAAATAAAAAAAGTCTATCCTGGAACACTGTATATGTCAAAAATGTTCTCACATGTTTCTTTTTGTATTTATCCTGAGGAAGTTTAAGGAGAAAAACATCTTAGACAAAATTCATATTTAAATAATAACGGAGAACTCTATTAATAGGATATTTTATCACCTTCTTCAGTGGTGCCTGAACGAAAGATTTTTTGAGAAAGTCTTTTTTTCTTTCTTTCTTTCTTTTTCTCCATAAAATGGAAGTCAATGGTAACCAATATTCTTCAAAACATATTCTCGTGTTCTGTAGAACAACCTGATTTTTTTTTTTTTAACTATTCCTTTGGTCATGGTTGTTTTAATTGAAAATATTCATCTGGTGTCATAGAGAGCCCACATATATAAGACTGCCTGCATGGTTCATTTCAGAGTGTCAGACAGTCTGTGACTGACACTAGCTAGTGATAAAGCCCCTCTCTAGATCCAATGGTGTTGGCTCCACTGACACGTCTGAAACATGCCCCTCTAGTGTTGTTGTTTAATATCTGATCAGTCTGAACAGGTTCCTTCTTGTGAGGTGTGAAACTGCATGGCACAAACAGAGCTGCAGCTGCAAGGGCCCCTCAGACCACAGCACTTCATAACCGTAAAAACAAACCAGCAGAGAAAACCCAGGAATGTCATCTCACACTTCTCCTGTACAGTCTCAGCCTGCATACTGTAAACACACCAGTGCTGGGGAGTAACTGGCTAAAAGCAGTCTAGCCGTTGCTATACTGCCTCAACAACATTTTCATTAGAGTGAGAATAATTCAGCCACTTTAAAATATCATAGCTTTTTATAGTAACAAAAAACTATTAGAGGTGTTAGTGAATAAGTTCATTCAGATGGTTAATTTCAATCAACCTTGAACTGGATTTACAGGTTTAAGTCCTTCCACAGCAGTTTACATCATTTTCTTAGTTTTATAAGTCATATTTTGTTAAAATGTATATGTATTTAAAGTTAACATGAAATGAAAATTAACCTCATTGTGAATAATTTATCCATATATGTTTATTATTATTATTATTATTACAAAAAGACAAAGGTACAAAAAAACTAAGAGGACTTACATGAGTTAATACGGGAAAGAACTACAAATCCCATGAAGGAATGACAAAGACCAATCAATGAAAAATGGAGAAATACAAAACTATTCATTTAAAATTGTTAATGATATCTATAAAAACAGCATATTTTAGGTTAATTACAATATATGCATAAATATGCAAATATTATTAGCAATGCATATACTAATAGCAATAAATATACAAATATTATTAGCAAAAAAGTGTGTTAAAATAAAAAACCTGTGAGGCTATCAAACACTGCGCGTATGTTTGAGAGCACCTGCTGTTAAAAAGAAGTACACTTTAGCATATTTTAAATAGAGTAAAAATATTTTTTTCCCCGGACAATTAATGCATGATATTTTAATTAAATGCTTATAGCTTAAATTTATATTAAACTCAATTAGATGAACATAAAAGAGTGTTTTTGATTCACTTAAGTAGGACTAAAGTACATCTTTATATGTAATTACTTCTGTTGTAAACCATTTCATTGACATTTTATAAGTGTACTTAAGTGTGTTAAGAAGCACTCTCTTTAAATACACTTTTGGCCTTTTAATTGAATATTACATTGCCTGCAAGTACAGTATGTATATACAGTGGGGCAAAAAAGTATTTAGTCAGCCACCAATGTGCAAGTTCTCCACTTAAAAAGATGAGAGAGGCCTGTAATTTATCATAGGTATACCTAAACTATGAGAGACAAAATGAGAAAAGAAAATCCAGAAAATCACATTGTATGATTTTTAAAGAATTAATTGGTAAATTCCGCGGTTAAATAAGTATTTGGTCACCTACAAACAAGCAAGATTCTGGCTCTCACAGACCTGTAACTTATTCTTTAAGAGGCTCCTCTGTCCTCCACATGTTACCTGTATTAATGGCATCTGTTTTGAACTTGTTATCAGTATAAAAGACAACCGTCCACAACCTCAAACAGTCACACTCCAAACTCCACATGGCCAAGACCAAAGAGCTGTCAAAGGACACAGAAACAAAATTGTAGACCTGCACCAGGCTGGGAAGACTGAATCTGCAATAGGTAAGCAGCTTGGTGTGAAGAAATCAACTGTGGGAGCAATTATTAGAAAATGGAAGAAATACAAGACCACTGATAATCTCCCTCGATCTGGGGCTCCACGCCAGATCTCACCCCGTGGGGTCAAAATGAAAACAAGAACTGTGAGCAAAAATCCCAGAACCACACGGGGGTCCTAGTGAATGACCTGCAGAGAGCTGAACCAAAGTAACAAAGGCTACCATCAGTAACACACTGAGCCGCCAGGGACTCAAATCCTGCAGTGCAGACGTGTCCCCCTGCTTAAGCCAGAACATGTCCAGACCCGTCTGAAATTTGCTAGAGAGCATTTGGATGATCCAAAAGAGGATTGGGAGAATGTCATATGGTCAGATGAAACCAACATATAACTTTTTGGTAAAAACTCAACACGTTGTGTTTGGAGGAGAAAGAATGCTAAGTTGCATCCAAAGAACACCATACCTACAGTGAAGCATGGGGGTGGAAACCTCATGCTTTGGGGCTGTTTTTCTGCAAAGGGGCCAGGAAGACTGATCCGTTTAAACGAAAGAATGAATGGGGCCATGTGTTGTGAGATTTTGAGTGAAAACCTCCATCCTCCATCAGCAAGGGCATTGAAGATGAAAAGTGGCTGGGTCTTTCAGCAGGACAATGATCCCAAACACACCGCCCGGGCAAAGAAGGAGTGGCTTCGTAAGAAGCATTACAAGGTCCTGGAGTGGCCTAGCCAGTATCCAGACCTGAACCCAATAGAAAATCAATGGAGGGAGCTGAAACTCCGTGTTGCCCAGCGACAGCCCCAAAACATTACTGCTCTAGA
Source organism: Sinocyclocheilus anophthalmus (assembly GCA_018155175.1). Taxonomy (NCBI): domain Eukaryota; kingdom Metazoa; phylum Chordata; class Actinopteri; order Cypriniformes; family Cyprinidae; genus Sinocyclocheilus; species Sinocyclocheilus anophthalmus. The sequence goes on along the minus strand of JADLZN010007877.1, from coordinate 658,857 downwards.
GTGTCACGGCCGCTAAGGGGCACCGTGGAAAAATAGGGTCTGGGTCCAAATGCAGGTGAAAACTTACTTTATTCCCAACAGAAAGGCCGACAAGGCAAAACAAAAACAGGTCTAAGGACGACGAACACCATTACATACACACAATACAGCCAGGTCGAGTGGTGAGTGAGAGGAGAAGATATAGTCAGTGACAACGGGGCACAGCTGAGGGTGAGTGTGATGAGTGAGTGACTGAACAGGTGTGTGGAGTTTGGGGAATTGGTGTAATGAGTGAACAGGTGTATGGGGTTTGGGGAATGGGAGTCCGGGAGATGGCGCCCTCTGGAGGAGAGAGGGAGAACACCAGAACGCCAGACCCTGACAGGACCCCTCCTCTAAGGAATGGCTTCCAGACATTCCAGAGTGCCCCCCCCAGGGGAACGGCCGAGCGGGGAGGGAGTAGGGGGAGGGATGGGGGGCCCAAGTCCATGTGGTGGCGGGGGACCCGGGGCCTGGGGCAGAGCCGGTGGAATGGGCACCCAGGGCAGAACTAGCGGCCACCACAGCGGTGCATGTGGTGCTGCCTCCCCGGAACCGGTAATGGCGGGCACCGCCGCTTCGGGGAGACTGAGAGCGGGCACCGCCGCCTCGGGGAAACCATGAGCGGGCACCGCCGCCTCGGGGAAACCATGAGCGGGCACCGCCGCCTCGGGGAAACCATGAGCGGGCACCGCCGCCTCGGGGGAACTGAGAGCGGGCACCGCCGCCTCGGGGACATCGTGCGCGGGCACCGCCGCCTCGGGGACATCGTGCGCGGGCACCGCCGCCTCGGGGACATCGTGAGCGGGCACCGCCGCTTCGGGGACATCGTGAGCGGGCACCGCCGCTTCCGGAGCTTTGTGAGCGGGCACCGCCGCCTCGGGGACGTCGTGCGCGGGCACCGCCGCCTCGGGAGCCCTGCGAGCTGACCACGCCGCTCGCACCGACATCAGCAGGGGTTCCTGCACGCTGCGTGTCAGCCCGGGACGCACCGGGAACGGGCGTGAGGTACTGGGTGAGGCAGACGAGGCCTCTGACGCCCCGTGGATTGCCGCTTCGGGAGGACTGTGAGCGGGCTCCGCAGCTACCTCCACCCTGAAGGCGGAGCCGCTCAAATGCAGGGCCAGGTTGATATAGTCCTCCAGCGACTCCTCGGGGACCCAGTACGGCATCAGGGACTTGAAGGGCTCGGCTAGGCCTCCCCAGAAAAAGACCATGAGGCAGGTCTTATCCGTGGCCGACTGGCGAGCCCCTCCCACGAAGTCCCTGGCGTAATCCTCAATGCTCCGGTCTCCCTGGCGGACGTTACGAAACCTCCCTGCTGGACCCATGTCTGCTGGCTGTATTCTGTCACGGTGCGATAAGGGAGCACCGTGGAAAAACAGGGTCTGGGTCCAAATGCAGGTGAAAACCTCTTTATTCCAAACAGAAAGGCCAACAAGGCAAAACAAAAACAGGTCTAGGGACGACGAACACCATTACATACACACAATACAGCCAGGTCGAGTGGTGAGTGAGAGGAGAAGATCTAGTCAGTGACAACGGGGCACAGCTGAGGGTGAGTGTGATGAGTGAGTGACTGAACAGGTGTGTGGAGTTTGGGGAATTGGTGTAATGAGTGAACAGGTGTATGGGGTTTGGGGGAATGGGAGTCCGGGAGATGGCGCCCTCTGGAGGAGAGAGGGAGAACACCAGACGCCAGACCCTGACACTAGCGGAGATCTGCATGGAGGAATGGGCCAAAATACCAGCAACAGTGTGTGAAAACCTTGTGAAGGCTTACAGAAAACGTTTGACCTCTGTCATTGCCAACAAAGGGTATATAAACAAAGTTTGAGATGAAATTTTGTTATTGACCAAAAACTTATTTTCCACCATAATTTGCAAAAAAAAATTCTTTAAAAATTCTACAATGTGATTTTATGGAATTTTTTTTCTCATTTTGTCTCTAATAGTTGAGGTATACCTATGATGAAAACAGGCCTCTCTCATCTTTTTAAGTGGGAGAACTGCAACAATTGGTGGCTGACAAATACTTTTTTTCCCCACTGTGTAATCTCTATAAAATTATAATATCTATATATATAATATATATAATTTAGACAAAGTGTATTATTAATACAATTAAGTCATTTATTTTTCACAAGATATTACCAAACAAATGGCAAATGGGTGTTAAGGAAACCTGTTTGAAAACGGTCGTTATTTTAGCAGTTGATGATGCTAGTGGCACTGAAATTACTCACTTTATCTCAAACTAACTTAAACTATGTGTAACTTGTAGCTTGGTTGCTTTGAAGTAGCTTCCTCAACACTGCTACACACACTCTGCTCTTGACCTGGGTTCACTGTCTAATCCTGGACACACTTCACTCGCTACATACTGACAGACGTTAGTTAGCAGGCAGAAAAATTCCTCAAGGTTCCCCAGAGCCCTTGTGCACAGGGTTCAGGGCAGCCTTGTGAAACGAGGACCTTAAACTTATACACTTCAAACCCCTCATTCCCATCATTCTGCTGTAGTTGTTCAAAGAGCTGTCCCAAGCAGGCCCCGGCAGGCACGTCCAACTCGGAAACCGGATTTATTTCATTCAGAGAGTAAAAATCGTTTGTCTGCTTTACTTCTACAAGTGTTCACTCCCCTGCTGCTCTTCAGAGAAAGACGAGAATCCTGTAACGTGGCAACAGCCTCCCCATCTTTTATTAGTTTTGAGTGACACTTTGAAACTGTGGCCAGGATGGAGACAAAGCGGTGACACAAATACAAATGAGCCTCCCGCTAAAGGCTACTAAACAGAATAAACAACCCCGGGTTCAAATTGTTTTGAATTCACTGATGGCAGAGACAAATCAATAACACTACAGTGAGAGTTTGGAAACTGAAAAGCACTGATATAAGCCAAATACTCAGTCAGAGGGGAAAATGCTATGCATGGAAGCAAACTGAGAAGCTGCTGGCTGCAGACAGATGGCATTCAGGGGCTGAAAGGTTGACCATGGTGCCTGGATCTGCTCTGACAAGAGAGCTAAGCAGGAGCTTACCACCTACAGACTCAAGTCTAATGGAAACTGACTGGCATGCCTGAAGTTTAAAAGGCACTAAACCTTAAATGAAGAAACTAACTAACTGAACTGTCTGTCTATCTATAACATGATCCACCAACAACGGGGGCTACTAAAGAGTGATAGTGGGTTCGTGGAAAAGCATAGGAAAATTGTGTAAAATTAAAAGCTAAAAATACTAAAATATTTCATTTTTTAATCATAATATTAATAGCAATTATTGTTATACAATGTCAACATATATAAGCTATTTTTTCCACATATTGGAGGCCCATGGCATCAATAAGTGAAAGACCCTTACCTTGAACACCCTAGCAATGTCCTAGCAACCACCAGAATAGAGTGCAACAGCCGGGTTCCACCATTAAAACCACCATTCATTTTCTCCATAGGGAGAAACTTATATAACTTATAACCCTTAAAAGACCTACTGTGAATTCCGAGGTTGTTAATCGATGGCAAAAGTTTTTTTTTTAAAGCCATCTGTTCACACTATTTCAACTTATTTAAAAATAATCATGTTTAAAAGCTGAATTTATGGTGAAAAACTACATTACCTATGATGCTGTACAGAAAATCCCACCAATCAGAGAGTTGCACTGAGCAGATCACACTAAAAGAGCTTGCAGAAAAGCACTGCAAATGCCGTAATTGGTAGGGCTGGGTATTGTGTATGAAAAATGTCTTGCCTTTCGGTAACAAATTTCGATACCTAAGGGGTTAAACTTGTCAACGTCAGTGAGCCAATAAGCATGCAGCATGTTTGATGTGCCTAAATCAAGCAAGTAGCGGTAACTGCAGGCTGGAGCAGTGGGCGTGCTGAAAGGTAGGGGGTGTGGATAAAGGTCATTCTAACTGGTTAGGGTTAGGGGTTAGTTTCTGTTAGGGTTAGGCCACCTTTTGCCACGCCCATTACTCCAACCTGCAGCTACCCGTCTCAAATCAAGTGATTGTTTCTGGTGAGGCATCAAGGAAAAACATTAGGTGTGTTTGACCTGAAGTGGCGCTGCACAGATCAATCTGAAAGTGACGTGATATGTGGCCAAGTATGGTGACCCATACTCGGAATTAGTGCTCTGCATTTAACCCACACACACAGCAGTGAACACACACCGGAGCAGTGGGCAGCCATTTATGCTATGGCGCCCGGGGAGCAGTTGGGGGTTCGGTGCCTTGCTCAAGGGCACCTCAGTCGTGGTATTGAAGGAGGGAGAGAGCACTGTACATTCACTTCCCCCACCTACAATCCCTGCCGGAACGAGACTCGAACCCGCAACCTTCGGGTTACGAGTCCAACTCTCTAACCATTAGGCCACAACTTCCCAAAAAATACTGCAAGAGTGAATAGAAAGCATACTGAGTAGCCCTACTCTCTATAGCTCTTGCGGTACTTTGATGACACACACTGATCGATCTGCGCAATCGACCGAAAACAACTGTTACGCGTGACCATTCAAGCACACTGTAACATCATGCTACATAAGAGAATTTATAAGATTTATACTATGCTTTCACTCAAAACTCACTTCAAACCACCATCGAATGTTTGTAATAACTTCCGATTGCGACCTAATGTGTGTTTTGGCCATATGCTGAAATATGTTATTTGTAGCCTTTTATATCAAGCTAATCGCTACACCTGCTTAGCATTTCTCATGTAAACAGTAAACACCCTGTGTTGTTATGAACATGAAAATATCATACAATCATACACTGTCATAATCATGTGTTTATTAGCATCATGTTTCATATGTAGAAAGGTTTTTCTGGGTTTCTTATGTACGCGAAAGTGTAATGGACGTTCGTCATGGAAAACAGGGCGAGTTATGAACGCGCAATATGATTGGCATATAAGCAGCGAATGAGCTTCCTCTGAGTCAGAACAGCGATCGTGAAAGAGAAAACAGGCAGACAGCGCTGGAAGCAGCAAATACTCATCAGTAAATCAGTGGAAAATTAATAGAAATTATGATTCTAAGCTATGTTACGTTTACACTATGTGAAACGCACTAGTGTAAACGTAGCCTTACAGATGTGTAAACTGAAGACTATTTATTAAAACTATTTTCACTGATTTTTTGTTTGTTAAATTTTGTTCCTTTGTGCAGTGGCTCAGGAGAGGAGTCTGAATCTGTAAAAATGTCAACAAGCTGAAAAAATAAAACCAAAGATTTTTTTTTTTTGACTGTTTTTGGAGACTGTTTGGGTAATGTATTTTCTTTTGTTGAAAACTTATTTTTAATGCGGTTCAAAACAAAAAAAAGTATAGTTCAGGAACCGGTATTGAAGTCAAGGTATTGGTATCGATATTGAAAATTTTCAAACGATAGCCAGCCCTAGTAATTGGTCTCGCTAAGATGCAAAATACTTACATATTTGGATATTTATATATATTTTGCAATGAACTTGAATTATATTGTTTCTATAAATATAATCAACAACTTTAAATAAATATTTTTCAATTTCTCCATTGTTGTTCATGCGACTGAAGTCTTTCTCCTTACTAAAACCGTTGAGCACACAGTTTTGTACCTTGTCTTTTTGTCTTATTTGGAAAAACTTTTTGCTTCAAATAAAAGTTTGAAAAGTTATGATTATGATTCATCACATACAGCAGCTTTATAAAAGATTCTATGGTTTAAAATTAATGGAAAAAAACTACACCACGCTGGAAAAAAACGGGGCAGACACTAATGCATCTATGCTCTACTACAGCAGTGTTTCCCAACCTTTTTTTTAGTTGCCGCACCCTTTGGAAATTTTAACAAACTTGTGGCACCCTACAAAATTAATTTTGTCACAATATTTGAATTTCTAACTTCGAAGTGATCATTTGAAAAGTATAGATATTCGGTAACAGGGAAGAACTGCAGAATATAATGTCATACAGATATTTTTAAAATTTATAAAAAAATGTTGTCCATCAGTGGTGGCAATCAGTAGGCTAATTTCTAATGAAGAGACCAGTTTATATGACAGATTTCCTGTAGGTTGTTATATACAGTGGGGGAAAAAGTATTTTGTCAGCCACCAATTGTGCAAGTTATCACACTTAAAAAGATGAGAGAGGCCTGTAATTATCATCATAGGTATACATCAACTATGAGAGACAAAATGAGAAAAAAAAAATTCACAGAAAATCACATTGTGGATTTTAAAGAATCTTATTGCAAATTATGGTGGAAAAATAAAGTATTGGTCAATAACAAAATTTCACTCAAATACTTTGTTATTATACCCTTGTGGCCATGACAGAGGTCAATACGTTTTGTAAGTCTTCCCACCACTTGTGTGGTATTTTGCCCATCTCCAACGCCAGATGCCTCAGAGCAGTAATGTTTTGGCGGATGTCGCTGGGCAACTCGATGTTTCAGCTCCCTCCACAGATTTTCTGTTGGATTGAGGTCTGTAGACTGGCTAGGCCACTCCAGGACCTGGAAATGCTTCTTACGAAGCCACTCCTACGTTGCCCGGGCGGTGTGTTTGGGATAATTGTCATGCTGAAAGACCCAGCCACGTTTATCTTCAATGCCCTTGCTGATGGAAGGACGTTTTCACTCAAAATCCCATTCATTCTTTCGTTTACACGGAACAGTCGTCCTGGTCCCTTTGCAGAAAAAAAAACCCCAAAAGCATGATGTTTCCACCCCCATGCATCACAGTAGGTATGGTGTTCTTTGGATGCAACTCAGCATTTTCTCCTCCAAACACGACAAGTTGAGTTTATACCAAAAAGTTCTATTTTGGTCTCCTCTGACCACATGACTTTCTCCCATGCCTCCTCTGGATCATCCAGTTGGTCTTTGGCAAACTTCAGATGGGCCCGGACATGTACTGGCTTAAGCAGGGGGACACGACTGGCACTGCAGGATTTGAGTCCCTTGCGGCACAGTGTGTTACTGATGGTAGCCCAGCCTTTGTTACTTTGGTCCCAGCTCTATGCAGGTCATTCACTAGGTCCCCGTGTGGTTCTGGGATTTTTGCTCACAGTTTTTGTGATCATTTTGACCCCACGGGGTGTGATCTTGCGTGGAGCCCCAGATTGAGGGAGGTTATCAGTGGTCTTGTATGTCTTCCATTTTCTAACAATTGCTCCCACAGTTGATTTCTTCAAACCAAGCTGCTAACCTATTGCAGATTCAGACTTCCCAGCCAGGTGCAGGTCTACAATTTTGTTTCTGGTGTTCTTTGACAGCTCTTTTGTCTTGGCCATGGTGGAGTTTGGAGTTTGACTGTTTGAGGTTGTGGACAGGTGTTTTTTTTATACTGATAACGAGTTCAAACAGCTGCCATTAATACAGGTAACGAGTGGAAGACAGAGGAGCCTCTTAAAGAAGAAGTTCCAGGTCTGTGAGAGCCAGAAATCTTGCTTGTTTGTAGGGGACCAAATACTTATTTTACCGAGGAATTTACCAATTAATTCTTTAAAATCCTACAATGTGATTTTCTGATTTTCTCATTTTGTCTCTCATAGTTGAAGTATACATATGATGAAAATTACAGGCCTCTCTCAATCTTTTTAAGTGGGAGAACTTGCACAATTGGTGACTAAATACTTTTTGGAAACCAATGTATGTAAACATTATTTAATTACCAGTATAACTAGCTATTTCACAAATTTTTGCTCACTCAGTGTTCTTTTAATTTTACAGTGGGGCAATTTTGGTGCAGTAGCACAAGATAGCTTGATTTAAAACTTTGAATTGAATAAAAAATTACAAGTAAGCAGTCAGTAATAAAATAAAAACAAATAAAGAAATTAATAATGATAGCACAAATAAAAAATACCGATAGGTCTACAAATGAAATAAATGGCTTTTTAGTTTTTCAGGTAGGTCTAAAAGTAGGGTTAAGATATTTAACATTTTTTAATAATGTTTTTTACCAATTATATCCAAATAATGTTTAAGTCCTAGAAAGCTATTATTATCAGAACACGTGAGCATCACCCACGTGAAAGTGAAACCTGAGTGGTGAACAAATTTTCGGCAGCCGAAATTTCATTGCATCTCTAATTATTGGCGACATCAAAAATGGATATTATACAATATATGGCTTTTTTGAACATTTTAGCGATTTAAAAATATAAAAAAAAATGATTTTTTACACGGCACCCCTGCTCTCGACAGACGGCACCCCGGTTGGGAAACACTGGTCTAGTAGACACCTAGAAACTCTTAACACCCCAGTAATGACCCAGAATGCCCCCACAACCACTTAGAAAGGTCTCTTCAATGATTTTCAGTGGATCCTCTTGCTATGTCAGAAAGACACATGGGGTCCAAAGAGCATAAGCATGCTTCATTTAGCACCTTACTTGAATATTTATTCTAGCCAAAAAAAAAATATATATAAAACATTCTAAATTTTAGGTTGAAGACAAAATAAATCACTGCCCACTCCATGAGGACTGTCACTGCTATTCAATGTTCTTAACAAATGCATCGATCCTTACGAAAATCCAAACGGATACAGTTCAAAGGTCTGTCAATCTGATGAAGGACAGCCATGCATGAAGTTGCTTGTGTCGGTCTCAATCAAGAGTTGTATTAAAGAGCAGATTTCTCCTGGGGTTAAAGCTTGAGTGGAGCGATCAGGATTTGTATGCGCCAATTTTTAGATGAGAGGCTTTTGGCATAATGACACTTCAGTGCAGAGTTGAAAGAGCCAAAGAGTCCTGCTCTAGTGAAGACGTGCAGTCTACCATCCAATCTCACTCTCCGCAGCACTGCACAATGAATCTCAATGTGTTGTGGGAGTACAAACAATGAACCAAGAGCATCTAGATTTGCTTCTTTATGCAGATTCACTCGGTTTATTTCCGAAGACTTATCTATGAGAAGCCTTGGCTAAGTGGAAAATTATGACGACTGATAAACGGATCCCACAGGTAAAAGCGCTAAACAGGGGAGAGCGCGATTAAGTTTACCTGCAAACGCTAGATACAGGATTTAGATTCTCTGAGGATTTTTTTAGTGAGCTTATCTCAAAGCATGAACATTGCAATGCACTGGGTCTCTAAATGTGCCCGTTACATCAGCGCACCTTGGAAACAAACATATACCTGCAAGCACCAAGGACAGAAAAGAGGGCAACAGTTTGTCAGGGATGATGAATGATTCATAGGGAGATTTCCTGCTGTCTGTCCACTCAATCTGAGGTACATACCACTACCTCACAATCTATTCAATGTATCGTACTTCAAAATAAAAGCCTCAAGGTTGCTGGTCACCAGCATATATTGTGTTTTAGATGCAGGTCTGTAATATGGGATGCTGGTGACCCCTGATATAGAACGTACTTCATGTTAGTTTTCTTATTGTGCCCAAGAGCAAGATCTATTTAAGTCCACATATCATACTAACAAGAAACTGCTTCTAACCACAGGTCGAGAGTACCAAACACAAAACTTTGCGAATGTTCCTTGGAACTATGGTTTCGAGAAAAACAGAATCATTGAACTATGCTGGCATCAGTGGAACTTGCGACCATAGTTGGCTAACTATGCTTTCAAGAAACGCACACCTGAATGATTCATTTACTAGTCCATATTTGTGAAATCCAGAGCAATCACGTTGATTTTGTCTTCAAATGTTCCAGATTAGACATTTCTTAGGGGATCGATACCCTAGGACAGTGTTTCTCAACTGGAGGGTCGAGACCCAAAAGTGGGTCTCAAGACCGTTCTGAGTGTGTCGTACAGTCAAGAAAACAACATCAACAACAAAAAACGTACATTTTAAATGATTTTCTAATGCGAGACTTTTATTTTGAAAGACGTGCATGAAAGCCGTTGCTGTTGACACTTTTGTCAGATGCAGTATAAGTAAAGAGTGCCTGAGAAAAAAACACGCTGTCATGATCAGTATCTGCGGTGGCTTAATGTCAGTGTCATTATTATAAAACGGATAGTTCCGGTCCTTGATTCTGATTGGTTGAACCGCGTTCGAAGCTGTAGTAAATTACACTACAAACATACACCTTCTATGTGTTTTTATTTATATCATTACACTTTATTTGCTCGGTTTTATTCTGTGAAACCTTACTACGTATATGGAATAACCGTTGTATCAAAGCAATAACGCCCCGTGAAGCGTGGTTTACAGGTGAATTTATAAAGCTAACAAGGGGGTTTTAGGCACTCCGATTCGGTAACGCCCCCTTAGCTGTTATAAATTCACTGTAAACCCGGCTTCTTGGGGCTTATTGCTTTATTCTATTGTTATTTTCGTAACTTCTTATGAAATAAAAAGTCTCTCACCTCAAACAAACGAACTATCCGCACACTGTTTATCACTTCACTAAAGCGCAAAAGAAACTACGAGCATGCAAGTGTGAAATAAACAGTCAGGTACCAATAAAATCAAAGAATGGGACTTAGCACATGTTATCTGGGAGGATTTGAAATATGATATTCATGCTATTCAGCGGCAGTGTCCATGTTCATTTCATACCAGTTCTTGTTAGTATTGTGTTTCACTACGGTAACGTTGTTTTTCCTACGCAAAAATACCATTGAATTTCCTGTGTGTTATTTGTTTGTTTAACTGACTGCGATGGCTAATACTAACCGAATGTATTACAAAAAACTAGTTTGAGGACTGCTATTTATAGCCTAACTTATAGGCTGTTTATTCATCGTATAGTCATATTCTTCAACTTGTGCTTGGTGGGTAAGTAAAGTGGGGCCGGTGGTACATGTGGGTCAACCATTTTTTGTGAACTAAATTGGCTTTGTTTTATCTACAAGAAATTTAAATGGTATTTTCTAGGCTCCTATGTTTATGTTAAATTTATAGGAGCCTGATAAAAATGCTCATTTTAGAAGAAAATTTCAAACGGCACTTAAGAGGCTTTTGCATCTGAACTTTGATTGAGTTAGTCATATGAAGTAGTAATCAATTTACGCTATTTGAAAATAATATTTTATTTTAAAATGTGCACATTCACTCTTATTCCTATGTCGAAAACGCAAACGTCTCGTCACGTTCATTTATGATTTACATGAATCATGAATCATATTTTCAATTCAAAACGGCGAAATTTCATAAAAAGTTGAAAAAAAGTAGTTTGCATTACTAGATAGTCTATTACTGTCGGTCGCTGAACACTTCTATCGTAAAACAGTTTTCTAATACAGTACTGCTTACATCTTTTCACGAACTCTCGTTGCGTTGTGACAGTAAGACCGATCATTTTGACATTGACGAGCGCTGTTGGACCACTGAGGCAGACCAGCCTAAAAGTTTAACTTTTAAAACTTTTTGTCATCCTAACAACAAACAGCTTTACTCATTCTTATACACAGAGTCTTATGCTGTCTATCAGCTATGACTATTTTAGTCTTGGACAAAATGGGTGGAAAAACAGTAACAAAAATTAGACAAACAACATAAAATGCAGGCCAAAAAGGCAACAACGTAAAGTCCTAGGCCTGATCCTCTCTCGGCTTTCACTGTCGCCAGGGTTGCCAGGTCTGCGAAACAAAACCAGCCCAACTGCTAATCAAAACTACAATCATATTTTTTCACATGTTTTTCTCTTAAAGTTTGAAAACCACTGCTGTATTTTTTCCTACAATCTTACATTTAGAGTGCCTTTGGTAGCTACTAGCCTTCTTGCAGCACTGACGTTTCCATCCTCTTACATTACCACACAGTAGACATCTAACTGTTAACAAACTGACTCTAAAATAGGTATTTAGATGATAAAAACAGACCTTAAAATAGAGCAAATCCCTCCACACACAAATACCACCTCAATATGCCCTGGCTCCGGTGCTAAATATTATTGATCTATTCCAAGATCAACACATTAACAAATGGAAATTGTACATTCAACCCTCTACGCACACCTTGGCAATAATATCGCCATTGGCTAGTACATTTTTTTGTTTACTCGCCAGACTGATATCTGTTTTAAACACACACACACACACACACACACACACACACACACCACACCACACACACACACACACGTGTTTAAACTTAGCTATCTAAATGGGGACATACATAGACTTCTATGTTTTTATATACAGATATATATATTATATATTATATAAGATTTTTTTTATAGTTATACATTTTTTAAACCGAAAACCCACACCTACCCCTAAAAACAGAAACTTCTGCATTTTTACAATTTAAAGTAAAAAAAACTTTGTTTACTTCATTTTCTATAACAGCTTTACAAATGAGGACATCCATAAATTTAGGTTTTTGCCGATTTTGTCAGGCTTTGCTCACTTTTGGGTACAAATTTATCCCCAAAATATGGTTAAGTAGGTCACACACACACACACTGTCTGGTTTGCTATCCTTGTGGGGACATTCCATAGGCATAATGTTTTTTTTATACTGTACAAACTGTATATTATATTGTCCTACACCAACCCTACCCTAAACCTACCCCTCACAGGAAACACAGCATTTTTACTTTCTCAAAAAAACCTCATTCTGTATGATTTATAAGCTTCTGTAACCCGTGGGGAACACAATTTAGGTCCCCACCGTGACACGTGTCCCCATGAGTCTGTGTGTAGTCAGTTTTAAGTCCCCACCAGGATATATAAACAGTACACACACACACACACATGATGTTCCCCCAATCAACTTATCTTTGTAAATGGAATAGCTTCTTAAATAACTGAATGTGCACCCTTAACTTCAGCCAATCAAGCATTATATTATGATATTGTGATAATTAAGCACTGTTTAATGATAGAACTAGTGATTAGAACAAACTTGGTAACCATGAATGAATGCATAATTGTCATTTTAACTGAACTTAGGACTAATAGTGGTGTTTAAGATATTGTTGGTCATAGATAATAGAAATGATTATTAATAGATACTACTGCTACTACTAACTGCTGGGTTTATGAATATTATCACGTTGTCAGCGTTCGCGCGAACTGATTTGCTGAAATCAAAACAGAGACGGTAATTGATGAGCGCCAGCCAACGAGAGCTGTCCGCGCATTAGCTCCGTCCACTGCCGAGAAACCGGCATATCTTCTGCTGGTTCTTAAAAGCTGAATAATTCTAAATGAACTCTGTTATTTTGACAGGAAAATACAACAAAGAATATGGTTTACATGTAGCGCGTCAATTCAGCGTGGTATGCAAGACTCTCGCTCTCTCTCTTTGCATGTGTGAGAAAAACAGCGCTATCAGTAAAGCGACAGCGAGTCGTGCACCTTCACACTAGAGTTTACGGTACGTCAAACATGTTTTTTTTTTAAAACCCACCCCCCACCCAGGTGCGGCGTGCCTAACATATGCGCACTGAGTACATGACATACCCATGAGCGCATCCAATAGTACAGATTCACTGACGGAGAGTGAAACTCTCAAGCGCTCAGTCAGCGTGATTATCGGCTTAATCTGTGTTTGAACGCCTTTCACACACATACTGGCGTGTAAAATCTAAGAATTGATTAGCCAATGGCTAATGTTAGACATTATATAGTCGCCCAGGGTGAAGATTTAGTCGCATATGCGAGTGATTTACTCGCAATGTAGAGGGTTGACATTACAAGCAACAGACAAGGCCAAGGCCAAGTCAGTTCATTTTGGGGCAATTTTAAAAATGCCCCCATAACATCCCTAATTTTGTCTTCTTTCGCTTAAATCATGCTAAAGAGCTGCATTCGGTTTGGTCTAACTTTAGCTAGTGCTCAGCTAGCTTTAAGCCAATTGGCTCTTTAAACCTAAAGGTTTCTTTTGCTACAGCCACCACATTGAGTGCTTTGGTTTTCTCTCAAGTGAAACCAAAGCACCAACTATGCTTTCAAAAAACGCCACCTGAATGACTTAATTGCTCGTCCATATTTGTGGAAATCCAGAGCAATACGTTGATTTTGTCTCAAATGTTCCAGATAGACTCTTAGGGGAGCGATACCTAGGACAGATGTTTCTCAACTGGAGGGTCGAAACCAAAGGGTCTCAAGACCGTTCTGAGGGTGTTGTACAGTCAAGAAACACATCAACAACAAACACCTTACATTAAATGATTTTCTAATGCGAGACTTTTATTTTGAAAGACGTGCATGAAAGCCGTTGATACTTCTCACAGATGCAGTTTAAGTAAAGAGTGCCTGAGAAAAACACGCTGTCCTGATTCAGTATCTGCGGTCAGGCTTAATGTCAGTGTCATTATTATAAAACGGATTACGTTCCGGTCCGGATTTTTTTTTAATTTGATTGGTTGAACCGCGTTCGAAGCTGTAGTAAATTACACTACAAACATACACCTTCTATGTGTTTTTATTTATATCATTACACTTTATTTGCTCGGTTTTATTCTGTGAAACCTTACTACGTATATGGAATAACCGTTTTATAAAAGCAATAAGCATTGTGAAGCCGTGGTTTACAGTGAATTTATAACAGCTAAACAAGGGGGTTTTAGGCACTCCGCTTCGCGTAACGCCCCTTAGCTGTTATAAATTCACCGTAAACCACGGCTTCTTGGGGCTTATTGCTTTATTCTATTGTTATTTTCGTAACTTCTTATGAAATAAAAAGTCTCTCACCTCAAACAAACGAACTATCCGCACACTGTTTATCACTTCACTAAAGCGCAAAAGATACTACGAGCATGCAACGTGTGAAATAAAAGTCAAGTACCAATAAATCACATAACTGGTACTTCGCATGTTAGCTGGGAAGGATTTGCATATATGATATTCATTCTATTCAGCAGCAGTTTCCATGTTTCATTTCATAACAGTTCTTGTTAGTATTGTGTATTCACTACGGTAACTGTTGTTTCCATAACGCAAAAATACCATGATATTTTCACTGTGTGTTATTTTGTTATGTTTAAATGACTGCAGTGGCTCATACTAACCTAATTGTATTAACAAAAACTAGTTTGAGACTGCATATTTAATAGCCTTAACTTATAGGCTGTTTATTCATCAGTATTAGTCATATTCTTACAACTTGTGTGTGTGTTAAGTAAAGTGGGGCGGTACATGTGTGTCAACCATTTTTGTGAAATAAATTTGCTTTGGTTTTATCTAAATGAAAATAAAATGGTTATTTTCTCAGGCTCCTATGTTTATGTTAATTTATAGGAGCCTGATAAAAATGCTCATTTTAGAAGAAAATTTCAAACGGCACTTAAGAGGCTTTTGCATCTGAACTCTTCATATGAAGTAGTAATCAATTTACGCTATTTGAAATAATATTTTATTTTAAAATGTGCACATTCACTCTTATTCCTAGGTCGAAAACGCAAACGTATCGTCACGTTCATTTATGATTTACATGAATCATGATCGCATATTTTCAATTCAAACGGTGTGATGAAATGTGAAATTCATAAAATTTGGAGTAGTTTGATCACTAGATAGTCTATTACGTCAGTAGCTGACATTCTGTGTGCAATAGTGTTTCGAATACAGTACTGCTTACATCTTTGCACGAACTCTCGTTATGCGTTGTGACAGTAAGGAACCTATCATTGTGACATGACGATGCGCTGTTGGACCACTTGCGGCAGGACCAGCTAAAGTTAACTTTTAAACTTTTTGTCAGCCTAACAAACAAACAAGCTTTAATCATTATTATAACAGAGTCTTAAACTGTCTATCAGCTATGACTATTTTAGTCATAGGACAAAATGGGTGGAAAAACAGTAACAAAAATTAGACAAACAACATAAAATGCAGGCCAAAAAGGCAACAACGTAAAGTCCTAGGCCTGATCCTCTCTCGGCTTTCACTGTCGCCAGGGTTGCCAGGTCTGCGAAACAAAACCAGCCCAACTGCTAATCAAAACTACAATCATATTTTTTCACATGTTTTTCTCTTAAAGTTTGAAAACCACTGCTGTATTTTTTCCTACAATCTTACATTTAGAGTGCCTTTGGTAGCTACTAGCCTTCTTGCAGCACTGACGTTTCCATCCTCTTACATTACCACACAGTAGACATCTAACTGTTAACAAACTGACTCTAAAATAGGTATTTAGATGATAAAAACAGACCTTAAAATAGAGCAAATCCCTCCACACACAAATACCACCTCAATATGCCCTGGCTCCGGTGCTAAATATTATTGATCTATTCCAAGATCAACACATTAACAAATGGAAATTGTACATTCAACCCTCTACGCACACCTTGGCAATATAATCGCCATTGGCTAGTACATTTTTTTGTTTACTCACCAGACTGATATACTATTTTACACACACAACAAACAAACACACACACACACAAAAACACAAAACACACACACACACACACCCAACACCCACACACACACACACACACGGGTTAACATTAGCTATCTAAATGGGGACATTACATAGACGTCTATTGTTTTTATATACAGATAATATTATATATATATATGATATGTATATATACAGATTTTTGTATAATTATACATTTTGTTAACATCAACCCACACTACCACTAACAGAAAAACTTTACTGCTCTGCATTTTTTTTTACATTCAAAATAAAAAAACTTTGTTCTCATTGTCTATACAGTTTTACAAATGAGGGAAATCCATAAATGTAGGTTTTTTGCGATTTTTTTGTAAGCTTTGCAACTTTTGGGTAAAATTTGTCACCAAAATATGGTTAAGAGGTACACAACAAACACACTGTCTGGTCAGCTAACTTGGTGTAGCACTCTCATAGGCGTAGGGTTTATACTGTACAGACTGTATATTTTATTGCCCTACACAACCCTACCCCTAAACCTACCCCTCACAGGAAACTTCTGCATTTTTAGATTTTCAAAAAACTTAATTCTGTATGATTATAAGCTTTTGTACCCGTGGGGACAACAATTTAGGTCCCCACCGTGACACTAGTTCCCATGAGTCTGTGTGTAGTCAGGTTAAGTCCCCACCAGGATATATAAACAAGTACACACACACACACACACATATGATTCCACCCAATCAGCTTATCTTTGTAAAATAAACAGCTTCTTAAATAACTGAATGTGCACTCTTAACTTCAGCCAATCAAGCATTATATTATATTATGATAATTAAGTACTATTTAATGATAGAACTAGTGATTTAGAACTAAAACTTGGTAACCATGAATTAATTCATATTTGCCATTTTAACTGAACTTTGGACTGGTGGTGGTGTTTAAGATATTGTTGGTCATAGGTAATAGTAATTGTTATTAAAAGATACTACTGCTACTACTATTATCTGCTGGGTTCATGAATATTAATCACGTTGTCAGTGTTCGCTGGAACTGATTTGCTGAAATCAGAACAGGGATGGTAATAGATGAGCGCCAACCAACGAAAGCGGTTTGCGCATTAGCTCCGCCCACTGCCGAGAAACCGGCATATCTTCTGTTCTTAAAAGCTGAATAATTCTAAACGAACTCTGTTATTTTGACAGGAAAATAAAACAAACAGAATATGCTTTACATGTAGCGCGTCGATTCAGCATGGTATGCAAGACTCTCACTCTCTCTCTTTGCATGTGCGAGAAACACAGCACTCTCAGCAAAGCGACGGCAAGTCGTGCGCCTTCACACTAGAGTTTACGTTACGTCAAATCAAGGTGCCGTGCGTGCTACATATGCGCATCCATTTGAGTACATGCCATGATCCACTGAGCGCATTAAATAGTACAGATCAACTTGACGGACGAGTGAAACTCCGCAAGCGCTTCAGTCAGGTGCGTTATCGGCTATCTGTTTTGAACCCTCCACACACATACGGCGTGTAAAATCTGAGAATTTATTTGCGATTGGCTAATGTTAGACATTATTTAGTCGCCCAGAGTAAGATTTAGTCGCATATGCGAGTGATTTACTCGCAATGTAGAGGGTTGACATTACAAGCAACAGACAAGGCCAAGGCCAAGTCAGTTCATTTTGGGGCAATTTTAAAAATGCCCCCATAACATCCCTAATTTTGTCTTCTTTCGCTTAAATCATGCTAAAGAGCTGCATTCGGTTTGGTCTAACTTTAGCTAGTGCTCAGCTAGCTTTAAGCCAATTGGCTCTTTAAACCTAAAGGTTTCTTTTGCTACAGCCACCACATTGAGTGCTTTGGTTTTCTCTCAAGTGATCCATCTTCTCCCTCTTATACGCTCTCTGCATGATTCTGCTTTTATATGTATGGGAGGTGGAATACAGCAACATGGACCAATGTTGTTGGCCTTTACACAAGCTAAAAATGCCCCGCACAGGCTGCACAGCTGAAAGCCACAAGCGCAGGCAGTGGAACCGATCCAAAGACAGACCTGAGTGCTCACGGTGAATGACAATTCAGGTCACTGAATTCTGTTCCAAACTTCACCACGAAACAACGGTTCTGTGTTCTCTTCCTAAGTGTGGATGTTATGTAAATATTACTCTCTGGGAGGTTTCTGTGTTGTTCCTACTTAAGTATAGGAATGAAACCTAATCCCCTAAACTTGATCCATACTTATTGTCCACGCCCATTCATTTAACCCAAATACCCTCCAAATTACATATATAAATACACAAGCACACACATGCACAAATACAGACATCAGTAGAGACATGTTCTCAGAAAGGCGCCTATCTGGGGAGCAACGATATACTTCACCACAGCACCGATAAAGCATTTCAAACTCAATGAATTTCAGACAGCATTCATTGTCTGAGATATTATCTCAGGCTACATTTCATTTCAGTGTTCAAACTGAAAGCAGACACAGGAGCAAATAACCTGTGTAGAGGGCGATGCCTCTTCATAGCCTAGCATTTTAGCACATCATTCCATGGTGTGCATACAAGTACAGGCACTGCAAGTTCAATTGGCTCGTTGACTGCTGTTCTGTTACACTTTTCCTAAATAAGACGTCTTGACTTTTCAGAACATAAGCAGCAATACAGCTTGTCCAAAGCTTGTACAACTGCTAGAATTATACCGGAACCAGCACAAAATGAAACATTGGAAATATGAATGTTTCCAGGGTGACTGGTGTTTGAAATTCATAGCTGTTTGAATTTCATTGCTGGGCAGCAGCCAGCAGGGCCGGGTGAGTGTAGAGGGCTGAAGTGTGAAATGAAACACTGATTGATTGAGAGACCAGCAGACAGCTCGGGAACAGGACAACTCTTCTCGAGCAGAGGTCACAGGAAGAGATGCAGAAGGGTGAATGAGGGCTATGCAGGCGGGGTTAGGAAAGATCCTGGATCAGTTTGTATGGCACAAAATATGCCCTGATTATTCAGAGCACCAGAGCACTGCAAACCAAATGTCATTTAAACTACTTCAGATGTATTCATGGAAAAAACAGTGGCGTCACTAGGACCTTTTTTTAAACTGACCAGGTTCTGGTGATGGTTCCTGTCCTGTGCCAATTCTCAAACCGTTCTCTGCATTTCCACTGCAGAAAAGGCGGTTCCAAGTTATAAAAAAAATCAGTTCCACTTGTGCCCCAAAAGCTTGCTGGTCTGGAACCAGGAAATGGGGTGCAGAAATTTCTTGTTGAGAAATGTCAAATGTGATAAACTGCAAGAGAGAAAAATCGTGTCAAGAAAATTGAGAAAATCTCCCTCCAACACGTACAAAAGAGAGTACTGGTAGTTAATGCGTGTCTAGTTTCAATCTCTCTCGAGCACTGACAGAAGGGGGTACCGGTAGATACTGGCATGATCATGAGCAAAGATGGCAGATTTCCATGCATTTTTCAGAGAATCATGTGCCGGCCGAGCAACTGCCATTGAAATGTCATCAGAATGCCAACAGATAGCTTTCTTCAGGTAATATAGACCTCCTTTCCCTAGACAGGACCAACAAGAAAGGTGATCCAGGAACATGTTCGACTTGGCAAAACCACCTCAACAAAACAGCGCCAAAAGGTGATTCTACACAGCAACATTTTGCCTCATTTTTAGAGACAGGAAGAAATGCAGAGAATTATTGCCGATTTCCTCCAGAGTAGCAGCGGAGCATACAAAACAAGGTGTTTCATTTCAGGTGTTCTCTTTGGCAGCTTGAACGACCCTGCTCTAGTCTGCCTTGAAGAGTTGAGTTCAAAGTGTGAAGCTTGCTGTGAGGTGGCACGAGCTAGACAATTCCCATTACCCACGTCTTGCTCCCTGTCCTGCCATCTCGAGCTGATGCTCCACGAATACAAATAACCAAGGCCGTGGCTAATCCCCTTCTGAATGAATGCGGACATGATGGCCACTATCTCACTGCTGCAAAGAGATAGAAAAGGGCCTTTGTTTTTATGTGTGGTTAAGCAGAAAAAGAAGAGATAATTGAAAGAAAACATGACTGAAGGAAGGAGGGACATGGTTTTCTTCCATCCATCATGTTGATTACTCTCGCATTTGTCTGAGTGCCCGTCGCTCTGATGTCTCACAGCGGCAGCATTGTAATAGCCCACAGCAAAGATGCAACAATTAACCTTTTTATTACACGCCTGTCAACCACAGCAGACGGTTCATGGTTTCAAATAGAATAAAAAGTGGGAGTGCAATTGAATAAAGTTGACTTTTTATAAGCTCACCTGAAACGGCACAGGCATTGTTTGTACTAGTATACAAATAAATCTGCTCTTTTTCAGGGCATCAAAATGCTACATTTTGTATCCGAGTTTGTACAAACACAAGAAAAATGTATCGTCTGTTATATACATCCAGTGCATTTCTGCAGACACATTTTATGTTTGTTTTTATAAGTGCACACTATGCAAGCATACAACAGTTGTTCCATAGGCATCCATTGCCAGTACATGCATGTATACATTTGTGGAAGATGATGGTACTGCTGTATATGATTTATTGATGATCTTCCCCCCTTTGACTCCCAGAAAGCAAGGGTCGAGGGCCATACAGTGTAGCAGTACATACACAGAAATTTAATGGCTCAGTGTTTCCTCTTTCAAGCTCAGGAGACTTAATGGAATTCTCTATTTTTTTTTAAATGTCAACTTTGTCACAGACATCTATCTCAAAATTTCTTAAGGTAGAAAAACAGAAACTCATCCTTATCTGGTATTGCAAAGAATGTACATATGGCAAATATTATCTATTTAGATGTGTAATACAAGTCATGTGCTTATTGAAAAATTAAATGATTCAATTTATCAATATGTTAGTAAGGCAAAGTTTAAAAAGTAATAATACAGAGTTATAAAACGAATTTAGCTAGCAAAGCTCAGATAATTTGTACCTGAATGAATTTGCTGAGAAATGTAAAATTTATATTTATATAAATTTCTATACTATTTTTAAACTATGTGTTAAAATATTTGTAACAATACAATATTAACTTAATTTTCAAGGTGAAGTTGTCCCTCCAACAAAAACAATCTATTAAGTTAAAATTAAAGGGGTCATATGATGCTATTTCAATTTTTCCTTTCCCTTTGGAGTGTTACAAGCTCTTGGTGCATAAGATCTGTAAAGTTGCAAAGACTAAGTCTCAAATCCAAAGAGATATTCTTTATAAAAGTAAAGATCCAACCATTCCCTACCTAAAAGGCTCGTTCTAACACACCCCCACATGTCTACGTCACGATGTGGGAAGATTTGCATAATGCCGCCCAAATGTTCATGCAAAGAAAGAAGGCGTGACTTTTATTCTCGCTGTAGTATTGTTGTTGTCGTAAAGGCGCTGTGTGTTTCGTTGCGAAAGCGAAACTACTTTGTTTGGACGATATCCGCTTCGTCATGCCTGGAGTTGATCTGTGCTGGTTGCTGAGGAAATACTTCAACTTTGCTGTGGATCGCCGGATCGGCTTTCCCCGTGGACAAAGCGGAGTCCAGCCCGAGGTCGCCACATGTGGTTGCCGCAAGCCCGCCGGCAGCGCCGTTCTCTAGCCCGCCGGCCTCCGCTCACTCTAGCCCGCCGTGTGTTTAGTTGTGAAAGCGAAACTACTTTGTTTGGCCTTCCAAAAGAGGACACGACTAGAAATCAGTGGTTAAGTTGTATTTACAGCACTGTTCCAGAACAGTTCAACCCCAAATATTCAGATGCGTGCAGCACATTTTATGGAAGACTGTTCCCTGATCCTGGTAGAGTAGACTACAATACCGGATGTTCTGACTCACAGACTGTAAGTACGTTTTTTCATATTTAAAGTATTTGCCACTGACTATTCAAGCGTGAGTTTTGAGCAGTGTAGATTAACACTTGTTGTTTGTCATGTCTCCGATCACAATTGCAGACATGGTTTTATGTTTACGTGGCACAATGCAATGCAACACAACGCGTAAAAAGGCAGTATAAGTCATTAGATCATTATATCCGTATTATGTCCCCCCTGGCTACACCAATGCCTCGTTTAATAATGGTTTAATTTTTTTGTCATGTCGCTCCGGCCGGACAGGCATTACACTATGCTGTAAGGGGCTTAACATTTCCTTCATCCTCTTGAGTTATTCGGCCAATCACCACGCCTGGCCACATTTTGCTATAAGTTTGGTTCTCATATAAATGCTGTTACTAGTGTTCTCGTCTGTTGTATTCCGTCTTAAATTGATTTCGTCATTTCGCATATGTCGCATTACCGGACAGTCACCACTGCTAAAGCTACTAATACACTAAATATTGTAGAACTTAATTTGCTGTAAAGTTGCTTTGCCATGATTTGTATCGTGAAAAGCGCTGTACAAATAAACTTGACTTGACTGGATAACTGGCCAATCAGAGCACACCTCCCTTTTCAGACCGATGAGCTTTGTAAAAATCCACGTGTTTCAGAAAGGCAGGGCATAGAGGAGAAGCAATAAGGTACAGTATGTGGAAAATAATGTGTTTTTTTTACCTTAAACCGCAACACATTTCATTACACCAAATACACAAAATAATGTTCTTTTTAGCAACATCATATGACCCCTTTAAAATAAAACATATAAGTATATTAATCTATACATTACTGTTCATGGACTTTGCTTTAGACTAGATATACGCAAGACTATACAGTCCATTTCACCCAAGAAAACTGTCTAGGAGAAACATTCGAGGTATTATAGAAGTTGTGATTTTCCATCCCTATGGGAAAATCCCAAAAACCAGTAGTAGGATTTTTGTTGAAACTTGTGCGGACTGTCAGAAAATCACACACTTTGGTTCAATCTGTTGCACAGCTGAGAATACCTCACTAAAAAGGCCAATGAAAATGTCCAACTTGCACTTTATGTCGGTTTTTGAGAAATAATGAGCGTGTTCACTCAAAACAGACTTCCAGAGAGGAAAGACTCTTGTGCTCCTTCAAAAAAAGCATTTGTCTCTGATTTTCAGAGCAGAACTCCTTCAGAGAGATTTTAGTGAAGTTACACAGTCAACTCTGCAAGACTGTAAGGGCTTGATGTAACTTAATTGCATTCATTTTTTCCTTCCAACGGCAAACTGAAATTCAGGGTAAGACCCAACTCAAACACCTCATAATCCCTGCTGTTTGCCTCCTGCAAATGAAACAAGGTCACTTTCATTTCGACTCAAAGGGCCCAATATAGCAGCAGCTGTACTGCCAAACATCTGCATCTGCAGACACCCTGACCGACTTATTGAACTCCACTGCAGGCAATAGCGCTGAAGGATGAAGGCAGGAGAGACAAACAGAGCTCTCTCACTGTCATTCTGTCCTTGCACTTATAGAAACAATGTCTTGAACCAAAACCAGTCGAGAGCCACTGCCCAACATGGGTCAATATATGATGCATATATTACACAGTTTGTGTGAGACTGCTGTGTAGATATGTATATCAAACCAAAAGTGGCTTACCTGCGATACTGAGTCTAGCTGTACGGCTTATGATGGTGCCCAGGTTGTCTATAGTGGCCACGCACTGGTAAACCCCCTCATCGGGTTTATTGTGTTTAGAGTGGACCACTGAGCTGATGAGCAGAGAACCGTCGGCCAGGACCTGCCTGCGATCGTCTGAGGCCAGGCTGAGGAAAGAGCCATCTTTCTTCCATTCGATCTTGGCAGGAAACTCACTGTGGACTGAGCAGTTGAGCAGCGTCGGCGCTCCCCGCACTGCCAGCGTATCTGACGGCTCCATGGAGAACTGGAATGGGCTGAAGTTCCTCACTGCTGATCCTACGAAGAAAGAGGATAAAATAAGCACTGGATTTCTCATAAACAATATGATGAACTAAAATTAGGTTAAACTTTGGGTTGAGGGATTTAATAACAGATGGTATTTGCATCATCGCAATAAAATTCAAATGACTTTTGTGTGAATGAACATGAGCTGTGGCTTTAGATTCCAAGTATTTAATATATTTCAACATTTGTTCATCTCAATATTTATTTTATTCTTGCATTTGAGAGTCAAACACATCCATTCAAATGTCAAAACTTTACTACTAGTGTCTGAAAATGACCAAACATTGAGGTAACACCGAGAGTATAACACAGAGCAAATGCATTATAAATCATTTTAATTATAAATGTAAAATTACAAACAGAGCCCTTGGACATCAGGACACATTTGAATATCTTGTTATGTTGCTCTCTCAAAAGGAAATGGGGGTTAGAACTGACAAGTCCAATGCAAAAAGTCAAACTAAGAGCAATTACTTTGCATTTGTCCTCATAAATTATTCAAATCTTGGCCTCGAGAGTCATCAGGACTTTGTGTGGATATATAATTTGATTCATCAGTACTTCTTGGAGAGGAAATGAATAATGAGCTTTTTAAGGTTTTTTTAAATACTGCACCAAGTGATGAGTCAAATGCTAAATCTAGCTGGAAGCAGTTGAGACTGGTTTATGGCGAGTCAACAAAGAGATGGCATGACTGGGGCCAGCACAAGAACCAAAAGTCATCATTCTACTGCTTTAAATCAAGAGTTAATGTCTGGAATCACCGCTAATGAAGACGCACTTCTCCCCTCTTAAACTCAATACTGAAGCTGTGTTGGAATCACATACTGACAGAGTACGCACTGCATTTGATAAAGCCTGGATTTGCTTGATATAGCACAGCTGGCACACTGATTTCAAATGCTTTCAGGGAGATTGTTTTGTTTCCGAGAATGCTGCAAAATCATTGATTTTCACTAAGGAAAGTGACACTCCATCACTATAACCAAAAGTTGAGAAATGTAACTACAGTTCACCTTGACATATACATCAATTGCCCAATAAGTGTCCTAGAGAGGTGGGTCCAATGTTGCCAGCCAAATCCACTTTTCTGTTTTCCAGCTTGATTTTAAACCAGTTTGGCTATTTAAAATTACAAAGCAGGTTTGGAACTAAAGTCTACAGGAAGAAAGTCCTCCAGGAGGAGGGTTGGCTACCCCAATGAAGTGTCTAGTGTGTAGACGAGTTCCAAGATGTGCCATAATGTAATCCAAATATGAGTTGCATTTTCAGCATTGCCACTATAGCATCCATTAGCATAAGCTGCCCTCTCTGTGGTAAGGGCGAATTCCAGTTGTAAGTAAGCATCCCTATTCCCTACTCACTCTGAAGGACAGAGGCATTGAAGTGGGGACTTTCGAGGGAGCAAGGCAATTGTGTCTCATAATATGGCTGTTAGGAACAACCGTTTGGAATGACCTTCGGTAACGACCATGAGGGAGGGAACTCTGTGAGGTAGTTATGTTGCTTAATTTCACTTGAAACGACCCTTCGTGTGGCGTCCCCTTCATGAAATGCCCTTCAAGGGTGCAAAAACGTTGTTTGGAATTTGCCCTACAGTGTCTATTTGAGGACACCAACTGTCATGGAGAAGCAACAGTTCATCTTGCTGAGCAAGTGAAAGTTAGTTGAACTGTTTACAGCTGCCTACCTGAATAATCCATGTGTTATGTTGTGCCATATCGAATGCTGTTTCCGTGTCCAAGCCTCTACTCACTTTCAAGTGAGAATACGATCTCAACAGCTATTTATGAACACTTTTAATTTATAGTGCACCTTTAAGTACACTGCAGTCCCTGGGCTCACTATCAAGGACAGAATATTTTAACAATTCAGAAAAGCAGAATCTCTGTCTGGCAAACAAATAGTTCAGTATGGAGATAAAAGTTAGGCTCACGATTTTTTAGGAGTCCTACAGCACAAAGAAACAACTTTTGGTGTTTGCTTTAGGAAGCATTTGGACCCAGAAACAGTGACACATGATGTCAGACTTAACAACAGGATAACTTATTTGGTTTAATGGCACATACATTTGAATATACCATTACTGTGGAACATTCATAAGCATTAATGCTGCATACGTAGATTAGCCATTAGCTACCACAAGCTTCACTATGGGCCATTCACATATTAGAGGCATATTTCCTATCCCAAACGGTTTTAAAGTCTCTTGTAATGGAGTTAGGGAGTGTTGGTCAGATAGGAAGTATCGGGGTTTGTGGGTAGTGATTGTGGTCAACCCTCTGTCCACTAAGAAAGGCCTCCTGGAACCAAACATGTATTTGCATATGCTGACTCGCATTTGGACTTCTATAGAAACAACACAGAGAGCTTTAAAACAGCTGCTTTTGTTGGCTGAACTGTTCTCCTGCTATATAAGATAACGGCGCTCTGGCAAATGTTAAGCTTTCCTCGAATAGTTTCCTTAAGGCTGAGGCGAGGCAACAGTTGTTCCAGCATAAACACATCTGGATTAGATTCATTTCTGTAAGATAGATGCACTTTCTGTTCACAAACATCATTTGCACTTCGCAGTCTAGAGGTAACTGTTATAAAGCTTTCAACAAAGAATTTACAAAATTTTCAGGTATGATTTTCTTTGCTCTGTACTTTATAATGTTTTAATTTCACTAGCATCATGTGATTTCACTCATTGTTTACAGTAAAAAAACAGAGCATTATTAGATTTATAATATTGGCAATAATATTGGATATTGGTCATAAATTTTCTTTCTATCAACCATCAAATTGTCTAAATCAGTGCATCCTAGCCTTATCCAGTTTATATGAATTTGTTACTACATGGAATTTCCACAAGCATACAAATATCAGTGGCTTTTGTAATGAGTTTCTTATTCGGTTTGCAAATATTTATGCTCAGGATTTAAAGCTGGCACTATATTTATAATTGAATGGGCTCAAAACACAGAGGAAAGAGTGCAGCATAGACCAATTACACAATCTCTTTAGAGTCACTTGAAATTCAGATTAGATACGAGGACTCTGTGGCTGTGAATGATTTTAAATACTAAGCAGGTCAGAAGAATATTGGATTTTCACAGGAATACAGTGGGGTCCACAGAACAACCTTGACCGTCCCTGCTGAACGATAAGGAATATTTCTAAAATAGGGCCCGCTAATTTAACTGCCTCAATGATTTTGAACTTGTCAAGCCCAGATGGAAAAGGAATGGATAAGCAAATAAATGCAGATGCACTAAAGAATAACACATTGCTAGCATGGTATTTGTCCAAAATACATATTTGTATCATCACATGTTTTTGTAATTTACTAAATAGAGCGATCTTTGGTGTCAGGAAGCAGACAGAAGTCTAATCTATTCTACTTTTCAGTTCACTGCTCAGGAATTGACTTCAAAACGGGTTCTGCAGTCCACAGTGAAGGTAACCAAGAGAAAATGAGGCTGTCTGTTTGATAAGTATGAGCTGTTAAATCCTGTCCCTAGTCCTGTGAAATCCATTTTATTCCACATCCAAAGAGCACTTCAGAGCCACAGCAGCTCTTGTCAGTAGAAAATTCTGAAAGCAGATATGGAAGAAAAAAAGGTTTGTCTTGTGTGTCATCCAAATCTTTCACCTCTAAAAGTGTCTGTCAGACCATTGAGGGTAGATGGGTAAGATAGCTTTAGAGAGTTCTTTATATAATCAGCAAGTATAACTGCGGCTAAAATATATACTGTATGGGGATGAATTACCATAATTAGTATTTGGAAGAAATGCATTAATTGTCCTGAAAATTGGGTTTCTTTCTAAATGCAAAATAAAATTGTAGATTTTTTTTTAATTGATTTTTTGGTGAAAAGTGACCTGGACATGTATTACATAAATTTCAACCAGTTATGTTGAATATTGACTGAAGTTTTACCCTCTGGTACAGAGTTGGCTTGTATCAAGTATCCTTTTGGGTTTATTGACCCATTTAAATGAGTCATGTTTTATTGTTTGGCTTAGAAGTTTATTTAAACGCTGACCTCCTCTCAAATCTAGGAAGGATAGACTACAGTGATAATAGCTGGGTGGGAAGATGAGCCATTTTTAAAGGTCACTGTCACCACAGAATAAAGGAATGAACAGAGAATGTATTGTCTTCAACACTCACTTCCTTTTTGTGTTTCACAGATGCCCACTTCATCTTTCACAGCGGCTACTAGGAACAAAGGCTGCTCTCCCACTCAGGACACCTGGCCAACGACGGCCCCTCACCCCATGGTCTGGATGTTCCGATAGTGCCTTTGCCCTCTCAACACGGGTCCAAGGTGTAACGGCTGTACAAAATGATTGGTAGGCCTCCATGCCGGCTTTATTATTTTGGCACACGCTCAGCTGGCAGAACAGAGGCGAAAGGGTACAATTTTCGCAACTCAAAGAACCTCAAGCTACCCTTCTTTCTCCTGCCAGGGAGCATTTCCAAGGCTTAAAAAATCCTGAGCACAAGCTTAAGTCAATTCTGTCCCCCTGCTACCGTATTTAGCAGAATTATAGGATATTTAGCTGAATTAATTTTGATTCTGATAGACCTGCGAAAAAACAACACCTTTCTTTTGCTGCTGTGGTTCACTTTACTGTATTTTTAAGGTTCTTTGCAACAATTCCTTTATATATTCTTTAATACATTAAAGGGATAGTTCACCCATAAATGCAAATTATGCCATCATTTACTCACCCTCACCCATCTTCTTTTATGTCCCACAGAAATAAGTATCATACATATGATATAAATATCATACAGAGGTGAAATGACATGACAGAGTAAGCAAATGATGGCAGAATTTTTTATTTTTGGTGAATTGTTGCTTTAAGGTGAAAGCATAGTTATCGAAAATGAAATTCTGTCTCATTGCTTACTCTAAGTTGTTCCAAAAACCCTTTGTTTTCTTTCTGTCGAAGCAAAAGGAGCTATTCGCAGCATCTGAAAGACCCGAGGCGTATAGACTGAACTCTGTGAACTTTAAGGTGCTTTGGGACATCAGCAAATATCACCTTTCGTGTGCTCTGTGTAAGAAACATCTTTGGAATTGGAACAAGTAAATAATGACATAATTTACATTTTCGGTTTAGCAAACCGAGGGTTAGCTATCATGATGGCTTCACATCCCTGTGATATTTAAGCCCTAGAGAGAAAAAAAGTCTATTCCATTTGGAAATGCCTGGGGGTGTATTTCATGCATTTTTTTCTTTATATTTTCTTTATATAGGGTTAAAAGAGAAACAAAAATGATGTCACAAAATGTGTCAAATAATGTGTCAATGGCTTTATTCCAGAATTTAGTCGCACTACTGCCTGCATAGGCAGAACTGTAACCTAAATGGAGCATTATACGTGACTGACTTTAAAATTCTTTACAAAGACAACAACTATAGTGCTTATCAATAGAGCTATAGTGCAAAAATAGTGCTCTTCACATAACATGCTCAGGAGACTCAATTTAGGCCCCGTCCCAAATGGCACCCCCTCTGACTCTACACTTTGCCACATAGACTGCTGGGTAATAGTCCACTGTGGAGTTCGCACTAGTGGATCATAAATCATAAAATTACAATTGGAATACCCTACAGTCCTATGGACTTGGGGATGTTCCACAAAACCGCAATTTTATATCATGTGCACAGTTCAGAACACAGCCTTTCAATTGATTCCAACAGCCTGACGTTAGCATGATGGTAAGCTATCAACACTCTCTAATAAGCACAAAAATCTATAGCACACACAAATATTGAGTACAACAGTCCAATTTTAATTTATTTTTGTAGATACTTCTCATTAATGAAATAAATATCTTTAATTAAATGTCAGTGCTTCTCACGTTGTTTTTACTCAAAGGTCCCCTTTTTGTCCAACTCAATATTCAAAGGCCCCCCATAATTCCCAGCTAACAAAATATGTTGCAAGCATGAAAACACTATTTCTGAATGTTCTCTGCACATTTTTAGTCGGGGGGGGGGGGGGGGGGGGGGGGTCTGCCAACAATAAGGATTATTAAAGGCCAGATAAATCAGAATGAATGTTCTATTATTAACATTACTGGAAGAACATTTGTTTAACTTCAACACTCTGTTGTAATCATAAGAATGCTTCTTGTTGTCAAACTTTTTTATTAACAGATATACTGGAATTGCCTTGCCTACTAAATAATGAAAACATGATTCATTTTGTGGATTTAGTATGTTCTTCGATTAAAACAATAGATATAGAGGAGAAACAAACATTTATTTCTGTTTACTACTTTTTATGCTTTAGAGTCTACATTCCTCTTATCTTCCAACATATTGGATTTTTTTCACTCAGGGATTTACTGGATTGAATTATTGGAATTTGACCAAAACTAGTTCCTAGAAAGCAACATAATGTTGCTGCCTGCCTAAACAGCCTGTTGGGAGAGCATCCATGATGCCTTAAAATGATACCTAGGTAAGCAGCTGACCAGGTTTGAAACAGGTTAAAGCTAAGATGACACATTTTCAAGATACACATTGGTGATGGATTCTTCATACTGGTTTCCTACTGCAGTTAGCGATCTATAATGGATCTGAAAGTAGGACCGTATGCCAGTCACATGCAGAAGGAAGCCCCACAAAGGTGTAGCTAAACAGTGCAGCTCAGATGGGGGAAGGGCAGGGAAGTCCATGTGCAGCAGAAAAGCCTTCCAGCAGCAAATGAATGAAAATAAGATGATACGAATCTAATATTGGGAGTCGGCGAGCTGTCTCTAACAGATAGCAAATCCCCGGAGCATACAGGTAATTTCCCAGCTGCAAAAAAGCCTGGCTGCATGCGCACCTCTCACCTCGGTTGGACAAAGTAATTAACCATGCTGATTGGAACTCAATCTCCCTCAATCATCAAACTCGGCCAGCTCGCTCTTGAATCAAGCAGTAAAGAGACAAGGACACAGTCAAAGAGGAGAGAAAAGAAACGGTCACAAACGCTTCACCTTTTATTCTCCGCCAGGTGCTACAGCAAAGCAGATGGTAACAAGAGACACAACTATGCACCGCTGCCTTGAACATACTGTCAAAAACTGCTTCTGAAGGCAAGAAAGGAATGCTGTGACAAGACAAATCGGATGTGCTCAATGTAGCTAAAATGAATGCTCACTTTTTGAGACGTCAAGTGAATTAAATACTGAGGCTCCCGTGTAATTATATGAATTTAAATACACAGGGGTTCATTATGTGACACTTCACTACATTAAGACAGCACACCATGAATATGACACACCAGGATAGACAAACTCAATCAATAAATGATGGAACTGCTTGAGGCAGGACCACCAGACACTGGAAGGGGGGTTAATAGGGAGTGCAGTGACCTGACGATGGGCTGTCTGAGTCCTCACTCAGACCACTACCACATCTGCCTTTGAGGATTGTTACTCTCTCACTATAGGGATCATATAGCATTAAGCCGAACATATACTTCCCTTAGGTCGCAGACCGACCACAGGACATAATTTTTGTCGTCAAAACAAACACGTTTTCAAAAGTGTGTTTTCAGGCCCCCAAAACACTG
The DNA here is from genome assembly GCA_018155175.1 of Sinocyclocheilus anophthalmus. Classification (NCBI taxonomy): domain Eukaryota; kingdom Metazoa; phylum Chordata; class Actinopteri; order Cypriniformes; family Cyprinidae; genus Sinocyclocheilus; species Sinocyclocheilus anophthalmus. Next base: position 627,169 of record JADLZN010007877.1, on the reverse strand, counting down.
TTGTCGTGTAAATGCGGCTAAAACGTATAAAAAGCTTTCAGTTTTTAGTTGAAAACGGTGTCATGCAAAGTAGTGTACACACGCCGAAACACGTCCATCTGTGCTCATTGTCAATGGAGCACACTTTAAATGGCTTGCACGCTCAACTGTGCATAAGAAGGGGTGGAATGCAGAATATGAAGTATACTTGGGACTTTAAGGAACACTGCTGGATTGGGGTAAACTCTACCGACTCGAGATATAAACACATTGCCTATATGTGATTTCCACCTTAAAACAGGTATATTTTTCTTAATGGTGCTATGTGCAGTTTCAGTAGTCCCACTGCAAACTCTCACCACTGGTGGAAAGAATGTTGTTTTGTTGAACCCCTACAACCACAAATGGACCACAAAGAAAGCAGTTTTGTGGGAATCACTGTTTTGAAAGCACCACAAAAGACATTTTGGGGAAATGAACCTACTTATTTTTCCCCACAGTAATTTTAAGTTAAAAACAAACTTTAAAAACACTGCTCATTCCAACATGTCTGCTTCCAACTCAACCAAAGAGTGTAAGTTTGGATGGGTTTATCTGAAATAAAATGTTTAGAATCAAACCAGTCATCTGTTACATACTACACTATACTAAGGCCAAAATCAGAAGGCTTTCAAAAAATCTGAAATTTTAAAATGCACTATTGGGATATAACTGCACAGTTGGGTTTTGACAGATAAGCCTGGCTAAGTCACCAGCTTTGGTAATGATAAATGTTACTGTTTGGAGCAGTGGTTCTTAACAAACTTGAGCAAACTCAAAGAGCTAACAGGATAACTCAAAATTATTTAATTATATTAAAATGCAATTAATTAATTCTAATGTAATTAAAAAGCTCAAAACAAAATGAATTGTAATTATTTTCCTATATCAACACTGCTAGTTTCTGTTAACAAAAAAAAATTTGAAAACAATCAGCATTGTCATAAATTACAGCAGAAATACCAGAGGAAATATCTCAGCCAGTATTGGTAATATTCAAATATTGCGTTGGACAATGGGGGGGCCTTCAAGTCAAACAGGTTGAGAACCACTGAGTTAGAGAAGCGTTTGGGAAAAATGTTAGGAAACGATTATCTATTATTATTTTTTAGTTCCATAATTTTATAGTATAAATGATGAGGAAATCATATCTGTTTTTCCACACTTCACACAGGATACATGCCACTTGATGTATGTCTTGCAGTGTCATGTTCTCTGTTAGTAGAAGTCTTTTGCTCATACGTTGTGAAACCTCATTGTTCTGTTTGTCACTGGGATGATAGAATGGCCGTGTCTATACTGTACAAGCATATCACAGTGAAAGTGATGAACAGCACTTTGCAAACCAGAAAGCTTGTGTTGTGCTCTTCATCTCCAGTGGCCTGAGGCAGATGAGCGAATAATACAGGAGCGACAGAAACGTTTATCTTTCTGTACTAATAGTAAAGAAAATGAAGTGGTCGTAATTACATATACAACAGATTTTTTTTAAATGCAATACAATACAGTTTTTTTTTTCTTTTTCCTCCCCTCACATGCACACCAGAAAAATCTATATACTCCAGCAGAGCTTTGCAAAGTTAACCACTGTGCAGAATCGGATTTCAAAAACCAGGAAATCAACTCGTATTGCTTTCAGCGTTCTTTCTTTCTCTGCCGGCTATAAGACGTTGTTATGATGGTCTTTGTGCTTTAGTTAGGGGTCATTTCCAATGCTCCATGATGTCTGAAATGTGTCTCTAATATGACCAGAGATGTACAGTATGTCTTATTTAACTATCAAAAAAGCACAAAACTGCATAACAAATTATCTTTATTACATATCACGACATGTACACTACCGTCCCAAAACTTTATACTTTTATTCGGCAAGGACACATCAAATTTATCAAAAGTGACAGCAAAGACATTTTCAGCTTCGCCATAAAAAATTACATTTTAAAATATATTAAATTAGAAAAGTAATAATATTTCACAATATTACTGTTTTAACTGTATTTTGGATCAAATAAATGCAAACCTTGATGAAGAATAAAAAAAACTTCCTTTTAAGCAGTAGTGTATGTTTGTGCTTTAAGTTAACACACAAAGGTTTAATACCTTCACCTTTCACCCCACACACACACATGCACAAAGCTGACACAAGCTCAGCACAGGTTCATTTTGTATTTGGCACAATGTACTCCATTACCAGAGCCAGTGAGCAGTAGATCCTGTTAAACCTTTTTTAATTAGAGAGCGATTCTAAATCTAACAACTCTAAACTCCAGAGACGAGCTCCTGATCTAATCTCTCATGGCGGAGTCATTCAGGAAAGTCAATGCCATAACTACTGCTCATAAACATGCAGGGTAACTAAAAGAGAAAAGTCAATCCTGTGTTTTAAAAATAAATCATTGACTGTGTTGGTCCGTATTAGCCTTTAACTAAACAATAAGGTCCAAGAGATCAAGGCTAATGGCATCGATCAACTTAACACAAGTTTCTACATTTAAAAAAAATTATGAACAAAAAAAAAAAGTTCATTAAGCGGCACTCTTCCAAAGATATAGTGTCTAAAATAGCAAAATGGTTGGAAAGCTGCATTGACCAATCAGCATCCAGGATCAGAACTGTGCAGTTTAATAGAAAATTCAGTGAGCCGTGGGGAACAAATAAACACTGTGCATTAATTCTTGTGTAGTCATTTCATAAACTTTCTTTGATGGCAGCATTATCCCAAGCTGTAACAGCTCCCTTCTTCCTGGAAGCTGCAAATGAAGGGGGATAAGTGTCCTAAAGTCAAGCACGACTGCAGAGATAGAGGAAACTGAATCCAAGTAGAGCAGCCATAATTAGTTAGAGCTATTTGAGCTGATGCCATCTTCCTGGTTCCACTGGTTAAAAGCCGGGTCTGCCGTTCCACTGAGATTCCAAGGAATGGAATTTTTTTTCTCCAGGTTCAACAGTTGATTCTCTTCTGTTCCCTATTACAGGCCTTTGTTATCTAGTTTATTGCTCATCCAGGGTGGACAAACAATCCTAACCAGCTTGGCCATGATGATCTACTTGCTTGGACCAATACCATCACTCTAGATTATAAGAAATAAGATCAAACAATGTCCTGCAATGACCAACCTCATGTGAGAACTTCTCTTTATCACAAGTCTGACTACCGGTGTAGCGTAAACTCTAGTTTACTTTGCAAGAACTTTCCACTCAAGGCCTGTTTACATAAAAACAAATCTTTGGCAAGAAAATTTGGTTTGGTTTCTGCAAGCGACTTGTCTGTTCAGACCCATGCATAAAAAAAAACGGCAGATGGGCTGAATGAAAAGCGTGTAAAGTGACCGCTCAAGGTTTGCTTTGGGTACAAGACTGGTAAATCTGTAATCGGATATTGGCAATTTGCCTAGGTAGACCAAAACATGGTAGATCTATATAATTTGATTGATTTTAAAATGCCTGTACCAATGTAAAATTACAGATCTATATTTGTTTTAAGCATCCAGATACAATTTGTATAACAGAAATGTCAAATATTACTAAACAGAAACAAGGCTGCAGCTCAGTGTGTTTGCACGCTGGAGGGGGATTTACTTGAAGTGACTGAGATGAGGGATTCTATCTCTCTGTCCTCTTATCTACTCGTTGTCATCTCAGTGCCTCTCTCATAAACACAGGAAGGAACATGCTGAAGCTCTTGACACAGATGCCATCAAAAGGCAGTCTTATCTTCAGACCATGACATGCACAAAAGCTCTCAGCCTAGTCAAGATCAAGAATATGACCTTTATATCTACACGAGATACACAGAGATGCCTGTGGAATTGTACATTGTACGTGTTTCTGCACAATATACTGTAGATACTATCGTTACAGTAGGTGTGATGCGTCATTTTTGACACTTTTATGGACAGGGACAGCGAACGATTAGAGATGGGGAGAAATAACGAGAATGAAAAAGGGAAAATGTTGCAAGCTGGATTTAAACTCAAATTGCTCATAAGAGCACCAAGCCTCAATGTGTAGCCGCACTGACCTTTTTTAACGTTCACTTCATCCCTTCACATCCCTATTTATGACCTGGAAGATGCAATCCTAATTAAAGCATAATCTATAAAAACTGGAGAGCTACACTCTTAAAAATAAAGGTGCTTCACGATGCCATAGAAGAACTTTTTTGTCTAAATGGTTCCATAAAGAACCTTTAACATCTGAAGAACCTTTCTGTTTCACAAAAGGTTCTTTGTGGTGAAAAAAGGTTCTTCAGATTATAAAAAGGTAAGAAAGAGATGGTTCTTTAAAGAACCTTTGACTGAATGGTTCTTTGTGGAACCAAAAATGGTTCTTCTATGGCATCGCTTGAAGAACCTTTTGAAGCACCTTTATTTTTAAGAGTGTAGATGTATTTAATATTCTCCACACATCATATATAGGGTGGATAAGATGAATAATTAATAATATTCTATTGGAAAGGGTTACATGTGGTGTGCAAGGACTTTCAGGTGCCTTCAGCAACATTTAATCAAACCAATAAATGCAAAGACAGTTCCAAAATGCACCTCACTGCATTTCAGCCCCCAGTTCCACTTATTTTCCCATTCCAAAGGCAGATGTAGCGATAGCAGAACACGTTTGAGTAGGAGGGAGCCATTTGATAGAAACTGTGAAGCCTGCCATTTGCCTGTATTCATTAAAGGTTGCCTTGATAGCCACATTTCTTCTGCATGCACAGAGTAATCCAGCTGCAGAGCGAAACTGTCCATCAATACATAGGTGCATCGAGCCTCCTTCAATAAATCAATTTCCTGCTAAGATCTAAAGCCTCCTTATCAAAGTGCAAGGCCAGTTTATCCCACCTTGAAGGACACGGACCACAAATACAGTGGCAGGCATCCAGGAGAATAATCCTGAACTAACGCTGCACTGTCAAAAGTCAATAAATAAATAAATACATTTTCTGACTAATAAAGACATTGGCCTTCATACATTCCTAAGGGTCTGCTGGGGGCCCTCTCTATGAAATAATTTCATTTTTTTCCACTGAATGTTGGTTGTACAACTTGACACTGATCAAAATGCATGAGGATTTTTTTTTAAAATTAATAATATTTTAGAATATATCCCTTTTTTAATGTTTTCTTTTTTTTTTTTAACAATATTCCTAAGAAATGACTATGTGCATGAAAATGTTATTATTATTTTTTCTTCATTACGATATCATGACTATCACCCTCACATTTATTATTTATTTTTTTATGTTAACATTATTTTTTTTATGTAATGTATATTTGAATTAATTAAAATATTATAAAGTGGTATTGATGCATCTATCATTCTTCTATTACTTTGGAAAAGTTAATTTATTTCAGTAATACAACTCAAATTGTGAAAATCGTGTATCAAATAAATTCAATGCACACAGACTGAAAAATCTTTGGTTCTTTTAATTGTGATGATTTTGGCTCAATTTAACAAAAACCCACCAATTCACTTTCTCAACAAATTAGAAAACTTCATAAGACCAATAAAAAAAAACATTTTTAGTGAATTGATTGGCCTTATGGAAAGTATGTTCATTTACTGCACATGCACTCAATACTTGGTAGGGGCTAATTTTGCTTTAATTACTGCCTCAATTAGGAGTGGACATGGGGGTGATCAGTTGTGGCACTGCTGAGGGTATGGCCCAGGTTTCTTTGACAGTGGCCTTCAGCTCAACTGCATTTTTTTGGTCTCTTGTTTCTCATTTTGACAATACCCCATAGATTCTCTGTGGGTTTCAGGTCTGGTGAGTTTGCTGGCTAGTCAAGCACACCAACACATGGTCATTTAACCAACTTTTGGTGATATTGGCAGTGTGGGCAGGTGCCAAATCACGCTGGAAAATGAAATCAGCATTTTCAAAAATCTGGTCAGCAGAAGGAAGCATGAAGTGCTCCAAAATTTCTTGGTAAATGGGTGCAGTGACGTTGGTTTTCAAAAAACACAAGCAACTTGGGTAATGAGCTTCTCCACCCTTCCTCCAGACTCGAGGACCTTGGTTTCCAAATTAAATACAAAAATTGCTCTCATCTGAAAAAAGGACTTTGGACCACTCGGCAACAGTCAAGTTCTTCTTCTCCTCAGCCCAGGTAAGACGCCTCTGACGTTGTCTGTGGTTCAGGAGTGGCTTAACAAGAGGAATACGACAACTGTAGCCAAATTCCTTGACACGTCTGTGTGTGGTGGCTCTTGATGCCTTAACCCCAGCCTCAGTCCATTCCTTGTGAAGTTCACTCAAAACAAAATTGTATAAATTTTACTTGACAATCCTCATAAGGCTGAGGTTCTCTCGTTGGTTGTGCATCTTTTTATTCCACACTTTTTCCTTCCACTCAACTTTCTGTTACCATGATTGGATACAGCACTCTGTGAACAGCCCGTTTCTTTGGCAATGAATGTTTGTGGCTTACCCTCCTTGTGAAGGGTGTCAATGATTGTCTTCTGGACAACTGTCCCCATGATTGTGTAGCCTAGAGAACCAAACTGAGAGACCATTTTGACGGCTCAGGAAACCTTTGCAGGTGGTTTTGAGTGTTTTTTTTTTTTTTTTTATTAGCTGATTGGCAGGTCACATTCTAATTAGTTGAGATAGTGAATTGGGGGTTTTGTTAAATGTGAGCCAAAATCATCACAATTAAAGAACCAAAGACTTACACTACTTCAGTCTGTGTGCATTGAATTTATTTAATACACGAGTTTCACAATTTGAGTTGAATTACTGAAATAAATGAACTTTTCCACGACATTCTAATTTATTGAGATGCACCTGTACATAACTAAAACTAAAACTTTATTAAAAACATTCTGTTCATTTAAATAAACTGGAAATAAAATCAAATATAAATATTAAATGAAAAACAAACAAAGAAAGTAGTTTAGAAATATAAAAAAATAAAACTAGTAAAAATGACAAAAGCACATTACAAATTAAAATTTAAATGAAACAAATTATAAAAATAAAAGGTCATGTAAAATTAATAAACTATATAAATAATTCTAAAATAATGCTAGTCAGTATATATTTTTTTTTCTTCTTCTTTGTAACACTAAACCTAAAGTTTTGGCCTACCGTGCAAAGCAATTCATTTTCCAATCAATGATTTTGATAAAAGTCATTGATTAAAAATGCTAAAAACAAGATGTTCCAAAGTATATTTGTATGGTAATCCCATGTACTTTTTTCGAAGCCTTTTTTTTTTTTAATCAAATAAGACAGACCGCAATGCAACAATAGCAGATCTTCAGTTGTGTGGCGTAAACCTGCAGTAGTGAAAGGAGGACACAGATGAACATGGATTGGACAGGCAAATAGAGTCACCCCAGTGTGGCTGTCAGTTTGGACTGTGCCATCCTCTTCAGAGCTGAAAAAAGAGGGGAAGGTCACACAGACAGTTCTCCTGCAGCTGTGTTTGCGTGTTAGTTTATGTGTGTGTGTCTGGAAAAGAGGCACTCTGGCTGAAGCTGGGTAATTACTTGTGTTTTCACAGAGCCCTTCCCTCTAAACACAAGGGTTCTCTGGCCGTGAACTCTTCATACCCTTTACAAGCCTATTTTTATGTTGTGTACATCTGCTTTCATGGCTCTCTACTCTCATGAATGTATAAATACACAAGGAGTCGCTGTTTCTGATTGGTGGGGAGGAGAGCTATTTAAAATGCCTGCAACTACAAGCCCTCTCTAACACTTACGCCGTGTTTGTCTTGTGCCAATTACTCACTCTATCCCAACTAACCCACGAGGAGAGGCTATTCAAGTTTATAGAGACAGCAAGCTGGAAAATTGATGTCTGATCTATGTAATTCAGGAGGAAATGACAAAAGAACAAACGGCACATCCGTAACCACAGATCTGTGAAGAAAAAGCAGTCACTTCCCAAAAAAAAAAGACAGATGACAAGCTGACAAGCTAGAGAATATGAAGTGAAAAAAAAACAATACTATTAACACCAACAAACAATTTTTATATGTAATCAAGAAAGCCTCTTTTCACAGCTGGAGAGCTTTTTCCCCCATGCCTTGACGTCGCCTCCATCACGCTAAGAGAGTGTGATTAATTATTCATGCAGACCTGCAGCAGGTTAGAGATAGACACGGCGTCTGCGTGCCGACTACACTTGTCCCCTGTTGTTTACATGCGCAGACCCGGTGATGGAGTAAAACCGTGTGCCTGCTTCACTCCAGTGCCACATAAACATGATGCAGCAGTGCCTATGAATCACACTCATTCAATTTGCATGCAATAAGGTCCCGGGATTTCAAAGAGACAAACAGCAGAACCGGCGACAGCTTCTCCTGCGGCCTTTTTGTGATGATCTGATGAGGTCAGAGTCAGAGATCACAGTCCTGATTCCACACAGAGCACTGCAGCAAGCTATTAGAAGCTATTGTCTTGCTGCTGATTTTCTGGGATTTGGTTTAAGAGACTGAGAATAAAAATGTAAAGATAATGCTGGAGATGATGTGCACTGATCAAAGATCGGACTGGTATCGATCTTTTGAAAATTAATTCCCTAGGTCTTCTTCATCTCCAGACTGCCCATAGGAAAGAAATATCATAACTATTTCATTAAAAAAATGAAAAGTCTGTGATTATTTACTCTAGTGTTTCCCAACCCTGTTCCTTGAGGCACACCAACAGCAAACATGATGGATGTTTCACTTATGCCACCCATACACTACATGATTTTTAAAGCCGTCACATTACACAATATTTCACTAGGAAGAATCCCCAACAAATCTCGTTACAAAATGCATGTGCAAGAAGTGAATACAGGGAATCACATAAGACTACAACTCCTCCCCATGAAATTTCCCTTGATCTGCATCTTGCTATCTCATTTGCTGTATGTTGTCGCCTTCACACTGCAAGACTCTGAATCACAGACACGTCCAGATATTTAGCCAGCTAAATATTTCCCAGGCATCAGCGACACGTTGCCGCTTCTCTCTGCGATTTCCAGAAAACTGTCAGTAGGTGAAAATTGAGCCTAAAATTGTATAGGGTATACTTGGCATTATCTGATAGCCTTCATTTGAGGTCTTGGAGTGTCTGCTAAAGAGCTGATGAGTAGAATCAGGTGTGTGAAATGTGAAAAAAGTTAGAAAATTTGTATCTGCACATTTGTTGATGTGGCTTTAGGAACAAGGATGGGAAACACTGAGGTTACATCCACACTGATCCAGAACGCTCTCCACTGTTAGATTACCTCATGTCTTATTCACCGGTGAGAAAACATTGCAGTACAAAGCGCATAATATTACAATAATAACACCTTCCATTCTCGCTCGGTCTGCAATAGTGTGATGCAACACGCTGATGTTGCATCACGTCTGTGCGAACAGGGTGCATGGAGGTATGCAAGTCCATATGCTGACAGGGCAGGCAGGACAGCCTATCGTAGCCCTCGGACCGAGGGAAATTATTGGACAAACATATCACAGGCGATATAAATACATAATAATACATTTAGACCACTTAACTTAGTGATCGCTATCGGGATATGCAGAGACTTTATCAACCAGCATAAAAAATGTTTTTGAACCAAATCACCTACCCTGCCTTTAAAAAAAAGCACAAATACTTTTTAGAGCTTTAGAAATGAGTAAAATGATCAATAAATAATACCTAAATGCTGAGCTACTCCCAATACTGTACATCTCAAATCAAAAACCTAAACAGAAGTGAGATGGTTTGGAGACTTCTCCTTGAGTCTATAGCTTCTTGGAATTGTCTTTTGAATAAAACGCCTCAATTGTGTCTCCTACGGTTTTAGAAGAGATCTGAGCAATTTCTCAAACTGTGCTCATGGTTTGACAAGATACTAAAGTCTGAAATACAAAAGAACAACTTTTTACAGCTATTATAATGAATTGTCTTATAATAAATGTCAACTTAAAGGCTAATTAATGTCATCAACTGTATCATTTTCACTTATTTTTCTCTCCTATACTGAATTTTAAGAGAAACATCTGATAAAAAAAAGTTTATACTGAAATCATAACAAAGAATAGCAATGTCTCATACGAAAAAGCAAAACAACTTCCTCTTTCCTCTCATCTGTTTAGAACGAACACAGGCTTGCTTGTTTAAATCAATGACTTTAACAGCAATAACAGAATCACAGCTAGGGCCACAGGGTTTCTAGGGTGTCTTTTAAATGGCCTGCTCCTTACACTGAGTGAAAAAAGGCGATTCCAGATTGGCCGCCGCAGTGAATAAATCAGTGAAAGCTGGAGAGGGTGACGGGAGGATTTGAATGTCTTAATTCAGTCCTGACAGCATATTGGGCCGACTCCACAACACCTTTTCATGTCAATTCAGGGGGCACCTTTGTTGAAGCACCCAGTCACTGCACACTAGATGATTATGACAGCCAATTTTTCAAAACTGTTTTGTTATCCCTTTTTCCCTTCTCATTTTCAGACAACACAAACATTCAGAGCGAGAGATTATGGCTGTTGGAAATATTTCCTTGAAATTTCTTTCTTTGAATCGTCTTTGTGTGTCGGATAAAATGCGCCCATCTTGGCTGTATTCTGCCTTGGTCGTCAGCAGTGTTAAAGGTGGGGGTGCTAATTGGTTCGGCTCCTTTGATCGGAACACTGTAATCCGCTTTAATCATATTACCATAACCCCTTCTCTGCAAGATTGGGCCGTCTATCCACATCCTACATGCACACAATGCAAGAGTCTCAAATCTTGGATGCATTTAAAACACATGGCGAGATTTTCGCTACCTCGCTCTCCCAAAAGTCTCTTTCTCTACATTCATGACTGGATTTAGAGAAACTGCATTAACAATATGAGGCTGCAAAAGCGAGATGCAAATGAGCAATGCCCTCTAGGGCTGCACGATAAATCGAAATGGAATCGAGAGGTGGATCGCGTAATCTGAGTGCGACAGTAGCTGACGCTCCGATGGTCCTATGCGGGATGCTTTGCGCAGTGAGAGCACGTGTTACTGTCAGATCAGCATACAATCGTCCATCTAAAGGCCAAAGGGTGCTCTCACGCTGAAACTCCAAAATACGCCTGCAGAAGGAAAACCATCAGACAATACCTACCCCCCCCAGGCTGAATAAACAGAAGATTCAACTGCTTTCATTGGTTCAACGTGACTAATAAACACACGACTACGGCAATATATGGTTTATCTGAGTTCTTATGATTTAATTATCATTAAAATAAAGTATATTTATAATGCAGTGCCTTTATCACTGCTTAAATACTATGAAATATGTTGCGTGCCTTATTCTGTGTAAGAAGCCATATCATCTCACAGAAGGATTTATTTCAAACACTCGACTGACGTTATGAAGTGAGTTTGGAGTAAAAATATGTTATTAAATGGGATATTTTCACATGCTTTCAGATGGAGCAGCATTTACTTCACAGAGCCGTAGTTCACTGAGAAGCTATGCAAACAGCTGTCATTATCGCGAATGATTTCTTCGATTTCAGAATCGCACAATAAAATCGTCTGCAATTTTTTTTTTTTTTGCGTAACTTGTCAGTGAACTACGGCTATGTGTAGTAAATTCTGCTCCATCTGAAAGCATGTGATGATGATTTCCTGCTGATTATAGAACTGGCTTTTTTAACATTTAATTAATTAGATTAATCGTGCAGCCACTATATCGCATCAGAGGATAATAACGTCAGATCAGGGTGAGACCTAGCCTCATCTTCTTGGAAATCTCCAGAGAATGTGAGCGAGCAGGTGTCAGCTCACCAGGGGGCTATTCAACAGCAGCATGGGACTGGAGGGCCAACATGTCACTTCCTGTACATCCTCTGCACATTCAGCATCACGGCCCCTCGGGAGCATATGGTATCCTTACATGTCTCTGACCTCAGACAGCACTGTGACCCTGCAGGCGCAATCTAGACTGGCTGTTTTAGTGCATAAATCATCAGACACTTTTGCTCACAAGGGGCAGATTTACTCACATTTATTTTTGCTAATATTCAGAACGCTTATGTTTGGGATGGCTTCTCAGTTTCTTGAGCTCCAGCAGTACTGAGTAAATTGCATCATTAGCTGCATTCCCTAGCCGTGATGTGTATGTAATGGCAAAGGGAATAATTAATGTGAAGTAATTTATACAGTTTTAGCAGTAGTGGACGAAGCAGATCTGGATGAATAGCAGGTCTGTTTAATTGGTAATTACTAACTGCACTGATTTAGGGGGAAATCTGGGGAAAATTGTACAGAGTGGAATTTAAAGGTGCATACAGTAATTCTTTCCACATTAAAAAGCTGTACACAAATTAATAGTACTTCTGAAAAATATGTTTAAAATCATGGACACTGATCACATAAGATGAAGACTCCAGTCAAATATATAAAATATAAAAGCATTTTTTAAAGGTGTGTGTTCCGTCATGAGGGCTGCAGTGTTGAAATCACATGAGCAGTCAAATACTAATCACTTTTACTCAAATACCCCCGTATTATTCAACAAGTTAGCTTGAGGAATAAATTAATCGTGGATAACTGCACTCTCAGAAAAAAGGGTACAAAAGCGGTCACTGGGGCGGTAACTTTTCAAAAGGTACACTTTTGTACCTTTTAGGTACTAATATGTACACTTTAGGTACAAAGGTGTGTTTTTTGTACCTTTTTTTCTGAGAGTGTGCGAGTAGATTCTGCAATGCCAACAGTAGCTGAAAACGTTGGGGTACGAATACTTTTATTTAGCAAGGACACATTAAATTGATCAAAAGTGACAGTAAAGACAATTATCATGTTATAAAAATTTCTATTTCAAATAAATGCCATTCTATTGAAATTGTTCATAGAAGAACCCTGAAAAATGTATCATGGCTTTAAAAAAAGCAGCAAAAACTGTTTTCAACATTGATAATAATAAGGGCCTTAGTTAATAATTGAGAACCAATGATAACTAAAAAATAATTGAGCCACTAAATCAGCATATTAAAAATGATTTTTGAACGGATCATACGGCAAGGAAGACTGAAGTAAATACATAACATTTTAAAATATAATAAAATATAGAAAGCATTGTGAAAATTATTATTTCACGAAAATACTGTTTTACTATGTCTGATCAAATAAATGCAGCCTTGGTAAGCATACACTTCTTTCAAAATTATAAAAAAATAAAAATTAAAAAAAATCATAATTCCAAACTTTTGAGTTTTTTTAAATGATCATGAATTAAGTTCCTTTTCAAATGTAGACCTACTATGCGATTTCATGTATGTCATGATATCAGATGGTAATTTTGATATATACCATCATACTGACAGATTAACATTTGCATACCATTGTATTTTGTATGTTCGCCTAGCATGGTATTTGGTACATACAAATTACTTCAAAACATATTCAAAAAACATGGCATTACCATTGTGCTTTTTCATGAATACTTTTTAAATGAGCAGGAAACAGCACAAGATGGACATGCTGGTCAAGAGCAGCAGGCCAACCATTATCCTGTTGCAGATCAAACCCATACCTTCTTTCTTCAACCCCCAACACACACACACAATCTCTCTTCAACTTCAAACACACAACGGTCTCCACAGCGCTCCCTTATGAGGGCAGGCATGGCTTCAATCCAGAGCAGCACCATCCATCATTGCACAATTATACCAGAACCATCTAGCGCACACAATTACTGCCCTGTAAGTCTGCTGCACCGAACACTTCCATGCAATGCACACATGCAATGCATGCAGTCATACCACCACCGCGGCACCGCCACTCTACGAGCTGTCAAAAACACCCTCACTCTGTCCTTGGCCAACAATACCGCAATACAGTAAGACAGCAAGAGGAGAGAAACGCACAGAGAGAACGAGAGAGAGAATTTCATGTGCTGATTGGGGAAAATGGTGAGGGAAGTTGGGGGAAGGTTTTGGCATTGTTGTGGGAATCACATACCAACCGTTACCATGGTGACCTGCTGTCAGTGATGGACTCCACGCAGTAATGAGCGTGCTGGGTCCCAGAGAGACCCCTCTGCCTAACCCCTTAACACTACATCCCCCACCGCCCTCCTGCCTCCGGCAGAGCCAGGGCTTCGCTCCAAATGGACACAAATCAGCACCTTGTCCAGTATTTTCCAAATTTAGAGTGCATCGTTTTGATGGTTTTAAAACCTCAAGGCATGAATGAACAAAGACGTGCGCAGTGACTGACAGGCTGCGCCCCCCCCCCCTTGCTCGCACAGGTGGGTAATGTCTGGTGGGCTTGGCGGTCTGCCAGATACGCTCTCACTAAGGTGGGCTGTAGCACTAATGTGGGCAGCCCCCGCAGACAAAAGACATTTACAGAAAAGCTCTCGCACTGCCAATAATCAGACTGTTTTAGTACACATCGTATGCAAAATAAAACAAGCTTTTGAGGACACTTTCAGGCCATCTTTTCAGAGAAACAGGTGAGGCTGAATTCTGTTAAAGGAACAGAGTCAAAAGGTACCATGGTACCATGGATTTCGGACATCATTTTTGGTAATGATTCCCCAGCTGGAAAATCCATCTCAAAGTGGTAGTTGAGATTTGGTCGTTGGTTTCTAGGTGGTCTATGCTGGTAGACCATCTTGGAACACCAACAAGCCAAAAACCAGCTGATCATACCAGTTTAGTCAGGCTGATTTCTGGAACGTTGTGGCTGATTGACAAAATAATGACCAACTAAAATAACCAGCTATCAATCCAAAACACATTTTAAGTATGTATTGTATATAAGTAATGTATATGTATATGTAAAAGTACCATAATCCTACCATACCATATACTGTACACACACACACACAAACAATATATGGTGATATATTGTTATCCTTCTCCTCGCAATACAAGAATCAATACGTTGGCGCCAAATATCGCTAATACTGTCAAAAAGACACAAGGTTTACAAATAAACACAGTTGGTTTTGTCTAAAGTGAGAGTAAACAGTTGAGAGAAAAATGTCCCAAACCTGTATTAATTTCTTTCTTGTGCTGAACACAAAAAAAGGTTGCTGGTTCCCATGACATTTGATAGAAGGGAGAAAAAAAAACTATGGAAGACACTGGATACCAGCAACTGTTTGGTTACTCACATTCTTTAAAATAACTTATGTTCAACAGAAGAAAGAAACTCACTCAGGTCTAAAACAACTTGAGAGTGAGTAAATGATGACAGACAGAATTTAAATTTTTGCAGAATTTTCAGCAGTTTGGACTTGAATGAAGAGAGAGAACCTACACTTAACCTTTTCATAGTTAGATATCGTGATGTACCATTATAGGATTGTCTAGCAATATATATCGATTATCGCAGAATTGCTGTATCGTGATATTATCAGTATTGTGAGCACATGTAAGTTTGTAAATAGTATTCATAACGGAGGTACCCTTTGTGTATATATATATACACATACATACATACCTTTCAAAAGTTTGAGGTCAATATGAGATTTTTTAAAGATTTATTTATTTATTAAATGGATCAAAAGTGACAGTAAAGACTTTTACTTGTTACAAACTTCTGTTTCAAATAAATGCTGGTCTTTTAATCAACAAAAAAATAATCCAAAGCACGGCATCACGGTTTCCACAAAATAGTTATTTTAAATTGTATAAAATGTTATATTTTATAAATATACATTTTATTTGATTTTTTTCTTCAAATAGATGCAGCCTTGGTGCAATTCTTTCAAAAGCATAAAAAAATCTTACAGACCCCAAACTATATTCTATATAATTCTATATAAAGACATGTACTGGATAGTTTAATTGGAGAACTCTTCTAGGTCAAGGTTATTCTGTGACATGTGAAAGCACTTTCTGTGATGTGAACTACAAAGTAGCCCAAGACTCGGATTTGATTCACTAATACAGTAAAGAGAGACATAAAACCACATATTCCTCACATTCATTTCCTTATATTATCCTCTGCTGTGAAGAAAAATCACTTTCCCTGACCACAAGAAGAATCCATTATTAATTGAAAGCAGAATATCATGCAGCCTCATAAAAAAAAGCTCTAAATTTGAGATCATGGTGAATATTTTTTAACCTAGTAATCCAAGAAGGGTGTATTGCTGTGATATAGATCGGCCATATCGAGACTATAAGAGAGTGTCTTCCTGTGTTCTTCAATAATAAAGGCCGTTTAGCACCTGAGAGCAGCTCTAATAACAGTGTTACGCTCTAGTGAGCTGTGACTATTTGCACATTTTGTCTATTGTGC
The DNA here is from genome assembly GCA_018155175.1 of Sinocyclocheilus anophthalmus. Lineage (NCBI taxonomy): Eukaryota > Metazoa > Chordata > Actinopteri > Cypriniformes > Cyprinidae > Sinocyclocheilus > Sinocyclocheilus anophthalmus. The sequence goes on along the minus strand of JADLZN010007877.1, from coordinate 610,920 downwards.
AGGTATGAAGCTGTCCTCCCACGTGTTACAAAAAGAGTAGATAGGGTAGAATGCTGCTCTGACAGGCACACAAACACTCGTCTCGCACACACAAATACAGTCTAGCATTTTGTTCTCATTTAAAGCGTTCAAGGCATGTTTCCTGAGACAAATAGGAGAGGAAAAACACTACAAGTTGAGCAACTTACTCACTCCCCCACTGAAAAGACTTTCCAGGGAGAATCGCATTTCAGTTTAATTACGGGTATTGTAGGCCAGATCTTTCTCCAAAAGCTCTAAATTGGAGGGAGGAGGTTTTGAATGGTCATATCGGCAGCTCTATTCCCAGCGGTTTTTAGAAGATTATAGTTAAGAAAATATGAGAAGAAAAATTAATTTTGGTGCACTGAAGCCAAATTCAAAACTGGTTTATAAGCAATGTTTGCTAACCGAACAAACCCCTAGCCCTACGTATTAAACCTTACATCCTGTTTGTGTTGATACCTTAAAGCAATAGTTCATAATTACTCACTCTCACGTCTTTCCAAATCTTTATGACTTTCTTTCTTCTGTGGAACATGAAGATATTTTAAATAATGTTGGTAACCAAACCACACACAAGTTTCCAATGTTGGTAACCAAACCAACAAGTTTCGGTTCACATTGACTTCCTTTGCATTTATAACATACAGCGAAAGTCAATAGGAACTGAAACTGTGTGGTGACCAACATCCTTCAAAACATCATATTTCAGTCTCGGCAGGAGAAAGAAATGCATACAGGATTAGAACAACATACTATCCCTTTAAATCATATATCTTGTTCTTTGTACACTGCAGTTAACAGAGCTATGTATCAAAGCGAGTGAAAAGTGTCCTGCTTTCTAAACAATGATGATGGAGACGGATAACAGCCTTGTCCTGAAGCTCCTCCGAGATTCTCAGCTCACAAAAGAGCCAAATAAACATGTCTGCACAGAGCAAACCTCCGCTAGATGTCTTCATTTCTGTCAGCCGAAGCCATACAGCCTGTCCTAGCTCCGGATCTGACAACTTTAGCTCTGGGGCACATTGTCCCACTTGAAAACACTTAGAATGTTCGAAAAAGAGGTTTCCAACCCATTTTCAATCTGTAATGTTATGCATTTCAGGCTAAAGCACTCAATGACCATAAATGCAGGTCAGGACTTGATTTAGTTGAAAAACAAGAGGACTCTGGTGATGTCAGCCAAAAAGGTAAGCTGTTTCTGAGGCTGAACAATAGTTTGATAAATGATTCTGAAAACAAACGTTATTTTTCTTTGGAACAGCACACAATGATGAATCATGCACAGTAAGGAACATGTATTAAGAGAGTAAATAAGGTAAATTATGACTTCATGTTGACTTTTGTCAAGTGGGTACAGGTGTATCCACCCATACCGGTGAGAAATGAGAGCCATGGACTGGTTTTGCCAGCTTAAGAGGACATATTTGGAAATATGTACACAGTATATAGGAAGTTTGATTTTCGAAAAGTTTTACCTACTACACTATAAAAAATGCTGGGTGGTTTCAACCCAATGTTGGGTCAAATATGGACTAACCCACCCGTTGGGTTAAAAAGTTAATTTAAAAATGTAACCAAAATTTAACACAACAGTTGGGTTAGTCCATATTTGACCCAACATTGGGTTGAAACAACCCAGCATTTTTTAGAGTGTAGTTAATATAACAGCAAAAACAGAATGTTAAGAGGAAAGAGAAGGCTATGATCATGGCAATTGTTTTTATGTGTTTTGGTGAGAGAGAAAAAATTGACTAACATGTCTACATAAGTGAACCTCAGTTATAAATAAATACAATTAAATAGTACACTACCAGTCAAAAGGTTGGATATACCTACTCATTACTTATTATAAATTTTGCACATTTCATAATAATAAGCTATTAAAACTATGAAATAACACAGATGTAAATATGGATTTTTTCCAAGTCGCCACCTTTTGTCTACGTTAAAGCTCTGCACACCGTTCCTTCTCTCAACCAACATCGCGAGGTGCATCCGGAGATGCTTTTTGGCACTTGTTGGCTGCTTTTCCTTGACTATTCGGTCCATCTCATTCATTTAAAAAATAAGACTTCTTTACACAGCTGAATTAAGGCTGCTCTGTCTCTGTTCAAAATTCTGTATAAAGATGTAATGCCGCATAAAAGCCAGACTAAATTAAACCAGCTCTGACCCACCTCAGCCCTTACTATAAAAGCATACAGTTGTATTTGCTGTGTAAATGCATGTATGCCACCTCAAAGCAGCATTAAACAGTCTGTGTAAAGACACCTAAATGCCACTTCAGAAAGTGCCTCTGTGCCACCTTTACGGTGTAAATATGGTAAATTACAATTTTAGTTTTGCCAAGAAATTCACACATAGGGACAACTTTAGTTCAAAGGCTTTTTAAGATCATGTAAAATATAAATTTGAACTGGTACTATACAAACATCTAGAATATGTCTACAACATCAGAATACTTGTAATCAAACAGCTTAATCTAACTCTGGCCTATTATCACATGTCAATAAGGTGAAAAGCACAGAAACCAACAGTGAGAAATGAGCTGTCCCTAAGCATCACCACCCAACAGAGCACCACAGGTCCTCGCAAAACTCCACTGGCAGTGATGTGTCAATGGAATGTGTCTATGTGTGGCTGGCACCTCCAACAGAGCTTGTTGCTCCCAGCAGAGAGATCTGTTAGTCTGTAGGGCATCCTTCTCGGTCTGCTGCCTTTTGTGACTCCTGGTCCTGAATTCTCAAAGCACTCTTATTTGCATCTCATTTTCGAATGACAAAGCGGCAGGGGTTAAAACTTCTGGTGTGGAACTGATTGCTTCCTGTTGAGGTATTGGGCATGTATGCTGATCATACACACTCTTCTCAAAGAACTGAATCACTTGCACTTCTATGACAAAATAAACACACACATTCCTTTTTCTTTTCAATGAAGGAACTCAAATAAAAATTGCCGGGAGCAGAAGAATGCCAGTAAAGCTAACAATGTAAAACATGTCAACAACTAAAAACTAAATTTGCATATCCTCTAAGAAATACTAGTGTTTGCAAGATGAAAAATCGTTGGCTGTGCATTAGAATCAGGCTACATCTGAAATTGAATACTCTCTGAAATTGAATACTGTGTTGGTGTAAACAGGCCTCAAAACATAGCGCTTTTCACAATTAATCGCAAAATTCTGAACTGCAATTCTGAATTAATTGCAGAAAACTCTGTAGAAGAATAAAAAAGTTAAAACACTGTAATTATCCGCTGTGAAGTGTGACTGCAAGTGCGAGAGTAGGACACTGAGGCCGTGTGGGACAAGTAATAATTGAGACATTACCAGGATCGCCAGAGGGGCCAAAAAACACAGATCTGGTGGCCGCTGGAACAAAGAACATTCACAGTGGTTTTGACATTGTCCAGACGCGGCGTGCTGGTGGCAGGGGAGGAGTTACAGGCTGAGTGAACGCATACGAGCTCTGTCTAAACACTCTGACATCATGAGCACATTCATGCATGTCTGACACCCCCCTCCACGCCACACACACATTCACACAAATGTTCTCAAAGTGCACAAAGACTCTGGATAGAAACGACACACGTTCTTTCTCCAAAGATTCAAGGTACATTGTTATTCTACATTCATACTGAGAACCAGGCAAAATCCCTTCAAAAGAGACACTTCCTGAAGAGGCTGTGCATTGTATTCCGATGAAAAGAAAGAGCTACAGAGAAAGGCAGAGAGAATGCCAAAAAAAAAACATGTGGCACCCAAATACAAAGACCACGGTAATAGTCTATTGAATTGGATCTGGAGACTATTGCTGAAAGACCTCAATCTAAGATCTAGAATCACATGCAGAATCAGAATCACTTCATTCACTGAATCATCTGAACGGACAATTTGCTTTGGAAAATTGGACACAATGATGTCTTAAAAGCTGCAACTTAGCACAATTCAATTTGTGTTTTTCACAATTAATTGTGAAATTCTGAACTGAAAATCTGAATATCAGAAATTCAGAATCACTTTATTCACTGCATCGTCTGAACAAACAATTCATTCACTGCATCGATAATGCAGAATTAGCCTTTTTAGCATAAAAACTGCACCAAAAGTAAACCATAAACGACAGGAAATGTTATTATTAACTAGACTTTTACATTTTGTGAACAAAATGTGAGTGTTTCAAAATTTGCTACAATGCTACTATGTTTTCCAGAGTGTTTTGGGTGGTCTCTTACCACTTGTTATTTTATAACAAATACCAAAATGCAACATCGCGCAGCATAACGAACTGTTGTTGTACAGCCAAAAATAACTGGAAACCTTAAGACTAGAAGCCTTGAGTTTTAAAATTAAAAATGGTCGCACCCGATGTTATGTTAAAATAAGGTGGATACAGTTATTCAAAAATATCTGAATACAGAACGCTGTAACTGACCAATCTGAATCATATCCAGAGAGCCGTGTAATAAATTATGATAAGTAACGAGATATGACATTAGTCAGGCCCATGAGGAGGTATTGGAGGGTAGATATCTCTGTCACAGTTCCAGGAGCTCATAAAAGAGCAGCCTGATCCCCATCCACAGCAGCATTTATCTTCATTCATGGGTGGGATAGTCACTGATGGGGGGAGTGGAGGCTCTGACTGATTACACCGTCTCTCCGCCTTCTACGACTGCATGGTGGGGTGGGATGGGGGACATTCAGCAATTGAGGGGTGCCTTCGTTCGCCAACATCCTCCCCTGGGTAAATCACAGGCTGGAAGGTGCATATTGAGGCTATAAGTAGAGCGGATACAGGCTAATTGTTTATTGCAGCCTTGGACAATTGTTATGGGGCAAAGGGTGCGAGAAACAATCAATAAAAACATGACTGTGTGGGCCCATCATTTCCTGAGGCAGCATCTGTACAGTGCCGAGCCAAACAGTATGATGGTTCCCTTACACAGTCATTTAGCCGTATTAATTAACTGTCCAATACATATAATTTAAAATCAATTTAGCCCTCTTTATGGACTCTCTCAGGCACGATTTCGGGCCAAATAAAGCTGAAATAAACACATATTGCAGGTATTTTCTATCCCATTTCAGAAGAATTACAAGAATATAATTGTAACAGTTTGTAGATCGGGAAGAAGGAGGTGGGAACCGGCGAACATTTAAACACTTTAATTTTGTGTTGGTTTATTTTATTAAAGTAAAGCGGCAGCCCCTCACGGACGACTGCCACACAAAACACAAAATAAAGTCCAGGCCTGGTCCTCTCTCGTCCTTCACTGTCGTCACTCCTCCTTTTATCCTTCTGGAGCTCCTCCGTGGGACTCGAGACCGGTGAGTGGTGCAGGTGTCATGCATTATCACTTACTCCACCGGCCTCGCTCCGTTCCCACGGCTCTCGGCCCCGCCCCCACTCGTCACAATAATCAATCAAATACAAATCAATCCTTTGAAAAAAGAACGAAGTCACAAAAATATACAAATATTTAACTTTAAAATTGTAAAAAGAAAGTACTCGTTAAATCTATTAGCATACACGCTAAAATAAGCTTTGGTGCACATATGGTTATGTGTTTAAAACCAGCTTGCAATATTTGCTTTTTTAACACATGAGGAACTGTAATTTTATTTTCATTATTTTCAAAAATAGCTCTCAAATCTCATTGATGTTTGCAGCGATATTTATTGTGACAAGTTTGACGTCAGTGATTCTAAACGCCACTGGTTTTCCTGTGATTCATAACGGAGATATAAAAAGTTTGAATATGCAGAACTGCAAATTAAATTTAAAGCCGTGGTGAATATTTTACATGAATAATGACTTAAGTTTTGGTCTGTTTCGCACACTAATCTGTAGTATGGTTTCAGGAAACTTTAAATATATCCAAGGTTATTAATATAGTCAACTAAACAAAAATGGCAAAAATAAATAAATATACATTTTGCACTTGAACTAAAATAAAATATATACATAAAAAATATTTTATTACAGTTAGTCACCAAGGCAACATTTTTCATTTGGTTTAACTTAAATGTACTAAAATAACTCAAACTAAAACCTAAATAAAACTGTATAAAAAAATTATAACATTATAAAATATAAATATTATATATAAAAAAAACACAAAATTACTTTTAATAAAATTAAAATAAAAACTGAAAATATAAAAAATAAAAACTAATTCAAAATAATAAAAACTATAATAGTATCTCAAAGATACTAAAATAAAAACCAAACTGCTATAATGCATGAGTAGCACCACAACTCAGTATTATTTGTCCCCATTCACTTTCAGTGTGAGCATTCTGCATAAGATTTCCTTTTTGGCACAGGAAGTGATGATGACAGAATTATTGTTTTTGGTTGAACTATTCCTTTAAGCCAGAACACTCCTCTGGTAGTGGATTAAGACAGTATGTCTTTGACAAAACATAGCTGCTGTAAATCAGCGAAGCCAGGAAGAAAACAGCAGTGCCGTCCACGCAGGGCAGTCAGCAGCACTAATGCTCTTCACGGAGAGACTCTGTCTACTGGCCAAACTAAACTGCTAAGACTGACACCAATTTGTACAAAGACAACTGACACTGCCTCAGGAGCAAAGCCTTGCTGTCAGATCTCATGGAGCTCTGTACCAGCATTGTGTGGAAATGTCAGCGATGGTCTCTGCTGAGAAAACATTCATGCTAAGACACTATTCAAAAAGCATTTACTTGCATTATTCAATGCAGAGAGAGAGAGAAACAACCATTCATCTAGAAGCCAATTCAAAATGCTTTCAGGCTTTCTGTGTTTCTCAAAGAGAGACAATAACTTCAAACAAATCTCTTATGGGATCATGCAAATCGTGATTGAATTATCTTTTATGTTAAGAATAGGTTTCCTTCGGTTTCTGCTGTTCAGAAGTGCCGTTTTGTCAATCTGCAGATAAAAACCCTGCGCATAAAAAATCCTACCCAGAATTCCTCTCAGCATTCCATTCCACTGAGCTTCAGCAGAGTTGATTCTTCCGGTTTCACAGCCAAATGACACCTACAACTAACACATGAAAACGGCATTGATAATAAACAGTAATACCATAGTAATACACTGCACTAATAACCAGAAATGGTCTGAATATATGATTGAAATGGACTACTTGCTCAACAAAGTATATTTCCAAGTATTTTTTTTTTATATGTGAAACAGAATGCAGTAGTGTAATACATTTTCACCACATAGCCTCAATCAATGCACATTTAATTCACTGCATTACTTCCTGTTATCATATCAAAAATAAATACAATTATTTTACATTTTTTATCCAATTTTGTGTCAAAATGGTAGTATTCAAGGAGAAAAATCATGGTTCATTCCTCACACTCAAAATGAGAGTTCAAGTTGAGTGCATTGCATTGTGGGATCAGTATTACACATGTTCTGGTTATCTACTGCACATTAGCAAATGTAGTAGGTCATCTGTGCATTCCATGTGTACTGAAAATCACAGTGCATACTACAAAATTAATACAGCTCTGACATTTGATACTATAAGAAAATATTTAAATTAACATCACACAGATATCAAGTTATCTCCAATTAAAAACAAGGTCACTTCACTAGCACAGAAAACGTTCCCTTCAAAAAGGTGCCAATAAAAGTGTTTCTAGGGGAAAAGAAAAAAAAAAAGGTTGTACAAATAAAAGAGATTAATGTTGAAGATATTCTAAAAACCTTTCAAGACTAATAGTATAAAACTGTCAAGGGGAATATTTGAATCTTAAAGACTTAAGAGTCTGTGGATAAATAATGAAAGGAAATCTTTGAAAACAGCGCTTTTGAGGCAGCGAGAGAGATTTCAAATCAAATCTATTTTACATTTTTGCCTTAAAGTATTGCCACAAAAACAGCAAACTAAAATACTAGGCAAAGAAAAAACAAATAAGCACGGCCAGACAAAGATCAAGGGTCTTTCCGTACAAAGACCAAAGGTATACATAAAATACTGGAAAGGACCTAAGGAGGAAATACACACAGAAAAATTCACAGAACTACTATTATACACACACACACACACGTCTGGTTTGCTATCCTTGTGGGGACTCTCCATAGGCGTAATGGTTTTTCTACTGTACAGACCATATTTTCTATCGCCCTACACCAACCCTACCCCTAAACCTACCCCTTACATGAAACTTTCTGCATTTTTAGATTTTCAAAAAAACTCATTCTGAATGATTTATAAGCTTTTGTACCCGTGGGGACCTCAATTTAGGTCCCCACCGTGACACGAGTCCCCATGATTCTGTGTGTATTCAGGTTTAAGTCCCCACCAGAATAGAAAAACAGGTACACACACACACACTCCATCTCAAAGAGAGGAGGGGGAGGGGGGGTCTTTGGATCATGACCTGCTCCAAACCTGCATAGTAAAGATCTTGCGGTGTGAATTCCTTAACAGGGAGCCAGGACTAAGGATGAATTATTTATGGCAGCCCTTTGCTCCATGTCAGCGGCTCCACTGGATGAAATGATATTTATGAAGTCCCATGAGCAGTGGCAGTTAAAATGAGGGGGAGGAGGCTTCCTGCCCTGATGGGAGAAACCCAGCCACTGATTGAGGGATGCAACATGAGAAGATGCTAATAAATGTCCATGGGAGGTGGAGGAACACGTATTCATCATCAAAGAGAAAAAAGGATGCATTGATAGAAATGAACATATGGGCTGTGCACAGTATGGACAAACGGATGGATGGATGGATGGAAGGACGGATGGATGGATGGATGGATAAATATTATTCCATTCAAAGGAGATGACTGTCTTGGACAGTAGCACTGCTCAACAGCATTGCATCTTGTTTTTATTTCACAGTTTATTTAATCAGTGGTATATCCGCCTCACAGAGCAGACTGTCTGCCTAAAACACTGTGGCAAAAATGACCATTTATGTCTAAATTTGTCACACTTTCTGCAGAACTGATTTTTGCCGAATCAATTTTTCTGTCACCATTTACCCACTCTCTTGTGGTTTCAAACTAGCATGACTTACTGTATGTCTTCCTATATGCATGTCTTAACAGTGATATTGTGAAATAATATTACAATTTAAAAGAACCGTTTCTATTTGAATATATTTCAAAATGTAATTTATTCCTAAGATGCAAAGCTAAATTTTCAGCACAATAACTCCAGTCTCTAGTGTCACATGATCCTTTTAGAAATCATTCCAATATGCTGATCTGAGCTCAAGAAAAATGTCTTACATATCAATGTTGAAAACAAGTTTTTGCTGCTTAATTTTCTTAATTGCAAATGCTCAAAAGTTTCGAGTAAGACTTTTTTTTTTTTAAAGAAATTAATACTTTTATTCAGACTGAAACACATTGATCAAAAGAGTAAAGACTTTTAGACAAAGGATTTCTATTTCAAACAAGCAATGTTCTTTTGAACATTCTATTCAGAGAATCACATTTTCCACAAAATGATTAAGCCGTTTTTAATGTTAATAATAATCAGAAATGTTTCTTGAGCACCAAATCAGCATATTACAATGAATTCTGAAGGATCATTCTTAAGAAATGGCTGCTGAAAATACAGCTTTGCTCTCACTGGAAGAAAATTATATTTTAAAATATATTAAAAAAGAAAACAGTTCTTTTAAACTCTAAAAATATTTCACAATATTATTGTTTTTACTGTATTTTTGATTAAATAAATGCAGCCTCGGAGAGCATAAGAGACTTCTTTCCAAAACATAAAAAAAATATCTTAATTATTCCAAACTTTTGACCAGTAGTGTGCATACTATATAAATGATATTACTTACACGTCAAGTTATAAAAACATTTTTTTTACATTTTAGCACATTTAAGGACCAGTATATTAAGTTCCACACAGTCATTGTTAGAGATGAATTATTGGACTGTACACTCGCCACAGTTTGAAATCTTGTGGTTTCTTTCTATGATCCGGGTTTTTTTCCCCCATAGCTGAGCTGAGCATAACAGCAAAACTCTCAGTGTGGGAGGTGTCAGTCTAAATGAAACAGAATGAGAACATTCAAACTGAACATGTAAAAATATCCAAGACCACACAGGGTACGTTTAATTAAAGAGTGTAAAGATTATAATTTACCCATGCAATCCTTTTAAAAATCATCCATGCTTGCTAAAATCTGCTGGAAAAGTAAAAATGCTGCCAAGCCGCTGACCAACACCAACACACAATGAGAAATAGAAGTCAACTCAAAATAAGGCTCATTTGATTCCCCTTTGAACATTTATGTGCTGTGTGAATGAGAGTTTACATGACTGAGCTCCTTCTTTAAACAACTGGAATATTTGGGCTGTTTTCTTGATCCAGGCAGTAACTAGACAAAATGGGTCTCAGTACAACTACATTTAGGCAGAAATGTATTCAGAACACAGCAGTGGCTGAAAGATGTCACTTTTCCATTTCTTTCTCAAGTCATTTGTGATCAGGATCAGATTTTTGTTCCAGGCGTGATGCTTCAAAACAAAAGCCTCAAAACACACTTTTACCCCTGGGTGAAGAAACGCTCATATCTGAGAACTAATATAAAATCATGTCTGCCTTGTCTTTTATGACACCGTCTCATAACATGATAATTGTTTCCAGCAGACACAGGTTTAGACATCTGATATGCAGTATACAATCATTATTCATGCACTAATCATGCACATCGCTCATAATAACGTATGACTTATGCCAGCCGCTTATGAAAAACATTCTCATTTGTGGTGCAGCTAAAATATTTGCTTTCACAGCAGTTGTACAGAAGCAATTAGCATATTTCATGGCAACAGGCAAATAACATTGCTATGAATGGTGCTCCACATGTATACTCCTCTAAATGTGATTGGTGTGATTTCTTTGAGTAGCTTTTGAGGTTCACCAGTGTTACCAGTAAGTGCAATCATAATTAAGAAAAAATTATAGTTCTTAGTTTTGTTGCTGCAGGCCTGGTCGCTATGTATCATGAAATATGCTAATTGCTTGTCTATTCATAGAACTTTCTGCTATCACATCTGCTTAAAAAAATGTGTTTACTACTCTACTTAAAGGTTAAAATCCCTTCCCACACCTATCCCACACATTTTAAGCTAAAGATATGAATGTCATAAAGTCAAATTATCAGATATTATTGAGACACACTGATGAGGGTCTTTAGAGGTTCTCTTCATGATATAATTTAATTTTCAGAGTTGTTTTATGTTTCTGCATTTTGGTTGCACTGTGATATGCCTGTGATTCGGCAGAAAAAAAGTTAATCAAATATTTATAATATATAAAACTGCTTCAATTTTTTGTAAAGAAATAATAGATAAGAATATAAGAATATGGCAATCTTAAAAATATTTTAAATTATAAATTGCATTTATTTATTTAAAGTATTTAATCCATTAATAAATCAATAGATTAAATAAAATGAGCTGATTCAGTCATTGAACTTAATAAGCAAAACCTAGCAACCAACCATGAACACCAATGAAAGCCAATTCAAAATGTTAATAAATCCTACAACAGTATATAAATGAAACTAAAATATCACTGAGGTGACGTGTGAGTACAAAGACACAACCACAACCCTAAAACCATACAATGTCACAAGGACAGAAAGACCTTCTACATTCCCAATAGTAGTAAGGAATTAATCAGCAAGTGAACAAAATGGAGGTAAAATCTCTAGAGTGTTTACACTCACTGTGTCATGATTCCAGAGCTATTTAAGCACATTCTCAATGTCAAACATCAATAACTCCTCCCATCTCCTTTTCAGCAGCCTCTTCTACATATTCATGACTTACAGGGATCGATGAGATGACAGAAAGACTGATGGACAGAAGCAATCGCCTTTAGGACAACAAACACCCTGGAAGCCCTGGAAATAATTTCGAGCCTTCTGACGAGTGAAAAGTAATGGAGAGATTTAAAATGAATTTCAAATTAAAGAAAATGAAATTCACAAAGCTCAGATAAGTGCTTCGCCGCAGCCGATATTGAAAAACTCGAAGTTAAATATGAGGCACACAGTGAGTGGCAGAATTATCAAATTGAATAAAATGCTCTGTAGACTGAGCCTGAAGATAATTTTCATAATCGGTTTACTCACATCACTAAACAAGCACTGTCAGCATTCACTAACAACGACTTCTAAAATCAGGTTTTAATAAGCTCCTAAAAGAATGTAACTCAGGCAGAAAAACACCTGTTTGGGCGAAGATCTTTAAAGCGTGGGACTGAAGAGATGTGATTCAGACTGCATCCAGACACAGGAGCTCCTTCTCTAACAATTACAGTTAATGGATGTGCTGTGATGGACATCCGAACACTGGTCTAACATAATGATTCAGGTTCTGCTTCTGCCTGAACTGGGGAAGATTGGAAATATGTTCTTCAGAAGCCCATGCACTCAACTATGCCAGATCAATCCAGACAACTCTGCACAGCGGGATATTACCGACTAGATCCCCAACGGATCAGTAAACCTCTCAGCATGTAACACATCTCACAGCTCCCATTTCAGTGGCAGCAGAGCTTCTGAGGTTTATGGGTAATGCTAGTATGTGATAAATTGAGGCGGATGTGTTATTAGATTGAGAAGGCGTTTCTTCAATCTAGCTACAATCAGGGTTTTTCATTAATGGCCATTAGCTGGTCCAAGCCGGTCTAGATGGTTGATCAGCAAGACTACCCTGAAAGTCCTAGTTTCAACTTGGTAGATGATCTTCACCATCATGCCACAAATGCTGTTGATTACCATAAAAATTGATTTACCCTTGGTCCTCTTTTTCAAAAACCTGTGTTAATAGTGAGGCACTTCCAAGTCACTTATTTACATAGCGCTTTATACAATACTTAGTGTTTCAAAGCAGCTCCACATTAATAAACAGAAAAATAAGAGTGTTAATGTTATAAAATTCATGAATTATGAAACAAACTCAACTGTAAAGCAGTTCTACAGAAGATAATAATGCCATTATTCAGTTTAGTTCAATGTTGTTTCAATATAATGATGAGCAGAGTTAATCTGAAAATGGTGAAATACTCACAATTTCAACTGAATAGACATGAGACATTAACAATATGCATGTTAACATGATTTTAGTGTGAAAAAAACACTTGCACTGTAAAAAAATTATCGTGATTTTAACGGTAAAATATTGTAAAAATGCTACAGTAAAATTAATTGGTTAACAGTAAGTTCCCTAGAGATATGGTGAAAACTGTATATGGACATTTCATGTCATTTTATGGTAAAATACAGTTTTTGGAAGTAAATTTACAGTAAAAAAAATTTAAATTGACATTCTCAGAATTCCCTGTGTTACATTTCACATTTGATGTTTTTTTTGTTGAAATAACTGTTTCTTAACAGTTTTGTTTATTAGGGTTGTCTGTTACACTGATGTTGTTAAATGAATGTTTATTGCATTATTTCAGTACCATGTGTGTCCATGAGGTATTTAGTGTTTTGTGTGAATGAAATTGGCACCTCAGCTAGTGGAAAAAAGCTGCTTGTGATGGGTTTTGGTTCATCGTGTGACTTTCTCATCAGTGTAAAGAGAAAAAAAACAAAAAAAAAAAAGGTTACTAAACAGATTTCAGAACTTCAATAGGTTGGTATATTAACATTGTATCAGTTAATGAAATACATTTTTCAAATGTAAATTTAAGTTAAATCCTTAAAACCTAAAATGCTGCTACTGTATTTTTTACGGTTAAATTCTGGCAACCACCATTATTTTTTACAGTTGGTAAAACGTGTAAATATATTTAATTGTACAACTTCATTGCAGTGACAATGGGCAACATCATAAACCCTACAAGGCTGTAAAAAACATTTAAACAACAACAATGGTGTTATTTACACAAGTTTTAACAATTAATAATTAATGTAAAACTTTAAGCAAAAAAAGCTCTAATGTCAAGTGTTACCAAAAAACTCAAAAAGGTTCCATTTGTTAACATTAGTTAACAATGTGTTAACAGTCTAACAATGAAAATGGTCTCAGTTAATGTTAATTTCACAATTACTAATATATATTAAAATCAAAAGTTGCATGTGTTAATATAAATAAATGGACCGGAGGCTAACATGAACTAACAGTGAACAGCTGTATTCTCATTAACTAACATTAAGATGAATAAATACTGTAACAAATACATTGCTCATTGTTAGTTGATGTTAACCTTTTTATAATAATCTTGCATTGTAAGTAATTCACCGTAACCTCAATTTTTGCTTTTCAAAGAAAACAAGGGACAAGTTGAAATGTATTTTTGTGGTAATAAGCATTATACCACAAAACTTAAACTAAACTTGTATTGAACCCAGAATATTCTTTTAAAGGGGTCATCGGAAGACCATTTGATATAAGTGATATGATTATGTAGGGTCTAATGAAAAGTCTAGTAACTTACTTTGGTTCAAATTTTCTCAATGTATGTAAAAAAACACCCTTTTTACCATCAAAATTAACCTGTTTTTAGCAAGCAATTATAGTCCATGTTGCTTTAAATGCTAATGAGCTCTACTGACATTCTCTTCTGTGGGGTGACCAGCAATACTGTTTACTTTAGCCGTGAAACTGGCTAACTAGCACATATTAGGAAAGGCGATTTGCAAAGATTCATAAAGAACCTTATACTCACTTCTTGTGTAGATGAAGCTCGATCACGAATGATTCGCGCGAACATGGATCGGCGCATTCACTTCAAAACGAAAGTAACGTTAATCCTCTGCGTCTTCAGCGGCACAGATGTCGGGAGTAAATGACGACTGCTATGATCATTATTACATCCAACAACAGAACACCACAATTGCTTAATCTGACACATTCTTGTCTTCCCCTGCACCAGAGTCGACACAATGGCGGACAGCTCACAGCACACTGAGGGCGGGTCTAAGGTAAGACGCTAGTGTCAATCAACTATCGTGGGAGGGGCCTGTGCAGATCTACGTCATTCTGACAGGAATCTCAGAACAGCCGGATTTGAGAAAGGGGATTTAAAAAAAAAAAAAAAAAAAAAACACTGGGTGGATTTTTATCATTATGGGATGGATGTTTACCCACTTCCAACACAAATTTATGTTCAAACAACAACAAAAGTGAATTTTGCATCCGATGACCCCTTTAAGCTATTTAGATCTGATAGACCATCTCAGACCTGCAACAAACCAGCAATAATTTTCCAAATACCAGCCTGACTCTCTTAAACTGGAACGACCTAAATTTTGCCCCAGGATTCGGAGTTCTGAATCAGATCACTATGAGGCATGCTTTAATTTTTCCTCATTGATTCATCACTTTCTTCATTCACTGTGGCAGTGGGAGTAAGCCTGGCCAGTTTCTAACATCATACACTTGGCATGTCTCACAGCTTTCCTCTTCAACTCTAAACTAGCCATAAATCTCCAGAACTCATGCAGCCCCTGACCTCTCCGCATTGTGCCACTGCTAAAAGAGAAGAATAAAAAAAACACATGGCTCCTTTAGCACAGCATGAAGTTATCTAAAGCATTGTCCAATGTGACCTCAACAAAAGAAAGCAGCATTTCTATTAAAATGTCATCTCGTGGCAGTTGGCTTTGTAACACAACAAAGCAGACACCTCCTGATGCACGTGGCTAAACCAACAATAGGAGTAAGTCAATGCGATATGATGTATAAGCTCAGCCTGAACCAAACCGGGATAGTCAATGATGGGAACCACAGTGGAGTAATGTGGGGGGCAGGGAGGGGGAATTTGTGCCCTGCAGGACTCAGATGGGGGAGAAACAAGCATCCATTATTAATGGAAGTCGGCTGCAAGGGGAAATGGATCAAATGTAACTTTCGGTGGCGCTAGTACCTGAAAAACATGAATTATTTGTTGTTCATCTTGCAAGCTTTGTCCTTTTCGTCCTCCTTAAATGTCTTTTTCACACTGTCGTCTACAATCTCATTTCAAAAACTGCTCATTTGGTAGCACCGCAGAGACAGTGCCATATGGAAAGGTAGAGAAACTGCAGAATTAGCATTTCCCAGTATGCAATGCATTTGTAAGAAACACACAGTGTCACACAAGCAGAATAATTCAATCACACATTATGATAAATACCCATAAAACATATGGCTGGTTAATGGAGTCCAGGAGACAATTATGGTCTTGAACCCCGTGGAGTGAATGGCATGGGCTAAAGGAGCAATGCAGCAACAGCACTGTACGCAGCACATTTAATTCAATATAACAAACTAAGGTGTGGTAGATGTGACAGCACATGATGAAGTGACACATAACAGAGAAGGAGGTAGGGAGGGGGTTAATATTGATTGCACCACCTTCAGCCTGAAATCAGCACAAGCTAGCTGGAGACGTCAGTAAAAATAGTGTTTGCAAGCCCAGCGGCTAGCAGTTTACGGCATGTGTCCCCTGGGACGTGAGTGGACACAAATGAGCCTCAAATGAGACTCCGTTGGTCACGCCACATATTCCACCTCACCTCCATCCCCCATGCCTTCACATAACAACACATCAAGCGCTGATTGAAATTCAAATAGGAGCAGCGCACAACAGGACAGACGTAGCAAGGCATTGCAGGGGTTCTCAGGGGCCCAATACAGCACAGCTCCATAACCACTTAACTACTAGTCAATTTTCCACTAAGGTTCTGGAGTGATGTTTGGCGATATGTGATTTCATGGGTGATCAATGCTCCGTATAACATTTCTGGTGAAGAAATCCAAAGCGCAAGTGGACAACATTCATTTTTTTGTATTTGCCATTCACCAGAAACGCACAACCTTAATAGTCACATTTACTTGTTCATTAGCGGAAAGAACTCGACAGATGAAAATGGATGACAAAGCTTGAAATTATATTAGGAAAGGTTTACCTTGAGTAATTCAGTTACTAGGGTTCAATAACAACAACCTGAATGAGTTCCAGAGCTTGTCAAGGAACCAAAATCAATTTGTGCACAACAAAGCATAAGAAATGACCGAAGGTTTATATTAGGTAAATCTCATTCTGAAGATCATTGCTCCCAGTACACTTAAATAATCCAGGCTCTTGGTTCTATAAAGGGTAAACTGAACATCAGTAGGGCTGCCACTAACGACTATTTTTATTTCAGATAGATTAATCGATTAATCTAAACGATTAATTTCCCACAAAAAATCAACTATTTTATTAAACTATGTTTTATTAAACCAAATGAAATCCAAATTTCTATGAAATCCTCTTTTTAAAGCAAAAGTAAAGTGCAACAGAGTGCAAGCAGCAAGTGTCCATCTCATAGTCCAAATCACTGAAATCAAAGTTCAGTATTATAGTGTAAGAATGACAACATATCCACGTGTTCTAGTCTACTAATAATAAAATTATAATCAAAAAACACTTTTTTTTACCAGAAATGTTATTTACCAGAATTTATTTAGGAGAAAATGTAAATGTGCAGTATTTCTGAAAAAAAAAGAAAAAACAATTTTTTTCTTTTTTAAATAAAATCAATTAAATGGAGATGCTTTTGATTATTAAAATTTAATGGAACCACTAAATGGAATCCAGAAAATAATGGAAAAACTGAATCTGGTAAAGATAAAACTGTAAAACTCAAATAATTAGACAGGCTTTTTGATTAATAAAAATTTATTTCTGCAGTGCATGAAAATTAGTCCAAAGCTAGGTAAACTTCCAATGGAAGGAACGCTCCCTGTGCAAAGCAGCGGCGTCCCGTTGGTTATGTTAGGCCGGAAGTTAGCTATTGTCAGGCACTGGGAATATCATTGCGCCTGCTGCCCAATGCTACGACAGCAAAGTTCATAGATTTATTATGCAAGGAATGAGGGAGATCAGTTTCCTAAGCCATTATTCTTGTTGGCCTAGAAATCACAACTTTAATTTTCTGTCGGGTCTTAGTACACAATGGATACAGAAGACTCAAGTTTAAAATAGGAAAATATCTAGAAATCTTTAGTCAATTGTTTGAGCACGATGATAGGTCTATGCTAGGGATGTACCGATATGAAAATTTTGGCCGATACTGATAACCGATTATTCTTTATTTTTGATAACCGATATGTTGGCCGATAAATTTATATCCAAATTGTTATATACTTTTTGGGAGCCTGATTACAAAAAAGGTCTCATTATTAAAAGCCACATCCCAAACACTTCCAACAACGCGTAGGTGAAAAAAAAAAAACGGTTGTAGTTTTTAAAAATATTTTTACTCTACCATTACCAAATTTAGTCATAAAAAAGTCTTAAAAATAAATAAAATAATGCATAAATAAGGCAAACAAGTCACTGGACATCATTACACGTGTAAAGAATCAAAATGAATGCGCCACAGATCAATAAAAAGGAATAGCCTTTGCACGGACAATAATTAAACGATTTTAATTACTAAACCATATTGTTGATAAATAATAAGAGAAAAATACAAGTGGTGGTTGTTGTTATTAATAATGTATCAAGGATTTTGAAAAAGTAACAAATTAATAACACTGTTTTAAATAGCAGCCGTTTGAAGCGTGCTGAAGAGCTGAATGAACATGGTAAACTGAAGCGTTTTGCTGGCAGCTTATTTAACTCAAGGAAATGCATCCTGAGATTAATATTAATAAAACATAAACATAATATTACAACTTATATGTACAAAATGATGCAGTTATTGCGTGCTATTGTCAGAATGTGTGATCCTGTTGTGGATGTGCTCTTCCCATAACAACGCGCTGAAATACGGCAACTAAACCCATAGAATTCACAATGTTTTATTATAATAATTTTCTCATTAGAGTGTTATATACACGACATTCCCAATCATAGTTATTAATGTTGTGCAGTGCTGTTTGAGCTGCGTGCGCTGAGCTAATGACGATCACCGGTAAACTGAAGCGCTTTTTTAACTTAACCAAACGCATTCTATATTAGATAAATCAGATATACATCAAATAAACACAATTACAACGTACAATTGCACAAAAGGATGCAAACGAACAGCGCACATCTGAAGTCTCTCTGAAGGAAATAATGCATTATTTATCGGCTTTAAGATATCGGCAAAATTTTCTTATCAGGCCGATACCGATAACAGAAAAAATTAGCATTTATCGCCGATACCGATATGGTGGCCGATATAAGGGCATCCTAGTCTAATCGATATGATCTATGCTAAGATGCAGCTAAACGTGCTAACGCAAGGACGGAGCATCGGCTCTCCTGCATTATTGTACACATAAAAAAATATGCACGCATTCAGTCTTTTCGAACCAACAAATGTCATTCACTAGGGATGCCCATACCCCTTTTTCCATTACCGGTCGATCCCCACACTTCTTTTTGGTCCCGCGCTTTCCCGACCTTCCCCCTTTCCCCCTCTTTTCCTTTCTTTTTTTCCTTTTTCCCTCTTTTCCCTCCCCCCCCCCCCCCTCCTCTTCTCTCTTTTTCCTTTCTCCCCTCCCCCCCCCCCCTTCCCCTTTTCTTCTCCCTTCCCCTGCTCCTTGAATGGATTCGAAAACGGTAAAACTCAACTGTTTAACTCTGGGGGAGTTGGAAAATGAGCCTATTTTCAAAAATAGTGGAGTGTTTCTTTAAAGCTGCATGTTATTTCTTTTCTGAGCAACTGAACTTACAACTTATGCTTGTCGGGCAATAAAACAGGACAAAATATCTTCACAGAGAACTTGTGACTTGGACAAATAGTAACCCAATTAATAACGCTCTAGCATCTAGTGACGCACGAAACTAACTTTTTACTGAAACCGAAGTATTCATTTGGCCAAAATCCAACAAACTTACATACCTAAGAAACAATCATACAGTAGTACAGTTCTTCAGCAACTTTCAATCAATGTTTTAGGTCCTCCAAAGCTATTTCGACCAAAACCAATTTTTTTTTTCTTGTAAGCATTCATAAACATTCATATATTACTAATGAAAGCACAATTAAACAACCAAAACTCAAAAACAAAACATCTAGGCTACTCTAAATAAAAACTCTGTTTTGTCTCAGAGAAGACTTTAATTATTTGTGACATTGGCTGCCTGAAATCAGCATGCTGTGTTTTTTTCTGTGGGTTTTGTTGTTTATTTCACAACAAAATTATCTTCATGAGCACTAAAGCTCATGCTTACACAAGGGGCTGGACACTGTTTACTGGCTGTAGATAGATGTGAGGCCCAGACTTCCTAATGGCTTCCTGTATATCACAGAACAGTTTCCTCTCAGGAAATTTTATCAATACAAGCCGCTTCAGCACTGACCCAAAACCACAATACACAAGACACCAACTTTAATTAAAAGTGATTGAACGTGCTGAAAATGCGCTTCCACTAAGAGCAATAAATGAACCGGGATGGGTTTACTGAACTAGAACCAGGAGTGCGAAAAACTTCATTTAAATCACACATAAAACTGAAAAGACAAATCTTTTTCATATCGCTATATAGCGATCTAACAAAAAAAAGTTTTGAAAAGCTACTAGGAGAAATTACACGAGGAGAGTCGACATCATAAAGCAGAATGGAACTTTTGACCTACTGGAGAATATTACACACTCTTTAAATAAATGGGGCATAGAAGAATATGTCTGGAGCCCGTGGGCTCAATGCAGGCTGGTACAAGCAAGTGGTCCAACCCTCATTAGAAATTAATTACCACTGTAGTCAGCGTGGGGCAGCTGTACAGTCACTATGTATCTAAAGCTTTACCCAGGGGGAGCAATTGAACCCCTGACCCCCCTCTTTTTGGCAAGCAATGTGCGACACCACCCTGACCGTGAATTACCGGCCCAGCTATGCTGGGAATGCAGGCAGCGGCAGTAAGACTATGAAGTTGGCTGGTGCGGTTGGGTCGA
Organism: Sinocyclocheilus anophthalmus; assembly: GCA_018155175.1. Taxonomy (NCBI): domain Eukaryota; kingdom Metazoa; phylum Chordata; class Actinopteri; order Cypriniformes; family Cyprinidae; genus Sinocyclocheilus; species Sinocyclocheilus anophthalmus. Next base: position 590,051 of record JADLZN010007877.1, on the reverse strand, counting down.
CCTGGTCCACTGCTTAGCGAAGAGGTTTATTATCTTTTGGGCCTTCCTCAGTGAAACAATCTTACTAGCTCAACATGTATAGAAAAAAAACCCGAGTGTCTATTTTGCCCCAAAAAGATGTAAAGGGTAATGACTGCGATATCATCTGACTGCAACTGCTAATTATCCAATCATCAAGTTATTGTGTACATGATTCTGCATAATTCCGAAGAAGTGGGGCAATTGTGGAAGAGTCTAGAGGTGAGAAATGGAAGACAAAAGTAGCATTTTGTATAATTATCATACGTAAAAAAAGATCCCTCAATAGTGGCATCCTGTAATTGCTTTTTGATGAACATAATGGGCCTGATACCACTGCTGAAAAGCACAGGCAAATACTATCTCTTCCAAAATTGCCCAATTAACGATATCAAACCTTATTATAAGGTGAGGGACAACAGAAACAAAAAAAAAAATTATTTGTGTACCTTTGATTAAAAGAATCACAGGAAGGTTTTTCCTTTGCTTCGGGAAAAAAAAGCCTTCCTTAATCTAGTCAAATATTAATGCTGATCGTCTCCCTGCTAATTTGCTTCATTTTCGTGTACCTAAGTGAAAAGGGGCTCATTTGCATAGGTCTGTAGCAGCAATTACTTATTTAGAGGCCCACATGCAATCTGCGTAAAGAATTCTGCAGAATAAATTTAAATGGAAAAATGTGTTAAACTGCTCAGAGTACTAAACTCTTAATAGCTGAAAGTGTGTTTAGAACTTTTCAAAAGAAAATCACTTTAGAATCACTAATGAAACGTTGGATAAATGGCGAAAAAAAATCACATTATTTCAGGGAAATACTTTGACAGAATATTTTTGTAATTCAAAGAAACAGAACATTTATACATCGAATAAAACTTTTGTGAAAAGACTGTTCTCTGGAAAACTGTGGGGCTTTCTGTAGATTTCTGTAGGCGCAGGTTCCACGTAGGTGTACTTATTCCAAAGGTAGTCGGTCAAATATCTATTTTCATCAAGTCTTTTCCATAAAACAGCTCATTAGTAGGGCAGTGCGATATGGACAAAAAAAAACCTCTCTCGATTTCTTTGATCAATTTTGCGATTTCGATTTTAATCACGATTTTGACACACACAGACATGCTTTACAGTCATAAATGCATTCAGTGTGAATTTGAAACATATTTCCAAAAGAAAACCAATTAGAGCTTTATCAAAAAGCTGTAACATGTCTCTAGAACAGACATAAGGCAAAATAATCACTAAGTAAAAGTGTAACAAAATGTCTCTAGAATACACATATGGCAGAAAAAAATAAAATAATTTTTTTTTGCCATGAATTGGTCATAGAGCTCTTTGTGGCATTGCCTCAGATGTTGAACTAGATTTGTTGTGCCAAGTTCACACGTACTCCGTCTGCAGTGTGTATACAGTATGTGTATGCGGTGCAGAAGCAGCACAGACTCATTTTGCTTTCGCACAGGACGCGTTTGCAATCCGCTCCTGATCCGCGGCTGTTTACCACAAACACAACATTTATACATTATTTTGATTTCAAATCCAAACGTTGTTTCTGAAAATGCTTTTTCAGCATTGTGATTCTCTTTTATCACAGTACAGTAATAAAATCTTTCATAGACATATTCACGTTTAAACTCGATAAATATAACGTTGTTTAACTACCACCACGAGTGTCATCTATTATTGCCTTGTTTATCTAAAAGTGCACTTTTCCTTGTTTTAAATCTAGCCAAAAAGCCATGTGTTGACTGTGAAACAGTAGACTTTAATTATATGCATTTATGGTGTAATTACTAAATTTCCGTGTCAATCCATGTTAATTTTTACTGCGAATAATGCGTAACTTTAATGTCACAGTAATTCAGCGCGTGCAGCACAGCAGAAATAGACTCAGTGCGGAAACGATCGCAGCATGACTGCTGCAGACGCACCGCTCCTGGAGCGCACTGCCGGACCGCAGTGTGAACGCTCTGATCCGTTAACATGGGCGCGGAGGGATGAAAAAAAGAAAAAAAAAAGGAAAAAAAAAAGAAAAAAAAAAAACGGAAAAAGGCATTCTGATTGGTTCGGATAGCATACTGCGGGAGGTCGGGGGCGCGGAAAATCGTGCTGTAAAGAAATCGCGCAAACTCAAATCGCGATTTTATGACGATTTCGATTAATCGCACAGCCCTACTCATTAGGCATATATAGTAACAGCTGGCCTTCCTATAACGATGCCCCCTCCCATACGAACACACTTGGTGGGATCATGTGACACGTGTCTAAGGGTCCAGTGCTGGAATGTCAAGCCTACTCTGCAGGTGCTTTTCTGGCTTTATCTACTTTTCCTGGCTGTTTTCTCTCTAGCTGCATTCATCCATCGAAGGGTCAGAGGTCAATTCTTGAGGTCATGGACCCAGACCAGCTGGTTTCCATCATTCCCGCCGCTCCTAACCATCGGGAGGACATTTTTCATATCTCATCTTGCAATCACTGCAGCTGCAAGACCATCTACAATTTATAAAATGCAACCAAGAAAACCCTAGAAACCACCCAAACTGTCTTGCACCATAACACTGTCGTAATTTTAAGTCAATTACATTAAAATAATTTTCAGGTGAACTACATCTTTAATGATTAGTGATAGCTGGAAAATACGGGTTACTAATTAAAAAAATACTGCACTGTTTAAATTTTAAGTCCCAGCATTCCATTTTCCACACTTCCTTGGTTAAGCAAAGGAAGGAGTGTTTGTTTTTCGAGCAGGCAGGTATGACGAGCTCTTTCCGGACCTTTGCGATAAACCAAAAGCCAACCTCAGTATGGCACGCTGAGAAGATCTTAAGCACGTCTTGAGCTGCCAAAAGCAACAATCTGAGTTCTGGCAGACTGGCACTGATATTGAGCTCATTCACAATCCATCTTCAGTGAAACGTCTACAGACTACAGCTCTCTGCCACACTGAGGCCTTTTTGCAGAGCCGTGAGGGAAGGGCCCCCGCAGTGACCGTCTTCAGCGTTCAAGCAATGTGCAACTACAACAGGGTGCTGCAATCACCTTCAATGATTTCACAGCTTTAGTCTGCCGGGACGCTTGGCACAGATGTCAGTTCATGCTGTCATTACTGACATATAACATTTACTGCTGAGAACAGGGAACCAAATGAAGGGAAATACAGCACACGTTTGCTTGTCAGCATATTCAGCAGGTGTGTGGAGACTGTAATGACTGGTCCTTTCAGATTTTCATGATTAAGTGAAATGCTACAAAACAGGCCATAAAGAAAGCAGACCCCATTTTCATGACAGCTCAACTACCAGCATAGGAAGCTGGAGAGAGAACAATACTAATAATTAATTTGGTAGTGCATTTGAGCAGCCCAGCTGTCCATGCATTGTACAAAAGGACAACGAAAGCTAAACATCCAAACTAAATGGGTCAGCAATAAATGGGTTTTATTTGGAATGAGCAGAGAACAGACCAGTTCTGCAAATGGAAAAATGGTTTCCCGCAATTGAGTGCTCATGTGTTTGCTAATGCAAAACTTACCACCACAGTGTTGCTTAATGGTTACTTGGGTGTTTTGGGTTGCTTAATGTTTCACCATCAAGTCTCTATAAGGGGGCGTTTACGACACCATTTTCAACTAAAAACCATTCACTTACATTGACAACGACATTTTGGGGGCTTGAAAATGCAAAATTTTACGGTTTCAAAGGGAAAGTTTAAAAAAAAAACAATACCATTACTGTCTCCATGTTAACTACAAAAACGTAAATTTGTGAAAAAGGTGACGTCATGCACATGCGTATTGTTGTGTGCAGGCACGTAGTGTTTCTTTACAAAGTGGCATCGACAACTACTGGCATGACATGCATAATACAATGTTTTTAGTCATTTTCACGGATCTGTGTGAACAGGGATCATTTTGCCAGCATTGCTGTGTGTATGTGAAACTTTTCAAAAACACAAAGGCAAAACTTTTCAGTTTCCAATACAAAGACTGGATTATGATTTGCACCTGCAAAACAACTGATAAAGGACGAGTTACGTTCTAAGAGGTTTCTTTAAATCTGTAACCCTGTGTATGAGAAATAGTACTACATTGTTGCTTGTCTTTTCTAATAAACAGATACTGTATTGCTACTCATAATTGGAGCTATTCAAATACAGTTTAATATTAACCTAAGACTGGATTTGCAAGGGTGAACACAATCATATCAATAGGAAGACACTGCAAATGGCTTATCAGAACCTCTAGTTGGATTTTGCTTATCTTGACCAAGTACGAGCATTCAAATCACACATGCATAATAATCTTCTCCAGCTACTGAGGCTGGCAAGAGACACGGCAGCAAGAATTCACCCGCAAAGAGAGATCCACTGGGAACTGCAACCACTCAGATCCCAAATGAGGGTGTTGACCACTAAACATTCCATAGGCATGACCATTTCACCGGAATTCCTTCAACAACAACAAAAACCGTATACTACCTCATGTGTATTTGCGTAGACTGGTCATTTACTCAAATGCTACACTAAAATAGTGCACTCAGTAACATAATGATACATTACTGATGGTAATGGCGCAGAATTGACCAGAGTTGGCTTGGATCTTCAAAAACCGTTCCAATAATCTCATACAGTGAAAGCTTACTATTTCAATAAATGGACTCAAATTTTCACAAGTAGTTCTAACCATTCATACCTCAATTTAGAGACCACCAAAAAAAGAAATGCTTGTGAACAGTCCGTGCAGACATTAAGGCTTTCTGACACAGCCAATCTAGTAAAGGCCAGCTCGGAATGAAATATTTGAGCCTACGTTCCACTTATTATACACTGTGCAAAATATCCTGTACTATTTTTTTTTTTTAAATAATAATTGAAACAGCATGCAACATTGAATATTTCAAACTGTAGTATGGTAAATTGTTGCCACATGATCTCACTACATGGCATGTTTAAAACCACAACTTACATTCTATCGTCAATTCAAAATGAGCCAATTTACAATCCAATTTTGAGTCATTTTCGCAGTCTGATCTAATGACAAATCAAGAAAGAGAGATGATCTTGACCATCCATTTAGTTAGCGGGGAAAGGCAGGGAAATCGGAGCATTGCATTCTGGGATACAGTATCCTATGCAGTGTGCTTTGGTTGTATCCTCCTCATTTTGGTGTAGTAACGTAGTACGTCATCCATTCTTGCAAATCAATTTTGCATAACGTGTAAGATGAAATTGTAAGTAGTATGCCGTCCCAAACAAACCAACACACTGCCATATTGCTTAGTACAAAGACAATGAAAGGGTTTGACTCCCTCACAAAGAAACCCAAATTATATGTTGACAAATTTCAGGTCAAATTATTAACCAGCACTTTTGCCGCAAGTGCAATAAACAAATAAATCCATCGATCATAATTACTTTGCATGCTACTATCAAGCCTTCATTTGCACATTAGGCAATTAGCCAAGGACCCATTGTCCATCTAAATTAATAAAGAACATTGAAGGCTAGATCTCTCAGCTGGAGCTTATTGTGACGCCCTGTTTCCAGTGAGATTCAATTGCTGACAATACTTAATTTGTTACTGTGATATTGATCCCTGACATCTGAAAACATGCAGCTGCAACAGTAATGATGACTTTGGATAATGATTATAATGCACAACAATGGACAGCTTTAAGGCCAAACAGGCTATTGCACTGACAGAATATTACCAAGGCATCCATTTATCTATGATAATAATATATCTCTCCACATTCTGATAATAAGTCAAATAAATACATCATTTTTTTCTTAAAATAATATGTGTGTGTGTGTGTGTGTGTGTGTGTGTGTGTGTGTGTGTGTGTGTGTGTGTGTGTAAAATAGTAATATATGTAGTGAAAATAGTGAGGCATCAAAAAAAAAAATTCATAAAATCCCAAATTAATGTTTTCAATTAGCAGAAGGCCAAAACTCAAAATAAAGTTTGCGTAATTAAAACCGTGGAATTGAACTCGGTGTGCTGTTCATGGTGTTGTGTTATTAGGTGTAGTAAAGTTCTACAGCAATGAGTCATCTCACGATATTTCAGAACAAATTTGACAAATTTGGTTGTTTAGCATCATTTTTTGTTAACTGTAAGGTTTGTCCACACAGATGACATGTTTACCTGTTGTAGCTTATTCAAACTGTGTACATGAAATAGACAATGACACACTTTATGGCTTCAATTAATGGATTCTGCCCTCCAAAACTATTTTGGCTGAAACCAATCATTTAGTGTTTTAATTTTTTTTTTTTGCTTTTTAGGCCGAATATTTCCGGTTGCCAAAATGTTGGTGCATCACAAGGTTATAATATAATAAGTAAAGCTTTCTAATGATCCACTCAAAAAATTGCATTATTTTATTTAAAATACCAAATGTTTTGAAATAATAACCAGGTATAGAGTCTGTACTAGAGTACTAGAGACTGTACATTTCCTTTCCAGCACAATGAAAAGTTGGAATGCCATTATCGGCGAGATGTAGGTCACCTAAACTTTAAAAAAAACGCTTTTGATTAACATATGTGTGCTTCAGGACCTCAAATAACGTTTTTCAAATAAACACATTTTCAGAAGGGGACCCCACAATTAGTAACTTGAAACTCGCTCTCCGCATGTAGGTCCAATTCTCTGGAATCAATCAAAACTCCCAAAGGAATTCCCCATTCCCCCCTTAATCTCCTGGTTTTATTACTTTCCAGACAGTCTGCCCATTCCACCCAGCCCCCCATTCCTCTCTTTTGTACTGATCTCCAGCAAAGCCTGTGATTTTTTTACCACAGCACATTGCTTTTCATACAGCGGAGCAGCTTTCATCAGTCTCCGCATGCAAGACAGCCCAGCCACAAACTTCACTATGGCCTGCTCTCACCATACGTGATCCTAATAATCAAGCACACGGATCCAAACTAGTGAAAACATGTTGCCAATACTAATGAAAGAGTTAAATGATGCATCACGCAAATTAAATGTGAGCATTTTCCTATTCAATTTGCACAAATAGTATGAATGAACTAACAAAAGATTGATAGATTCAATTTCTTTGCTCTGAAGCAAAAAATCACAACCACCTACTCTAAAGGCATATTTACACAGCTGAGTTAAGGCTGCTCTGTGTTCTCCATGTTCTGTGCCAGAATGCAATGCAATGGCACATAAAACAGTACTAAATAAAATGTGGTAGTTCTGATCCAGCTCAGTCCCTGTATCAAAGGTGCCTCTGATGCTGCATATTGGCTCTGTGTATTTGAAATGGAATCTTTAACTTTGCTATCATCATGCCCTATATTCACAATATTAGTTTATTCATAGTTTCCTATTTATAAAACTGATTTCAAAGGAATATTCCAGAAAATATCATCAGTGTAAATGCATTTATGTCGCCAATACGCAGCATTAACCAGTCTGTATAAATGCACCTTTTACAGGTGTATATGCAGCTTCTGTGCTGCCTTTTCAGTGTAAAGACACCATTATATAGGCCTATGTAAGCAACGGTGTTTGTCCCAGGTATGTTTTCTTATTGGTTTGAAGGAAAGTGATTCACTTTCACTCTTCAACCCAGAGCTGTACAGACACCAAAATAAATAAGGTAGATGTTCTTCCCAAAACACACAGCCTATTTCTATTTTTTCTTTCAAGTGTGCAGTGAAAACAAATACCATATTCGACTGATGCCGTCTATACAAAAAATATCAGGGATTAACCACTTTTTTGCAAAAGATCTATGATTTCTTACAGAGACAGTGTCTATGACACTCCAACAGTGCGCGAAAAGCACTCTTGAAGCTCTGATTTACAAATACATGAGGTTATTAACCTATAATTAACGAGATTTAATTACTTATTTTCCATGAGGCCGGTTTGGTGACTCATTATTTAATAATGGAATGAGGTTTCTATTCAGGTGAAGGTGTCAATGCGGATCACACCTTTGCAGTTAATGAGCCTTTTCCATGACATACATAAAGATTAAAAAGCGATATTACACGTTTTGATTTATGAGGCTGTCTGCACAGAGCGTGTCCGATGATAAAATCCTCAATTTTGTGTTAGTTGTCTAAGTTATTAAATGTTAGTCACACATACTCACTCCTGCACTTTCATTACTTTGCACACATTTCACGCATTTGTCACTTTCACACTAACAGACCGCGCGTCGCACTACAGAAAGTTTTAATGCGCTTTAATCTCGGTCTTACCTTTTTCAGCATGTGAAACTGTGATCGTAAGGCAGAAAAGAGAGAGGAGCAGCCGGGCTCCCCGCTCCGCCATCACTTTAAACACAAATAAAACAAGTGTGAAAAGCCTCGAACTCAATCCGGATTTAAAATCCTTCTGATCGCGCGCGCACGGATCAGTTCAGCAGTGTGAACGCATCCGGAACGAGTTACTTCCGAAAGTTGCCGAAGGAAACGTGAAGCTGGTTGAGCAGAGGCACGATCAGCGGCGAATGCGCACCGCTACTGGTTAAAAAAGTCAACAGGCGACGAAGTAAAAAAATCAAAGTACATATACATATTGCCAGAGATAAACCAACGCCGAGTTGAAGAGGGGCGGAATGGGAGGCGTCAGTGCAGGACTACGGGTAAAAGGTGGAAGAGAGGCGAGAGAGAGAGAGAGAGAGAGAGAAAGCGAACCAGTTCGGCCCGTTGGGGATATTTCACGATGTGAGAGCGGAGAGAGGAGAAGCAGGAGAGGAATTAAGGATCGGAACCTGGCAAAACCGGAACTGGATCACAAAGTGATCTGGATTCATCTCACGTGGACATCCCAAAAGCCTGGAATGGCTTTAAAGTCATTTTCATGCTCTTTTGAGCAATGTAAGGCTCTAGTTTAAATCATATCATAGCGTACATATTATGTTACAAAAGGGATCTACCGCCCTTGATCTGGCAACCTGATTTTTTACCACAATTGTAGTAGCCTGTACTTTAACCTAAGGACACTCTGAAAGAATAAATGCTGCGGTTAATAAACCCAGCGATGGGGTTTAAAAAGGGAAAAACAAGCTATGGGTGTTTTGGACCCAGCGGGTGGGTTGTTTTGAACGAACCCAACGCTGGGTCAAACCACCAATAGCTGGGTTGTTTTTACCCAGCATTTTTTAGAGTGTACTTTCAAATAATTGACTAAATAAATAATGTAATTATTTGTTCAATGTCTCTGGTGAAACAAACATTAAGACATCCAGCTAGTTGCAAATGTTCTTGGGTAAAAACAAACACCTTCAGTGCCACAAATTAGGATTTCTTAGTTTGTTAATTAAAGACTAAAGTTTGCCGGGCCGTTGTGCCAAATATTCCCATGGGGATGGTATGTTGTGCCAACCGTCTCTACTCACACTCTTATCCTGTATGATGTTTGCCAAGTGGCATAATTTATCACAGGCTTCCAAATACTATATCAAAATGTAACTGGTTCCAGTGCTACACTATAAAAATGCCTGGGTTAAATTACAAACCCAGTGTTGGGGTAAAATAGGGACAAATACCCAGCAATTGGACTGTTGACCAGCAGTTGGGTAACCCAAATTCGGGGTAGTAACCCAATCGCTCGGTCAAAACAACCCAATTGCTGGGTTTGTCCCTATTTTACCCAGCACTGGGTTGTATTTAACCCAGCATTTTTAAGATGTTTCTAGTTAGCCATCATTTCAATATTTTAAATATTCTCTCTAAATTATTTTTAGAATACAAGGCAAGGCTTTTCTTCTTCTTCTTGTTGACATATACATGGAAAAGTTCATCCAATCTAAAAAAATGCTGGTTAAATACAACCATTGCTGGGTAAAAAGGGACAAACCAGCAATTGGTGTGTTTGGACCAGCGGTTTGTTTAAATGGTTAAACCAACCTTTTCGTGGTAGTCACCCAACTTCTTTTAAACCAACCCAAATTGCTGGGTTTGTCCCTATTTTACACAGCACTGGGTTGTATTTAACCCAGCATTTTTTAGAGTGTACACTTTCAATGACTTGACAGGGAAGCAATGTGACAAAAATCTGTTCATTCAACTGAAACTGAAAAATGCAACACTCCAGATCTGCTCTGGTAATGTTCACTTGGAAGAGCTCCATCTACTGGCAGATTTACTCAATGAAATATGTTCCTGTGATGGTCTCAAATGATAATACCATGGTACTGAATGATTGCTACCATGTTCATGTGCCAATGTGTTTATGTGCTATTTCAAGGTACTTGAAATGGTGCATGTCTGTAAAACATATTATTGCATGGTCCTTTTTTGTTGGTGTAGTATTTTCTTCAGACTGATTTCTCCTAATCAGTTTTCTGTTTTGTAAAGGAATGCGAATAAATACTTCAATGAAAATGTTGTGTATATATTTTCATCCTTCGGGTGTGGACAGGATATTAGGGTCAATTCTCACATTAACCATGCACTGCTCACCTCAGTAACATTACATCCTTTTTAATCTGCATAAGTAATTATTATTCAGCATTTACCTCTAGTGTATTGCACATTATTTGCTTTGGTGAGATTTGCAGCAATGTACAGGATGTACACATGAGGTGCTGGCTGTTATTTTATGCTAATAGTGATATGGGATCTCTTACCACTCGCAGCTGAACACACTACTCTCGATTAGCTTGAACCTTTGGGATCGCCTCAATGTGTTCCTTATCCACAAAACAGAGATCCTTGATTTCTGCAAGAGCCTTGCGTGGATTTCAACAAGGGCCTCTATTTGTTCCTGTTTGGACAGACGTGAAAGATGAAAGTTGGAATCAGAATTTCTGATGGACAGAAATGAATTGTACATCTGCACGGCTACTTTCATATTTTTCTCACTTGGTGGCTAAAGGATTAAAGCACTTGGCAGTGAAACTGCTGAGGATTACAGGGATTAATACAGGTTTAGAAAACGCTGGCGGAATTAAACTGATCACTGTAAGCACTGAACCCTATTAATTTAAGGCAGATTATTTGGTTGTGGACGGGGACATCATATGTCATATGGACACCAGTGTTTGCTGAATTGTCAGTACTGCAGCCCACAGACTCATCCTGACTGATGCAGGTTAATATGTCTTCAACTTCTGTGCCTTTTGTGTTGATGTTTCATCTACTCAAAGTGTTTTCACTCTTCTGCTTTCGAAAAGAAGTGTCCCAGTTCTCCCAAAAATAAAATGTCTGTCACCATTTACTCACCATCATGTTTTTCCAACACTGTATCACATCCAGGATTAATTTTGAAGGATTTCCAAGCTTCAAAAAGGATGCAAAAGCACTATAATGGTATTATAAAAGAGGTCTCTATAACATTCTGAGTCTTCAGTGTGAGAAACAGACTAATGTGTATGCCATAACTTAGGTATAACTCTCCGGTAAGCTATTATCCAGATAATTAGGTTTGATGAACACATTTTACAAAACATGCCACAAAAATTATTTCAAATGAAAGTTTATTCCATTTTAAAACATTAACAATATATATATATATACAGTATATATGATTCTTGGTTGTGTATAAACCCCCCTGACACCTCGGCGAACTAGGACTTTATACATCCACTAAACTACAAAAAAAAAGAAAAAAAAAACGCTCTAAGTTGGCATTTTAGTAACTTGTTGACTTTTGTCATATATGCTGTGACATTCAGACATTTCTACTGAACCTATGTGTGCCAATACTGAGACTGTATATCAAAACACATGTGTGACGGTATTTGGACTTAAAAAATTGGGTTCGGGGGCCAGGGGTAAAAACCACCACAATTATTGAATTAAATGAATCATTAGAGATTAAATTATTAGAGCCACTATCAATTCTTTTATATGAATCAATACTCATCAAACGTTGGTTGGAATTAGACATTCTCAAAAGAAACACCAAGGGATTATGATAATGATAATGATAATGGGGTTCTTACTTCCACCCAAATACACCTCAAAATGTTGAAGTGCTAACAATAAAGCCAATGCCTCTTTCTCAATTGTACTGTACTTCTGTACGTTACCAGAGTTGCCCATATCCCACACCATGTTACAGTAGGGCTATTGCAAACAGAAACAAAACTGTACTACATCGATGTTTCCTGTCAGCTTGATTTTTGAGTGAACTTTACTGTTCCAATGAGCATGAACGGTATACAAGTGGAGCGACTGAGCGGAGAAAAGGCATAGAAGTGGCTACGACGCAGAGCGTCACACCACGGGAAAGTGAATCCTGAGCGGTGAACTCATTTTCGGCAGCCGGAATTTCGGTGCATCTCTAATTATTGGCGGCATTAAAATGGATATTATATAATAGCTGCTTATTTGAACATTTCGCATTAAAAATATGTAAAAAGGACTTTTTACACGGCACACCCCTGCTTACATCCACTGACGGCAACCCGGTTGGGCAAAACACGGGACTAGGCACCACCATTAAACATGAATATAGATCAGCATAGTCAGCCTATTATTGTGCCGTTTTTTTTTTGTATAGCATATAGAAATAATTTATTTAAATTGCAGTTTTATGAAAAATTAAATAAAAATAAAAATTGCCTTGTTTTTCTCCACTCATGCCTTTTTGTAAGTAAACACATTAGTGGGCAATCTAGCTTTAACAGTGATCAAACTTAAGTTAGCATCAAAGCATTGACATTTGTGTGGGGAAATCAGTTACAGTGGAGGTAAGCAATCACTGCAGGTTTAAGGTTTATATTACAGGTGCATATCAATAAATTAGAATGGAAAAGTGGAAAAAGTTTGTGATACTTGTGTATTAAATAAATTCAATGCCACAGACTGAAGTAGTTACGTCTTGGTTTTAATTGTGATGTTTTGGCTCACATTTCACAAAAACCCCCCAATTCACTATCTCAACAAATTAGAAATTAAAAAAATACGTCATAAGACCAATAAAAAAAAATTTTTTGTGAATTGTTGGCCTTATGGAAAGTATGTTAATTTACTCTACATGTACTAAGTACTTGGTAGGGGCTCCTTTTGCTTTAATTACTGCCTCAATTCGGCGTTGCATGGAGGTGATCAGTTTGTGGCACCGCTGAGGTGGTATGACAGTCCAGGTTTCTCTGAGAGTGGCCTTCAGCTCATCTGCATTTTTTTTCTCATTTTCCTCTTGACAATACCACATAGATTTTTTATGGGGTTCAGGTCTGGTGAGTTTGTCAAGCACACCAACACCATGGTCATGTAACCAACTTTGGGCAGTGTGGGCAGGTGCCAAATCCTACTGAAAAATGAAATCAGCATCTTCAAAAAGCTGGTCAGCAAAAGGAAGCATGAAGTGCTCCAAAATTTCTTGGTAAACGGGCAGTGGCGTTGGTTTTCAAAAAACACAATGGACCAACACCAGCAGAGGACACTGCACCCCAAAACATCCCAGACTGTGGAAACTTAACACTGGACATCAAGCAACTTGGGCTATGAGCTTCTCCACACTTCCTCCAGACTCTAGGGCCTTGGTTTCCAAATGAAATACAAAACTTTTGCTCTCATCTGAAAAGAGGACTTTTTGGACACTGGGCAACAGTCCAGTTCTTCTTCTCCTTAGCCCAGTTAAGATGCCTCTGACGTTGTCTGTGGGTCAGGAGTGGCTTACCAAGAGGAATACGACAACTGTAACCAAAATCCTTGACACGTCTGTGTGTGGTGGCGCTTGAGCCTTGACCCCAGCCTCAGTACATTCCTTGTGAAGTTTACTCAAATTCTTGAATCGATTTGCTTGACAATCCTCATAAGACTGCAGTTATCTCGGTTGGTTGTGCATCTTTTTCTTCAACTTTCTGTAACATGATTGGATACAGCACTCTGTGAACAGCCAGCTTTTTGGCAATGAATGTTACCTCCTTGTGAAGGGTGTCAATGATGGGTCTACCTGGACAATGTCAGATCAGCAGTATTCCCCCGGATTGTGTAGACTAGTGAACCAACTGAGAGCACCTTTGAGGCTCAGGCAACCTGGTGCAGGTGTTTGAGTGATCGCTGATTGGCATTCACCAATTCAATTTGTTGCGAAAGGAATGGTGGGTTTTGAAAATGTGAGCCACAAATCATCACAATTACAAGAACCAACGTACCTAACCATTCAGTCTGTGTGCATGAATTATTTACTACAACGAGTTTTAACAATTTTGAGTGATACTTGAAATTAATGAACTTATTCAACGGACATCTAAGTTACTGAGATGCACCGAATCAGTCTTTGGAGGAGAAAACAAGTGAGATTTATGTGCTTAATTACAGCTGTCGCCAGCAGGTGGCGCATGAAACCTCTTTTTGTTCAGAGATTATGCTCTCATCAGACAAACAGTAATTAGGTACACAGATAATGTTATCCATTTAAATGGATTTAAAGACTTTAAGTATTTAAATAGGCAATTTAAGCTAGCAGAAAAAACAATCCGCACACAGTTATGTGCAGGGCTTAAACCTCCTCCGTAACAAAAGTGAAAAGTGCAAAAGTCATGTCAATATGGCATTTAAGACATTATATAAGAATTTCAGGATTAGAATGAGAGCTTGTACTCAGGCCAGAACAGGTATAAGAACTTGATTTGGCTTTCCTGACAGCAGAAGTATTCTGCTGTACTAAAGTCCTATAGGCCACCCTGAAAATTGGTATTAAAGCAATTATCTGGCATATGAGGTAATTTGTTCAACGCACTTCATAACATTAATAAACATTATAGACATAAAAATACTAAGTAGCTCTGTTTTTTTAGAACCACACATATATAGTTTATACCAAGGTTGGCCAACGTTGGTCCTGGAGAGCCAAGGTCTTTCAGAGTTGTGCTCCAACCTTGATGAAAACTCACCTGCCTGTAGCTTTCTAGTAACCCTTAGACCTTGATTAGCTGGTTAGGTGGGTTTGATTAAGGTTGGAGGTGAACTCTGCAGGACTGTGGCTCTCTGGGACCGACGTTGGCCACCCCTGGTTTATACCAGACTGCTAATATTCTGGATTGTTACTGAGAAGCCTATTGTACACTAATAAAACAGGATAGAATAAATTTTATGGCTGCTTTTGTGACAGTTTATATGCTGGTTTAGCAATGTGACAGACTTAATTGGCTTACTGAAAGTATTAAAAGGCTAGTACAGAAGACAAATTGTACTGCAGACTGCTCAAGGACCTATACCATGAATGTAGCTTGTTCATACAAATCATCTACATGATGAAATGTACAGTAGTACATTTCATGTACAGTCAGTGTGTTAACATATTCATTACTATTTTAAATCAGAATTGATGTCACTGGAAGATCAGATGTACAATAGACCTATAGTACAAGAGACTTTCTATTCACAAAACCAGCCTCATGTTGTCTTAGAGCTGTGAATAATTGCAACGTATGTGCAGTCTATTGTTCTTATGACTTTATAGGCCTAAGGGGGTCAAACCGAAGTTCCGGGAGGGCACTGTCCGGGCTGATTAGCCTGCAGCAACAGGTGGTTGGGAGCTGGTAAAAATTATATTTTAACTGTATAACCATTTTTTTGAAGGGTGACCTCACTGTGAACTGATTGCCACACAAATGCTTAATGGCTGATTGCTAACTTAAATTTGATCACTATTAAAGCTAGAATGCCCACTAATGTGCTTATTTACAAAAAGGCATGAGTGGAGAATTTTATTTTCCAAATTTTTCATAAAACTGTAATTTAAATATATTTTTTCTATAGGCTATACAAAAAAAAAAAGTGCACGTAAAACAATTTATTAACAAACTTGCAGGAAACAGAACACAAGGAATGGTTTCACGGGTGCAACCGGAGATAATCCTGGACGTGCTGATACAAAGTTCCATAAATCCACAACAGGAATCCAGTCGGAACAACAGCTACAGTCCAGAGCACGAAACAGAGACTGACCGGCATGAGAGCTCCGCCAGGGCTAGACTCCACACCTCTACCACAACGATCTGACAACAAGAGGTAGGAAGCAACTGATTATATAGGGAAGCTGATGATAGGGATAGGGAAGCTCCGCGCATCGGGGAGATGGTGGGCTGGGCTCTGGGTCGGGAGTGGCACTGGCAATTAATTCCTGGGAACTGGCGGGGAACAGAGATCCATTTCTCACCAGTGTCCACTCCACAAAGGCAGCGAATTCAGCTCGAGGGCCATCTTCGGACGACGGCGCTGTGCACGCGGTGTTGAGGCTGGCGTCATAGAATGCGCAGAGCGCATCATCCGGGTAGGTGGTGAGATGGCCCACAGCCAGAAACAGTCTGGTATGACCCTCAAATTTTCCCCTGCTCCAGCAGGAGGAGGAATTCGGGGCGAAGGAGGGGATCCTTAGGGCACACAACGGGAAAAAAAACTGAGTAAAAAGAGAAACAAAATGGAGGGTTCAAACAGAGGTAACTGTATCGGTTGTGTCTTCTGTCACAATTCACTTGGGGAGCAAGGAACGAGGAAACAAGGAGTACTTTAATAACACGGTCTTTAATAATCCACAGGAAAACCGAGAACAAGAAGGACATTCAACAAGTTGACCCCAACAAACAAGAACTGAAAGGACTAGGGCTTTTAAAGGCAGGATAATTGGGGAGGAACGAGACACACCTGAAATCAAATTAACACAATCAACATGAGGAAGAAACTGGGTCACAGGGGCAAAAACACACACAGAATAGTCCATAATCCTGACACTCCAGAATCTATACGGTGAGATTTGTTGAAAGAAGAGAATTGTCTATTTTAAGGCAGTGTTGTTGTTTTTTTAAATTGGGACTACTTGCCAATGTTTTAAGGAATTAAACAATTATTTTTTCATTTTATGTTCAAATTGTTAAATATAATTGGTTATATAGGTAAAAGCAATGTGTTCCAATAGTTTGAAAGACATTTTTGTCCAACGGTTAAAAATTAGGATAAAAAGGTATTGTAAGGGTAGTGTAACTGGAAATATTGCATGAAAAGACTTTCATAAAAATAAAGTTATAGAACAGTGTACAGTCCACAGTCCCAAGTCTGCCTTTATTTTAAATTAGGTTTAGAGGTAGGGTTTTTGAGTAGGATCTCACAAAACAAATAGGTCCCTGTAAGCTGTCTGCTGTTCCTGTAAGCTTTCAAGGCATGTTCCCAAAATGCACGGGGTGAAAACATGGCCAATGGTATTCTATATAGAATTACACTATATGTACTACTTGTACGGTACGTACATAATTTGTTTGGCCGGGGGGTTGAGGGTAACTATCATAGCTGACCGCTGTCCCCCCCTAATTAAAATTACGCCCCTGAGATAAAGATACCAACATTTTTTTGGTTCCAGTTCAGCGGTCACGATCGACGTAACGTCGAAGAACCGACGATTGGGGATTCGCCAGAGAGACCAAACTACTTCAAGGGTAAACATCAACGAGCCGTGCACATTGGTATGCGGATTTCGCATCTGGCTGCCACACCCCGCAGTGCGGGTATAAATAGGCAGCAGGTGCAGCACACAAAGTTCCCTCTAATTTTTTTTCTTGCTGAGCAAAAATGTTCCCTATTGGGTGGACATTTCAGCCACCTGAGCAAAAACATTCATATACCAGACCTGTACAGTGCAACAAGGGGTTCACCGACTAGTCGACTATGCTCGCCATGACGCTGTAAGCTTGACGGTCGACTAGTCAGCTGGTCATAAATGGCGCAACAGGAAAGAAATCTTTGACGGACGTTCACATTTGCGCACATTGTTTCCAAAAAGTTTTAAAGACAATAGATTTCGCAGCTGGGAGGCGCCGTATCAAAATAAATAAAAGAGCAAGGAGTTGTGTAGTCCCGCAACGGCGTGACTGAGTGTGGAATCAGAGCCCGCCGCGACCGACGAGCCATTGCTAGAGAGAGCGACAGAGCTGAGGATCGCCACGGAGCCGTGACGTCAGTCAAGGTGTGTGAACCGGCAACAATGCCTGCCACGAGGGAGAAAGCCACGGACGGTGTCAGGACGAGTGAGAGGGAGATCCGCCCCTTGAACCCGGCTCTGAGGGGTGAGTGAGGGTGGTCTTCATCCGCACAGCCGTTGCAATCCGACGGGGCTCGGGCAGAAATCATGTTCATGGACAAGCTAATGATTTAATAACATAGTAGAATGAAGCAGGGTGAGGCTGAAAGCCGTCGAAGCGAAACGAGGCCGCTGAACGAGTGTGACACACGGCTGGAAAGCAGCGGAGCTTTTATTATTCCCCAGTCGACCGCTTCCACTCCTTTCCGGTCGTGCGTATGTGGGGAAAAAAATCAGCGCTGTTGTATCATACTAGATACATTTGAAAGTTCTGGTATAATGCTACTCTGTGCAGTCGTCAACTGTCTAATAAAACGCATAACATATTAAAGCATCTTTGGTGTTTCCATATTTTCTACAAATCGAGGGGTTATGACGTCATTAGCAGGCGACACAATGACACTATGAAAATGGTCTGTGTAACTAGTTAAAATTGCTTATTTCTCTGGATTTAAACATTCTTCGAAACAGTTGAGAGAATGCAAGTACACAAGTCAGCAAAATAAATTAAACTGTTCTAGTGGTTTTTGGATATCTTAATAAAAAAAATCGTACATATTGTGACTTTAAAAATGACAAATAAAGCATACTCTGAACGCGCTCCATCCCGGACATGTGTGATTATAATAATGGGATGCCTCGGAAATTGAAGGGGAGAATGCACGTTTTAAACAGCTTATTGTACAGGTAAGTTAATCGCCATTCTAATCAAATGTGCTGCTGCACACACCTAGGACAGTAGCTCGTACATCTAGCGCAGATCGCTCGCACACAGAATCATTCAGCGTGGAAATGTACTGCACTGTTCCGTGATTTCTCAATAAAATAGATTAGAAATTGAAAAGTTCAAGCATATATTTCTTAAAAAACTAAATTCCACAGCTTCACTACTAGCAGAGACGCTGCCAGGTAGAATTAATTAATTCAGACACGCAATCGCTCTCAATGCATTCATATGAATGCAATCTTTACTGTGCTACTTTATCTGTATCTGATTTAGAACGAGCAGAAATCTGTGAGAAATATAACGACCCAAAGGCAAAAGAACTGATAAAAATGAGCTGTTATAGCAGCAATAGCCATGTGGGCAGCACTGTTTGTCAAAGCTCCAGACTTATTTGTTCATTAATGACGTCATCAGCGACTAGTCGATTTCGACTCGACTTTCATCACATAAAAGTCGACTTTAAAAAAAAAATCAGAACCCTAGGCACCACACAAAAAAGTGTTGTAACGTTTAACTTTAATGTGCGATACATTGATTTTGGCCCCATGATGCACATTAGTTATATATTTTTGTGGTCCAGGGTCACATATGTTATATATATTCGGAGTGGCGGTCGCGTTCTCCAGCTGATTTGAGAGTGCACACGACAGGCTGCACTTAATCCCTGCCTGTGTTGTGGTGGCCATTCCTCTGTGCGCTTCAGTTTTGAAAAAGAACAATTCCCTAAAAGAGCTTACACGGGTGTGACGCTGTGTCTTTTTAAAGATAACATTCCACCCGTATGTTTCTGGATGCGGTCGTTACCTGGCGCAGGTGAATGGTCACGATCTCTGCCTCACATGTCTGGGCATTAAGCATGCTGAGGCGGCATTCGTGGATGAGTCATGTTCCCACTGCGGGAAGATGACCATCTCGGAGATGCGGTCGAGACTCCAGTACCTTAAAAGGAGCGGAGTTCCCATGCCGCTGCCTCGTTCTAGTGGCTAGGGCACTACTTTGGACAGTAGCCGGGGTGACTTGAGGGTTACGGTAAGGGGTTCTCCTGCAAGGAACCAACCTTCCAGGGCCCCTCACTCCGCATGCACTTCGCAGCCAGTGGAGATGACGAAGGAACGTGCTGGACCGTCAAAACGATGTGTACCTCTCAAATCCTTCGTATCCTTCTGGTTTCTCAGGGGGGGCTCGCACTGGTTCTCAGCGTCCCACTATGGTTTCTTCCTGGAAATGCATAAGGAGCTTACTAGGTCGTGGACGGCACCTTTTACTGCCATAAACCGGCTGGCGGGCTCCTCCTCCCTCACTACCCTCGATTGTGTGGCAGCTAGGGGGTTACAAAGGTCCCCCCCGGTGGAGCGATCAGTTTCAATGCAATTGTGTCCAAGCACCACTGGCACCTTATGGGATAAACCGTATCTCCCCTCACTGGTCTGTAGGTACTCGTCTATTCTGACTGGCAGTGCTTATGGAGCCTGAGGGGAGGCTACCTCCACCCTGCACGCTATGGTAGACGAGAGCTTTGCCAGTAGTCTCGGCGTCCAGAAGCTAGACTGAGTCCCTCAAAAACATACGCCCAGTGGAGTGTTTACTGCTGCGGCCACCCATACGTGGCCGCTAGAACCTCAGCCTGCTCGTCGCCGTGGGTGCCCCCCTGAGTCTGCCCCCACGCAGCAGCATACTCCACCCAATAGTCAGCGGAACACAAACTTTCAAAGAAAGAGCAGTTTACTCTATCTCTGGGTCTCAAGAGAGCACAGAGGGCTGTGAATAGTGCAGAGCTGCACCACGCTCATCCTCCTCTTTCGCCATTGGACAGCAGTGGGTGGTTCAAGAACACAACCAGGCATCCTAAGCACAACCTATGCACCCTCTGTCCAACCGTGGAACCAGGTAAGTGTTGCATCTCACACTCCGCCGGCACGGATACTCCCGAGCTGGGTTCCTGTGTTCCACCTTGCTGCCCCACTGCGTGTATGTCTGTGGTTCCTTTGGTCCCGCTGCAGGGTCTCTGACAGCCTGGCTAGTGCTCCCCAGCCCATCTCACTGGCTCCTTCGTACCATCAGACTCGGCTATGCGATTCAGTTCGCCTGGCGTCCCCCCAAGTTCAGGGGCATCCAGTTCACTTCAGTGAAGGCTGGCGATGCTATGTCTTGTGCGGGAAGATCACAGTCCTACTGGCGAAGGATGCGATATAGCTGGTCCCTCCAGCCGATATGAAGTCAGGGTTTTACAGCCCTACTTCATTGTGCCCAAGAAAGGTGGTGGGTTACGACCGATCTTGGATCTGCAAGTTTTGAACTGAGCACTTCACAGGCTACCGTTTAAAAATGTTGACGCAGAAATGCATTTTCAAGTGCATCCATCCCTGAAATTGGTTTGTAGCGATCGACCTGAAGGACACATACTTTCATGTCATGATTCTCCCTCGACACAGGCCTTTTCTGTGCTTTGCGTTCAAGGAGTCGAGCATATCACCTTCAGGCAGTCCCTGTCTCCCCTGTCTCCCCTCGATGACTGGCTTATACTAGCACAATCACGAGATCAGTTGTGTGAACACAGGGACTTGATGTTCAAGTCATCTCAGCCAGTTGGATCTTCGGGTCAACTGGGAAAAGAGCAAAATCTCCCCAACGCAGAGGATCTCTTTTCCCGGTATGGAGTTGGACTCGGTCGAACAGACAGCACACCTCGCAGAGCAACATGTTCAGTCAGTGTTGAACTGCTTGAATTCGTTCCAAAGCAGGATGGCGGTCCCACTGAAATTGTTTCAGAGGCTTCTGAGGCATATGGCAGCCGCGGCGGCAGTAACACCACTCGATTTGCTTCATATGAGACCGCTTCAACACTGGCTATCACGAACCGCTCAGAGATGGGCGTGGCAATGCAACTCGGTTCGACCAAGATGGTTGAATCCTCCTTGTCCTCCCTCCATACACTCTTGGGAATTGCCCTGTGCTAAGAGAAGCTCCAGGGTGCCCCGTCAACGCTTGCAATCGGTAGAGCCAAATATTCTATCTTTGAAGACTTTGCTCCTGGTTGCATTGGCCTCAATCAAGAGAGTGTTGCATCCTCCTGGGCGTTGGCACGTGGTGCCCTTGTGACAGTTGTAGAGTGTGGCTGGGCCAACACCCATAACACGTTCGCTAGATTCTTTAGCCTTCGTGTTGAGCCGGTATCCTCCTGTGTTAGTTATCTCAAACAGGTAGAAGCACAGAGAGGCCCCAGCTTGTGTCGGCTTGCTGCATCATAGTGAATGCTATTTTTTGCTCCAGAGAGTTCCCTATTGAGCAAACCGTGTTGAGTTCATCCAACACCTTCGGCAGCCGAATGAGGCGGAGTGTCTGGCGCCAGGCCTTCACTTGTTGTATTCTTGAAAACCGGTGTCAGGCTGGGTGCCCATATGTAGTGACCCTGATGGGATCCCATATGTGTATTCTTCCAAGGTATAGCTTTAAGCCCATGTTTTCCCTTGGCAGAGCCCGCTCTGCCATCTCTACAATGGTGTAGTCTTATTGAAGCCACCCCAGAGACTTCTATATGCAGTAAGGCCCTACGGGTTATTCCATATGTGTAAATCCCACTTAGTACCTCCTGTGGAGGATGTGGCTTCCACAGCGTTCCTTTTCCGCTGGAAAGGGTACTCTTTCCCAGTGTTATCCAAAGGTCACTGAGTGGGTTGTGCAGGAACAGCAGTGATCAGCCTTCTCTGCTAAAGCCCTGTCCCGTCTTCCACTAGTACCAAGGGATCAAGAGGCTTATGCAGGGCACTGGAAGGGGCAGCATCAGTGGTGCTTTGGTAGGGATTCCCAATTTGTCAGTCTTCGTCGTGAAATCGAAGGGACCGACTGAAAGGGAACGTCTTGGTTACTTGTGTAACACGTTCCGAGAAGGAATGAAGGCGTCACGTCCCATCGCCACAGTTGCTGTACCACTGCTGAGCGGCCGGGTCACCGGCTCGGCTCCTCAGCGAAAACCTGAATATGCGCTGCACCTGCTGCCTATTTATACCCGAGCTGCGGGCTGTGGCAGTCAGATGCAAATATCGCATGCCAATGTGCATTGGCTCGTTTAGTTTACACTCAAAGTAGATTGGTCTCTCTGGTGAGAATCCCAATTCATCGGTCCTCAATGTGAGGTCTCCGTTCCCTGAACAGGGTTACACAAGTAGGTTTCAGTGACAACTGAAATACTAAAAACAGAAAAGTTTTTCCTTTGCATTTTTGAAATGTTTTACATAAATATGACAATGTTGTCGAAATGATCCCCAGTCAGGCCAGCAGTTGGCGATGTCACTTTGTAAAGAAACTTATGCATGCCTTTAGACTGAACATGTAATACACATGTGCATGATGACACAGTTTTCACAAATTTGCATTTTTGCTATGGTATTGATTTCAAAAACTTGCACTTTGAAATCCATTCTCAAAAGTTTGCATTTTCAGGCCCCCAAAATGCTTTTGTCATGTAAATGAATGGCCAAAACATATAAAACGTTTTTTGGTTTTCGTTGAAAATGGTGTTGTGTGGTATTTTGTATATGTGTGAATATTAGTATTTATGGTTTTGCTTATGTGTTTATAGACCAAAACAAAGAAACAATAAACCCTTTAAATTAGGGTATTTTTCAATAATATGTAAGGTCTGTGTTTGTATATAATATTCTCTCCCGATCTAAAATACCAAAGATTTTTCACATGATACGCAGTGGGCTGCAGGTAGTGAATTCTCTTTGGAGTGACACTCAAAAGCATGCTACGACATGGCAGTGGTTTTGACACAAATCCCTTTACTTCTCTGGGCGGCTTATGAATATGGTGAACCTTCCAAACAGTAAATCCTTAAATTTGTCTTAACTTGAAAGCATTTCAAAGCAGAGAACAGTTCATTTGGGTAGAAGATTTCTAAAAAAAATAAAATATAGAGAGTAGAGACTAATGATCTAAGTGGGTCGGCCATCTTTCACCCCACCGGGGGGCTTAGCATGTTAAAGGCTGACTTGTCCCACAGCACAGCAGGGAAGCCATACCAAGATGGAATGCCCAAAAATTGCCTGCCACAAATTCAGAACAAATTCTGGATGTCTTGTGCATCACATGGCCAAAGCCTCTTAGAGTTTGTCAGGGGAAAGAAATCTAATATGGTTAATTTCACAGATGTTAGTGTTATTGATAGACAATATAATAACCAAGTAGAACTAGAAGAAAAGCTGCCCTTTATTTAAAATATATACCACGGAAATGATTGATTACTGCAGTTTTTGAACATAATTGAATAAGGATGTGAAAGGCTTTAATGTAAGAAGTTTATTTCAACCAATTGTTAAGCATATAAAGTGAGCACAACGAAACAGCACTTTAACGCACAGCTCTTTAATTCTGAAAGCCTAAAATGGCCACATTTTCCCAGCCTGAGCTTGTGTGGTTAAGAGCTTTCTTCCTGCCAGAGGAGGTGGGCTGTTGTTGTTGTTGGAATGAGCATGATCAACTAAAGGGGTTCTTTCAATCGTAGTGACCGCATTAACTTGCAGGACTTACAACAGTGAAGGAATATGACAAACCCAAATTTTTATGGCACACTTGTTTTAAAACCAACCTGGATCATGACTTTTTATGCCTGACAAGCACGCAATCAATATCTTGAGCATTTGATTAGAAAATCCAACTCCACATCTTATCTATTCCACATCTTGCACATAGGATTCCCTTCTGTGATAGAATATATTGTATTGTATGTTGCATCTATCTATCTATCTATCTATCTATCTATCTATCTATCTATTTATCATCATCTGATTGCATGTACTGTAAAATAAAAACATCCAATAAAACGGTCTTGATGGAAAAATAAAAACTGAGAGTAAATGTGGGAGTAATTATGTTTTTTGAATTACGTGCAATCATACATTGTAACAATTAATTTAGCAAAGTTATGTGCATATGCATGTACTCTGCTTTCTCTGTTTTTCTTGAAGAAGTCATTGACCTTGGAATCTGGAACTGTGCCTTTCACTTCACTGGCCATTATTTATGTTTATTTATACAAGTTCTTGGCAAAAGCTTGCTTGCAAAGCAAATGATCAGAAAACACAGATAATGTGTTGTAAGTATCCAAGTCAAGTATTCGGATGAAAAATGCTGTAGTGGGGCGGGAGTTGGTATATTAGAAAGACAAAAAAAGTGAAGGAAAGATGTGAAATGTGAAAGACGTTAACTACCAAGAATTACACAAGATGTTGAAAAAGTTAGATGGGGAAATAATGAAAATTAACTGATTTTAGTCCCTTGGTAGAGAAGGAGATAAAAGAGTCTTGGTAATATTTGGGTTCCAGATGTTTATGCAATAGAAAACCAAACTAAATCGAATTGTCAGAACCCACATTATACTTGGAGATAAATCTACTGTCATCGTGTAAACATTCATATTCCCAGTGTGATGGATCACCCAGATGTGCGTTCTGCTTGCCATCAATACTGTAAACACTGTGAATGATTCACTCTAAACAACCTGACTAACAAACCTAAGTATTCTGCAAGAGAAATGTTGATCAGTCTCAACAGGTTGTGAATTTCAAAACATGAGCATGAGTGTGATAATCTGTTCTACCGGGAGGAAGCTGTACTGCAGTCAGTTTCTATTGCAGTAAGTCAGAAGAAAGGAATTGCCCTTTAGTCTTCTAAAGCAATATCATGAACAGAGAATACATGTACCTCATCTACACAGTTTTGCTTCATTTTGGCATCACTTTAAGAGAGCTCAGAGTTTTGCTGTGGAAAAGGAACCGATTAAGAAACTATAAGCAAACTTCCATGAACAATGGAATGCTGTTATCAGGTAAGATTACTTGAGCACACATTTAGGCCACATCCACACGAAGCCAGAGCTTTCCCTATCCAATCTTTTTTTTTCTTCATGTCGTCTCAAGAAATATTTGCATACACACCAAACTACTGAAAACGACTCAAAACGATGTAGTATACATGCCAGACCAGCATATGGCGCTGTAATTCTGCCACGGAGATACACTAAAAATGGAGAAGACTTGGAGCATGCGCATAAACCTTGCGCGCTGTATACTAGGGCTGTGCGATATTGAAGAAAATGGATGTGCACGCTACCTTGTAAGAAGCGTATTCGATTAAGCGATACGATATTGACTTAAGGGTGAGTTGTAAAAATCAATTAAATTATTGTTAAATATTTAAAAATGAAAAGTATATAACCAATATATGTTTCCATTCTTGTCTTGGGAAACGAAAAGCATCACCTAAAACTTTGAAAGTGTTTACATACATAGAAATGTAATGTCACAATCAGAAAATGTAATTTTAACATCAATGTGAACAAACAAACAAACTAAAATAATGCCACTTATTTTATACTTTATTAATGTAACTTTGCTTTCTGTTTATTACTTAAAGTACACTTTAAGTACTTCTTCATATACCACAGCAAAAACTATAGTCTGAGAACGTTTAAACATGATTAAAGGCAAGTGAACAGTCCGTAAGAAAAAGAAAAAAAGAACAAATACACAAATTACAAGCATAGATAAAATAAACAGTAGTATTCAGGTACATAAATTTAATAATTAAGTGTAATATAACACTATGAATTAAATTAAGAATTAAAATTCAATAAATGAGCCTAATCTTCAGGTGTGAGTCAGACAGCAAGACGAGACGGCAAGAGTTGTTTACTGCAACTTATAGCACTTAATAACTCTTTTTAACATCAAGCAATTCTCTGCTATATTAGTGCTGTCAAACGCATCCAAAATAAAAGTTTTTGTTTACATAATATACTGTATGTGTGTGTTCTGTGTATATTTTTTATGTATATATAAATACACACACAGGGATTTATATATTTAAGAAAAATATGTTATATATAATATAAAATATAAGAACATGAATATATAAATGTATAAACATGTAAACATTTTCAAAATATATACTGTATGTGTGTGTATTTATATATGCATAATAAATATACACAGTACACACACATATATGATGTAAACAAAACGTTTATTTTGAATGCGATTAATCGTTTGACAGCACTATGCTATATGCGTCGACCTAAAACTTTGACCTTTTGCAACATTTTTATTTAAGTAGCCTATTATTAAAATGATTATGATATTGCACGCCGTTGCGATATGCATATCGCGATATTTGCATTTGCGATATTTCAATAATTTCGATATTTCATGCAGCCCAACTGTATACAAACATTTTTGCTTTAGTAATTTTTTTCTTTAATAAATCTAATAGGCTCAGTAGCTTCTGCAGCACGAACACAAGCATGTAGTCCGCCATTATTGTTAATGTTATGTGACGTAGCGGGGTCTGACTAGGGTCGAGACGTGGGGTGATGACATCATCGTTTCACAAAATATACGGATTGGCTGTACACACGAAAACTCGAGTGTGTCGTTTCGAGGATTTATCCACTCTGGGACCCGGTTTAAAAAAATATCTGTTTCACTCTCCCAAAACGCCGGATCCATCTGGACGAAACGCCGATACGATAAAAATTTTTTACGTATTCAGATAAACGCGTCTCCGTGTGGACGGGCTCTTAGACCCACCTGCTCTAGTGATAAACTGAGTTAATGCTTGTTGACAAATCAAATGTCAACTTTGTCAAACTCATTTTCTTGAAAAACATCCTTTTATTTTCTCTTTTGCAGTTGTTGAAAATTTTTGAAAATTCAAGGCAAAACTATGCATTTATTACTATGCATTTCTTTCAGTGATTGTCTTAATATTTGTTCTAAGTTACACTGCTTTGTCAGTTTGAATTTGTTTGTTTACTAAATGTAAAATGCCTCAAGCGTGTGACGAAAATGTCACGCCCCTCACCACACTGTGATGCCATGTCAGGCCGGAGCAATGATTAAAAAACATGAAAACCCATTACAAACAAGGCATTTGTTGCGTCCAGTGGGGACAAAATTACGGATTATAATGACTTATACTGTCTTTTTACGCATTGCATCGCGCCACGTAAACATAAAACCATGTCTGCATTTGTGATCGGAGAAATGACTACTCTACACTGCCCAAAACTCGTGTTTGAATCGTCAGTGGCAAATTCTTTATATATAAAAAAACTTACTAACAGTCTTTGAGTCAGAACAGCCGGCAATGTAGTCTACTCTACCAGGATCAGGAAAACAGTCCTCCAGAAAATGTGCTGCACACATCTGGATATTTGGGTTAAACTTTTCTGGAACAGTTTTGTAAATACAACGTAACCACTGATTTATTGTCGTGTCCATTTTTGGAAGGCCAAAAAAGTAGTTTCGCTTCACAACGAAACACAGCGTAACACACGGCGGCCTAGAGTGACGGAGACCTGCAGGCAAGACAGGTGAATCGCGCGGCCGGGCTAGAGTGGTGGAGGCCAGCGGCTAGGATTGAGCGGGGGCCGTGGATCGAAGAAGGAGTGCGGCCAACGGGCAACCCCATGTGACGGAGCCCCCGGGCCCTGCAGGAGTGTAGATTAGCATGGGGGGAAATGTCCTCACTTTTAATAAAATGTAAATTCGTCCCCCGCACTTTTTCAGGCAAATGTGTTCTCATAGAGGTTTTCTAGAGCCGGTGTGAATAAATATAGATTGAAATTCAAAGAGACAGGATAGTCTATATGACCTGACGTTTTATTCGGACCAGAATAAGGCGATATAACATCGCGGCGTGCGTAAAACACTCCGGGCAGTGTATGTTACTCATACTCGAAGCGGAGGGTGCTCGAGGCAGGAAGTTATACGGGAAAATTCCGAATCGGACAAAAGCGTCCAGCTATCGCTATGAAAACAGTTGATTTTACAGAAAACAGAAACGTGGAACCAGAAGACATTTAACATACGATGCAACAATGATATGGTTTTAGTTGTGTATGTCAAGTCATCTCAGGTAAAATAAAGTATAGAAACAATGCAGTGCTACTGACATAGCATTTGTATAACAGTATAGAACTATCGATATGTGATAAAAAAAGTGGTTGTAGTATATAAACTAAGCATATTATTGGTATTGTCACAGTGGATCTGATTTCTAAGTCATTAAAAGCTAGAAATAGAAATAGAGAACAATTTAACGGTGCTATACACCGTTAAAAGTTTGAACAGTACGTTTGTATGTTTTCTTAAAGAAGTTCTTCTGTTCACCAAACCTGCATTATTTGATCCAAGGTACGCAAAACATAAAATTTTGAACATTTTACTAGGGCTATTTAAAATAAAAAATATTTCGAATTTGAATATATTTTAAAAGCAATGTAATGATTGTGATTCAAAGCTAAGTTTTTAGCATCATTACTCAGTCACACGATCCTTCAGAAATAATTTTAATATTCTGATTTGCTGCTCAAAAATTATTTATTATTATGTTGAAAACAGCCAAGTAGAATTTTTTCAGGTTTCTTTGAAAAATAGAAAGTTCAGAAGATAAAGTCATTATAAAATGCATTCTTGCTGAATAAAAGTGTTAATTTCTATAATTTCTTCTCCAAAAAAATAAAAATTATACTGACTAAGCTTTTGAATGGAATAGTGTTACAAAAGCTTTTTATTTCACATAAATGCTGTTCTTCTGAAATTTCTATCCATCAAAGAAACCTGAAAAAATTATACTCAACATTTTTTAAATATTGATAATAATAAATATAATTTTTTAAAAAGGTGTCTTGAGCAGCAAATCCGCATATTAGAATGATTTAGGAAGGATTGACACGACATCTTCGCGGGAT
This sequence comes from Sinocyclocheilus anophthalmus, assembly GCA_018155175.1. NCBI lineage: Eukaryota > Metazoa > Chordata > Actinopteri > Cypriniformes > Cyprinidae > Sinocyclocheilus > Sinocyclocheilus anophthalmus. The sequence goes on along the minus strand of JADLZN010007877.1, from coordinate 560,564 downwards.
TGGAGCCGATGTTGATGGCTGCCTCGTGCCCGGTGCGACGCAGTTGTTTTTGTTTTTGTTAGTTTGTCCTGTCTTTAGATATATCCCTGCAATCAGTTTCACCAGAGACTAATTGCTGGACATTCGGCGGTACACACCACCCGATATTTCACCAGTTTTCTGATGTTTTGCTGGACATTGTAGTTGGGGGAGCAGCGGCGCTGTTCAGACGCTTCAGGACGCGCAGACAGGGGAAGAGAGCCGGCGCACTCGTGAAGCTCAGACAGCACGGATTCAGAACGCCGTTGCCAAGCATCCATCTGGCGAACCTCTGCTCTCTACCCAACAAAACGGATGAACTCCTGCTCTCCCAGAGAAATAAGGATTTTTCAAACTCTGCTGATCTGTGTTTCACGGAAACCTGGCTGAAAAAGGAGGTCTCCCGGGCTTCAGCGTTCAGAGCGGAATCGTGACGGACAGAATCAATGGGAAATCACGCGGCGGTCGGGACATGCTTTACATCAATGAGAGGTGGTGTACAGATGTAACTGTGTTAAAGAAGATGCGCTGTCCCGATCTGGAAGCGCTTTTCATTAACTGTAAGCCATTCTATTTGGTGCGGGAGTTTTGCTCATTCATTCTCGCCAGTGTTTACATTCCTCCGCAAGCGCACGTGAGCTCAACTTTACAGAAACTCGCTGATCAGATCAAAGACACAGAGCAACAACACCCAGACTCTATTTTAATAATTCTCGGGGACTTTAATAAAGCAAAATCTTTCCAGTGAACTGCCAAAATACAGACAGCACATCACATGTCCTACCAGAGACATATATTGGATCACTGTTACACCACAATAAAGATTGCATATCACTCTGTTCCATGGGCAGCTTTGTGGCTCTCTGATCACTGTTTGGTTAATCTTTTACCGACCTACAGGCAGAAACTGAAATAATCTAAACCTGTATTAAGGACTGTAAAAGATGGACTAATGAAGCAGAGCCTGCTTCTACTTTACTGATTGGAGTGTTTTTGAAGCTGCTGTCACCGATCTGGACGAGCTCACAGAGAGTGTAACATTTTATATCAGTTTCTGTGAAGATATGTGCATTCTTACCAGGACTCATCTAACTTACAACATTGACAAACCATGGTTCACTGCAAAACGTAGACAGCGCTGTCAGGCCAAATAAGATGCTTACAGGAAGGGGGAAAATATCTTGTATAAACAGGCTAAATACACAATGGAAAAGGAGATCAGAGTGACAAAGAGGAATTATTCTGAAAAAAATAAGGATCCAATTCTCTTCCAGTGACTCCGCATCAGTGTGGAAAGGTCTGAAAGACATCACTAATTACAAGACACCATCCCCAAGCACTGTGGAGAATCAACTTTTAGCCAACAACTTGAATGAGTTTTACTGCAGGTTGAAAAAACACCCCACACCCGCCCTAAACACATCTCCACACAACCATTCACACCTCCAACAACCACCCTCTCCCCCACACCTGCAATTCAGAACAGCGAAGAAGAGGTGCGCCAGGTCTACTGGAAGCAGAAAAGGAGAAAAGCACCAAGCCCAAATTGTGTTACACCAGTCTGTCTGAAAACCTGTGCTGACCAGCTAGCCTCCATCTTCACACAGATCTTCAACAGAACACTGGAGCTGTGCGAAGTCCCCTCGTGCTTCAAACGCTCCACCATCATCCCCATCCCAAAGAAATCCAAAATTACAGGACTTAATGACTACAGGCCTGTGGCTCTAACGTCTGTGGTCATGAAGTCTTTTGAAAAACTGGTGCTGGCCCACCTGAAGGACATCACTGGACCCTTGCCGGATCCTCTTCAGTTTGCCTACAGATCAAACAGTTCTATGGATGATGCAGTCAACATGGGACTGAATTACATCCTGCAACACCTCGACAGACCTGGGAATTACGCAAGGATCCTGTTTGTGGACTTCAGCTCGGCCTTTATCACCATCATCCCAAACCTCCTCCTGCACAAACTAACTCAGCTCTCCGTGCCCACCTCCGTCTGTCAGTGGATCAACAGCTTCATGACAGACAGACAGCAGCTAGTGAGGCTGGGAAAACTCACATCCAACACCCGCACCATCAGCACTGGAGCTCCTCAGGGCTGCGTTCTCTCCCCACTGCTCTTCACCAACGACTGCACCTCTAAAGACCACTCTGTCAAACTCCTGAAGTTTGCAGACGACACCACACTTATCGGCCTCATCCAGGACGGTGACGAGTCTGCTTACAGACAGGAGGTTAAAGAGTTGGCTGTCTGGTGCAGTCTCAACAACCTGGAGCTTAACATGCTCAAAATTGTGGAGATGATCGTGGACTTCAGGACGAACCCCCCTGCACTCCCCTTACTCACCATCATGGACAGCACTGTGACTGCAGTGGAGTCATTCAGGTTCCTGGGCACCACAATCTCTCGGGACCTGAAGTGGGACACTCACATAGACTCCATTGTTAAAAAGGCCCAGCAGAGGTTTTACTTCCTTCGCTAGCTGAGGAAATTCAACCTGCCACTGGAGCTGCTTAAACAGTTCTACTCTGCCATTATTGAGTCTGTCCTCTGCACTTCTATAACTGTTTGGTTCAGCTCAGCTACCAAATCTGAACTCAGAAGACTACAGAGGGTAGTCCGGGATGTTGCGCGAATCACTGGGAAAACCCTACCCTCCAAGAACTGTACATCCAGAGTGAGGAAAAGGGCTAGGCAAAATCAATCTGGACCCGCAATCCAGCACACTCCCTCTTTGAACATGGCCACTGGTCGACGCTACAGAGCTTGAGCACAAGCGGCCAGACAAGGAACAGGTTTCTTCCCCGGCAATCCATATCATGAACACCTGACAATAAACTGTGGAAACACACACTATTATCACTCATACACTTATTATCTACCCACAATATCAGTCTACATTTTAATTTGCCACATTGATAAACTGTCTATGTTGTTAAATTAAGACAAGGTCGATTTGTTATATTTTTATTCCTTATTACTTTTTCTATTTCATTTGTTCTGTCATTGTCATCTGTTACACTGTGTAAGCTTCGTCACGAAAACAAATTCCTCGTAGTGTAAACAACCTGGCCAAATAAAGCTCATTCTGATTCTGAGTATTCTGATTCTTATGACAGACTGAATACTGATGCTGAAAATTCAGCTTTAATCACAGCAATCAATTTAAAATATATTCAGATAGAAAGCAATTATTTTAAATAGTAAAATATTTCACAACATTACTGCTTTAGCTGTACTTTGGATTAAATAAATGCAGACTTGGTGAGAATAAGAGACTTCTCTCAAAAACATAAAAACTGTTCAAAAACTGATAATGGTAGGGTGTATAAGAGTACCGGAATGTTATATGTGTAATGCTATAACAGGGGTAAGGAAAGTATCAGACCCCCTAATTTTTCACTCTTTGTTATATTGCAGCCATTTGCTAAATCATTTAAGTAAATTGTTTTCCTCATTAATGTACACACAGCACCCATATTGACAGAAAAACACAGAATTGTTGACATTTTTGCAGATTTAATTAAAAAGAAAAACTGAAATATCACATGGTCCTAAGTATCAGACCCTTTGCTCAGTTGTCGAAGCACCCTTTGATTAATTACCGACAGGAGTCTTTTGGGGAAAGAGCAACAAGTTTTTCACCCATGGATTGAGGGACCTCTGCATCCTCCTTGCAGATCCTCTCCAGTTCTGTCAGTTTGGATGGTAAACGATGGTGGACAGCTATTTTTAGGTCTTTCCAGAGATGCTCAATTGGGTTTAAGTTAGGGTTCTGGCTGGGCCATTCAAGAACAGTCAGTTGTGAGTTGTTGTGAAGCCACTCCTTCGTATTTTAGCGTGTGCTTAGGGTCAGTGTCTTGGTGGAAGGTAAAACCTTCGGCCCAGTCTGAGGTCCTAAGCACTCTGGAGAAGGTTTTCGTCCAGGATATCCCTGTACTTGGCAGCATTCATCTTTCCCTCAATTGCAACCAATCGTCCTGTCCCTGCACCTGAAAAACACACCCACAGCATGATGCTGACACCACCATGCTTCACTGTTGGGACTGTATTGGAAAGGTGATGAGCAGTGCCTGGTTTTCTCCACAACATACCGCTTAGAATTAAGGCCAAAAAAATCTATCTTGGCCTCATCCGACCAGAGAATCTTATTTCTCACCATCTGGGAGTCCTTCAGGTGTTTTTTAGCAAAACTCCATGCGGGCTTTCATGTGCTTTGCACTGAGGAGAGGCTTCTGTCGGGCCTCTCTGCCATAAAGCCCCGACTTGTGGAGGGCTGCAGTGATGGTTGACTTTTCTACAACTTTCTCCCATCTCCCGAATGCATCTCTGGAGCTCAGCCACAATGACTTTGGGTTCTTCTTTACCTCTCTCAACAAGGCTCTTCTCCCCCGATAGCTCAGTTTGGCCAGACGGACAGCTCTAGGAAGGGTTCTGGTCATCACAAACGTCTTCCATTTAAGGATAGGAGGCACTGGTGCTCTAGGAACCTTAAGTGCGAGAAAATTTTTTTGAACCTTGGCCAGATCTGTGCCTTGCCACAATTCCATCTCTGAGCTCTTCAGGCAGTTCCTTTGACCTCATGATTCTCATTGCTCTGACATGCACTGTGAGCTGTAAGGTCTTGTATAGACAGGTGTGTGGCTTTCCTAAAAAAGTCCAATCAGTATAATCAAACACAGCTGGACTCACATGAAGGTGTAGAACCATCTCAAGGAGCAGTGATCAGAAGAAATGGGACAGCACCTGAGTTAAATATAATGAGGTCACAGCAAAGGGTCGGAATTACTTAGGACCATTGAGTATTTCAGTTTTTCTTTTTTAATACTCTGCAAAAAATGTCAACAATTCGGTTTTTCTGTCAATAGGAGGGGTGTGTACATTGAATGAGGAAAAGAAAGAAAGTAACGAAATTGGATTTGAGCAAATTGGTTGCCAATGATAACAAAGAGTGGTGAAAAATTTAAGGGGGTCTGATTATTTTCCGTACCCACTGTATATATATACTATATATATATATATTAGATTAAACCATTTCTGTACACCTCTCTTCTGAAATGATGGTGATACGACCCTGGGCTGGACTCCGCTTCGTCCACGGTTGAAAGCCGATCCGGCGATCCACAGTGCGAAGTTTATGTATTTCCTCAGCGACCAGCACGGATCAGCTCTAGGCATGACGAAGAGGATATCGTCCTCTTTTGGAAGGCCAAACAAAGTAGTTTCGCTTTCACAACGAAACACAGCGTCTTAACACATGGCGGCAGCAACAATACACAGAGAGAAAAAGTAAGCCTTCTTCTTGGTGAAACATTGGGCAGCGTTATGCAAATCTTCCTACATCGTGACGTAGACATGTGGGGGGGTTGAATCGCCTGTTGTAGGTAATGGCCACGTGGTGCTATTAACATTATAAAGAATATCTCTTTGGATTTGAGATTTAGTTCTTGCAGCTTTACAGATCTCCTTTATGCACCAAGAGCTTGTAACACTCCAAAGAGAAAGGAAAAATTTTAATGGCATCATATGACCCCTTTAACATCACAACATAACAAATAACTAACAATAATGAGAAAAACAACAAAAGTTTAAATAAAGTCAGCAAACAGCAAAAATATATACAACAGTAACCATAAAATTAATTCATGCTGCAATGCATGTTGAGAACTCACAAAACCTTAACATTTCAGCAATATTGCTCAATATGAAATTCTTTGTTCAGATAACTGTGGTTCACAAGTTGGGACAACATTTGGGGAATTCTGTTGGTCTAACATGAGATTTTATGTAGTTACAAATAATTCACATTAGTAAGACTCTTAGTAGTTGTGATTCAAAATGTCCCGTAAACTGGAAAATTCCTGTTTTTTCCAAATATGGAAGATTTGTTAGAATCTTATGAATGTGCATAGCCTACATCGAGTGATATCCAGCCTTCTAGATTTCCATCTCAATTAAGTTTTTTGTTCCATAGTCATTTGCATAAATGTATTTTTCCATATATGTAGGCAGAGCATTATCTTGAGAGCAGGCAATTTGTTGCCAGCTGCCTCAAGCTCAACAGTTCAGAAATAACACATCTGTTTGCAGCTGTGACTGATGGTCAGGGGAAAAAACACTTTATTCGATCACTGTATAATTACAAATCTGTCTGAATGCATTGATGCATTTATGCACTTGTGATCATGTTGTATCATTGAAGACGTCTGACACTTTTCGATCCCTGTCAGGATTTCTGAAAATAGATCAATATTTAACCAAGCTTTAACCAACACAATCCAATATTTATTAATATGTAAAGATTTCAGTATAGTAGAGGGGAAACATTTTTCTCACTTCATTCTTCCATGAAGAGCTTTATTTCCTGCTAGCATTTGCAAATCTTCACAGTAATAAGAAGCAATTAATTTAGAAACACAGATAATTGCTAATTCTTGCTTTAACATTTATTTTATGCTTAGAATAATACATAATAATTATAATGTTTAAAAATGCGGTGTTAACAAAGGTGTTACTTAGATATCGAGATACAGTATAGATGTTATAATTTTGAGTTATTTTTAGTTCTTAGAATTATGATTTCATTTTTTTCAAGTTAAAATTTGTTATATATATAAATATATGGCTTTATACAAATTTATACATAAAAATGTTTAATCCATTGCTAGTTTCAAATACAATTCTTGATAAGAATGAGTTTTGACAAGACAACAATTAATGGATTGGTAAGTTAAATAATATTACGAGCATTCACAACTCTGCTTGTATATCTTCTAATAGGCACTAGTAACTTCTTCTAATTCTAACTTTTTGTTATTTTTTTTAAGCATATTGGAATAAGGTGTTTTATTGGCTGTTGAGAATGTAAGATTGGTGTTGGCATGACATATGGGCTTCCACTGCTAGAGCTCCTCCAGTTCTACTGAACAGGTGTAACAGCAATTTACCTGCGAGGACAGCTCAACAATAATTTGATGAGCACCAACTGGCAGCGGTCCCTCATCACTGAGTCAGAATATACAGCACTCTGCCATGCCATAGAACCAAAAGCAATGCTAACGTCCTCATAAATGTTGTGTTATGAGTTCATGTATTCTCATGCTGTAATGAGGGTCTAAAAACGTTTCTTGGATGCCGATATATGTACATAATGATGTAATTGTTTGATTCTAGCAGTGTATGTATTTTGAATTGAGTAAGCAATCATAATGCAGAATTTACATTTTAATTTAAATGAATAGAAAATTTTAGATTACAATGAGCGCAGAAATCAAAATAGATTTTATTTGGATTTTGAAACAGTACATCTAAGATTACCAAGGAAGGACCTTGAAATATTCTGCCCAGACAAGTAGCCAAAGACCCCACTACAAGAGTTCATTCATCACAGCACATTAGTCTCTTTAGCTTCACCAAATTTTGAAGCATGATGGTAACCAAACAGCTGACAAAAACCATTGACTTCCATAGTATGGAGGGGAAAAAACACTAGGGAAGTCAATGGCTGCTATCATAACTGTTTGGTTACCAACATTCTTCAAAATATTCTTCAAAATATATATGCTGCATCCCAATTCACATACTATCCATCCTAAATAGTATTCAAATTTAGAAATAGTGTGTCCCAAATCGTAATATGTTGAAATGAGAATCACAAACCCATTTCAGGGGTAAATTTGAAGTTCAGATCCATGTACATTCTAACGGCTGTTGGGCATTGGATGAGGATTGGATTAGAACTACAAATGTGAAAAAGAGTTAAAAACTACAAACATGTTAGATGTGCGAGACCGACGGTTAAGAAAGGTTTCGATGAAGGGGTTTAAGTAATGAATAATCAATATCTAACCTGATGAAAAAATGTAAAATATTTATTCAGTGTTATACGTGTTATATCACATCTGAATAATATTGTAAACTTGCATATACATTTAGTCATTAACTTTTAAATGCATCATGTAAACACACGAGGAGAGTTTTCAGCATAAAAAGACCCACGACTAGCAGAACTTATTTAATTTCTCACCAATATGGTAGGAAATGAAATGAAATGTGGAGGATGTTAACTGTGACTAGACAGGGGTGGCGAACTCTGTCCTGGAGAGCCGCAGTCCTAGAGAGTTCAGCTCCAACCCTAATAAAACTCACCTGCCTGTAGCATTCTAGTAGTCTTGAAGACAATGATTAACTGGTTCAGGTGTATTTGATTAGGGTTGAAGCAAAACTCTGCAGGGCTGTGGCTCTCCAGGACCGACGTTCGCCACCCCTGGACTAGATGATTGACCGGGCAGTTAATCAGGGACCGAATGCATTTAACTAAGCAACAGTGCAATCTGTTGAAGACGCAATTATGACGAAGTAGTGTGTCCCAAAGCTCTTATGCTACTCGCTACACTCTTAAAAATGAAGGTTCTTCACGATGCCATAGAAGAACCTTTTTGTCTAAATGGTTCCATAAAGAAACTTTAACATCTTTTGTTTCACAAAAGCTTCTTTGTGGCGAAAGAAGGTTCTAGATTACAAAAAGTTAAGAAAGAGATGGTTCTTTAAAGAATTTTTGACTGAATGGTTCTTTGTGGAACCCAAAATGTTTCTTCTATGGCAGGGGTGGCGAACTCCGGTCCTGGAGAGCCGCAGTCCTGCAGAGTTCAGCTCCAACCCTAATTAAAACTCGCCTGCCTGTAGCTTCCTAGTAACCGTCAGACCTTGATTAGCTTGTTCAGGTGGGGTTTGTAGTAGAGGTTTGAAGCAAAAACTCTGCAGGCTGCGGCTCTCCAGGACCGACGTTCGCCCCGACCGTTGACTATGGATCGCTGTGAAGAACCTTTTGAAGCACCTTTATTTTTAAGAGTGTATTGAGGGTTCCTATCTTGCCCTGGAGGGCCAATGCGCTGCAGAGTTTAGCTCCAACCCTAATCAAACTCACCTACCTGTGATTTTCTAATGATCCTGAAGACACTGATTAGTATGCTCAGGTGTGTTTGATTAGGGTTAGAGCTAACCTCTGCAGGAAAGTGGATCTCGTGGGCCAGATTTGAGGATCCCTGCTCTATAGTATGTACTTTCTTCACTAAAAGAGTAATATTAGACACAATCATGTGCCATAAAAATGTAAGCCAAATGATTCTCACACGTGTAAAAAATTAGCATTCTTATTGGTGGAATCAGTTATTCAATCTTTTAAATAGCGAGACCCTCTCCAAAGTGCTCCTCTTCCATATTCTATGGCCGATTTATTCTGCCTGTCATTTGTACTGTGTAAGTCAGAGAGAGAGAGCCTGTAATAAAGCAGGATGTTCGTATTCCACAGGCAGAGCGATTGCAGGTAGCAGACAAAACCAATCACCATAATGTGTTATTCATCACCTCAGAGCTGTTCAGCGCGGGGCCACAGCGTGATACAGGCACACACCTGATACACAGGCACGCATGCACAGACACGTACAGACACACGTGTGGCATTCTAGCCTAACCACCGCACTGATACTTTTTTTTTTTTTTTTTTGTTACTTCTAAATCCAGGATATTTTTAGTTTTCACAGCAGTTGTCCAAATTGGCACAGTGTTCACATTTTTACCTCAACAGACTGGTGAGTGATTTTCTAACAATCTTTGTAGAAAGAAAAAAAAATTAGGTACCCAAGGTATAACAATGCTAATTATGGATGCACTGCAACAATCTGACTTGGAAAAGTGAATATAAAGTCTAGTAAACACACAAAGTAATTTTCCCAATCACGGTGTTCCTTTTTATCCTTTACTTTCGGTCTGTGGTAATTTCATGGGCAATTTACAGAACAATTTGGAAGACCTTTGAACTTTAAATCACAAGGAAAGCTTTTTTTAAACTATTTATTTTATTTGTTCTGTTCTGTTCTGCAACATAGAGGTCAAGTCTATCATCCCCAGTATAAATAAAAGCAATTTCACTGTTGTCATAAATCTGTTTGGAAAGTTCTGTCTGCTAGTTTCATCTAATTGAGTTCACGACCCTGGATTTTCAGCGGAGGGAGCTCTTCTTCCCAAGGGTTTAATAAAACACATCGAGGATGTTTACATCTGATACTACTCAAGTTGATAGTGGAAATAATGTATTAACATAATGAGAAAGATGTAATCTTCGAAAAGTCATCTTAAGGACAGATAATGTTACTGGTGTAAGAGTAACCCTTTTCCTTGTGTGAATGTGTATTTATACTTCAGAGGCCTAAACTTAGACCATAAAAAATGAGATCTTAATATTGCAGTTTTAACCCCTTGACAGCAGTGAGATTAATTGGAGAGGAAACGGACTCTTGTTTCTCAGATTTTTCTCCTGAGACCTTCATAATTCCTTTAGAATTTCATATTTGCCAAGATAAAATCATAAAACATCAAAGATTTCATAATGAATTCAAAAAGTATCATCATATTCTTTCAAAGCCAAACTGTATGAGCTATGCTAAGTGACAATAGTGTTAGATGGTCTTTACACTTATACTGTTTGCACCTCAGTGTGCTGTAGTACATTATAAAACAATGTGAAATAATAACAACATGAGCTACTTTGTCAAAAACTGTCAAAAGTGCCAAAAGCTAAATCTGCTGCCCTAACTCTCCATGCCTCTAGGTTGTGTTTCCCAAAAGCAATTGTCAGTCAGCTTGGTTGCAAGCTCCATTGTTAGCAACGTAGTTAAAAAATTCGGTGTTTCCTGAAACCACAGTTCAAATGAACATTCGCAAACAGCATTGCAAACTTACGTGGTTGGAACTACAGCTCTCAACCGGTGTTATATGGTGTATAAACAATCAGCACCCCTAGACTGCATTTCCCAGAAGCATTGTTAGCCAAATAGGTGTTTGATTACGTCTTTAATTTTTCCGTACATTTCTGCCATATGTACATTAACTGACAGTCACCACTGATAAGCTACTACTAAATATTGTAGAAACTTAATTTTCTGTAAAGTTGATTTGCAACGATTTGTATCGTAAAAAGCGCTATACAAATAAACTTGAATTGAATTTGGTCGCAAGTTCTGTTGTTACCAACACATTTGCATGTTTCCCAAAATCCACAGTTGCAACAGACATTCACAAACAGCAGCACAAAGTTGTGTAGTTGGAACTACTGCTCTTGACCTGTGATTAGAAGCAGTATGACATGTGAGCTTAAATAGATCAAGCATTTAAGCAAAATAAGCAAACAACTATCCATTTATCTATCTATCTATCTATCCTGGTGGGCGGAATTATTGTAAATAGCCTTTGCTGACAAGACTTGGTTTAAACAGACACTCACCATGATTAATACATTTTTTCTATACCCTGTAACAACAATTGTCTCATTTGTTTCTATTTTTAGGGAATTTTAGGAGAACAAAATGTAAACGTTAAAATGTTAAATGAGCAATACAATTTTCCTCTTGTTCAGAATCCTGGTTGAGTTTTGTCAACTCTTAACGTTTGAAAACAAGAAGAACAGGCAATTTGTTGAAGCATGCTCAACATACAATACCTCTGCTCGACCTTGTGGAGAAATTAAACAATGCATTCATTACATTCAGCTGAGGCAGTGTTGGAGAAACGGTATGGAAACTGTAAACATCTATCATTAGAGCTCTGCAAACAATCTCTGAACTCCGAAAGTAGATTCCACAGGCTTTTCAGGGAACATCTAATGAAACTAAATCCAGGGTTCTGCGTCTATCCCACAACACCCCCCACCCTAGCCCGGGTCATTATGACTGATGAGGTGCTACTCTACGGCCCTGACCCACTCAACTCTCTTCTTTCTACAATGGAATGCACACACTCGTGTAGTCTAACACGGAGGCCATTATCTGCTGAACAATATTCTCTGCACACAACCAGCTCCATTATACAGCCTCATTTCTCTAAAGACACGGGCAAACGGGAGCAAGCTCATTTCACACTGAAACACTACACCGGAGAGGCAGTCTTTTAACGGAGAGGTAACACAATAGCTTTGAATCGAGACCAGCAGGATGACGGGAAAGCAAAGTGTGGGATTGTCAAATTAATCTGATTATTGAACATTCAAAGCAGAGCAGTGCTATCTGATGTGACTTTCTTCCCACAACCTCTAATAACTCATCTATTCTGTTCTCTTTTGTTCAATATGACATTTGATGGGAACCCCCACCACATTGAGTTATCTGGGATAACCAAAACCCTCCCTCCCACCAACAAGAGCTTTGAAGCTCAAGCTTGTTGATGGACATCAAGTTCATTATTTTTTTTTTTTTTTTTTTTCTTGCATGATTGAAAATAATGAAACCATGTGTACCAGCAGGGTATATGTGGGCTTTTGTCTGAATTAATTTCTAGTACACACATGTTAGTTTTTCCATCATGGTGGAGACTTTCCATTGATTCTGTGTTTACTACTCAGCAAAGAATATTTTTTACCCCTAATCTCCTCGAATCTCATAGAAATCTCTTGCATTTTCATTATTTAGTGTATTAAACTGTTTTCTACTTTCCTTGACTAGGCCACAAAATGTATGTTATTCTAAGTTACTACTAAGTTAAGTTACTAAGTCTAAGTTACTGCCAAAAGTAGTTTTTTTTCAGGTTTAGCTCACTTCTGCATACAGATTTGCCCCCAAAATATGGTTATGTATGTGCACACACACAAACATGATTTTCCAAGTGTGAAATAAATGGAATCTTGTATAATCAATTCTATTACCAAACTAATGAAACTTTATAAACTAAACAATAAAATTTAAATTATACATATGAAGTCTGCATTTAAATCAGAGATCTCAACTCTGGCCCTCGAGGTCCACTTTACTGTAGAGTTTAGCTCCAGACTCGATCAAACTCACTTGCCTGTAACTTTCTATCAATCCTGATGACCTTGATTTGCTTGTTCAGGTGTGTTTGATTAGGGTTTGAGCTTAACTATGCAGGACAGTGGACCTCGAAGGCCAGAGTTGAGAACCCCTGTTATAAAGCTTAATCAAATAAGTACACTTGTAGTGGCTTTTTGTACTTTATTTAGTATAACTTTTGTTATCTCTTGCCATGTTAAAACACAACTAGGCGCACAGAGAGAAGGTGCAAAAAATACTCATTTGTTTCCGTCCATCTCTTAAAGCAGGGATCTCCAACCCCTGCTCCTGGAGAAACACACGTCTGCAGATTTGAGCGCAACCCTGTCAGCACAATGCCTGTATTTATCACTTAACCCTGAACACCTTGATTAGCTGGCTCAGATGTGTTTGAGCTGAAATCTGCAGGACTGTAGCTCTCCAGGAGCATGATTGGACACCCCTGCTCTAAAGTTTAAGTAATGCAGGAGAGTCAAATTCAGTTCCGGGAGGGCCACTGTCAGAGTTTAGCTCCAACCCCAATTAAACATATCCAAACCAGCTAATCAAGGTCTTTGGGATTACTAAGCTGCATCCAAAAGCTTAGGCTGCTGACTTTTTGCCTCGCTGCCTTATCAGGCAATGACTTTGCAGGCAGCAAATTTGCGCATGAAGGGACCTCACAAAACTGATTTCGGACAGGCTTCTGAGGCAGCGTAATGGTTTAATGATATACAACACAAAAACGAGTTTAGGTGATGACTAAGCAAATATTTAATTACGATTGACAGTGATTTCTTGAAATAACAATCAAAAGTGTGAAAAGTTGGTAAGAAACATGTACATTTACACACAAATTGACTACCAAACACAATTTTCAGACACCATATTTATTTTTTTTAGCTCAACCATCATGGAATGGAACACACAGGGTTGTGGGATATCAAATGCAGTGAAGGATACATCTATGCTGCCTTCAAAAATCAATCAAATGAAGGCATCAGGATACAGGAAGTGAGTAATGTCAATATCAAAGTAAATCCATTGAGTTGCGTAATGAAATACAAAGTTTTCAGCAAAAAATGATCTTCTGGAAAAACTAAGTTCAGATGAGATGTGAACTTTCCTCTAAACAACCTTCTCATTGCTTAAAATGAACAAAATTGTCTCAAATGAAATATACTGTATATGTATATATGACCAAATATAAGAGTTCTGTCATACTTTTATTCATTTTCATTCTAAATCTATCACTCCAAGCCCTTCACCAGACTGAATTTGTTCTTTGCTCTTGCAGCTTTTGCATTTTGTTTTAGTTTTTTCCAGCTGTTGAAGGGAAAATTCACCCTCAAGTGAAAGTTTGGTCATTATTTACCCACATGTTGTTCCAAGCACTGTTCCGTAAGCATTTTTTTATTATTATTAATGAAACATATAAAGAAAAAAAAAAGCACACAAAACAAAAGGTATTGAATTGGCACAAATGCAATAGCTTTGTGTGAGGAACAGAATTTAAAATAATCATTCCTTCTTCTGAAGCTGTGAAATCTTAACATCACGGTTCAGATTCAGAAATGGTGTTGCTGTGCCACACCCGGTGTTGACATCAATGATACCAAATGTCATTTGTTCTTTAGTGTCGTAAATTAACTCAGTGTATCAATAATGAAGAATCAGATTTAAGAGCTGAGGGAGGGCACCATTTTTATTGAATAATTGAGTTCAAGTTCAGACTGTTCTTTGCACAAAATTTGATTTATCACATAAGTCAAATGTGCTTTTATTATGCCATATATATACACAGTGTATATTATATATATATAAATCACACATACACAGTGGGTATAGAAAAGAATCACCCCCCTTTAAAATAATCACATTTTGTTGCTTTACAGCCCGAAATGAAGACAGACCGTTTTTGTTTTATCCAGATCTATTTGCTCAGTGCAACTTATAGCATCCAAGTGAAAGATATAACACCAACACACAAAACAGAATCACTGAGTGTAAAAAAAGGATCAATATTGTCAGAATTTTGTTGAGCTACATTTTGCTTAATTACAGCCTTTAGTCTGTTGGGATTGCACTATACGAACTTTACCACATCGTAGGACTTTGCAATATTTGCCCACTCTTCTTTGCAGAGCTGCCACAGTCAGGGTAAAATTTGATGGTGACTGTTTGTGGACTGCAGTCTTTATGTCATTCCACAGATTTTCAGTGGGGTTGAAGTCTGGGCTCTGACTAGGCCATGCAAACACATTCACCTTTTTCTCCTTTAACCAAGTTTTGCTGTGTGCTTTGGGTCATTATCACGTTGGAAGGTAAACCTTCTTCCCACTGACAACATTCTGACAGAGGGCAGCAGATTTGCCGCAAGGGAATTTGATTTATTGTAGCCTCCATCCATTTTTCCTTCTTACTGACAATGTGCTCCAGCCGGTCCCTGCGAGAGTTGAACAGGCGATAAAGGAAATACACCTCCGGGCGTTCCGTAGGGAATGCTGTTATTTAGATGTGAGCTGTATTGGATTCTGCAGACATATTCATATTGGTGTTGAGCCAAATACATTTCAAATTAGTCATATGTGACTCAGAATCTTCAGGGTGCTTTGGTAACCTCACCGTCGTGACGGCATTGGCGTTCTTGAGGAAGTGGCTTTTTTTTTTTAAACCACTCCCATTCAAGCCACATTTGGGAGAATTGTGTAGTTGGTCACATGACACAATGAACACTCTGTGTCATAATTCCGTGCAAACGCTTCGAGTGCTGTAGGCCTAGGTAGCTCGGACCAGTTTCTCCGGCTCTTCATGCATGTTTGCAGCGAACATCCTGATTCAGGGAGGGTCTGTGTTGTTCCAAATACCTTCCATTTCTTATTAATAGACTTCACTGTGCTTCTAGGCTTTGATAAAGCCTTTGAATTGTTTTTTTTTTAATCCATCTCCTGACTTGTGCCTGTCCACAACGTTATCACGGAGATCTTTTGGCAGTGCCTTGCCACCCATAGTTGACTCTTTGCTTCAGTTGCACTCAAGGACTGAAATGCTCCAGAAAAGCCCTTTTTCATGCTGAGCTGATCAAAATGAACACAGCTGATCACAGTTCAAATGGCTTTGTGTGCCATTGAGAAAGTGATTAGCTACACCTGATTGAGTTTACAAGTCATTTTTAGGAGGGGGTGAACTTTTTCCAACTCGATTCTGTTTTTATTTTTTTTCTGACATGTTGGTGTTAAATCTTTCACTTGGATGTTATAAGTTGCACTGAGTAAATACAGCTGGATGAAACAAAAACTGTGTCTGTCTTTATTTCAGGTAGCAAATCAACAAAATGTGATTATTTTAAAGGGGGTTGAGTCTTTCTAACCACTGTGTGTGTAGGGTGTGAATGATGTATGTGTATATATCTTATATATATATATATAGTATATATATTTATATATATAGATACACACAACTCACACCCCACATGCTACAGGTGCATCTCAATAAATTAGAAGTTCATTAATTTCAGTAATTCAACTCAAATCGTGAAACTCATGTATTAAATAAATTCAATGCACAAAGACTGAAGTAGTTTAAGTCTTTGGTTCTTTAATTGTGATGATTTTTGCTCACATTTAACAAAAACACTATCACTATCTCAAAAATTTTTTTTTTTTTTAGTGAATTGTTGGCCTTTTGGAAAGTATGCTCATTTACTGTACATGTACTCAATACTTGGTAGGGGCTCCTTTGCTTTAATTACTGCCTCAATTCAGCGTGGCATGGAGGTGACAAGTTTGTGGCACTGCTGAATGGTATGGAAGCACAGGTGGTGGCTCTTGATGCCTTGACCCAAGCCCATTCCTTGTGAAGTTCACTCAAATACTTGAATCGATTTTGCTTGACAATCCTCATAAGTTCTCTGTTGGTTGTGTATCTTTTTCTTCCACACTTTTTCATTCCACTCAACTTTCTGTTAACATGATTTTATACAGCACTCTGTGAACAGCCAGCTCTTTCAGTAATGATCTTCTGTGACTTACCCTCTTTGTGAAGGGGGGTGGGGGGGGTGTCAGTGATTGTCTTCTGGACAACTGTCAGATCAGCATTCTCCCCCATGATTGTGTAGCCTAGTGAACTGTCAGGGAAACAGGGATCTGTATCCTACAGAACAAACGAGAGACCATTTGAACAGGCCAGGAAACCTTTAAGGTGTTTGTGAGTTGATTAGCTGAGGCATGTCCCTATTCTAAATTGCTTTCAGAAGTGCCCACAAACTGATCACCTCCATTGCCGCGCCGAATGAGGACAGGAATAAAGCAAAAAAAAGGAGCCCCTACAAAGTAATGAGTACAGTACTGTTTTTGGAGCTTCACAAAGTTTTGCTTTTCTGGGCAAACTATTGTTTTAACGACTGTCAGGCAGTTCATCTGTATTAAGCTGTTTTTAGATGTTGGTTCAGCGTGACTGACTAGCATTGGAGGTAATGTGAGAGAGCTGGCTCGACTCTCGCAGCCACAGGGATTTGGCAGACATTCTGAATGATGGACAGAAGATGATTTATGAGAACACCACATGCAGTCGAGGTGGAGCTCCACAAACCCCCTCCATTTTTATGTGGATTGTTGGGGCATCAGCAATCCCAGAATCCTTCCCTCCCTCCCTCTAGCTTTCTGATTGGTAACAGGTGGCTGAGATGGATGTTCAGGCAGGAGGGAGAGAGGAATGGTTGCCTCACAAGCAAATGAGTAACACAGTTATGATGAATCCCCAAGTGAATGACTCTGAGTGCTGAATGAAGCATCCTCATGACATCATCATCACTCACAGCTAACGACTGTTAATGACTGAAATTACATGGCCATGGGACAATCCTTCATGTTTGGGCCCCCTTTTAATTTATCTGTCAACATAAGGTTCACCTCTTTTATGTTGAGTGGCACATCGTTTCTGCTTTCCATCCATACAAACAAAGGGAGCGGAAGTCCTCCAAGGATCTCAAAGACCATAAAAAATGAAAAATGGTAAAATCATTTTCATATGCCATAACAACCCTTGTGAAAAAGAGATACACTGGTACACTGCATACTTTTGTAGCAACTTATTTACAATAAAATTAAAATGTATTATAGTCGACATTTATATTGTGTTTTCTTATACAGGACTAAGTACTGTAAGGTCCGCGCACTTGGCCCAAAGAAGGTATCCAGTGGCGGATGAAGGTCTCTTACGTGTTCGGTCTTTTCAGAGCGCAGTGTTATTCAATTTAGGTTTAACTCAAACTGACTCCATTTTAGTATGACCTCAAATTTAGTTTGAAAGTCAAATTGGTTGTTTGTCGGTCTCTAATTATTATTACATTCGATTTATTCGAATAACCTTTACTGATTGTATTTTTTTCCGTTCATAGGATCTATGTCGCTGAGGATGGCTCACGAGCATATGCGTGGGCTCCACGATCACAACAACTCGCAGTTTGATTCCTTATTCAGGGTTTGTGGCTAATACTATTTACTTAAATAGGAGGTTTGTTAGCCCCCTACAATTACCATATGTAATGCTCAACAATATCAGCTGGTTCTTCTAGACCTTTCTAGCACCGATAGTTTATTATAACCACGTACACTTATTAAACACTCAAACATTAATCAGCTGTTCTTCTAGACCCTTAGTCTAGACCCGATAGTTATTATAACCACGTACAATTTAATTAACACTCCAAATATTAATCAGCGGTTCTTCTAGACCCTTAGTCTAGACCCCGATAGTTATTATAACCACGTACAACTTAATTAAAGCTGAAATGTCGACACAATGGTTAAAGTAAACTGGACAAATTAAACCGAAGGTCAAGCGGTTAGTCAGAAAACTATAATCTCACCTGATGTGCCCATGCTCCATCTAATCTGAGATTTAGTATGCACTTAACCCTGGTCGCAGGTTTGCGGAAACATACGCCTTCACTTAATCTAATTGAGGAAATAATTTTAGAGTACGTCAGAATAAGTCAAATGTAAGAATTTATTATCAGTAAGGTAAATATGTATTATGCCAATTATCTCCACAGCCAATTCAACGATATCAAATCAATACAAGACATCAAATTCTCAAAGACGAATCTAAGAATAAAATGCATACCTGAGATTAAATGTATTAGATGTATTAGAAAAATACATAGTACAAAGTGTGTGGAGATACTCTGTACTACAGGCATTCTGGCTACAGAATCGCCCTGACCCTTTTGCTCCAATCCTTTAAATACAAAACTAAGAAAAAACATCCTCCAAATGGAGGCCTGTACAAACAATTGGAATTTGCATTAAGCCAGGTCCCAGACCTGGGTGGTCTACACCTCAATGGGAACAAAAGGTAATTTGCATGGGATTGCTCTCTACGGTGATCAAAGTTTAACTCTTAGGATCTGTATTATCTTTTAGTAAGATTAAGACCATTGTACCACTTGCCCTGAAACTATTCAAATGAAACCAAACATGACTGTAAATCTTATTTGCATTCATTTAGAACATTATATTCTTGACCAGTTTGAGTGAATCCAATGGAGGGAGGAGATGAAAAGGCACAGATACATATGTGAGAGAGGCGTATCCCGCACCACCCCTCTGTGGGGTGTCCTCGAGGTGCCGTTGCATTGTTTGCCTCTCAGGAGATCAAACTATTCTAGTTTCTTTTATCCTTACAACATCTTGTATGTAAATGTCATAAATCATTTTCGTGCTTTGAAATATTGGTGCTAAAGGGTAATGCAAACTGCGTACTCACAATCTGTGTAAAACAGTCTATTGTATATAATTTGGGTTGAAACTGATGTCATGTATTAAAGGTATTTGGAATAACACATTTGCAAGGAGGAAATTGATGAATTAGTACATTTAAAAATATATTAATGATATACTAATATTGGAAAACAACACCCGTCAAATGTAATCAAGTACTTTACATGTAGGGTCAAAGCACATCAAAATAAAAATACGCTCTTTAAAGCATATAAAGAATATTAAAACATTAATAGTTGAAATGTACTTTTAAGGAAAGTTTTTAATTGACATTATTACGAATGCACTTATTGTACTGTAATGTAATCAAAACATAGTCATGAAAGTGTACTCTCTTTAAGTACACCTATTCTAACACAGATTCTAACACAGTTCCTCACGTGCACTCACCTAAGTAATAATAATAATGAAGCATAAAACTGCTGTCACACACGTAAAGTACCACATACAAAGTTTTAACTTACACACTGAGAAGAAACATACTGATCAAATCTGTTGCGATGCGAGTTTCCGGTAGCGACGGAATCCTATCACGGGTGTCAAACTCAGTTCCAGTGGAGGGCCTAAAGCCCTGCAGAGTTACTCAAACCTCGGATCAGGGTTGAAAATAACTCTGCAGAGCTGATGCCCTCCAGGAACTGAGTTTTGCACCCCTGATCTACATCATCCTCAGACTCTGCTCGAATTGATAAGGTTATATCAATGCCATTTTTTTTTACACCTTTTAACCCTAAAATTAATTGTGGGAAATGGGCATTTCGTTTCCGACACAGAATAGATACGGAAAGACCATCACAACAAGCTTGGCCAGCTGACCAATCAGAGCAAAGTAGACTTATGGAAGGGAGGAGTTTACAGACCTTAAAGGGTTAATTCAGACACACCTAGTAGCTTGTCCAAACTGGTCAAGAAGGTTGTTCAGATTACCAGTTGGATCTGGTTTAAACCTGATCAGCCATCTTGCTCAACCAGACTGGACCATCACCTGTATGTTCCAAAAGGAACTTGACAATCTGAATCCATTACATGTTTTTTTTTTCCTATGAGTGTTTCACTAATTTGATTCAATCTTTTAAATAAGTGGGTGTTTTTCTGTGCCATGTTTTGTACCTGATTGCTCTCATAATAGCTCTCTATGCGGTGGTACATCTGTAGACCCTCTGAAAAATGATGCTTCTTTCTTGGCCATTTCCAGCAGGCTGCCGCCTATAGTAATCACTACTGAAGTACACAATGGAAAGTCTGTATTACCTATTGTCCAGAGTGACTGATGAAGGCTAAATTAGAGATTATGAGTAGATGAAAGGTACATGACCCAGCCAGTAGAGGAGAAGGGAGACGAGGTCAGATGAAATGGCCACAGAAATGGTCTGACCACTTTCAGCAAACAGTTACAATTTACACTAATGTTCAAAAGGTTGGATGAATATGTATTTTTTTAATAGGCCTATTTTTATTTAGCAAGGATGCATTAAATGGATCAAAAGTGACAGTAACACATTTATAAGGTTACAAAATATTTCTATTTCAAATAAATGCCATTCCAAAAAAAATATTAAGCAGCACAACTGCTTCAACATTGATAATAATAACAAATGTTTCTTAAGCACCAAATCAGCATATTGGAATGAAGGATCACTTGACTCTGAAAATTCAGTTTTGCAATCAGAGGAATAAATTACATTTAAATACAGTTTAAAACAGAAAACAGTTGTTTTAAATTGTTATAATATTTCACAATGTTACTGTTTTTACTATAGTTTTGATCAAACAAATGCAGCCTTGGTAAGCATAAGAGACTTCTTTCCAAAAACATTACAAGATCTTAGTCTTACTGACAAACTTTTAAATGGTAGTGTAGCTTTAAATGTAAAATGTAATTTTATAATTGATATCATTGGAATCACTTATTTCACAAATAATTTCTTTGAAAAAACAACAACAACAACAACGTTATCATCCGTTAATGTGGATGCTAATATAGTTATTGTTGTCTTTATCTTTATAGTTATCAATCTTGGTATGAACAGGTTTTAAATCCACTCTTTACATGTATGATTTAAAGCTGAACAGATTCCTCCCAAAAATCTGCCAGTCATGATGTTGCATGGCCTCTTTCTCTCTTGAGTAGTGTTAACATTGCACAGTCACTTAATTACCAGACCATTTTTGAGTATTTTCACATTCAATCATCACATAAAAAGCTGAAGGCAACAGTGTCCATTTCAGTTTCCTGACAACCTGTTCTCAGAATGGAGACAGATGATCACTATGAGAAGGGTGTAGAAGAGCACTGGGAAATCTGAGGTTCATTTAACGCTTCCTCAGCCACTTTCTGAACTCTGAAAGCTTGTTTGCTCTGGCATTCGTTAGTGCTGTTTGTATTGCCAATCATCTTTTTCTTTCTGTCTGTGAAGCCCATCTCCAGCGATAAAAAACAGCCGCCTCCAAACAATGCATATGCACATAGTCGATAACAAAAGATGCTAACTGATTTCTTTTGCTGTCCTATTAATTATAATAAATGGCATCCATTTTTGACTATATACTTCACATGATATTCCAGATCATGTGTTTGATCATGTTACCTAATTATTTTCACATTTAGTTATTTTTTTATATTAAAAAGGTCTATTGTTATATATGTATATACATGTTAAATGGCATATTCATATTCACATTCACCGTATTGTACACACATATGTACACATCATTTTAGGCAATATGAGTCGTGTCAAGAGTCTACATAATAGCTGTTTATTACCATTTTTCAATATCAATATTCTATGCCCTGCTTATTCACGGTGTGCTTCAGTAATGCTCGGGCCTGTGTTAAGGTGGGCCTTAGGGCAAGTGTGATGCATTGAACATAATAAATAACAGGTGTGTGGGCTAGGGGGGGGGGTGTGAGACATCCAGCTGTCCCAGCAGTCTCAGGTCATGTCCTCCCCATCTGCCACTTCAGATCCTTTTGTTTCCCAACACCTGAAGTGTATCTGTTAGGTGGTGCCCTCGTTCTTTCAGCCAGGGGTCAGAACCCCTCTCCACTAATGCTGCCAATCCTCAAGAGGGAGGCCAGAACCCTGCTGCTTATCCAATGTGCCTCTCTGAAATACATTTATGAAGGAAAATACAACCTTTTCATGATGGGATTTTGACAGAATTTTGAAATGAATGATCTGTCATGACAACTCTCAGAATAGTTTAGCATGGTAATGGATATGTCAGTGTTAGGGTGTATTTGGTCTAGGTGGAATAGATCTGCTATGCTAATGCCTCATGTGTAATTATTCTATATATATATATATATATCTCTATTACAAATTAATATCACCATAAACAAAAGCTAAATGGTCTACAATATGTAAGAAAGTTTTGCTTAAGAAAAAAAATGTTGTTAGTCAATATTCAATTTAGTTTACTTGCTATAAATAAAGACAACTTTGAAAAATCTTAATGTTTATTGTGATGACATTTTAAACTATGCATCATATTTCCTGTTATGTACAACACACACACACATTGGGTTTCCATGTTTTATGGGGGCATTCCATCGACGTAATTGTTTTTATATTGTACAAACTTTATTTTCTATACACTAACACTAACCTAACCCTCACACAAACATTTCTGCCATTTTTAGATAAAAAAAAAAAAAAAAAAAAGTGGGATTTATAAGCTTATTTCCTCATTGGGACCAAAAACTGTATCCATAAGGACAAGAATTTTAGATATTGCCATAACGTAGGGTATACCTGAACACCACACACACCAGAAAAAATAATAAAAACCCTCAATAATTTCTCCAGTCAGTAAAGCTAGCTATGCCATTTGCACATCAACAGTTTAGTGTCAATGGAAAATTGTCACGATTCACTGGAGCACAGGCACGAGGAAACGAGGAGATGTGGAGATTTCACATAACGAGAGTCTTTAATAATCCAACAGGGAGTCAAAGAGCACAAGAAAGACGTTTACAACAAGTAGACCCGACCAAACCAAACTGAACTGACTGGGACTTTTAAACACAGGGCAATCAGGGGAACACCGGTGCATGGAATCACTCAATTAACTGGGACACGGAACACATGGGGAGGGAAAACACAACAAAACCAGTCCATAATCCTGACAATATTATATAAATAAACTAGTTTCTTTTTTTCTATGGGGTGAGTTATTTGTTTTTAGACAAACTGAAAAAAAAAACATGATATTTGTTTTGACCAATAGAAACATGCACTTTCAATAAATGACATGGTTGTTTCACTTTTTTCAGTGTAGCAGCAGTCTAGTAAAGATATTGAACAATATAGTCTAAAGGTTAACAATAGTAACAATAGATGCTGAAGGAGTTTTGTTTATGACCTGCCATTAAAAATCATTGCTGGTAGCTACAACAACAGTCAGACCAAAGTAAATTAATAAATCTTTCATCTGTTTTATCTGCAACCGTCTCCTAGTCTCACAACCTTAATTCAAATTATGCCTGTTTGAATGAAATTGATCCAAAGAAACATAATTTCAGACCTGACCAGAAAGCAACCCCTAGCAGTGCAATTATGTTCTAACTAAGGGCATTTGTTACTTGTCCATAGGCTCTCTTTAAACACAGTAATTGCATTGCCTGGTCGCTTTGGCCAAGTATTTATAACAATGCAATGACTGCTTAGGGAGCTATTATAGTGTGGGGCCGGGCTGTGATTGATGGGATATCAAAGTGACCCCACCAATAGCATTTTGCAATAAATGCAGCTTTCATGTCACCAAAATACAACGCTCTCACCTGCAGAGCTGTGTCACAAAACACAGGATTCTCCAACCGGACTGCAGACACAGGCTTATTAGACAGGAAGAAACAACTGTTTTAGCACTTCTGAGTGTGATACTTGCCTAGGCCTTCTTGCCCTATAGCAATTGCATAGCTTGCTCACTAATTATGAACATTTGAATAAATATATGTAATATAATGTAATACTTGAATGACTATGTGGTTTGCATACCACGTTCATCTCCAAAGTTTATAAACCTGTTGCAGAATTTATACAAATATAAGAGATATTATATTTTATTAATTTTATTTAGTACTGACTTTCTGAAAACCTACATTAAAAAAAAATGGAAATAAAAAAAATGTTAACCGGTTCGACCTGTTTCAAATATGTTTGCATTACTCGTCGCCTTCTTGAGCATCTATGTAATGTTGGCACTCTTCGTATACAAGGCTGTAAAAGTGCAGGCAATGTGCCATGTAAAAGGAAGGAATTTGCCAAATTCTTTTTTTGTTGTTGTTTGTTTAACAGGTGTATACCCATATTTTTGAATTACATATTGCCTTGTGTTATAGGGTTGAAGAAAATACTCAATGGAAAAGTACTGCCAGTGTCCATAATAAAAAAATATCTTGAAGTAAAAAGTAGCTCGCAAAATATTAAATCAAGATGCATTAAAAAATGTATAAATATAAACAATATTATAAATGATTTATTATTTTATCTAATTAATAAAAAGTAACAATAATAAAATGGATAATAAAGATTTTAAAATAAAAATATTTTAAAATACCGGTATCGTTGTTATGTGTCATGATAAATAACGTGAACTTGTTCAGTGGTGTCATATCACATAAAAATGTCTGAGCTTTGATAACATGATCATATTGATCCACAGGACCAGCTTGATCAGAGTTTTCAATTATTCACCAGCCCTTGCGGAGGTCATGAGACACACTCTATTATTTTCCATTTCAATTTTCCACTTTTTCCATATTCTGGTACTCAAGTCAAGTCTCCTCTTCTTCCCTGCCTCTCTCCTTCATTCCCTTTCTATTTTTCTGTTTTAAAAAGAACCTCTTGCACATTTTGTAGTTGGATGCCCTCAATTGCATTATGAAGAAGAAGAAACACTGAATGTTTAATGCGTATCAAAGGAATCCTGAGCATAGCTGCATATAAGATATTAAAGTGTGTCTGTGCATGATAAATAACTGACTGTCTTGACTGGGATCTGCAGGCAACAGTGGCAGATGTGCAGTGATACAGGACATGCAGATTGGATACTGGGTTTGGGAATGCCTGCTATCAGAGAGATGCTTTCAGTCTCATTTTTGATTTCCAGCATATTAAACCCAGTTTGCTTCATGCGAATTTAGTACGACTAAAAGGCCAGACTGAGTGACTGAGATGAATACATCAGGAAGCTGTTTTAATTACTAACATTTTTATTGTATTTATCCATAGAACAAAAGCTGACACACATCACAGGGACCAGTCTATTGTAAGGAAGGACAGAGATTTTTTTCTTCTTTGTTTATTTGTTTTGGTTTTGACTGGTTATCTAGAAAGTGAAAATGTGATTTTGAAATTTTTAGAATCTTTTATAAGCTTTATTGCCAAGATTGTCTAGGTTACAGCTTATTATGCACAGAGAAATACTACAATGAGACACAACACAATATAATAAAGTAGATTTAAAGTGTGAACAAAATACACAACAGGACATGACATACATATAGCATAATGTGTACATTTATGACAAGAGGAATGTAATGTTCCACAGAGCTACGGGTATGCACAGGTAATTGAGTAAATATGAGTTTTATTTACATAATGAATAGAAACTATGTTCACAATGAAAATATTACACCATGGAGAGACAATGTGAGGGACATTGTTCATGATGAGGCACATGGCCTGAGGGCAAAAACACTGCACTTGTTCCTGGATGTTCTCTGACATGTCTGACATCACATCTTTTTAACTCATAGGCTGTTTAACTCTGTGTGTATGTCCTGTACACATGGAAGAATTGACAGTAAAGCAGACTTGAACTTGAACTTGAACTTAACTGTAACAGTAGTATAGGATAATAATATCAACATTTGAGGTAAAGTTACATTTGAACTTTTTACATTTTAACTTTGAGGTTTTAATTTTGATATCAATGAGTGATATATTAAATATATTGCATGACAACTGGAATCATGTGAATCAGTAGATTCGCTGGTTTAATTTGGTGTAGAACATCTTTACATGCTTTTCATCTAAACATTTTGAAAAAGAGGGGAAAACAGAAATATCATGTCTTCTCAATTTACTTCTACTAACTAGGTCAACAGAAGGGCACTTCTACTTGCTGATCTTACTGATTGCCATCTTATATCTGCTACTTTTAGATCTGTGTAATCATGTAGATTCATCGGTCTGACACTGCCCTCTGCTGATTACTGTTGGTATTGTTTGTTTTATTTCAACAAAACATTGTATCCTATATAAAACTAATAGCCATCAGTATCTCAGAGGAAGAAATTTGATCACATTAACAATCTAACCACCTTTGTATAGTTAAATGTAAGTTGAACATATAAGAGCAGCAATGAACAACACAAGTCGACGAGCAAGCCGCCCATGATTTAAATTACCACAGTAAACAATCTTTAAAAAAATTATCTATATATACAAAATATATAGGATATATATACACACACCACACAAACACACACACACACACACACAACAATAATCATATCTAATATATTATATATATATATAATTATATATATATATAATGTGTGTGAGTGTGTGGTCGTGTGTGTATATTACAAGTTTGTTAGTTGAGAATAGCTCTTTGAGAATGTAAAACTGTAACAAAGTGTATCAGATGAGCAAATTTAATTCTGGTTATTTGAATTAAGCACTGGAAGACAGTTAAGGATCTATTGTTGAGAGAAATTATGTTTGGATCATGGAATGGTGGAATGACAGATATTTAGAATGACAGATATTTAGATGACTAAATTTGATATTCAAATATGTAAATGTTTAGCCTGTACATAAGCTCTTTGTTTGTTACTGAACAATTAGCACACACACGCCCCCTTTCACACAGTAATACCAGTAAATTACTGTAAAATTACTGGAACGACTTTACCGAGCTGATCACAAATCCGGTAGGGACTTCCGTTTTGAAGTCCCCACCAGAGGCATTATTCCACCAAATGGACTCTCACACTACACAGACTGTCACACTTACCCTGCACTTCAATTCCCACAATCCATTTCACTCTGATTACACACACAGCTGCAGCCAATCACACACCCTACATAACCCATGGACTTCCTCTCTCTCATGGCCGTGTATTGTTTAGCAATTTATACTATGTCCGCGTAGACTACTTACGGAGCATTCGTGTCTTTCCTGGTCCTGGCCTAGTCTTGGTCAATAGTCGTTCAAAGTACTGTGTCTTCATCCCTTGCTGTATTTGTTTGTCGATCTTGCCTTCCTAACTATATCACCTGCCTGGATTAACCTCTTCATCTTCGCCCCTGTCTCGGATACTGTTTTACCCTCGCCTGGACCATCGACTAGTTTCGGAATTTACTCTTCAGTCTTGCCATTCTATATACCGTCTGCATGTTCCGACCTCGGCCTGTGTGACAAGTCTTCAAATAAGTCTATGCAAATGGATTCGCACGGCTCGCGTATTGTTACGCCCTGTACAGAATACTCGAGCCACACAAGATACAGCAGCAGGTTTCAAACCAGCATTGGCCAGGTCGGACACAGCAAGATATGTTTAGCACTTAAACCAGGCACAACGAACGCTGGAGAACTATATCGAGAGTTTTAGCGATAGCTTACTATTCAGATTTACCGGACTGGTTTTCCCTGGATAGACTTTTCTGTGGAGGAAATAATAACTCTAAAGTTTAAGCTTAGACAGAGGCGTCCGATGTTCATCCACTCAGTCAATTATGGATTATGTTGTTGCTGTTGGCTATTTATTTATGATGGGTGGTCCGGAGGGAATGCGGACAACAACCACAAGCTCCGGGACAGCAGTCTATTGGATCGGTTACTCTTTTCGGTGATCAATCCGATTGAAAGGGCTAGGCAGGGCACTGGAGCGCGTTCGCAAAATGGCACGGTACACACGGATCCGTCACGTCACAGCTGCCTTCCTGAGTAAAGTAAAGCACAGCTAATGTTCATGAAGCTCAAGTCAAGTCCCAAACTGATGTCAGGAGTCAAGTCAGATGAACGTTGATCTTCATGAATCAAAGTCACGTCACATGATTTCCCAGAGTCTCGTGCCGTCTGATGATCTTCTAGAGTCTCGTCATGTCTCAGCTGATCTTCTAGAGTCTCGTCACATCTCAGCTGATCTCCCAGAGTCTCGTCANTTATGCCTTGAGCTCTACCCCGGGCCCAGGAGTCTGGTCCTAACAAGTACATTTGGGTATGTAGCCTAGGCCTTTGGCCGTAGGGATTAACGTCACTGACAGCCGTCTAACGTACCAGGGGCGACTCCCATAGCAATATGGTAGAGTTGGTACTTAGAGCTCGCCATGGTTCTGGCATGCACTCACCTCAGCATGGTGGCGTGGGTATACCGTTCCCCATAGCGACACCTAGAGGACGCAGTTCGAAGTTCCACTAAAGGGAACGTCTCAGGTTACTTATGTAAACATGGTTCCCTGAGTAGGGAACGAGACACTGCGTCCTATAGGTTTCTTGCCATGCTTCGGACGCAAACTTCAGACGAAGAAGAGGATGACGTGTTCTCCCGGCACCTATTTATACTAGTCGCACCGGTAGTGACGTCATGGCTGTCGGCGGCCAACGAGTTGGTGTTTTTTCAATGTATGACTTCAGCACGGGTCACGACGAGAGGAGACCCCTAGAGGGCAGTGTCTGGTTCCCTATCAGGGAAAACCTGGTTACATAAGTAACTGGAGACGTTGCACCAGATGCGATATTGTGTTGACTTAGCCAAAGTTGATCATGTTGAAAGGAATACAATTTATTGTATTTGTTTAAATTTTTGGTTAGTTCACAGTTTGGGTAGTTTTGCTTATTTTAGTCATCTGAGCCACATACAAAGTAACATTTAAGTAAAAATAATATATGAAAATACAGTGAATTGACATGTTACAGGAAGGCATTTCAGTACTGCCTCGGAACCCAGTGGGGGCCAAGAGCATACAGTGAAGAAGGCAAACGCCTGAAGCACTAGTTTTGCCATAAGGCCAGAATAAGTCCATTTAAGCAGAAAGGACCCGAGCCTTTAAAGCTGGGAAATCCAGATTATAAAACCTGGTAAATGTGGACGGCGAGGCCCAGCACAAATTTCTGCAGGAAGAGGCAACATCTCTTGTTGAGTGGGCTCTTACTCCCATGGGGCATTGTAGACCCAAAGAAGAGTACGCTAGCTTGATAGCATCAATTATCCATTTGAAAAGTCTCTGCTTCGTGACCAGAGACAATTTGGTGCAGTCACCAAAACATACAAAAAGCTGTTCCGACTGCCTGAACGGGGCGGAACGCTCAATATGCATTCTCAATGCCCTGACGGGGCAGAGTAAATTCAGCTCTTGGTCCTGCTCCGAAGGAGGAAGCACCGAAAGAGCTATTACCTGCGCACTGAACGGAGTCGAGAGCACTTTAGGTACATAACCATGCCTTGGCTTCAGGACAACCTTGGAGTAGTTGGGCCCGAATTTGAGGCAAGTGGGCCTCACCGAGAGCGCCTGCAGATCTCCCATACGCTTTACCGATGCTAATGTGAGTAGCAGAACAGTCTTAAGCATCAGGGGACGAAGGTCAATGGACTGTAGCAGCTCGAAAGGAGGGCTCGTCAGAGCCCTCAACACCGTGGTCAGGTCCCATGTAGGGACGATGACAGGGCGAGGTGGGTTGAGCCTCCTAGACCCTTTCAAAAAGCGAACAACCATATTGTTCCTGCCCACCGATTGGCCAGTTATAGGAGCGTGTTAGGCTGCTATGGCTGCTACATAGACCTTGAGCGTGGAAGGGGAGTGACCCTTATCCAACAGCTCCTGCAGGAAGAACAATATCAGAGATATGTCACAGGAAATTGGGTCTGCGCCGCAGGCCATACACCAGGCGGAGAAGACAGACCATTTAACGGCGTAGAGGCGTCTTGTAGACGGTGCTCTAGCCTGAGATATTGTGTTTAGCACGCTCTCGGGGAGGTCTGCAGGCTCCCATTGAGAGGCCAGAGGTGCAGAGCCCACAGCTCGGGTTGGGGGTGCCATATCGTTCCGTTTGCCTGAGAAAGGAGGTCCCGTCTCAGGGGAATGGGCAACGGGGCTGCCGAGAGCAGACGGCACAGCTCTGCAAACCAGTGTTGGTTCCTCCAGAGCGGGGCCACCAACAGAACCTTGTGTTTCTATTCCCTGATTCGCCTGATTACCTGTGGGATCATGGCGATCGGGGGAAAAGCGTAAAGGAGAAGATTGGGCCAGTCGTGGGCCAACGCATCCCTGTCCTTCAAAAAGTAAACTGGGCGGTGAGAGTTGTCTTCTGAGGCGAAGAGGTCGACTTCTGCCTTGCCGAAGATCTACCAGATTTTTTAAACCGTATGTGGGTGGAGCATCCACTCTTCTGATAGGACGTTACTCCGAGATAGCATGTCTGTTCCTTGGTTCAAACTGCCTGGCACATGCACTGCCCTTAGCGAACGCAAGTTGAGCTGAGCCCATTCCAAAAGGTGCTCTACTAGTGCGAAGAGGCGTTTCGAGGAGAGACCACCCTGGCGATTTATATATGACACCACTGTCATGCTGTCTGAGCAGACTAGCACGTGGTGTCCCATTAGGTCTGGCAGAAATGTGTGAGGGCCCAAACATACTGCCAGCATTTCCAGGCTGTTGATGTGAAGTCAACTCTCCTCTTTCGACCAATGGCCGAAAGCCGGTTTGCCATCGCACAGAGCTCCCCAACCTGTTTTGGAAGCGTCTGTCGAGACCACCTTCCTTCTGCAGATCATTCCCAGGGGCATGCCCCGTTCCATCCCCTGAGAGTCTTTCCAAGGGGCCAGTGCTGCTACACAGGCCTGGTTCACTTTGACACGCATACGTCCATGACGCCAGGCGTGGGACGGAACTTGTGATTTCAGCCAGTACTGAAGGGGCCGCATGCGAAGCAGGCCCAGTTGAAGTACTGCAGACGCAGAGGCCATGAGGTCCAACATCTTCTGAAATGCCTTGAGTGGGGGAAGGGCTCCAACTTTAAATGAGGTCGCGAGCTGCCGAATAGCCAGTGCACGATCTGGCGCGACTACCGCCCTCATCCGGGCTGAGTTGTGAACTGTTCCCAGGAACAATATCCATTGGCTGGGGGACAGAGCGCTCTTGGCGAAATTGACCCTGAGTCCCAGGCACTCTAAGTGGCTAAGGAGGAAGGATCTGTGAGATAATAGCTCGTTCTCTGATTGGGCCAGGATAAGCCAGTCGTCGAGATAATTCAGAATGCGGATTCCCATCTGTCTTAGCGGGGAAAGAGCCGCATCCATGCACTTCGTAAAAGTGCAAGGAGCTAGGGACAGTCCGAAAGAGGAAGGGACCGGTTATTGATATGCCACTCCCTCGAAGGCGAATCTCAAGAATCGCCTGTGGTGGGGGGCTATATGGATGTGAAAGTAGGCATCTATCATATCCATTGAAAAGAACCAGTCCCCTGGGCCCACTTGCGAGAGGATCAGCTCATGTAATTATCCTGAATTATGAAAAACATTCAGCACATAATAATGGACATTTAAGGATGTTCCGAGAGTGTTATTCTAAGAATGTTTTCTCTTAAAATTACAAGAATGTACATCAAGTACAAATTACATCGTAATACGTTCCATGAACGTTGAACTCAGAACGTTTTATGAAAACATTATTAAAACATACAGCAAATAAAAATAACATTATAAGAACATTCAGAGAATTATATTTTAAGAACGTTTTCTCTCAACATTATGAGAATGTTCATTAAGTACATGTAACGTCATAAGGATGTTCCAAGAACATAGTTCTTAGAACATTTTCTCTCAACACAATTACGAGAACGTATATCAAATATGAATACATTTATAATAATGTTCCATAAACATTATCTTAAGAACATTTTGTCCTAACATTTACATTACATTTTTAAAGAACGTTAGTGAAAGTTATGGGAACGTTCCCTGTTAGCTGGGTAGAAATCTTTGATCCTGTCCTTAGGGCAAACAAAATTAGCACTGGATCATTTGCGAAATCTGTTTAACCAATATGCTATTATTAGAGTTTCAACTCAGGGTATTCTTGCATTTGTTTGAAGGTGCTTAGCACCTTCTAGCACCTCAGTAGAACCCGGTCTTTGTAGACCTCTATACTAAAGACGAAAGACTAAAACCCTGTTTAAATGGTTTTTAGCTATACCAGCCAGTGGACTTGGCAGACCATCTTGGATAGCAACAAACCCATATGCAATTATCTTGACTAAGGCCATGTCCACACGTACACGGGTATTTTTAAAAACTGAGTTTTTCCTTCTTCCGTTTAAAAAAAAATCTCAGTCCATATGAAAACGCAAACGCATGCTATGATTCGCTGTCAAGAGCATGCCAAACCAACAGGTGGCGATATAATCTCAACCGTAAAGCCATGTTGGCCAATCAGAAGCCTGAAAAAGTTTCCAGTAGGCGGAGATAACAGTGCAGGCTCTGACGTCACAAACCAAAAACTCAGATTTCGCTGTCTACACGATAACACTGCAACCGGAGTTTTTGAAAATCTTCACCCTGGCAGGCGTTTTAAAAAATGTTCAGTTTCAGTAAACTGGTGCTGCGTTTGCGTGTCTGTGGACGAACAGCCAAACCGCTTAGAAAAAGCTGCGGTTTAAAAAATAACCACGTCCGTGTGGACAGGGCCTAACTTACACTGATTTTAAACAGTTTGTTCTTCTTATGTCTGAACAGCAAGGACTGCTTCAAGGGCTTGCACATCTTCAGTGTCACAGACCTTTTTTGAGGCCCAGGCTAAGGTCACGCTAAGGTTTAGAAACTTTGCTCACAACTTCAGCTGATATAAGGTCTTGGAGGTCTCCAAACTTTTTATATTTAAATGAGAATAAGACAGAAGCAATTGTTTTTGGGCCCTTTGTGAAAAGGAAAAACTCATTTTAATTTTGGCAATTTAAACCTACATTAATTCCTACATTCCTCCCTTGAGTTTGACCTACATATTTAAACAGTAGTTAAGTTAAGCTTATTTCATTTAAAACTTCTGTCTAAAGTTAAGTCCTTCCTATCCAAAAGATCCAAGACATTTCCTAAAGATCTTGAAAGAGTCATATATGCTTTTGTCTTATTTCATTTGGACTATTGTAATTCATTATATATTGGATTATCCCAGTAGTCATTGTCACAGCTTAAAATCATTCAAAATGCCCAACCAGATTTTTAACTGGGGTTTGTAACGTGAAAATATTACTCAGATTTTAGTGTCTCTCAATTGGTTGCCAGTGCATTGTAGAGTTGAATTCAAATCTGCTGCTTGTTTTTAAATTCCTAAATGTTCTGGCGCCTGGTCGGTCAGATGCTTGCAATCCACAGACAGTAATACTCTGTCCTATCCAAGAGCAAGACTGATGTTGAGAGGTGATTGCACGTTGGCAGTTGCTGGACATAGGTTAGTCCTGCTGGACTAAGAGCCTTCCCTTTTCTGTGAGATCTGTATCCTCTGTATATGAGTTTAAATCTTAACTTTTTAACTTAAAGTTAAAGTCTTATCTTTTTACCCTTGCATTTGTCATCATAGTTCATGTACTTTTATAACCAAATTAATATTTGTTTTATTTATTTATTATTTTTGTTTCTTTTTTTCCCTTCATCTTCTATATAGTACAGTGGTCAACTTTTGTAATGTTTATTTGTGCTTTATAAATGAATAAATGAATGTAAAGGTAAGATATGAACCTCACTTGTTAAAAACTTTTAGTCAAATTAAGGCTGTCACAACGTACAGTTGTGCTCTTTCTAATGCTGTTCAGAGGAAGTGTCACTTTTTCTATAGGTGACATTATCATGCCTCAGACATGTTCACCGAAACAGGTATAGAATTCTCTGTATTTGCTCAAGCTGTAGCATTTGGATGGGACCGACACTAAAGTGCATGAGATGCGATTGTGTGATGATGAAGGGGATATGAGAGGGCTCAGGTGTGAAAATAGTACACAGAAAATATTATTGAATCTGGATGCAGATATTTGGTATGTAATGAGCACTGGCCATGTGCCAATCTGCTGAGAATAAATCCAGCATGACAAAATGTAAAAATAGTCCACCTTGGATTTTGTGAGTTTGAAAGTTATTGTATTGGAGTGCTAGTAAAGGGATATATCATCATTCCCAGCTCAAAGAAGTGGTGAAAATCCACAGTTCATGGTTTTGGACAAATTTAATTTCTTTCTGCTTGGTGAGTGCCTTACAAACTGTTCAATACTCTCTTAGCTCTTTCTTCGATGTATGCAGCCAGTTAAATGAAATTTTTACCCCAAGCTTATTTTTAAACAATCTTTGACCCAGGCTACAGCTACAGCAAGCAAGACCTGTGCTTCAAGCGTGCTTTAATAATTTTTTTATTAATTCTGTTAATGAACTGGGGGGGGAAAAATTTAAAAATGGAAAGAATTATTCTACCGTCTGATGTTGATAGCCAAGGTTTTAACCTAGCCATGACTAATGCCATGACTAATGAAACACAGGTTAACAAAGTTATCAGCTCATTAAGAAATACTAAATGTTCATGTGTAAAATGATGTTCATCAATTTGATACTAAGTTTCTTAAAACTCATAAAGATACTTTAGCTCCTGTTATCTCTCATTTAATTAATTTATCATTTGAATATAGTGTTTTTCCTACTGCATGGAAGCAAGCCATTGTTTCTCCTATTTTAAAATCTGGGGATCATTTTGAGGTAAGCAACTATAGACCAATCAGCATATTGCCAGTAGTCTCAAAGGTTGCAGAAAAGGTAGTTCTTGAACAATTGACATCTTATCTTAATAAAGCTCAGGTTGGTTTACACTGTATGCAATTTTGTTTCAGAGTAAATCATTCTACTGAAACAGCTACTTTACATTTAACAGAGCAAATAAAATCTAAACTTGACAAAGGTGGAACAGTTGGTGCCATATTTTTAGATTTGCGCAAAGCTTTCGACACGGTTAATCACAACGTTCTTCTCTCTAAATTATCTAAGTTCCAATTTTCATCTGGGGCTTTAGCATGGATCTCATCATATTTATCAAATAGACAGCAATGTGTAAAAATTAAAGGGGTTCACTCCAATAACTTAAACTGTACAATGGGCGTACCCCAAGGATCAATATTAGGCCCTTTATTATTTAGTTTGTACATTAATGATCTCCCACAGCAGTGCGAAGGGATACAAGTGCAAATGTATGCTGACGATACTGTTATTTTTACACATGCGAGAACAGCAGAGTTAGCAGCTGAAAAGTAAAATGTTGCTATGGAAAGTATTACACAGTGGTTAGAGCAATCGTGTCTTACCTTGAACACTGGTAAAACAAAAGGGATGTTTTTTTCTAAAATGAATGTGTGTTCTTCCAATGCAGATATTTTTATAAATGGTGAAAAGATAGAAATTGTTACCGAGTTTAATTATCTTGGTTTAACGCTGGATCCAAATCTTAGTTTTAAAAAAACATGTAAAGAAATTGATGAGGACTATAAAATATAACTTGATCAATTTTAGACAAATTGGAAAATGTCTACCCATTGATGTAGCCAAGACTTTTATGCATGCTACAATCTTTTCTCATCTGACATACTGTCTGACATGTTGGGGTCAAGCAGGGGAAACTGTTATTAAACCTTTAAAATCTCTTTATAAACAGACCTTAAAAATTCTAGACAAAAAGCCTAACCAATATCACCACTGTAGGGTTTGGGAGAAATACCATTTTTTGAGCTTTGACAATTTTAGACTTTTCTCAAATTTGTGCATGGTATATAACATTTTAAATGGTTTAAAATGTTATATCCATACTTCGTGATTTTGTCCATTTTCACTCTACAGCCTCTGTAAGATCTACTAGATCATCATCTACTAGTGATTGTGTTGTTCCTTTTCGTCATTCTGCCTTTGGGTTATCATCTTTCTCAGTGAAAGCTATTATTCACTGGAACACTCTACCAGAAGACATAAGGATGTGCACATCTATTGACATGTTTAAATTAAAACTAAAATTTTATTTAAAAGCGACTCAAATCTGTAAACACTGATATAGTTGTGGTTTAACTGAACGTTATTGGTATGTTTTTTTTTAATTTCGGTAAATTCGGTACAATGCATGAAATGGAAACATTTATGTTAAAATTGTACATGGTCCCTTTTCAAATAAAGTTTTAATAATAATAAGCTTCATCCCCAGTGGCTCTCACTCTCCAATCCATTCTCCATTCCAGACTTGCCTTGCGGTTCTGCCAACAGTCATCCGCTTCAACTAAAGAATCTCCTCTCACCTCCCTTTCTGTTCCCCACCCACCTCTCAAGCTCCGCTTATGCAACCAGCTTTCTGTAATCATCTGTTTTCTCTGCCAGTAATGGGAGCTGAACCTAGCACAAAGCTGGCCCCACATGTGACAAATGCCCTAACCCTGAATTTCCCCTTTTCTGTCCTGCTGTCTGCTTTCTATCCTCCAGATATCTCAGCCTCCACAAGTGGCAATGGCCCAACTCCTTTTCCTTTATACTGTACTTTGCTGCAGAATTGCTTCTTTAAATAGAAGTGCTCTGTTCACAGCCAGCCATGATTTACTTATTCCACTAGCAAAAGTGTCTGGTAATAGATGGGTTACTGAGATGGTCATGTGATCTCAACAGTCTGCCCCATCACAACAAACAAAAAATAAAAAAAATAAAAAACAGGAAAACACAAGTGT
The DNA here is from genome assembly GCA_018155175.1 of Sinocyclocheilus anophthalmus. NCBI lineage: Eukaryota > Metazoa > Chordata > Actinopteri > Cypriniformes > Cyprinidae > Sinocyclocheilus > Sinocyclocheilus anophthalmus. The sequence goes on along the minus strand of JADLZN010007877.1, from coordinate 523,200 downwards.
ACTCAAGCATATGAGTGTGATTAGACACAACCAACTGGATTTAGGTTCAAATCTGATTCTTGCTTAAAGGTGACATATCATGAAATTCAGATTTTTCCAGGTTTTAAGTGCTATAATCAGGTCCCTGGTGTACGGAAGTTCTAAGCGGCCATGCATTTTTTTTTCCTCTTGTTTTCTCGTTATAACGACTTATTTTCTCGTTATATCGACATAACCAGAGTTGTTTTCTCATTATAACGACTTATTTTCTCATTATATCGACATAACGAGAGTTGTTTTCTCGTATAACGATTTATTTTCTCGTTATATCGACATAACAAAAGTTTTCTCATTTTCACGACTTAATTTTCTCATGATCTCAACATAACAAAAGTTGTTTTCTCGTTATAACGACTTAATTTTCTCGTTATATCGACATAACGAGAGTTGTTTTCTCGTTATAACGACTTAATTTTCTCGTTATATCGACATAACGAGAGTTGTTTTCTCGTTATAACGACTTAATTTTCTCGCTATATATCCACATAACGAGAGTTGTTTTCTCGTTATAACGACTTAATTTTCTCGTGATTTCGACATAACGAGAGTTGTTTTCTCGTGATAACGACTTAATTTTATCGTTATATAGACATAACGAGAGTTGTTTTCTCATTAATTTTCTTAATGACTTAATTTTCTCGTTATCTCGACATAACGAGAGTTGTTTTCTCGTTATAACGAATTATTTTCTCGTTATATCGACATAACAAAAGTTTTCTCATTTTCACGACTTAATTTTCTCATGATCTCGACATAACGAGAGTTGTTTTCTCGTTATAAACGACTTAATTTCTCGTGATATTTTTTTTACAATGATTGTTTGATTTACTGTTGTTATAGTAACGAACTCAATTTTGACACGCATCTGATGGACAGATAAAACATGCGCTCTTACTGTAGCCTATGTCGTGGATATTTCAGCAAATTTCGCTTCGCCTAGTAATAACGTCTACAATACAAAAATGAAGGCTGATCAATCACGGTTGATATTTCCAGAGACAAGTACGCTAAACATGTGTTTGTGTAATTAGCATGTTTAAATGATCAAAGCAACACCGCAAACACAGGCGGAGCGCCTTCAGGATGCAGAACTATTCTGAAATCTTTTAGAGCTGCTTGGATTCAACTCACTTTCAATTTTCCTTTTATTTGAAAGAAAATATATAATTTGTAATTTTTAGTAGTCATTATATGCTGTGACTAATATCATGTGCGTTACAAGCTTCTGTATGAAAAGAGCGTTCATGTGTAGCTATAGTGGTTTTTTTTGGGTGTTGGTGTATCGGTGTGGTCGTGGGTGTGTGTGTGTGTTTGTTGTGGTTTCACAAAGAAAGGTAGAAAACACAAAAGATTACCACACTGTAGAACATCACTGAATTAAATTAGCCTATACACTTTACATATAAATCACATTTCTTATCAATATACATTTAATGATTAACAATAAAGATTAATAATAAGGAAAAGAGGCACATTACAAATAGCCTACGTCGATGAAGCCTGTCCTACTGTAGATAAACAGAACACCCCCTCTTATTAACTAACAATCATGTACCTCAAAGAAGCACAAATAAAGATATAGGTGCAAAGAGAACACAGTGACGGCAACCTTGGTTTTAATAAGCAGTTATTATTTTATGACACAGAACGCGTTGGTGAAACTCATGCATCTAGCAAGAACTTAATACACAAAATAGTCATATTGATTCAAGTATTTAACATTTATGAATGAATTAAATGTCAGTAGCCTAATGAACAATACTGTACAAATTATAGCGATCACGAGGTAGGTCCTATTCTATTCCAAACGCGTACAGTAAAGTGGACATACATTATAGCCTACAACACCCCATCAGTTACATTCAGGTCAATAGTGCCACCTGTTGACACAGTTTTATAACTCAGAGAACAACTTTCGTTATGTCGAGATCACGAGAAATTAAGTCGTTATAACGAGAAAACAACTCTCGTTAGATCGATATTAACGAGAATATCAGTCGTTTTATAACGAGGAGCAAACAATTCTCGTTATGTCGATATAACGAGAAAATAAGTCGTTTATAACGAGAAAACAACTTTTGTTATGTCGAGATAACGAGAAAATGAAGTCATTTTAATGAGAAAACAACTTTTGTTATGTCGATATAACGAGAAAATTATAACGAGAAAACAACTCCCGTTAAGTCGAGATAACGAGAAAATTAAGTCGTTATAACAAGAAAACAAGAAGGAAAAAAAAAATAATGCATGGCCGCTTAGAACTTCCGTACTGGTGCATCTACCAACCAAGGAAACATGAAAAAAATTAACCCAGTAACTTTGTTTTGGTAAGACTTTTTCTGCAAGCGTCTGAAAAAACAAGCGTGTCTGATTCGCTCCTTGCTCACTGCATTCGCATTAGGTGGCAAAGGGATCTGATTATAATATTACGGCCCCTTAATCTGTAAGTTTACACCCACGGCGCCCTCATTTTGATTTCACAAGCGACAACTGTGTAATGCCATAGTGAAAGTTTGAGCAAAACATACTAACTGTTCTACCTTTGGCTGCACAGACAAGCACAGAACAATATTTAGAGTCCCAACCTCAGAGGAGACAAGACAGCAGTGGATTATTGATTTATTTACTGTATATTGCTGCTTGCCACACATATCTAAAATAAACATGTGATTTATTTCCCTGCTGTTTACCTTCACAGACATAACTGATTGTTTTTTGTAACTCGTGTGTTTTTAATGTAAACCTTTGTGTGATTGAGAACTTAGTTTAGTACTCGCATGTTGTGACAGCAGCTTTCTGTCCGTGTGCTTAGGATGTGTGCGCTCAGAAAACCCTATAATCAGAAGTTTAAACTGATATGGCTTTAAAACGCATGATTTCAACGCGATAAACATGATAATCAGAACCAAAACAGATGTTTTTAGCAGGTCGAGCTTTAATGGCGCAGCTCTATTCTGGAAAAGGGGGGCGGGGAGCAGCAGCTCATTTGCATTTAAAGAGACAGGCACGAAAACCAGCGTGTTTCTGCTTCCTCTCAAAATAGGCATTTTCAAAATGATATAATAAATGATCTGTGGAGTATCAGAATCAGAAAGAATCAGAAAGAGCTTTATGCCAAGTATGTTTGCACATACAAGGCATTTGTTATAGTGTCACAAGCTTCCAGTACACGGAGACAACAACAACACACAGATAATAAAAGTGAGATGTGAATAAAATACAAATGCATAAATATAAACCACAAAAAAAAAGAATAAATTGTATGTACAGGTGTGCTATAGATAGAATCTAAATATAAAGATAAATAAGTTGTAGGGATGTACTAGGGTTTATGGTGATAAATAATTATAAGGTTATTGCACATAATGTACTTTAATTGCACAATGGAAGAACATTAACTGTTCATGAGGTAGATTGCCTGGGGAAAGAAACTGTTCTTGTGCCTGGCTGTCCTGGTATTCGGTGCTCTGTAACGCCGAACAGATGGAAAAAGTTCAAAAAGGAGATGGCTTGGATATGATGGATCCAGAGTGATTTTCTGAGCCATTTTCCTCAATCTGGATGTATACAGTTCTTGAAGGGTACCAATAATCCTCTCAGCAGTCCTGAATGTCCATTGTAGTCTCTTAATGTCTGATTTTGTAGCTGAACCAAACAAGACAGTTATTGAAGTGCACAGAACAGACTTGATGACGGCTGAGTAGAACTGTTTCAGCAGCTCCTGTGGCAGGTTGAATTTCCTCAGTTGGCGAAGGAAGTACAACCTCTGCTGGGCCTTTTTAACAATGGAGTCTATGTGAGTGTCCCACTTCAGGTCCTGAGAGATGGTGGTGCCCAGGAACCTGAATGACTCCACTGTCGATACAGTGCTATCCATGATGGTGAGTGGGGGGAGTGCAGGGGGGTTCTTCCTGAAGTCCACGATCATCTCCACAGCTTTGAGGGTGTTCAGCTCCAAGTTGTTCAGCTCCAAGTTGTTATTTAAGCTGAAACTTAACAGACACATTCTGGGGACTTATATTACATATTGTAAAAAGGGGCATGATATGTCTCTTTTAAGTAATGTAATTCTCTAAAATCTGCAGTGTGCTACATGAAATTTTGTAGGGCAAATGTAAACTAGTCAAGTAGTCAAAAAATGTTTTGCCTTTGGCATTACTAAAAAAGTAGCATGCTTTGCATGGTACTTAACGAGGAGAGTAAAAATGTTGAAATTGGATAATATTTAATGTACAGTTACAATTACAATACCTGTGTGTTGGGATTTAAAACCATTTCAATTAAAGGCACCATAAGTTATCTGGTTCAAAACCACTTTTTGTTATGCTGGTTGAAAGTCTCACATCCTGATAGCAATCACTAAGTAAAGTGGTCTAAATGTATTTATATATTATGTGGAAGGCGTGGAACATAAAAAATTGGCCCATCCATGATTTATATAATGGCTGGATTGCTCACTGCATTCTGCCATTAGGTGGTGAAGCCACCAGAAGTGTTTGAGCGGCCAACTTATTCCCTACCGAACGAGGTATCATGACGACAGCCAAAACCTTAACCTAAAATCACCCGATTTGAAGTGTAGCCTATCAGGATAAGCGATATATTGAAATCGTTTAGGTGGGCGTCTGCTGTGCACTGCCGACACAGGTAACTGATCCAACACAAAATATATTTCTTTATATATGTATTTATGCAGAACATGAACATATATCTGGTATTAGTATCAGAAATTGATTTGGATATACAACAACTATTACAATACAAACATGTTTTAATATTGCTCTATAATGTATTGAAATTACCATGCATCATCTTGGAAATAAAGCTTCATGTCTTTAAATCTGTACCGTATGTATTCAGCATTTCTCTGAATAAGTTATGCATTTTATTTCCTGAATGAGCAACATTTGTCACTCTCTTCAAGACTGCGCAAATTCTATGGAGTTTTACTAGCATTGCAGTTTCCAAATGTATGTGTTGTTGAATTAAACCAGTTTAAATAAACTCAATATAACAAATTATATGGCTGCCCACTGCTCTCGGTGTGTGTGTGTTCACTACGTACTGCTGTGTGTGTGCGCGCACTTGGATAGGATAATTGCAGAGCACAGATTGTGTATGAAACACCATTTTTGTCCACGTCACCACTTCTTAAATGACCATTTACATAGGACGTTTGTGTCACGGTGCATGCGGGGAGATGAAGAGAGGACTCAATTGCAGGAGAAATGATTTATTTTAATAATAAAATTAAAACTAACTCAAACCACCCCGAGGGGGAAAAACAGACAGGCCTAAAGCGGCACCACATGCAGACACGAAACACACACAATGAGAAACGACGGATCAGCACAGGATGACAGACACCAGGAGAATAAATAGGAACCAAACGAGGGAGACACAGGTGGAGCAACTTAAACAATAACGAGGTAAGACAGGAGAGAGCACATGGCAACAGACAAACACCACAAGCCATGTGCTCCCAGAGCACAGTCATCTGGTGGCCCTCCTGTGTACACCCGCTGAAGACTGTGACAGGACCCCCCCCTTAAGGAGCGGATTCCAGACGCTTCACCAAGAGCAATCCCGGAGGGAGGCGGAACGGAGGTGGATCAGGGGGAGGGATGGTGGGCCAGGCCCGTGTAGTGGAAGAGGCCCTGGGGATAGAGGTAAACCCGGGTGCCAGGGCGGGGCCGGCAGGGCAGGAGACCGGGGCAAGGCAGGAGGCCAGGGCGGGGCCGGCAGCAAGAGCGAAGCCTGCCTCAAGGAGGGAGCCGGCAGGACATGGAGCTTGAGCTTGGGCGGAGCCGGCAGGGCGTGAAGCTTGAGCTTGGACGGAGCCGGCAGGGCGTGAAGCTTGAGCTTGGACGGAGCCGGCAGGGCGTGAAGCTTGAGCTTGGGCGGAGCCGGCAGGGGTGACGCTTGAGCTTGGACGGAGCCGGCCGGGCGTGTGGAAGCGTGAGCTTTGGACGGAGCCGGCAGGGCTGAAGCTTGAGCTGGGACGGAAGCCGCAGGGCGTGAAGCTTGAGCTTGGACGGAGCCGGCCACCACCGGGAGCGCTGCAGCTCCATCGCCACCTCTGGGGGCCGCTCGCGCAACCTTCGGCCCGCAACGGGGAGCAGGCCAGCGTCGTCAGCCACCTTTGGGGGGCGATGCTGCAAGCCTCTTCGGACAACTCCCACTAGGGGATGGCTTTCTTACTAGGCGGACCCATTCTTCCTCTTCCCCCTCCTCCGTTTCCGTGAGAGTGTGGCACTGCAGCTTCATCTGCCGCTCTCGGCGGGGGGGGGACCTGCAAACTTCTTCGGCTCACCACCGGGAAGGCGAAGCCTCCATCAGCCACCACCGAGGGCGCTGCAGCTCCATCAGCCACCACCGGGGGCGCTGCAGCCCAGTTGGCCATCACGGGAGGCGCTGCAGCCTCCTTAGTTGAAGAAAGAGCCAGGAACTCCACAAACCCCTCAAAAGATACATGATTGCATCCTAGCATGCTCCAGGGGCTAATGGGCTCATCCAGGGCATAATTTTATAGGTCCTTCAGCGCAGCGTCATTGTAGCCCAGCCCCTCTGCCGTATTCCTGAAGTCCATGGCAAACTCCCTCAGCTCGGTCCCTCGTTGGCGGAGGGAGCTCAGGGTCTCCAACTGGAGCATGCGCTGGTAGAGGGGGCTGGAGAGAGTAGAGACCGGTAGTCGGTGTGAGCCCATTCTCCGCTGAGTCCCCATGTTGGCTGATCCGTTCTGTCACGGTGCGTCCAGGGAGATGAAGTGAGGACTCAATTGCAGGAGAAATGGTTATTTAACAAATGAAACAAAAACAAACTCAAACCACCCCGAGGGGGAAAACCAGACAGGCAGGCCTAAAGCTGCACCACATGCAGACACGAAACACACACAATGAGAAATGACGGATCAGCACAGGATGACAGACACCAGGAGAATAAATAGGAACCAAACGAGGAGGCTAACGAGGGAGATACAGGTGGAGCAACTTAAACAATAACGAGGTAACAAGATGGCAGGGGCAAGACAATCGACAGGAGAGAGCACATGGCAACAGACAAACACAACACAAGCCATGTGCTCCCAGAACACAGTCATTTGGTGGCCCTCCTGGGCACACCCGCTGAAGCCTGTGACAGTTTGTGTTGTAAGAATGTACAGGGAGACTTCAGATATATAAACACTGACTCATTAGGTGATGTTTTCTCATTGAAATCATACAATTTGTCTTTTGTATTAATTCCGATTAATTCATAGACTATATGGAAAAAATAATGGGAATACCAATATGGTGGCACAGTGGCTTCACTTTTATCCAGTTCTCTATTATATCTGAGATCAGTGGTCCTGTCATATCTCTCTGTCCGAAGGCTATGACAGGCTGTCCTACCTGCCTGTCAGCGTATGTATTTGCATACATACATTGTACGTGCAGACATGATAAGTCATCAGCGTGTTCCATTACGCTATTGGAGACAGAACGAGTATATCATATTATGAGCTTTGTACCGTAATGTTTTCTCACCGGTAAATGAGACATGAAGGTAACTGACGGCGTTGCGTTAAGCCTCACCAACGCCGCTCTACGTGTCGCGGGTTAGACCTGTGTCTGTGCGCTGTTAGTGTTTTGGAGGAGGCGTGGCTTTGGATAGTGATTTGAAGGGAGGGTGGGATAGGCTATTGCTAGTCTCTCCAAAATCGCCTACCCTACCTTTAACGATGTATATGATTAGATCATCTAAATTCAACACTGTTTATACAGTAAGTACATGAGGTGGCCTGCTCCATGAAAAAAATATTTTATAATTTATAATATTTATAATATTAATTTTTTTATATTTAATGCTTTTTTAATGAGTAAAAAAATCACAGAATACACCTTTAAGACATCTGTTCTTAATGTGCTGAGCAGCAAGTCGCAGAGCTGAATCTGTCTGGCTGGTTGTTCAGTGCAGTGGGGCATTTGCCAAGTCTCTGCTCCTACATCTCCCACCCAAATCATGCAGCATTGGGAACTGTAGGAGGTAAAAGCAAAATACCTTAAGTAACCTCATGTATGGTGTTTCAGTAGCCTTGGAAATGAATTAGACGACCATGATTAAAGCCCTTGTGCAAAATGTGTCTGATGGTGCATTCACAGACTTTGTGTGGAATGGGATACTAGTGTTCTGCTTAATACTGCACTATAGTACATCTAATTTTCCCCCATTTCCTAATAATTTACACAGTGATAGAACATTTTATTTATTTATTTAATAAATTAAAGTTCTTTGATTCTTGCAAGAATCTTATTGAAGCCCTTTACGACTGATTCCAAAGAAAACCTATTAGCATTCCTTTTAGACTTTTATGTTGTAATTAGATTAATTTAAAAAGCAATATGTCAGTGGAAGACCACAGTATAAAACAAAAAAACTGAGAGAGAGAGAGAGAGAGAGAGAGAGAGAGACTGTAATACATGTAGTGCTGGAGGAGGCGGGGCATCGTGCCTTTTGTTGATGCTGCTGCATGAGACTACATTCACTTCTGCCTGTGGGATGCTGTGAGAGACTCTTTACAACACTGAAACCTACATCACCTAGAGCTTTTCTATTCATTACTGCAATTTATAGGAACTTTCATAGGAACATGGGAATTTGGGAATATACTCTTTATTTTACCACCACAACCTGCCTATGGAGTGGTAAGAAACCTAATGGACATTTGATTATGAAACACCCGTGAGCATTGTTGAATTATTGGCTCTATTTAAGTTATTTTAAGTCAAACTGTTTAATAATAGTTTCTGGTTACTTGTAAGATTGGTGTTACATGTCTGCTTTAACACACTGTCGACATGTAACACAATCTGTAAAATTGCTGTTTTGGTTTGAGGCTTGTTTATATGAGGATACAGGCCAGAATGGCAATTGGGGTTAATAGGTAAGGACAATATTTTCCTGAGTCTGATCAAATATAAAGTTATGGCTTTATGGTGGCAGTTTACATTTGCAGATGTATGTATATCCTATATAATGTTGCTTGAATCTGCTTTGCTCTCAGTCAGTTTATCTTAATTTTTCTATTTACTCTGGTTTTTATAACTAGACTGCACTTTGAAGATGTGGTTACACTGGATGCGTTTTCTTTGTGTACAGTAAAATGTCTCTGCTACTGGCAAGGGAGTCCAGCTCTCAGGTTTCTTTGTTAGACACTCATGAATCACAGGTGCCTTTTTGAATAAAGAAGAGGCCTGGTGTAATCTAGAGGATTGATTATGAATGGATGTGATCTTAAGGGAATTACACTGGGAAAAATATCTCTTTTATTATCCAGCTAGATGAGAGTGGGCACTGATTGAAATTTGGGAAAGAAGCTAGAGTTACCTATGATTTGCTTTTTACTTACAAAATGTACTTTAACATTTTAAACATAATCTTCACGAAGTATATCAAAGATCTCTATGCTGTTTGCTGTCCAAATTTGGCAAATGTTAAAAATAGTTCAAACAGGGAGTTAGATCCATACTTAAGGAAAGTGGTTGAGTCCAATCAGTCAGACTTCCTGGTGGAGATTTAATCACTGAAACCCAGCAGAAAAGCTTTGATGAGAGTTTCAGATCAATACACGTACATCCAAATGAGCTGGAACAGCTGCCTCTGTTGATTTGCAAGCGTTCTCCTGAATATCTCATTCACTTCACGCTGCAAACCTCTTCTGGAAGCAGTTCGCAGTGCACAATGACTCTAGGTGAAACTCTGCAACCGTGTCACATTGTTCATTCTCTGACAGTGTCACTTCAGGGAGAGCAGCAGAGGAGACTCTACAGAGACTTGATGAAAAACTATAACCCACTGGAGAGACCTGTGTTCAATGACACACACTCACTCACTGTGTATTTCAGCTTCAGTCTCATGCAGATTATGGATGTGGTAAGTTAATTAATTCAATAATAAAAGAATAATAAAACACTGAATAAACCCTGACAAAGTGTGTAAATTTGTTTCACTAGCAGGTTATACCATATCACTATAGTCTCTAGTCTTTTTCACCAAAATAAAACAATAAAAATTCCACAGATTGTTACCAAAAAATTATTTTCCAAATAATGCTCTGTTCATGTTGAATTCCACCAAGATTACAGTAGCTGCAGGTACTGTACATGTTTAATGTTTTGGAAACATGCATAGTCACACTTTACATTAAACTAGGATAAGGGAAAATAGTTTAAAATAAAATGTGGAAGTGAGGTCAGGTAGAGATGTAGCGACATCAAAGCAAGTATTACAAGCTTTTGAAAATGGCAACATACACATTTTGGAAGGACAGATCATGTGTCACAGTTCATTCAGCAATAGACCTTGAAGGGTAAACGCCATACTGAATTTTACGCAGATGAAAATGAAGCTGTGAGGGATAGACTTACAGTCTATACAACTGGACAAAAGTCTAAATGAGTTTTTGTCTATACTGAAAGATTTTTGGAAAAAAAATTCATCCGCTGAAAAACTGCATATATATGTTCTGCATAGCTATATGTCCTGATAGATGTGAAGAAAATCATAAGACTGCCTCGAATTATTCATGTTGTATACTTTGTTTCCTCGTGAAAAAGTAGTGCACTTAACTGTATTGAACATGCACATGTACTGTACCTCAAATCTAAGTACTTACAGATAATATAATATTAATGAAATAAAATATCACTTAAGTGTACTAAATGAGAGTTTATGGGACCCACTTTATATTAAGCCTCCTTGATAAGTGATACAATGCACTATTTGTGTACATACATGTTTTTACATTTTACTTATATTTGAACATACCATCCTGTAATTGCATCTGTAATTACTTTCTGTAGTTACACCTGTAATTACACTGTTGACCCTCCCTCTACCCTTTAAACCTAACAATACCTCCTAACCTGCCCCTAACCTTACCCGTATCCCGCTTCAATAGTAGCAAAAGTATTTAGCAATTCAACGTTAACACAATAGGTGCATTGTACCTAACAATTCATTATTTTATCATCAAGTGCATAGTATTTAAAGACACCTAATATAAAGTGGGACCAGTTTAAGACACACTTAAGTACACTTTAAAAAGTGCACATTGTAATAATGTCAAATGAAAAGTTTTCTTCGTGTTTTAAAGAAGTACATTTATTTTTATATGTTGAGTGACATATTAAAGCACATGTAAAGTATTTGATCTCATTGTAGTGTGTTATTCTGTATTTCATTTGAAGTCAATATTTTAAAAAAAAATACTAAATTGCAACTTCATCATGACAAATGTGTAATTGCAAATATATTTAAGTGCATGACACAAGTTTTAACAGAAATGAGATTACATTAATGAATGTCAGTACATTCAGCAGTACACTTTAACGATATTTCAAAGGCAATAGAAGTTACATACGTATAAAGATGTACTTAAGTCATGCTTAAGAGGGTTAGAAAGCAATCTAAAGTTCAATAATACATTTTCATTCAATTGCGGTTAGCATGCAGTTAGGTGTCCTCTTTTTAAAAGCACCGTTTTTAAAAGTATGCTTATGTGTATTCTTACCCCTTGTGTTTTAATGTAAAATATGGTTTTAAACCATTTTTTGAAAGTAGTTCTTTAATCAGATTTTCAGTTTTCATAAGAGCATCTTTGTCCATCTACAGGATGAGAAGAATCAAGTACTTACAACCAACATTTGGTTACAGCTGGTAAGAAAGACACCAACACTTATCACTGTCTGACAGACTGCTCATTGGTCATGTTCCTTTAATGTGACTTGTAGAAGACCTCTCTGTGGATCTGTTATTAATAGCTGAATGTTAATAACTGTGAAAATAATGCAATTGATTTGTCTCTGCTTCCATGACAGTCCTTCAAATGTTGTCCTTGGTCAATGCTGTACACCACCAAGTGTGTCTATGAATCTGAAAACCTTATTAACTGCATTTAAAGATCTCAGCAGTCTATCAGTAAATATACATTGCATCTAATTTACATTTATTAGATTTTGCCCCATAAAAAAAATCTTAACAGAATTTAAATTGAATTATGAATTATAATTCATGTTTCATGTATGCAGCTTCATAACATTTCTGCCCTAAGAAATTTTTTTTTGTGCATACGTGCATGCGTAGAAAAGCTCTTTATAGATTATGATGAGTATGTGATATATCTAACGCTTAAAGAAGACCATGCAGAGACTCAGGTTCTGATTCAAGTTAATGTCATGCCTAATTCAGTTTGCACCAAGCATATATTTTTAAGTATAAATTTCCATGTTGTTCCAAATTGACAATGATGAAGTGAACTTCTCTTTATTTTAGTACTGGTATGACTACTATCTTCAGTGGAACACTTCTGAATATCCTGGAGTGGCGAGTGTACGATTTCCTGACAGTCAGATCTGGAAGCCTGACATCTTACTGTATAACAGGTTTGTTACGTTCACACAGAGTTATTGATAAACTCATATGTATAATTGGCTTATTAAAAGTTCCATAGAAACCAAACACAGCTTTAGAAGTTTAAACCCTGTTTGTGAACGATTTCTTGGGAGTTGGTAAATTGTCTGGGAAAAAGTGCTGGTAACAGTGCATGGACACTGAGTTTACGGTACACCATGGAAAACAAAGGTTTGGCCTCATTTGTCACTGTCTACTGGAAAAGCAGTAGTAGATGGTAAAGAATTAGCTTCAAGAGAATCTGCCACAGGAAATGAAGAGTTTGTCACTATGTTGAGGTCAAATGAATCAAGTCAGTGAATCACTAAATGGAAGCTAAAATGGAATCAATTGTGAGGTTATATGTCCAGTGGTATAAAATTGCAATTTCATTTTATTTTCTGAAAAAGCGTTAATTTTGTTAGTGAACATCTTGGTTATGTTGGTTTAGCATCCTGGACCACTGTGGTCTTTCCCTTGGGGATTTCTGAGAGTGAATTCTTTATTCTCGAACATACCTCCATTATCTGAATGAGAAGTCATTTAAACAAACACATTTACATAATTGGAACATAAATCTAAACATGGCACAAGGCAGTTTTGGTTTGTCATTTCCTTGAAATCCAGTGATTACTGCCCAGCCATTAGTGGTGCAAAATAAGTCAGTGTAGATGAAATGCATTAACTTTATATTGGACTAATCGGAAGTATTTCTAAGTGTTCCTCTGAGATGTTCATAAATCACCGTTGTATTCTTTTTAGTTAAAATTATTCTTATGTTCTCCACAGTGCTGATGAAAGGTTTGATGCCACATTTCATACTAATGTGCTGGTGAATTCCTCTGGTGCCTGCCAATACCTACCGCCAGGTACTTATATTTTATACGTTTATAATGCTACAAGTAATTTTTCCCACTTGATCTAGAAAGGGGAGGATTACTATAGAAGCCTTTTCAGCTCAGAGTGAAAAATAAAATATGTATTTGTGAGATAAAATAAGGAATAAATCACTGAACTAAAGGTGCGTTCAAGTCATGTCGGATAGATCATATTTACGAGTTGAACGCACATGAACGCCACCACAAAGTCGTCATTAAGAATGGGAAACTCAAAATTCTTTAAAGCCCGATGGTTTCCGGTTGTGGCATGTCAATGAGGGGGGGGGGGGGGGGGGAAAAAAAACATGACGGAATCGATGGATGCAACTGCAGTTGACGGTAAATTTTTGTTTAAATTCATCGTTTAGTTGTCCTATAAACGTAAATTGGTCATGCTCTTGTTACGCAGCTAGTTAATGAAATCCAAGTTAAAAAATGCTATAATTTTTGCACCTATAGGTGAAAAATCTTTTGATTTGCCATGTTGCATGTTTCAAAAATATTAAAAATGCAAAACACACCTGATGCGAATCCTTTGCTCTTCATTTTCTATAAGCAGAGTTAACAGACCCTGTTGTATTTTCTTGTAATTTATTAAAATTAGGTACACTGCCATCTTTTGCCGACTAAACTGACTTGAACGCACCTGACATCGTAATTACGACTTGTCAACTCGTAAGTACGAACGTCCCAGGAGGACTTGAACACAGCATAAGTCACGGTTGGGAGATAAAATATAAACTTTATAAATTCACAATTACAAAAAAGAAAGTCAGAATTACCTGGTAAAAGCAGCCAAGTTGAGATGTACTTCACTGCTCACTTTATCTCGATAAATGCCTAATTATAAGACATTATTGGTTGTGGAAGTAAAATTTATATTGCTGACAAATAAGATATTTATGCAATGTTGTGACAAACTAAAAAGCTTTCCTTTGGCAAGATGTTGCATCAGTGTCAATAAGTATCAGTACAATCCAAACCACTTTTGTATGGGCCTGCAACATTAAAACTATTTTGCATACTGCACCTTCAAATTAATTTCTATTATGCGAAATCAACAAATAGGATTTTATGCTAATATGGAAAGCTAAATATACTTATTACTTATAGGTCTAAAGAGTTGCCTTATTGACAAACTATTTGATGTGAATGGAGATTTCCCTGTGCAGCATTCCCCTCTACTACATAATTTACTTTTCACCTCTTGTTTCTTGCTGTGAAAGCTGAACCAGCATCTATCCTGAGATAAACATTTGATTCATGAGTGGATGTAGTCCTGGCAGTGAGTTTGCACTAAATTATTTTTGTAGTGACATTGAAGAGATTGCCTTCTCTTGAACCTTCATAAAGCATTGTCAGAAGCCTAGTTATGCTTTATGGCAAAAGATAGCAATTAAACATAGAGGGAAGATGATGTATTAAGCAATCAACAGTCTGAGCTAAATTGCATGCGTATGTCTTTACTGGCACCTTCAATTTATTATCGTCTCATTGAATGGTTCCCCAGATGTTCATTTTCATCACCATTATGGTTTATAGAAATTGAATTTTTAAAATTCTCTTATATGATGAAGTAATAGTACTAATAATTGTGATGATTAATGTTAAGTATTTATATAGTTATTGTTATGACTTTAAGGGCTCTCAGATGTGGTGCTGAAAAATCTGTTTTATTACCCTCCTGTGAAAATGTTCCATATCAGTCAGTTCATTTCTGTTCACAGGGATATTCAAAAGCACCTGCTACATCGATGTCCGCTGGTTCCCCTTTGATCTTCAGAGGTGTGATTTGAAATTTGGCTCCTGGACGTATGGGGGATGGTCTCTGGACCTGCAGATGATTGATGCTGACATCACAGGATATATTGCAAATGGAGAGTGGGACCTTGTGGGTAGGGTTAATTTAATGTGCATTGTTAAGCCTTATGCTGTGCTGAAAATTCTTTACCTAATTTGGTGTTCTTGGTCAAAAATAACCCGCCTTTTGAAAATTGCTTGTAAATCACTCATAACGCTATATTATAACCAAATCTTTTATTCAATCTTTTTGTCAACTTGTTTCTTTCAATTCTTTCAAAAAGCTTATGCACCTTGGTTTTTGAGAGGGGAAAAAACGCATTATTTCTGGATCATTTTAATAAATTAATTTAATTTTAATTAATGTCAAATTGTTAGTTTTACTTTAAAATACATTAATTTGATGTGACTAACATATAAAGTATGGTTACCTGTAGTGCGGTATTCAATATTATGTTTAATATATTTAAATCCACTAATGAATACATGTAGAAATTACATGCTTGTCATTCAGCAGTATTCTATAACCCTTCTTCAAAGACAATATACGTAATTATGAAATTACATATAAAGATGTAGTTAAGTCCTTCTTAAGTGGGTTAAGAAATAAATCAAGAAAGTTCAGCTGCATTTAATTGAAATAAACCATATTTAATTTAAATTTAATTTAAATTAACATCCAATTATGTGCCAGAAAACATTATGTACTACTTGCACTTAAGTATAGCCCTATCATTTCAATAAGTACTTTAGCATAAAGTATGTTTACATTGATTTAAGCAACCCTTTTTCACAAGGGTTATCAGGCTCAATATTTCAACTTTTATGATAAAAAAAAAAATCAAAGTGATCTGTTTTTTAAGATTTTTATTTTACAAAAGGTATGATAAATATGACAATATTGCATTTGCTAGTTATTATACATAACATATCATTTTTGTACTCACCTTCAACAATGTGAATGTACAGTAATGGCGTTCAGTGGTCATTGCACAAAACATTAATTGTCTAACGTTGCCAGTTATATGTTACTCAGAGGTTCCAGGTCGAAGGAATGAGAGATTCTATGACTGCTGCAAGGAGCCGTACCCAGATGTGACTTTCACGGTGGTGATGCGGAGACGGACGCTATACTACGGTCTAAACCTGCTTATTCCCTGTGTGCTCATCTCTACTCTGGCCCTGCTGGTCTTCCTCTTGCCTGCTGACTCAGGCGAGAAGATCTCTCTTGGTGAGCTAAACACTCAATGCCTTTGTCATCATTTTAAATTTTTAATTTTAGATGTGACTTTAAAGTGATGTCATTGTTTCGATGTAATTTTTATGTTAATAGTGAATTGTACTCACTCAAGTGAGCATTTACATATCTGCATTTAGTTTGAAACGTCATGTTTTCTTCAACTTCCTTGCCTAGAATTGTCTCCGTCAAGGAAACAGACAAGACATTGAAAGAAATTATACACTACACATTTAAAAGGGTTTATTATGGGAGCTAAGCATAACTGGCCTCTGTCATAACCAGAAGTGCATAAATGTCACTTTTGCCATTTTAAGAATCATTAATTTTATTTCTCACATTGGCAAAACTCTCTATACTTTTTTTCTTTTTGCTGACTTAGTGAAATATTCACATTTAAACAGACATCATATAAAACTCACTTTGGCACAGGCACACAATTTATGCCGACATCCCTGTACTGTAAGTGACGTGTAGTGAGATTGATGGATTGCCAAAGATCGCTTCATTGATTAATGCAGTTGGAGAGCTCTGAAGGCCAAATGCCTCTATTTATCTGGTCTGCTGGATTTAGAGGATGCCGTCACAGTGAAGGAATGCTCTGGAAGAGATTGAACCTGAAATCACAGCAGAACACAATTTATTCTATTTTTTCATTTTGTCATTCCTTAATGGTATTAGTGTGATGAGGCTGCCAACATTACTTTCCACAGAGTGAGTCATTGGCTGTTGCTCTGTGAGTTACTCAAGATCAATATTCTAAATACCAGCAATTAGCCAACTGTATATGATACAGTACATTTAAGTTCCATTTTATATACTATAGCTCTGCTTAATTTCTTATCTAAGTAGGGCACTAAATGAAGCTATTTTATAGTTACCAAATAAAGATTTAAGCCTGATTATTTTTTTGCATTCCCTTGTTCCCATCTTGACAGAAGCCACTTATGTAGGGGAGACTGGGGCTAGTTGTCACACTTTTTACTCCAAGTGAATATTTCACATAGTGGGTCTATTTTTGGACAGTGACCACATATTAGATGGATAGATTTCATAGAAATATACTGATTAAGTTTGCACTGGTTGTTGGAAACTGACATACTATATTTACTTCAGTCATGAAACTATAGATGGCTTGGGCTGGTAGGTCCTTTACATGCAATCTGCTAGTAATCACATAATTTACTGTGGTGGTGCACAAGCAGATTGGCCTCTGCTGATTCAATAGCCAATAAGCTTGCTTGCTCACCATTTAAATAGTTTGGTTCAGTGTTCGCTGTGAGCTGGTCTTTCAGAGTTCCTCTGAATCCCTCCACCTCCTCCAGCTCCAACTGTCTTGATCTGCTACGTGATTTATGTGTGCCTTTATTCATGCAGCAGCAGCAGCAGCATATCTTACATGCTCACAGCAGTGTATCTGTGTATCTATTGGCAGAAGCAAGTCCATGCTAAAACTATTAAGAGTTGTCACAATTGAAATGGCTCTTGCAACAACAAGCCTCGGTTTCCTCTTTATCTGTTTAAAGCTTTATGGTTTCATATGAAAATGTGTTTGTAATATATGTTTTTATTGTCAGGGATCACAGTCCTGCTCTCACTGACAGTTTTCATGCTTCTGGTAGCAGAGATAATGCCGGCAACATCAGACTCTGTGCCTTTAATAGGTAAGTCCAACTTAAGATGTACATGATGTCAGATGTGTGATCGACTCTATTGAATAAACTGATATGTTCTAATAATTTGGTCAAACCACTTTGCATAGCCTTATAAATCACTGTAAAGGAGAACTTTTATAGTAAAACTTCAAAGACAATCGGGAACACTTATGACAGCTGATTCTAATAACTTATCTGAATTAGTAATTGACACAATCCATCTGAATAAAGTCAGTAAAATGAACTTTGCAACATTACTGACCTGCCCTATAAAGTTGCGATACTTTAAACCCTTGTTAAACAGAAGTTCACTTAATTGTATTAAATGTGTACTTGTACTTAAAATCTTAAAAGTATATTTTCTAAAAACTGTATTTGCCAGCGAATATAATATTAATAAAATAAAAGCGCACTTAAGTGTACTTTTCATGAATGTTTCTTAACACACTTTAAAAAATGCACTTTGTATTTGTCAAATTAAACATTTTAAAGTAAATTTTAATTTGTTTTAATAATAGTTTGTTGTGCTTTAAAGTACACTTTTTTATGTTGACTAACATACTAAGCACATGTAAAGTACTTGATTATCATTTCAACTGTAGCACGTTATTCAACGTTAAGTCCTACGAAGTGGGTTCGAGTTTAGCTAACTGCATTTAATATAAATCATAGCTATAATATATTTTATTTTCTTGCCAATAAAAAGGCAGATAAGAATATGTCAATATTGTATTAGTTCCCACCTAAGTATATTCTTTTATCTATTATTCCGTATTTTTTTTTTAGATATATATATATTATACAGTATAGCTAAAGTGTGTATCAATTGGTGAAAACATAAATGTGTCCATTACAAAAAATACTGTGGGGAGAACATAGTACAGAAAGAACTTTCAAGATTTTAAAGGATATACAGTAGCATGGTTAATTTCTGAAATATCATAATAGTACCTGTCTGCATTCAGAAGGGAAATGTCCAACACAACTGTTGCCCCATTGTAAGTGCATTTCTGTCAACATGTTTTTTTTTGTTTGTTTTACAAACTGTGGTATTTAAAATACATTTGTGGTAATCGACAGATATTGTCAACAGATTTTAGCTTTTATTTAATCTTTAAGCCAGTTTTAATTATTTGTTTTTAGTAGGATTTTCTCTAGGTTGTTAAATGTAATTCTGTCTATCCTTTGATTAGCTCAGTATTTTGCCACCACCATGTTTATTGTTGGCCTGTCTGTGATAGCCACAGTCTGGGTATTACAATACCACTACCATGATCCGGATGGAGGAAAAATGCCAAAATGGGTGAGGCTCTCATTGCTGCTTTTATTTCTGCTTACCATATAAATCCACCTGTCTTCATTTAGATGTATTATGGTTAATTCCATGTTTGTGTTTGGACAACAGTGTTATTTAATAGCTAATTTTTCTGTCAGACCCGTGTGGTGCTGTTGAACTGGTGTGCATGGTTCCTGAGGATGAAGAGGCCTGGCGAGGACAGAGTTCGCTCAGCGTGTCACAATAAGCAGCTGCGCAGCAGCCTCTCCAGCGTGGATCTGAACATCAGCACCGGAGCCGCGCAGTCTACCAATGGAAACCTCCTGTACATCGGCTTCCGTGGAATGGACGCTATTCACTATGCCACTTCACCCGATTCGGGGGTGATCTGCAGCCGGCTCGTCGCCACAGGTGAGGAGGATGTGCTGCTCCCTGGGGCTCAGGCGTCTTCTGTTAGTAGCGGCCCTGGAGAAAGTGAATTGTCCAAAATCTTGGATGAAGTTCGGTACATTGCCAAACGCTTCCGGGACCAAGACGAGGAGGAGACTATGTGTAATGAGTGGAAGTTTGCAGCATCTGTCATTGACCGTCTTTGTCTCATGGCCTTTTCTTTGTTCACCATACTCTGCACCATTGGTATCTTAATGTCTGCCCCTAATTTTGTAGAGGCCATATCCAAAGATTTCTTTACCTGAAGCCTTCGCATACCCGCTATTTTAGTTATTCTCAGAGCCTCTTAATTGTAGCAATATATTTATTTTATAGATTAACAATAATTTGACTTGAAGGAATAGTTCATCCAAAAAGGAAAATTCAATTTTATTGTATGGAAAAGAGCTACATGAACATTCTGCTGAGGCTCTTCTTTAGTATTTCACACAAGAAATGAATTATACAGACATGAGGGGAAGTAAATGATTTATGAAATGATGAGCTATTCCTTAATGACTGGTCTCAACATATCTGTTTTTGAGCGTTTGGGTATTAGTGTCTGTATAAAATGCTGTATCAATTGAAGTGTGCACTAGAGACAGGACTGTAGCCTCATGTGCACTTTATAAAAGCTTATAATTTATTGTTCGTTCTCGTAAATTTAACCATTTGCTTTACACAAGCAACATGCATCTATGAATTTCTGTATTGTTATATCTGCCATTATGCTTCGTCTATACTTATCAATGCTGTTGTACGTCTTTCGTTGTATGTATTGTAACTGCTGGAGAACCAGTCGGTGTATGTGATGATATGAAGGTGGAGATTTCTAACCTTTTTTTCCAAAATACTGTACAGTATAATGACAAATAAATGTATTTTTGTAGGTTGATTATGATTTGTCAAACTTATTAAATATGTTAAAACCAGCAAAAGATTGTGACTGAAAATCACTACATCAACCACTCAGTGTAACTGGTAATAAAATTGTGTAATATGAGACAGTGCAAAAGCAGCACATGTTTGGGTCACAAATATAGAGCTATATACTATATTACCATATGCCTTTATAAATCTTTAGATGTTATTTTTGTGGCATTTCTCTCTCTTTTTTTCTGGTTCCCTCAATTATAATCTGGAAAAACTGTTCCCTTTTTAGGTCTCATTTAAATATTTATGCAGTATAAATGGGTTCTTTCACTCTAAAAAATGATTCAGCAGCATATTTTACATAAACTGGTGAATTCAGTAAAAAAAAAAAAAACATGATGTTAGATATACAGTGGGTACGGAAAGTATTCAGACCCCCTTAAATTTTTCACTCTTTGTCATATTGCAGCCATTTGCTAAAATCATTTAAGTTAATTTTTTTTCCTCATTAATGTACACACAGAACCCCATATTGACAGAAAAAAACAGAATTGTTTACATTTGGGCAGATGATTTAAAAAGAAAAACTGAAATATCAAAGGTCTAAGTATTCCGACCCTTTGCTCAGTATTTAGTAGAACACCTTTTGTGATCTAATTACAGCCATGAGTCTTTTTGGGAAGATGCAACAAGTTTTTCACACCTGATTTGGGGATCCTCTGCCATTCCTCCTTGCAGATCCTATCCAGTTCTGTCAGGTTGGATGGTAAACGTTGGTGGACAGCCTTTTTTAGGTCTCTCCAGAGATGCTCACTGGGGTTTAAGTAGGGCTCTGGGCTGGGCCCATTCAAGGAAACCGCACAGAGTTTTGTGAAGCCACTCTTCGTTATTTTAGCTGGTGCTTAGGGGCCATTGTCTGTGGAAGGTGAAAACTTCGGCCCGTCTGAGGTTCCTTGAGCACTTGGAGAAGGTTCGTCCGAGGAATCCCTGTACTTGGCGCTTAATCTTTCCCTCGATTGCAACCAGTCGACCTGTCCCTGCAGCTGAAAAACACCCACACAGCATGATGCTGCCACCACCATGCTCACTGTTGGGACTGTATTGGGAAAGTTGATGAGCAGTGCCTGGTTTTCTCCACATTATACCGCTTAGAATTAAGGCCAAAATGTTTTATCTTGGTCTCATCAGACCAGAGAATATCATTTCTCACCATCTTGGAGTCCTTCAGGTGTTTTTTAGCAAAATCCATGCAGGCTTTCATGTGTCTTGCAATGAGGAGAGGCCACTCTGCCATAAAGCCCCGACTGTGGAGGGCTGCAGTGATGGTTGACTTATTACAACTTTCTCCCATCTCCCGACTGCATCTCTGGAGCCCAGCCACAAGTGATCTTTGGGTTCTCTTTACCTCTCTCACCAAGGCTCTTCTCCCCCCGATAGCCCAGTTTGGCCGGACAGCCAGCTCTAGAAAGGGTTCTGGTCGTCCCAAAAGTCTTCCATTTAAAGATTATGGAGGCAACTGTGCTCTTAGGAACCTTAAATGCAGCAGAAATTTTTTTTTAACCTTAGCCAGATCTGTGCCTTGCCACAATTATGTCTCTGAGCTCATCAGGCAGTTCCTTTGACCTCATGATTCTCATTTGCTCTGACATGCACTGTGAGCTGTAAGGTCTTATATAGACAGGTGTGTGGCTTTCCTAATCAAGTCCAATCAGTATAATCAAACACAGCTGGACTCAAATGAAGGCGTAGAACCATCTCAAGGATGATCAGAAGAAATGGACAGCACCTGAGTTAAATATATGAGTGTCACAGCAAAGGGTCTGAATACTTAGGACCATGTGATATTTCAGTTTTTCTTTTTTAATAAATCTGCAAAAATGTAAACAATTCTGTTTTTCTGTCTATATGGGGTGCTGTGTATACATTAATGAGAAAAAAAAATTAACTTAAATGATTTTAGCAAATGGCTGCAATATAACAAAGAGTGAAAAATTTAAGGGGGTCTGAATACTTTCCTTACCCACTGTATATTCACATTTATTAATTTGGCAGACACTTTTACCCAAATCAACTTGCAAATTTACATCAGCAGTTTGTCATAAGTTTAAAGTTAAAGTTAGATTAATACACAAGATAGAGATGACGGGAAATACAGAAAAGAGAATGAGAACTAGATTTTTAAGGAGTTCTCATAATAAGTACCTAACTGAATGGTTATGGGTTATAGTTAAATTATTGTAGAAGCGATTTCATGAAGGTTGTGATGGACTTAATTTGATCAAATATTTCATGTTCTGGCTAATGATTTCTGCCTTGACATACTCAGTATTTCTAAAGCTTAGAACAAAATTTTCTTTAATTCCTTAAAAAAAGATGAATTATATGTCAATTCTTTTTATGTCTACAATTTTCAGTTACAGTAAATGCTTTGACCTTTGAGTAAAACAAAGTACCAATGCTTTAACCTGACTTTCACAACCTTAATATTTACAGATCACGGAGTTTCACTGATGATTCCTCAATAACCCTGAACCCAGGATAGAGAGGCTGAGTGAATGTTGTCTTTTCTCTGTGAATGAGGGTCATTTGTTAGAGACTATAGGACAGAGTTCCTGCACTGTGATCCACATACACTCCTATACAGGAGCTGGACTCTAGAGGCAGTTTTATCTCTCTGTTATTGTGCAAGAATGAACAACTCCAGGGATTACAGGACAGTTTCCAGGGCTGACCATTGCATCCAAACACACATGCATTACCTGCTCCTTTTCTGGTAATGCTCGTAATATGCTACTGATATACCCACAGTCCTGTTTCCACTCAACTTCCCAGTAACAGCGTCCACACACTTTCTCTCTACACAACACCTGCTCCCAATAATCAAATCTGTCTGGATGATCAGGACACTTCTGGAATATGTTCACGTGAGTAGCCATTCTGTTCCTCTCAGACAGACGAAGGTTTTTATTCACCGTGTTTGGATCCAGAGTAAAGTTGCTGTGATCTAATGGAGGTAGGCCTACAAAAAAAAGAAATGCCTTGGGGAAAAGATTGTACACATCATACATGCACTGATATTGATGTCATCAGTATAAATGTGTGTATTGTTTTCTGCAGTCGCTGTAAAGTAAATCAAAATAATGAAACTTTTAAAAGTGAAAAGTGTGACGGAAACAAACTATTGGGACATTCTTCATTTGCAGTGGCAAGTGGTGTCCCTACTTGCAGCAGTAAATATAAACTTTAAATACAAAAAAATTATAAAATGTTTGCATATTGTATTCTGTAAAGTTATTTAAAAAGTGTTATATATACTTTTTTATTTTTGCATTGAGAGATTCATGTGTAGCAAAATCTGCATGTTCCCGCCATACATCACAATGTAATGTAATTGCAAGATGTAATTGCAAGAATATATAATCAAAAATAATGTGGTTGAACAATTTATTTAACATACAATTTCATTAAATTGTTGTTTAAAAAAAGTTATGTTGATAACTTACAAATTTTACATATTTTAATAAAAATTTTCATTAACATTTCCAAACGCTCCCGTGATCTTGAAGCTCAGACCCCATTTTAGAAAAGTCAGGATTTGTGCTAATTTTTCCTAAAATCAATTAAAAACAAAAATGTGATTAAGCTTCCATTTTACTGAATGTAGCACATTAAACAAAATTTAAATGCATAGAAATTAGTTGTATGGTTTTTACAAATTCCACCTCTCATTTGCCACTCCATTTAAAGAATGACCCAGTTGTTTTCATTATTAATTTTTTATTTATATATTTATACAAAAACATCCGTTAAAAACAAACCTGACAGTGATAAATATTACCAAGAACTGCTTAGGTGCAATAAAATCATATGACACAGGCTGAATAGAAAAACTGATATTCTGTAAATGCATAAACAACAGCAGAACCTATTTTTTAGCCACTAACTGAGAACCACTGATATATCTTTCTGTGTTTGTATATTTCCATATTAACTTACATTGGAGGAACTCTTCTCTTGGATTCTTGGGTTCAGGAAAGGGAATTACCTGGATGCAGTTCACTATGAAAATCAGTAAACACATATATACATGCATTTTATAGCAATTGCATTCTGTTTTTAAATACTGAGTGTATTTTATAGTTTCCAACACAACAGATAGTCACAGTCTTAGACTGATTATCCTCAATAAACCAACGCGTTTATCAACATTCACCACATTTACATGACCTAACCAACATGTAGCGTCATGTAAACACTCATGCATATTGACCCAATTTGACCCAAATTTCTGTTATGGCAGCCGATTTATTGGGTACGTCCTTTACACATTTCTTTACATTTTGATGATAAAACTGAAGAGAAACTCAACAATTTATAAATCTAATCGGTTTTCTTGTGAGCGGTTTTTTATATTAGTGTTAAAAAATGTTATTAATTAAATTTTATCATTTTTAATTTTGGCTGTATTTTCTAATGGAATTGTTAACCAATGGTTTTCATGATCTACGACTTATGATGGTTTTGGAAAATGAAACCCTGATTTGTAAATTAAACACATTGTGTGAGAAGCAAGTAAATGTCTTATTAAATAAACTTAGCAATTTCAGCTTTGTACTTGCATATTGACCTATTTTTGAGAGTGAATATATCATCCAGTGCTTTACCTCTACAAGACATAATTTCTATCTTCTCTTGGCAGAAAACCTCAAGTTTCTTTCTCAGATGAGAGACAGATTTTTGTACATTATCATAGGAGAGGAGAGAACTAATGTTGATGTTGGGTGAGTCCACAGGCAGGACAGAGAGAGACTGGAAAATCTACAGACACACAAACAAAAGGATTTTCACATGAAAAGTGTAAAATGTCAGTACAACAAATTTAGAATTGATTTTGTTTACTTAGTAACTTTCAAAGGTAAATTTTAGTATCTTATTTTTAGGATCTAGTATCTCTTTAGTACAGTGATCCTCAAATCTGGCTCGCGAGATCCACTTTCCTGCAGAGTTTAGCTCTAACCCTAAACACACCTGAGTTTGCTAATCAATGTCTTCAGGATCATTAGAAAATCACAGGTAGGTTTGTTTGATTAGGGTTGGAGCTAAACTCTGCAGGAAAGTGGATCTCGTGAGCCAGAATTGAGGATCACTGCTTTAGTATCTTATTTTTGGGTGAACTATCCCTTTAAGAATAGCTGAACATGTTAAAGCTGATGGGCCATATCCCAGTAAACACTTTATTTTACTTCTGTCTATATTTAATTAGGGGTTCAAGCACGAAGAGCTGAAACCCTGTTGTATTTGTAAGGATTTTAATTATGATTATTATTATTCTACCCTAAAACTGATCAGGCAGATATGACCATAAGGCCTAGAGACTTAAAACTTGGTCAGATGGTACAGCTCAACTTGGGGAGACACTGGCAAAGACTCATCCAAACAGGCCAATAGGGGGCGCTACAGCGATCAAAAACGCGAGATCTCTCGTTTGTCGTAGACTCAAATCATTGGAATCCTTGGCTCGAGAAAAACAAAATGGCTATCTCCGATTTCATTCCGTCATGACAATTTTTACGAACTAGTCCTATGTTTTTCACCCAGTCGGAACCAAACCAGTGCAGAAAAGTTCTCTGGAGTCCGAATAGAAAAAGTTATCAAAACAAAGTTGAAGTTCCATTGTCAGTCGCAACAGTACACCAAAATGTTCTAAGTGCTTGGGGCCACTTTTAATAAAATGGCTGTAACTCTTGAATGGAATGAGATATTTTGACCAAACTTGGAAACAGGAATGAGCTCAATCTGAGGTCATAGCAAAAAAATTGTGGAGTTTGACCACTTGTTGGGCACTATACCATGGAAAAAGATTGAAATTGGCTGTTTGTAAATAAGAAACCCATAGTCCGACTGAATGGAAATTGGCATTGCAGTACTTGTACAAGGTGAACACCAATATCAGGCATTCGCGTATCTTGAAAAACATGGCCACCATCAGCCAATCAAGCTTGAGCAACCTTAAGGAAGACCGATCGAAATGAAACTTGGTGTTCTTGTTTGACTCATGGACCTAGAGGTCTGTGAGAAATATGAAAGAATTTCTGCAATGCTTTGGCGTATTGGCACTAAACTATGTGTGTGTAATTGTCACCCCTAGTTAACCACACCCCATCAATTTGGAAGCAGCGCTACCTATTGGTCAAAAGTGATAAATCATTAGCCTATTTATTGGGCACGTCCTTTATACATTTCTTTACATTTTGATGATAAAACTGAAGAGAAAGAGATTTCTTGTGATGTCAGGTTTATAAATATATATATATATTAAATAATTTAATTTAATATTTTTATCATATTTAATTTTGGCTGTATTTTTCAAAGGAATTGTTAACCAATGGTTTTTATGATCTACGACTTATGATGGTTTTGGGAAATTAAACCCTGATTTGTACATTAAACACATTGTGTGAGAAGCAAGCGAATGTCTTGTTAAATAAACTTTGTAATTTCAACTTTGTACTTGCATATTGACCTATTTCTGAGAGTGAATATATCATCCAGTACTTTACCTCTACTTTACCTCACCTATTGGTCAAAAGTGATAAATCATTAAATAATATTACTAGTGATTTTATGATTATTCAGTCATTTGAGTAAAATCATCTTAAAATGTCTATAATTATTAAAAGGTCTTAAAGCGCTTTAACTAATTGCTGCTTGCAGCTATATTTTATAAATTTAATTTAAACGCCTGATACCTGATGCCCTGTGCTTACTTTGCCACAGTTGACAATCAGTGATATGATAACAGAACAACATTATGTGGCATCACTTGACAGAATTCATGACATTACAATTTTAATATTAACAAAAGCTTCTGTAATTACAAGATATTATTAAAGACTACTTGTTACCTGGAGGAAGCAGATGTCCTCAGCATGTCAGAGCTGCTCTAGCTCAGTTTCTTTCCTTCTCAGATCAGCAATCTTCTGCTCTAAATGCTTTAAGAATTCTTCAGCTCGACTCACTGCACCCTTTTCTTGATCTCTTAATAATTGTGTCATCTCAGAGCGACAGATCATCTCTGTAAAAATCCTCTCTCTGTCTTTCACTGCTGCCTGTGCAGAGCACTGTTAGGAGACATTACCATTAGTCCATGTAGTAAGCTATTGCTGGGTTAAAGTGATACTTCACACAAAAACGAAAAAATTAATCTCGTAATTTACTCACCCTGTTGCTGTCCCAGATTACTTTCTTTCTTGGTTTTCTTTCTTTATGGTTTTTAAAACGTCAAATTTAAGAGACCCATCCACTGGCATTATATGGATACACAGAGATTAAAGGGGTCATATGATGCGATTTCAAGTTTTCCTTTCCTTTGGAGTGTTACAAGCTCTTGGTGAATAGATAAGATCCCTAAATTTGCAAAGACTAAAGTCTCAAACCCAAAGAGGTATTCTTTATCAAAGTTAAGACTCGTCCACGCCCTCCTAAAACGCCTCGTTCAAACATGCCCCCACATGTCTACGTCACTGTGTGGGAAGATTTGCATAACACCGCCCAAATGTATACGCAAAGAAAGAAAGCCCACCTTTGATTCTCGCTGTAGTATTGTTGTTGCCGCCGCCGCCATGTCGTGGAGACGCTGTGTGTCTTAAAGCGAAACTACTTTGTTTGGTCTTCCAAAAGAGGACACAACTAGAAATCAGTGGTTAAGTTGTGTTTTTTACAACACTATTCTAGAACAGTTCAACCCAAATATTAGATGTGGGCCCGCATTTTACGGAGGACATGGACTGTTTCCTGGGAGAGTAGCTTACAATGCCGTGTTCTGACAAATAATGCTGACTCACAGCCTGTAAGTACGTTTTCATATTTAAAGAATTTCCCACTGATGATTCAAATGTGAGTTTTGAGCAGTGTAGAGTAGCGCTTGTTGTTTGTCATTTCTCCGATCACAAATGCAGACATGGTTTTATGTTTACGCGGCGCAATGCAACGCAACGCGTAAAAAGACAGTATAAGTCTTATAATCCATAATTATGTCCCCACTAAATGCAACAAATGCCTCTTTTGTAATGAGTTTTATTGGTTTTGTCTCGTCGCACCGGGACACAGCATCACAGTATGGTAAGGGGAGTAACATTTCCGTCACACGCTTGAAGCATTCAGCAAATCATAACGTACTGGATAGCTGGCCAATCACAGCACACCTCGTTTTTCAGACCGATGAGCTTTGTAAAAATCGAGAGTCAGATGATTTTCAGACCCCGTCAGTGTATAAATTCAACTCATACCTCTTGCTCTGTCTTCTGTTCTGCAACTGTGACAGTGTCATGGGTATTATGTTCATTCATCATACACAGCACACAAATGCACTGCTGATCCGTACGACAATAAACCTCCAAAAGCTTATCATGCTCATGACAAATCATCTCCTGAAGTCATCCTATGGCATCAGTTATTTTGTGTTGCTTTCCTGAACGAAATTCCTCATGATGTTCAAGATGAGTTTGGCAGTAAGATTCCAGACACACAAGAGAGGACTTAAAAGCTTTGCATTTTCTTCCAGGACAGACGTCACACTCCACATCTCCAGTTCCAGCATAATGCTGAGCAGGAGCCACAGTTTAGAGTTTAGGCTTTATCAATTTCTCCAACATTTCAGCAAGCACCACAATTTTGTCTAACACAGGTCTTGGAGTGAAGGTCTGTCTGCACTGGGAGCAGCTGTAAACTCCCTTCTGCTCATCCTGATCCCAGCAGCCTGTAACGCAGCTCATACAGAAACTGTGTCCACAGGAAAGGGTCACCGGATTCTTCAGTAGATCAAGACAGATTGGAGAGCTGAACTGGTCCTGAGAAATAGCAGCCTCCACCATATCACTTGTTGTACACACAGATTAAGAAAAACAGCGGCTTAATAACACTTAAGTTTCTCTGAACTGATCCTCTGACATACTGGTGGTTATGTGTTGGAGAGACATGTGCAAAATGGGGCTGTCTTTAAGGCTTTTCCAGTTGATGCGATTCTCCAGTTTTGAAGGAGCTGAAGTGGTATTAAAGTCAAGTTGACTCAAAATGAGCATAGAAGGATTTTAAGTCCTTTGGGAGATTTGACTAAAGCGGGAAGTAAAGTGTACACAAACAAAAATAGAGGAAAATCTGTTGTTAGAATTGTTTTTTTTTTAACACAAATACTGTGATGTATTTGGGAATGTGGAGTTATTGCGTTATTAAATACCATCTCATTACAACATGACACGCATGCATATTTTACTGTAAATAAAATAATAAACACATCTGCCACAACCACGCTAAATCTTTTCTTGCATCTTTTCTCCGAACTTTTATCTCTACATACATGTGAATGGAGCATATGAAATGATTTAAATATTGTTAAATTCTAAACAATCTTTGCAAACTGAATGAAATCACAGAGTTGAGAATTGAGTTGAGTAACGCTGCCTCCCTGTGATCAAATACAGAGAAAGCGGCTCGTTATATTTTTATCAAGATATGAAAAAGAAAAAAAAAATCCTTCAATGTATACATTATCAAAATAAATAAATATAGTAGGCATATGGTGCCTTTTTTTGTGGTTCAATAAACCATTCCATTGAAAATTAATTATTTCCTTACTATTGTTTTCTATGTCAGGATTTACAAGCTTAAACATCTGGACAGGATGCTTTAGGAAACAACAATAGCACAATGATAACCTCTGGAAAATACATGAAAATGCACTATTTTATTGTCCATGAATTCTACAGCTTCAAAATGTACTTGAGTAAACATTCAATATGTCATAAACATTCTGCCCAGGTCACTGACTTGAGCCGATTAAGCTGTGAACACATAAGACTGATGACGACCTGATCACACCATATGTAGACATATTAGATATTTTCATGATGCTGTCAACTAAATCGTATTGGAAGAGCTAGAACATGGCAAGTGGCTAGCATATAAATAAATAAAATAATCTTATCTAAATGTACTGCATTAGATCCTGAGCTATACATATTCAAGATATTTATAACCTATTGAAAGTCATTCAACTGGGTTGATGTAGAGCGATTGATGCATTTGCCCTTATTAGGCGACAAGTGACCACAAGAAGAGTTTTTGTTGGTGGAAACAGAGCCTTCCATAAGATTCCATCACTGTAATAAACAGGGCTTGCAGTCTATATTCTGTGTACGCCAGTCGGATCCTTTCTTCTTGGATCCAGTAACACAGAATGACTATTTGAGAACACTTCCAGTCTTCTGTTCCTAAGTCAGGCTCATTGTTAACACAATCCGAGACAGACTTTGCATAAATACATAAGAGAGTTTGTTTGCATAGTTGCAAGGTGGCCACAGAGACAGAGAGAGCGCCAGCGCTGGACCGACTTCCCTGTGAAGTGCAGTGGTGACCGTCAGTGGTTACCTGTGTGGGCAGACAGACAGCGCTGGTAAATGAGCTATAAGACCATAGTGAATGACGTAAGACAGTGTGGAATTACATTTACCTCTCTCTGAGAGGGTTGTTGCTGAGGAAAGAGAGCTGCTGCTCCAGGCTGCAGACACGGAAGGCCAGGTAACACGACGACAGGATGAGCAGGATAATGCTATGGGACAGAAGTCAGACTGGCATAAACAGCTTGCTCTTCAAATGGAAATAGAAGACCAGAACACTGTAACTATACTTGACTGGCTTGAAACTAATTAGAGGGATGAGATCACGGAGAGCCTTTTTGTATGTTCAGCTGGACACTAGATGGTAGTGTTGTGAGTTTCTTTGTGATTTAGGAAATAAAAAATAACACACATATGGCCATGGTCGCTGCTAGTGCTACATGCATGCAAACTGCAAAGTCTGTGTGGGACTCATTGTTTAAATAAATAGAGTAGCTCTAAATTGTATATTGTCCATGAGATTGAGATTTGGATTTTCTCAACTGAAGAGCATTTGTTTATTTTTTTCTGTTTATTTTAATATTTGTATTAATTTTATATTTTATACTAATATAATTATATATATATACTCTATATTATATATATCTATAATCTAATCTATTATATACATATACATTTAAATAGTAATAATTAAGGTTCTGAAAACTGATCATGTTTTTAACTCCTAATGTATTTGGTGGGGTTTGTTTGAATTAGTCGTTTCCTTATAATTTGCGGGTCCCAATATGTCATCTTATTCTGTTGAGATTGTTGTTTTAAAACATCTCTTCTGGTAACATCTCTTTTAGACAGAGCAGAGTATTTTTCTGAAAACAAACAGCAGACCCACTGGCATGTGCACGTGGCACTGCACGATCTGGATAGCCAGTTTACATGCATGGCAGTTTACTTGTCCAGTGAGTTTATCCCTGCTGCACCACATAAACTACATAAATCAGGCCACACGACGATGGGCACGGATTACTGGAACAGGTGGACTGGCAAGCAAATGCTAGTTTGTGCGTCCAAGCAATGATAAAATCCCCCCTGCCTCTTGATTTGATCTATTTATAAACCTTAGAAAAAAGCTGACTTTTTACTGAAGTATGATTAAATGCGCATACTTTTTTTCCACAAATGTTTTTCGGTCTTTGACTTTCAATTGAAGACTTTTGACACAGTACCCGTGCTTCAAATGAAAGGTGATATAAGTGATTTTTTTAGTATGAAAATAACATAAACCATTTACGGTAGGAAATTTACTAAATATCTTCATGGAACATGATCTTTACTTAATATCCCTAATGATTTTTGGCATAAAAGAAAAATCTATAATTTTGACCCTTACAATGTATTTTTGGCTATTGCTACAAATATACCCGTGCAACTTAAGACTGGTTTTGTGCTCATATGTGCAAGTAAGAAAGCAAGCATGGACACATAGCAAGGATGTCCAGCCAAACTCACAGTAGGATGAAGAATTTCAGTAGCTGGTACTCCATCTGGCTCAGTTCTGGTATCGTCTCCGTCAGAAGGATCTTCTTGGTTTCCAGACTTTGATCTGAATTGGACAGAACAGTCTCACAGAATGAGGAAATGCATGACACAATGATTTAAGTCCCCTAGAAGATTTGTAACATTTTTCTGATTCTTTTATAAATACATACAGTTCTCATATTAACTGAGAGACTACGTGGAATATTTGTTGAAATATGTTATATATGTAATGGCTTTTAACATTATACAAACAAGCATCTATTAGTCTTAGCAGAGGCTTGTTTTTAATGTTTTATCTCTACTTTCTAAAATCTCCTTCTGGGCTTAATCCTGTATTGCATAAAGGACCCGAGCAAACAGGACCGGTCCTGCTTCATATCCACACACACTGAGAGAACCAAGCACTCACAACATGAGCAGACGTGTGACGTGATCAGCTTGCTCCCGAACAGAATCAAATCATTTAATGGACATTTTTTCATTCCATCCCAGAAACATTTGATAAAATGGGGACATTAAGTGCCAGTCTGGTCTGAGAATTTAATCAGTGCATGGCTAATGCGTTTGCAGAACTTGACCTGGATTTACCAGGTGGTCTTTTTTCTGAGGTCAAAATTCATCTTTTAAATCAATAGATTTGAAGCCATATACTGGATCAACAGACAGACTGTCATCATGCAGCTTGCAAACCAGTTTTACTTAACAAACATTCACAGCAAGTAATATCTAGCTGATGAAATATTTAGAACAGACCAAAACTAGAAAGATTTATTTCACTGCCTACTCTTTAATTACATAAAGATTATACTCATGTCCTCCACAGTTTTAAAATCCCCTTATATTTTCCATGACTGTGGGAACCCTGTATGGTGTAATCTCAAAAAGGAGTTATTTCCAAAAAAAAAAATCTGATTACAGAACTTGCAAAACCCATCTGAAATATGCAATACTGAACATTTCATAAATTTTAACCCATCATTTCCCCTATCAATGTGTGGCAGTACCATACTAGCATAGATTGTGATCATCATATACATGCTATTTACATGTTAATTCAAGGAAAAACTTAGATAAAACACCATTTAAAAAAAAAAAACAAAAAAAAAAACTATGGAAGATCATTTCCCAAAAAATATCTAAATACATGTTAAGGTCAGTCACTCACCCTACAGAGGCTTGTCTGTCTGGAAGGGGGCGTCTACAGTATCCAGGCTGCCAGTGGAGTTTCCCAGTAAGTCAGGAAGAGATGAAGCTACAGACACAACTGACGGCTTCCTCCTCCACTTCAGCACCGGAGGAAACTCATCTGGTACAGGGAAAACTTCAGGGACAGGGAACTCATCCTACACCAGCACAAGGGAGTACAGGTCACACTCATGGGGAAATTCACTGAGAATGCACTTATTGCGATTAAAGCACATTCTGTAGTGCTGCTTGCACTGTGGTTCGCAGGTTGTCAAGATGCTTTTTGCACTGAAATACCATTTGCAAAAGTTGCATAAACCATCATATTACACCTGATGTACTTACTATGCAATAATGAAAGGCTTAACATGCAAAAAGTTACTTGAGTTTGGGGTATCTAGAACCAGAGCAATCTAGACTCTCAAACCTACCAGAGATAAAGAGTTGGGCTCCTCCAGGTACTGCTTGAGGCTTAGGATCTTCTTCCCATTGACCTGTATGACAGACAGCAGCATGACAACTTGTCATTAGGCTAAAACTGTTTACATGTTCTCGACGTAATAGCCCAGAGGTTCTGACTAAACTCTCACCTGTAGATGTGTGCAGATGCGTCTCAACACATCATAGACGCTATCTCTGGACAGTAGAGACACAAACACGTACTGTGGGTGGAAAGGACACAAACATATCAAAATTAGAGTGAAGAAATGTAAACAGAGACTATAATACATGGTGGATGTGGCATGTCCGCTTACATTCCTGCTGGAAAATCCAGCTATAGATGGTAGCTGTGTTTTTATACATGATAGTTGGTTTCAAACTAGTCCAAGCTGGTCTTTAGATGCTCAAAGCCAGTTTAGGTGGTTAATAGTGTAACTAATGCTAGAAGATATTGGACCTTCAAAAAACAGCTAACATGCACCAAAACACAGCTTCTTTATGACATTAAGCTGGTAAAAACCTGGTTAATTCAGCACAACTCTTTACCTTGGACTGGTTGGTCAACAACCTACAGTAAAGCAGCTTGGACCACACTCTTAAAAATAAAGGTTCCAAAAGGATGCCGCAGAAGAATCATATTGGATTCCCCAAAGAAGCTTTCAGTGAACTGTTCTTAAAAAAACATTTAGTGTGAAGAACATTTTAATAATCTAAAGAACCTTTTTCTAATCTAAAGACACAGTTACCACCTTAAAATGTTTGTAGCTGGATTTTCCAGCAGAGATAAAAGAATGTGTGCATAATCAGAGTATGAAGACAAACCACTTTCATTTCATTTAACAATGTAGCCACATATAATCTCACTACCAGGAAAAGGATCATATTTTTAGGGAACACTATGAGTGTGTGAAAGCCGATCTCATGTGGGCCGGAGGCTTTATGGATTAGTACAAAACAAATGCAACCTTCAAGTGGAGTTGGAAAAATAATGAAATTATGTGCACATGAATGACTAAACAGATTCTCAAAGGTACCCAATTTTGCATGCATGTTCACATGAAAAAATATTTGAAAAGCATGTTTGCAAAGGGCAGTGGTAGCAGTGGAAATTTAGTTTGCATTGGAAAATTTGCAGTTAGCTTCATGCAAATGAATTCATTATTTGGAAGCTGCCATGTATAAATAAACAATATGTTGTGTGAAAGAGATGCGAGTGTATTCACTTGTTTATATACCTGCATAAAAAATTACCACCATTCAAACTTTATGATTTAGTTATTTCAGAATTATGTATCCAATTTGAATGCATAGTAGTGGTTGCAATAACAACCGCCTATCTAGGATTTTACCAGGTGCACTTCAAAGCAGCAATATTCATTTTTCACAATGACCATTTTTGGTCTGCTTTTACTATATAGGAAGTAAATGACTGCCTTTAAGAAATATAGAATTACTGACTATTCAGAGGCATTAATCATCAAGACAATGTCCAATAAGACTGCTTTCAGCTGCTCTTATTCTGCTAAGTTATCAGAGATATCAAATAAGTCACAACTGTGCTCAGATTTGCCAAGATACCAGAGTCTGAAATCAACTTTTCAGTAGAGATTTCAGGAATTCAAATGTTTCTCATAAGAATTCTAGAAGAAATTTTAGAAGAAACATCTGAGACACAAAATTTGATCTCCATTAAGTTTCCTAATCTTTGAAAGCGCAATCTCCCAATAATAATTCATAAAGACCATGTCATCTGATCACAAATCAATTATTTGCATTGGCCAATTGCCAGACTACTGAATAATGCGCTTCCTTTCTAAACCAGTTTTACTTTGCTGACAAGAATCAACTAAACAAAAAGGTATAAATGCTGGCAGGTGTGAGATATGCTGACTTAAGACAAAGATTCATACTGTGACCTAAAGTCTCAGTGTTTGCATCCATTTGCATTTTCACTGTTTTGCAGCGGCACCACAGCATATGCTGACTAAGCTTTGTATTTCAATCTGCCGGTCGATGACCTGGAATCCAGTGGAAACACACCTTCTGACTGCTGTCTGTGGTGATAGCCAAGCCATTAGGAACCAGACCTGCTGTCTTATGTTTCTTCACCAACCGCACGGACGCAACAGGAATGGCCACCTGAGAGGCAGGAGAAAGTGGCAGAAAAAAAAGGAAAAAGTTTCAAAGTGCGTCTTCAATTACGAATTCTTGCACACAACATTTTTCCACTCAAGGATGGAAACCGGGCCATCTAAATCTAATTACTAAATAACATGGTGCACAATGGAACGATATAACATTACATTTAATTCAGCATAAAAAAAAACGCAACATGGCGTGCAGCCAAAAGTACACAAAACACCAGTCATTCTATGGGATAATTTCTTGCGAATTTGTTAATTCGTACTATACGGTTATTCCTTTCAAGTTTGTTATGATGCTAAAGTTGTACTACCTTATCAACCAGAAACAATAACCACTCTGTTTTGTGTTGTTTTCTGGGTCGTTCAGACATTTTTGCACTGATCTACAACCCTGTGACATTCAACTCCACAATATTTTGAGTGTAACAGGCACAAAACTTTTTCTATCACAATATCTATATAATATTTGTATTAACAATATTCAACTTTCCATGGGTTTTGTAATCATTATTGCAATTATATATTGTATAATTATAATTACTATATTGTAATTATACAGTAAACTGATTTATTAGAAAGTACACTGAAATTGATACTTTCACAATGTACTCAGCTATTTATATACAGGCCTTAGATCAGTTTTCTAATTAAATGTTAAAAAATTGCACTATTTTCTAACACAAATGACACCATTTTCCTGGGAATGAACTCTCCAGTCATGTCTATCCCAGCTATAAACATCAGCAAAGACGTGATGCTCACCTTGATATCTTTACCAAAGAGGTTGGCGTAGAAACACAGCCAGTTTCGAGAGATGTAGAGTCGGCCTTGCAGCAGGATGTCTCGCAGCAGGGCACAGGAGTAAACTAAAGGAAGAGTCATAAGTGCACTTATAAAAGAGATCTGCAAGTCATGCAAGCTGATACTGAATAGCATCAAATTCTGACTTGTTTCACTTGAATTAGCCCAAAGCATGTTGATATCAAAGTCAGACAGATTGCAACAGCATAATATTACCAAACATCAAGATGAACATGAAATTCATTTGGATCCAAATGACTGAAAATAGGGATCCCAATAATTAAATCCTTGAAATAAAAGTTTTAGGATTTTAAAACATTAAAATTAGGGACATTGACCATGTGAACAACTTTTTGCAGGCAGGTGCCCTTTGAATCATGCTGGATTCATCAATATGATCATAAGTTTGTATTCATGCAGCTCCAGTAGTGCTATCAAATCCAAAGAGAGACACACTAAGAAAATCAAAATTAATGTACATTTGATTAATTCATGTACAATTAATTAATGAGAAAAAGCATTCTCACTAGCGGTTGTAAAAATATAGGTATTCATATATTTATACAAACCCCCCCCCCACC
Organism: Sinocyclocheilus anophthalmus; assembly: GCA_018155175.1. Classification (NCBI taxonomy): domain Eukaryota; kingdom Metazoa; phylum Chordata; class Actinopteri; order Cypriniformes; family Cyprinidae; genus Sinocyclocheilus; species Sinocyclocheilus anophthalmus. The sequence continues at coordinate 485,502 of JADLZN010007877.1, read as the reverse complement.
CACCCCCCAACACCATAATATCATATATATATATATTATATATATAATTGATAATATATTAGATAATGGTATATATATTTATATATATATATCTCTTATATATATAGATATATATATATAATATATATAAGAAAGCACAATAAAACTAGTGGTAAATGTATTATTAACTAGTATTTTCCCCCCTCTGTATATGATACAAATACATCAAAATAAGTAGTTTGATTAAATAAATCAAACTACTTTAAAGCAACTGAATAGTAGCACTATTACAGTAAAATAATAATTTCATGATTTCACAAGGTCACTTTACAAGGTGCAGCAAAGTGAAACGTAAGAGGTTGCAGTGGAAGGAGAATGACAACAAACTTACCTTTCATCAGGAGCTCTTCGTTGGGGACGCTCTGGAAAAGCTTGTGGTACTGCGCATTGTACTTGCTGACGGTCTGTGAGGAAGTAGAGGAAAGAGAGATCAGTTGCTTCGCACAGCTCTTCTGCAGCCTGGCTCTTTCTCGTAAGGGATGTGAGCTCTGCACCAAGCTGAGCATGCTGACACGACACAAACACTCCACACCAGCCAAGAGGCAGCCTTGCTGATACCCAGTCCCTCTCCACTGTCCCCGGGACACAAGAGCCAACTTAGCTTCGTCCTCTTCCTGTGAGCTAACACAGCATTTCTTCTTACTTCAGAAGCATCACTCTCTCTCTCTCTTTCTCGCTCTCTCTCTTTCTTCACTGCTCCGTCACATGCACAGAGCAGAAACACCCACTCACTGCACCTTGACGGAAAAACTTGTGGGCTTGTTTCTAGCACATTTATCTTCACCGGCACTCTCTCACTCTTGCTTCCTGCAGCTCAGAGCGTTTCAGAGCACACTGATGCACAACAGATCATTAGGATGATGGATGTTCATTATGTAGATGGGCTGATCCAGTCAAATGTTTAACCCTGCTTGTACAACTACACTGTCTGTAATAAAAGCAATATGTCTTAATTCTATAACCAAGTCTATAGGCCTGGAGGTGCAGAGCTAATCCTTGTGTGACAGTATCGTCCACTGCGAGCTTGACTCAAACTTCCTGAGTAGCAAAGATGTGGTCACAGAATCTATTCTAAAATCAACCAGATTACTCAAAGACAGGCACCAAAATCATTTGTACAGAGACCCAAAACATATTTAGACACTTAAGTCACAACTAAAAATTTACAGCTGTCAATCAAAATGTATTAAAAAAGTATTTTCTTGATGAATATTTTAGATAACAAGATATTAAACCAAGTGGTTAATGTGTTGAATGTTACTCTGCTAGGACACATGAGTATATCCACTAAAAATCACCACGACACCAGATGGCTAATAATAATTGCAAAAATGCTGGGTCATTCCGTGGATGTGGTGCCTTTTCCACCTCATGACAGCTAAAGAAGGATATGTTTATTGCTCAGAAACCAGCACTGGTAGTATAAAGAGGATTTGTTTGTCAGATCTCAGCCAAGAAATTTTTGAGATAACATTTTGTCAAGGTTTAGCTAGTTAGCGTGGTCCCATTATCCCCTGCTGGTAGATACTGTAACTACACCATCTGGAAGCAAAACCCATCTTTCTCCAATTTACATAAATATGAACAGAAAGCAGTACAGATCTCCTTTCTTGTTTTTTGGCATGAATAAAGTCATATAATATACAAACAGAACCTGGGAACATGGGAAAATGTTTCATCTGATAGAAAATTTATTAAAATGCTTACAAATATTGCATATATTTTCAAATATACTTTTATTTTTATATTTACATACAGCCATTTTTAAATACGGTTAAAGGGTTAGCCCATAAATTACTCACCCTCAAGTCATCCTAGGTGTATATGACTTTCTTCTTTCAGACGAATCCAGTCGGAGTTATTTAAAATATTGTCTTTGATCTTTCAAGCTGTTTCATGGCACTCAGCGGGTGTTGCATGCATCAGTCCAAAAGCACTTAAATAAAATGCGCCCATCCATAAAAAAAGTGTCCCACATGGCTCTGGGGGGTGAACAAAGGCCTCCTGTAGCGAATCGATGCGTTTTTGTAAGAAAAATATCCAATTCAAAACATAATAATCACTTTAATATAGCTTGCGCCAACAGTTGTACACTGGAAGCAGTTCTGGGCGGATGACGTATGAGGTCGGCATTGCTCATGCGCTGGTGTGTCTCGTGAAAACCAACGTTTGTTAACAGGAGCAAACGAAGCAAAGTTTCCTTACTTTAGCAAAGGAAAACCAGTCTCCTCTTGGCTTATATCGAAATCCTCCGACATTCTTCTTTACAAATTTTCATTTTGTACTTCTAATTAGTGACCGTTGTTTTGTTTTGATCTCTCCCCTCCGTTTCCACGTGTGTCACTTAGGGAGCGGCGCAATTGCGCAAAGCCGACCTCCATCTACGTCACCGCACCGGAACTGTTTCCGTGTGGATTTTGGCGAAGAAGGTTATTGATCTAGGATATTTTTCTTCGTTTCAACCAAACCCGTCAGTCGATTCATAAAGAAGGCGACTTTGTTCACACCCCGGAGACAATGTTGAGATTTTTGTGAAGGATGGTGCAATTTTATTTAACTGCTTTTGGAGTGATGCATGCAACACCCGCTGAGTGCCATGAAACAGCTTGAAAGATCAAAGACCATTTTTAATGTAACTCCGACTGGATTCGTCTGAAAGAAGAAAGTCATATACACTAGGGTGACTTGAGGGTGAGTAATTTATGGGCTAATTTTCATTTTTGGGTGAACTAACCCTTTAAGTGTCAAACTGTTTTTCGGGTCACTGTATTTACAGGTTGGACATGAGCTACAAAATGATATTGAACCGTATGTCATCTGGTACTTACAGATCCACGGTAGCATTTCTTGACATCCTCATATGACAGATCATCTATTAGATGCACCCTGTGATACAAAAATAAATATGTAAGAGGATCTGAAAAATATGAACCTGGATATCCAACATGATTAGTTTAAATGAGAATGTTTTGGTAAAAGCACATTTAAAGGGAACTAAAAGGGACCCCCCAGTCTTATTAACCTCAGGGTGAACTCATGACAGAAAATACATACAAGCTGATGATCCCCAGCCCTCCAAATATGCTCATGCTCAGGCCTGAGGCAGAGGGCTGTCCCATAACATGAAGCTTATGACTCTGACACAAATGAGGATTCCAAACAAGACATTCATGTGACACACGAAATAGATTTTTGCACAGATCGATTTTTGTTAGATATATTTATGAATAAGCTGTTATGCGAACTTCAGTTATGTGGAACAAGCAAGGCTTGTTAACACCTGCCAAATGTGGGTGAAAATCAGGACACAAGGCACACTTTTTGGCTTTTTTTTTTTATGGATGTCAGTGGAGTTCACTGAGTTTTGTGAGGAAACAGCTGATCACTTTATCAATCAATGTGCTTACCATTAATCGTTCATTTTGGAGTAAATTATATTTTGACATTACAAAATAACAAAATAAATGCTGTTTTATTAAAGAAGTCACTGAGAATTGTTTTTATTTTATTTCATTTTATTTGGCTGTCTGCAAACAATGATTCACTGTAGTAAAACTGAATGCCATTTAATCATTCAGAATCAGGTTTAATAATAAATATATTCAAATCTAAGCTGTGATTTTAATAATATCGTTTATTTCTGATATTTTTGTTTTGGCTAGTAGAACTTCTCAATGGCCGGCAACTTAAAAATGTAGTAGTCAGGTTGGCTGGTGAGTGAGAAAGTTAATTTCGAACCTTGGGTATAAGCGTTGAATGATTGTCATTGCCCAATGGTTAAGAGTTGGAGTTAGTAACAACATAAGGGTTAGGGTTTGTCAACTTCTGGCTCAAACAATGGCATGATATCAAGCGGGACCACCAGTATATCTGTCCAATGGCTAACAGTGTGGGACACCTGATGTACTTCACCTTTAAAACTACTCTGCTGCGATGGGAACGTCCTGTAAGTGACACTGGATAAAAATTTCAACTTCAATGACAACCCAGAATGAAATCATGAAAACTATTGACATCAGAAGCTATCAGAAATGAGATTATAAAATCATCAGTCATTCTGGACACTAACTCTCTATATTGTACGGCTCCTCAGAGAAAGAGCTGTGGAAACACAGGCATGTGGCCAAGAGTGCAGCAGAGAGTCCTCTGGCACAAATGCACATCTTCCTTTATCTCACTGTACTGCTGCTGACAGGACAAATGCATCTGTTATGCTTCTACCATCATTCAACTTAACAGGGAACACCACTACACCCACACTCGTGAACAAAAACATGTTTCTTTTCACACATCATTGTTCCTGAGAAGATAATATTATGTCCTCTCAGGCCTCTACTGTTTTCGCTGCACTATGCTGCTGTATCCAATAAAAATGAACATCCGAGTCTATTATAGATGACTCTGTATTTCTTTTGTCGCCATTTCAACAGAGAAACAATGGCTCATGAAGTGCAAACTGAGTTGCGAACATTTGCATGCTTTAATTATATAATAAAAACAAATAGAAATTCCCAGCAGTGTGTCAGTAGTATGTGAAGCACAAATATGCTTCACATATATGTGAGAAGTGTTTTTCAGAGCAACATGTGATGTGGCTTCCTATGTGGTGAGTGAGTTGTGACTATGTTTAGAATGGCATTCTGGGGTTAGTGGCAAATGGCAATTGATTATTGAGTTGTTAACACTTCTTTTTAGAATTAAATTGTTTTGCATAATATTATAGTGTATATGGTCACCATCATGGACATTAGTGTCCTTTCTAACTAACCATATTCAGGGCCATATTTTTCATACTGAAAAATATTCAGTATCCCAGCACATTTTGTAGCTTTAGTAGTACTGAGGCAAAGAAATCTCACAAAAAAGTCATTTTAAAGGAACAGTTTACCAAAAATGGAAATACTCATTCCATCCAAGATGTAGACGAGTCCGTTTCTTTTATCAGAACAGATTTGGAGTGGAATGGGTCCGAAATGTGGAATGGGAATCTTTCAGAGCAATGGATCCTCTGCAGTGAATGGGTGCCATCAGAATGAGAGTTCATGCAGCTGATAAAAGCATCACAATAATCCACAATTAATCCACACAACTCCAGTCTTTCAATTAACGTATTGTAAAGTGAAAAGCTGCATGTTTGTAATAAACACATCTATCATTAAGGTGTTTTAATTTTAAACTGTCACTTTTGGCCAAAATATGAGTCCATAATACATAATAACGTTTCCTCCAGTAAAAAAGTCCATCACCTGTTGTCCTCTCACATCAAAATTCACCAACATATTTGTTTAGAACTGTTTTGGACTGTTTTCTTTTGTAAGTGACTAGATTACATACCTGCAGCTTTTCGCTTCACAAAATAATTGATGGACTGGAGTCGTGTGGATTACTTGTGGATTATTGTGATGTTTTTATCAGCTGTTTGATCAGTCATTCTGACGGCACCCATTCACTGCAGAGGCTCCACTGGTGAACAAGTGTACCAGTCAAATGTAATGCTAAATTTCTCCAAATCTGTTCTGATGAAAAACTCACCTAGATCTTGGATGGCCTGAAGGTGAGTACATTTTCAGCAAATTTAAAAAAAAAAAATAGGCTTGGCTTTGGTATCTGGGATCGATGGCATATACAGACAGTCTGTGTCTCATTAATAAACATTCATTCAGCAGCCTTAAAGTACCTTAAATAAATTCAAAAGTTTCTCTTCGTTATTTAAGCAAAAAAAATTTAAAATCAGAAACCATAATCTGCTGGCAGATATCTTACAAATGACAGCAAAATATAAATAGAAAGATATTACAATTTATACTGTGAGTTTTGTGCTATCCAGACATGAGTCACACACTCTAATTATGCCGGGCTCTGGTGTATTGTGACTGCAGCATGTCACAGTTGCGGGCTCATCTTGGGGAGGTGAGGAGTTACCAGACTGGCAGGGTGTCTGTATGCCCTTGGCTGAGGTTCTGCATAGGCAGACTGATTAACAGCCTAAATGCTTCTAGAGCAAGAATAAGAATATGTCCCAGCAGCAGTGTAAGGTCGGTAATTCATCTAGAAGCAAGTAAAAGGGGACAAAGATCATCAAACTTGGATTTTTACAGAGGAAACACAATACAGCCTTTGTGATACTGAGCTGTTCAGTCATTCTGCCCTGTGGATGTCAGCTCTCTGAAAAAGAACGGATGACTGTGTGAGCACATGATATAGTGCTCAATTAAACCCCATCTGGAAACATTCCTACAATTACACTCAGCCACAGAACAGGCTTACAGCGCACAGCATAAATGAGTACACCCCCACTCCCTGACATAAATATAAAAAGTGTACCCTCACACCGTCCATCAGGCATCAATAATATTTAATCATGGAACAAGACCCTGCGCCCCAAAATCACTCCCGAAACACATGCATTAACAAAATTTATAAATTATAAACGCACAACACACCAAAAATATGCCCAATATTTTCTGTAAGATAAGTAAATTAGCCAATTTTGTTTAAATGAAGGAGTGCAGAAATGAGTACACCCTAGATTTAATTCAGAAAATGTATAATATTCTAGTAATTAGTATGTCCTCCAGAACTTAAAGTATACTGCTCTGACCCTTCTTGGCAGTGAGTGTACAAGTTCATGACACATTTTCACATCTGTCCTGTTTAACTCCTGGAGCACAACCTCCTTGAATGCCCTGGTGTTTAATGGGGAGTTTTGCTCAGTTCGTCTCTACAGAATCCCCCACAGCTGCTCAAGAGCGTTAAGATTGAGTGAAATACATGTCCAATGAAGGAATTTCAACTCAGGAGAATGAATATCATCATTGTCATGTTAAAAAAATGCCCAATAATGCAGGGAATGAGGGGAAGGTAGCATTTTATATTTCAAGTTTTTGTATTACATCACACAGAGGTGTGTAAATTCATGCAAGCATTGATAAAGCACAACTCCCTCACACCTTCAGCACACATTCATCCCTATATAAAAGCTTTACTACCACTGAACGTCACTGTGGGTACCAAGCACTTCTCACTATATTCCTCCTCTAGCAACACCAGAACATTATGGATGCTTTTGGATCCGAAATGATTTAATTGGTCTCTTGAGACCAGAGTATGGATTACCAGAAGTCTCTATTTTGTAAATATGTGCCCTGGAAGAGGTTAAATGAGTTTACTGTGCTTTGGCTACAGTAGGTAGTTCTAGTGGTGACAACAACCATGCATGTCACTTCTGCAGGCTGCGTCATACTCTGTGAGAAAAAGTGTCACTCTTTTCACAGCTTTTGCCGGCTCTGAGACACTTGCATGTTATTTCTCCTGCTCTTTTTCTGGCAAAAACATCACACATCACTAAATTAAAACTTAAATTGAAGACCTGATTATTTCAGGAGCCTAATCACAAGTCCATTGTTTTTGAATGTAGGTGCTACTTCTGCTATATTTTCACACTTAAAACAAAAATTTGGTATTCCTCTTGTACCATTGCCCTCTTTTATGCTAAGAAATAAGTCACCTTGGCAGTTCTCTCCCAAGTGGTTCCACTGCTGCCAGCATTAAGTCTGAGTATGATTCAGTGGGCTATATAACACTTTTAATTGTCAGGAAATTACTTGTCTTTAAAAGTTTTGGTTCAATATACTTACCTGTTGATCAAAAATAGCCTTAAACCTATACACTTTTTAAATTTTTTTTATTTAGTAACTTTGAGGATGGTGTACTCATTTTTGCAACACAAAATTGTATTACTTTGATAAGAAAATCTTATTTTACTGAATAATTTTGGCATTCTTCTTTGGTAATTGATCAAGCAGGCTTGTTGGAACATTACATCTCCAAAGAACCCTAACATGTCTTCTAAGTAAAGAGTAATTGATGAATTTGTTCAGTTTTAGAGGGGGTGTACTCATTTATGCTGTGCACTGTATATAAGACGTGCACTACACATATAATGGAATCTGCCATCATGTGAATTAGTGTTTGAGTCCGTCCCAAAATAAAATTCACTTGTCACTTGTACTATGTGGGGAAAACCCACACCAACACAGGAAGAACATGGAAACTCCACAGAGAAAGGCCTTCTGACTCAGCCGGCACTCAAACCGTGAACCCTCTTGCTGTGAGGCAACAGTTTTACCCGCTAAGACAAGATGCCGCCTGCTAGCATAAACCACAAAATACTTTAAACTTTCAAAATACTTTAAAACCAGAATATACTAAGGTGAAGTTGAGTCTACTTTTACCAGTCAAGTCATAACTTGCCTGAAATGCATGTCATCGTCCTTTGAGGTCTCTGACTGATCATGAGGCGTTAGGAGGCCGACATCTTCAGCCTGATCCTGATGATCACTCATGGTCTTAAGCCTGCAATACACACAAAACAACACATCATACACACTTCTAATAAGCAAACACGAAAATTTAGTCTTATCCCACAGCAAAAGAGCGCCTGCTATTTCTGGGGTACAATTAAAAAAGTGTGATAAATGGACCACTGCTGCACTACTGTCACCATTAACACTGCATGCTGCTTGGGCCTATTCTCTCCCTTGTTATCTTTAATTGGGAAGCTTCATTAGGCTGGAGTTCGAGTCATCTGTGTGTGCAACTGACAGACCGTTTCCTGATTTTGAAGGTCACACCATTTGATCCGCCGCTTAATGCACCCCAGAGACTTAATGCACGCTGCTACGTCGCACATACGCAGCTGGTGTGCTGCACCAGCAAACCGCTTAACTAGCAGTTATGCTGCTGGCATAGTGCTAAATGTATCTACAGGACAGAAATGAGAGGAGGGCAAAGTGCAAGGTCTGCAAACATTCCATGTTTTGAAAAATACAAAGAAAAATACATAGATAAGAGGATTCAATTGCCAGTGCATGATAATGGTAAAGGTACGACAGTTACCCAAATGATGTTTTCTGTGCTTTAAAGGGATAGTTCACCTAAAAATGAAAATTTGATGTTTATCTGCTTACCCCCAGGGCATCCAAGATGTAGGTGATTTTGTTTCTTCAATAGAACCCACATTTGATGAGTTTACTCCAGCGTTGCAGTCTACAGTCGATAATGCATGGCAATGGAACAAATCCTATGAGAGTAAAAAAAAACATGCATAGACAAATCCAAATTAAACCCTGCGGCTCGTGACGACACATTGATATCCTAAGACACGAATACCTAACAGTATTTATATCATATTTTACCTCTAATACCCCACTATGTCCAACTGTCTTTGGGTGCGTGCACAGCATTCGTTGCGTGAGGTGTGTACGCGCTCTGGCGGAGTTTACGTTAATGGGTGTGTTGATATCCAGCTGAAGAGCAATCAACCATAACTTCAGGCGAGCAGGCTCAGAAGTTGGGAATACGTGGAAAGTAACCACTCCCGAATGAGTTCACGTGAGAGAAAGTAATCTTTTAGTTTTAAGCCGGTTCGAACAATCCGGATAAGCGCAAGTAAGAACCATTTTGATTAGCCGTCGTACCTACAATGACTGTGCACTGTGTAAACAATGAGTGACATATACGCGCGAGAGATCACTTCCGGCGCTTGCGTAAACTACACCAGAGTGCGTACACACCTCACGCACCGGATGCCGTGCGCGCACTCAAAGAAAGTTGGACATAGTGGTTTATTAGAGGTAAAAAATTATATAAATACTGTTCGGTTTCTCGCACAAACTGATCGTTACATGTCTTAGGACATTAACGTGTCGTCACGAGCCGCAGGGTTTAATTTTGATTTGTTTGTGCATGTTTTTTTTACTCTCAAAGATTTTGTTACCATTGCCATGCATTATAAGATTGATAGACTGCAACGGTTTGAGTTAAAAATGTTTTGTTTGTGTTTTACTGAAGAAACAAAGTCACCTACATTCTTGGATGCCCTGGGGGTAAGCAGATGAACATAAGATTTTCATTTTGGGGTGAACTATCCCTTTAAGGGGTCATATCACACATATTTAATTATTAATATTTTCTTCATTTTAATTTAGTTTTTCAGATCTCTCTGATCCTTAAAAATGAAGCAGGGCATTTTATGCTGCTGTGCCTTTAATCAGGGCCCCTCTTCTTTCTCTCAATATTAGTGCCTATTTACTAGGCTGTAACATCACAGGATAACTGCTAATCCATTTAGCCAAATCAACTTTAGCCTACAGGCCAGAAGCCTCTCTTAAAGGCACACGGCCAATTTTATGATACCTGGCAACGACACTGATTACGAAACTGGCACATGCTGAAAAAACAAAACAAAAAAAAGGAAGCCTTTTTGCTCTAAACACACCATTTAAAATTGAATTTTGTGTCTAAATGTGTCTAAACAATTAATCTGGTAGTTAAAACCAGTTAACTAATAGCATCATTCAAACTTGAAGCACATACACAAAAATAAAGGAATAAAATATAATACTAATCTAAAATTAATGCATTTTGTCGTTATAATCAGACATACTGTATAGCTAATATAGTATGCCATAAGATACAGCCATAGTAACTTAAATATTAAAATAAAAAATTAGAAAATATATATCTGCTATAATTTGTTAATGTTAATGGTTTACAGAGGGCAATGACAGGAGGTCGGCTGTATTTGTGTAAAGGGCCCTCAGGGGGGTTCACAGCAATAACAGAGAGGCAGCTGTACTGCAGGAGGCTAATGGGCCCATTCTCATGTACATCTGCGGGCTCTAACTGCACCCCAGGCAGTTGACACACAAGAGAGCTTTCTGATGGATACTTTGCAAGCCATTCACACTACATTATGCCATTTTTTGTATCCAAATTGTATTATGGGGACATGAAAGTGAGTTGGAAGACACCTGTGTGATGTCTTTTGTTAGTAACAGTCAGGGTTAAACAATTAAACACTTGGGGAAATGAGGACAGCCGCTCTTTGTTTCATTCTGACAATGCTGGAACACCTTTTCTGCCAAAAGTTACTGCATTTATTGAGGTGTCACCTTATTTTTGATTATGGCTAATACCATCACTACTGGTATTTTGGCAAAAACTGTGATTATTGTAGTAAGTTCTTAAAACACCGAACTCTCATATCTCATGCACATTACATATGGTGACATTATTGTAAAAAATTCAGTGGACTCAGTGGACTCTCCCTGTGAGTGACCTACATTACAGTCTCCTGCGGGCCTGCTCCACTGCCCTTACTATTTATAAACATATAGGCTAGCTCTCTATATAGAGTTTATATGGAGTGGATATTGCTTTGACTAGTTAAAATGACTTATTGCAGAATACAAATATTCTGTCCAGTGTTTGGTACAACCTAAAGGAAAATATCTATGGTGTTTAATTGTGTAGCTAGTAAAACCTACATTGACTTTGTGTACAGTACACAGATCTGCTTAAATTAAAGCTGGTGTGACATGAAATTTAAATAAAGTAATTTTATACTAATCTTCTGTAACCGTCGTGAAATCACTAATGCAGTGCTCGAGCGAATTCCTTTATAAAATGATAGGGCATGTAACATAATAAATATGTCATATTGTTATTTTTTAATTATTTTGTAACTTGGACTACGCCAAACGATTGCCAGGCAACATAGCAACTTGGCACATTAACATAGCTAACATTAATTAACTTAATTAGTGTGCAGTCACAGATGTGCGTAGCATTTTGATATTTCTTTTACAACGGCTTGTACGTGACTCATACTTTGGAATGAAATCTAAATTACTAATTTACTTTTAACAGAAATCAAATGAATACGCATGCATCAAAATCCAAGTGAACAACAATCTAAACCCGTGCGTGCCTCGCGCATTAACATCTGAATTCATAACAGCAGACGTCACTACGTTCGCCAATATAGTGAGTAACGTTAGAGAAACAGCGCTAGTTGACACGTACCTGACGGACAGGAGATATCCAAACCCTCGCTCGACGTGTCCCATAGAGGTATATCAGTGTACATAAACAGCCATCATTAGCGGTGAGTCCGAGGTTCTAAAGGGTCATAAGTGTGATAGTGAGCGCTAGTGTGATGTCTTATGAGAGCTGTAGCGTCAGCAGCATTAGAGACTCGTGCTGTTATTAGAAGCTTCGGGAACTCTCGCCGGATTATGAACTTTCGCTCACACACACACACACACACAGGTTTGTTTTTGTGAAAAGTGGGGACATCCCATAGGCGTAATGGTTTTTCTACTGTACAGACCGTATATTCTATTGCCCTACACCAACCATACCCCTAAACCTACCCCTTACAGGAAACTTTCTGCTATTTCAGATTTTCAATACACTCCATTCTGTGCGATTTATAAGCGTTTTGAAAAGTGGGGACATGGGGTAATGTCCTGAAAAGTCACCTTCTGCTTGTAATACCTATGTCATACCTTTGTCATTATACAAATGTATGTCCTCATTTGTCACAGAAACGTGTACACACACACACACACACACATACACGTCTGGTCAGCTATCCTTGTGGGGACTCTCCATAGGCGTAATGGTTTTTATACTGTACAGACCGTATATTCTATTGCCCTACACCAACCCTACCCCTAAAAGGAAACTTTCTGCATTTTTAGATTTTCAAAAAACTTAATTCTGTATGATTTATAAGCTTTTGTACCCGTGGGGACCACAATTTAGGTCCCCACCGTGACACGAGTCCCAGTGAGTCTGTGTGTAGTCAGGTTTAAGTCCCCACCAGAATATATAAACCAGTACACACACACACCCACACGTTATACAGACTGACTGACGATGTAGAATCTGAACAAAACCCAATTGCTCGTTAATTTTCCCAGTCCAGCCACTTTAGACAATGGCTGACAAATTCTTATAATGATTCATGTCCTATGCAGACGTGTATGAAAATTAGTTTAGCACAAGAGAGGCTGTATTTGAAATGTTTCATGTAAGGTAGCCTACTGTCAAAGAAAACATACCATTTTTTTAAAAATAAGATTATTCCATTTAGTAGTTGTTGGAAATATTTCTACCTTGTTTTGAAACCGAGATAACAAATGTGCATAGTAAAGATTGTGTAAATGAAAAAAATCCAAAGAGATGTAGGCCTAGGTTACACAGGAAAGCAGATCAAATCCAAAGTGAGAATGCACAAAATTTGAGAACTGCTAGTAATGAAGCGCACACAAGTACAGCCTAAATGAAAGGGGGCATTCACAGTTTGACGATGAACACAAACTACACGGAGATCAGTTTTTAATAGCTTAAAGTTCAGCATTAATAGGCTAACAGAGAGTACACATACTATTGTGGCATCTGAGCAATCAATTCATTATAAAACACAAGACTCTTGAGGCAGTCTGGGAGAAAAATGCATTGTGGTCTCACCGGTCACGGGTGCGACAGGTCCTGGTGCTGTGACCATGTGGCTCAGGCCCCTCCGCTGAAGGAGCCTCAGAACTAGCTGCGTATATAGTGCATCCCATGAAATCCCAGCTGTCCGATGCAGACTTGCTAAGCAGCAAGAGGAAAAGTGTACTTCCATGCCCTTGCAGGATATCAGAGGAAAAGTTATTGCCTCAGCATCTCCCTGCCTCCCTCCCTCCCGTCCCCCTAACCCCTCCCTGCAGCGATAATCAGATTTTATATTTACACTCAACAAAATCATCCTCGCATAATCTCCACTTCTGCATCACATTGCACATAAAAAGCGCTCTTTGTTAATGACAAAGCCCTTTACAAAAGCTGAAAGGGCTTTATGTTTCTTACTGTGCAAATACTCAAGATGATTCAAAACAATTACCCTTTCAGACATTTCATTGTCATATGACTGTCTTAACAGCATTAGAGTAATATTAAGTCAGGTGAATTAAAAAGCTAAGGATTTGGAATTTCATGCATCCAAGATATTTAATGGTGAAGCTTTGCAATATTTCCAGCAATTGAGCCGGTCATATTTATAAACGTATAAGCACTAATTTTTAAATGGTTAACAGCATTCCCACAGTAATGGAAATCTTGGAAATATCAGAGAATTCAAAATAAACGAGGCCTGGATATACCATGGAAAATAATTCTTAAGTCAATGACAGTTCTACAGTGCATTTTCTAGCATTTCATTGACTGTAAATTGCATAAACTCTATGAAAAGCTTTATTAACATTATCCAGAATTCATGAACGATTAGGGAAAGTCATTAAGATACATTGGTTAAACATTCTAGAAGGAATGAATAGAATAAATGAAATAATAATAAAAATGAAAAAAAGAAACTTGATAGAGTGGAAGTGGGTGTCCTCTAGTGGTAACTGGATCTTACAGTGTTCAATATGATTATTTACCTGAAAAGGGTCTTCTGTTTTGAAAAAACAAAATAAGATGACAAAAACCTTTTTATTGAAAAGCAAAATTAAAATCATTTTTTAATGATTATAAAACAGAAGAGAGCCACGCAAGGACAGATATGATTGTCTCATAAAAAGATTTATTTATTTTTTTTGCCTAAATGTACAAAGGCAAGTTACAGTATTGTATAAAAAAAGAAACGTGGTAATGTACACTTTACATAAGAGAAACAGCCCAAGAAAGAACAGGAGGAATTGGGTGATACAGGGAGAAAAAAAAAAAGATTCCAAACAAAGCCATTCAAAAAAAAAGTAAACATTCTTTAAGTACCGGGGCCTGATACTTTGTGACTAATTGTCTTTTGAGAAACACTTGGGATGAAGCTCAACTGGAAAAAGGTGGTAGTCCATCGTGTAAATGACGCGAAGCATGCAATAGTGCACTGCATCCTCTCTCCAACAAATCACAGCATGTCAACTGAGCACCATTTGAAACTAGCACAAAATGCATGTGACAAATTTCATGATCCGTACTGAGATTCTTTCCAAATTTTTCAGGTTTGAACGCATGACAATTCAGAAAGTTGTTGTGTGTGACTCAAACATCCCAATGTACCTAATACCAAATGACATATTGATGAATATATTGGATGTGTAACTTAAAGCCCATTTCTCTCAGTATTCAGTGTACTGCTGTTGTTGCTTTTTTCATTGTGACTTTACACATGAGAGTTACCGTAATCCTCCGAACACCTGTCTTTCGTCTCATTCTAGCAGAGCCTGTTAAAATCTACCTGCTAAAATCACTTTGTGTGAAAATATGACAAAATATCAGCAGCAAACGACCAGGGAACCGCCTGAGATCTACCGAGAGCGTCTAGTTGAGATTTTGGATTGAGAGACTCCAAAGACTCATTTAAGAGTTTCACGGACCTAGTGAATGTTAAAAAACCAGCAAGCATTGTGACGGCGAGCCAATACAAAGCTATGGAAGATAAAGCAGAGGACAACACCGAAGAGGAAAAGAAAAACACACCCTAGCGACAGATTTCGAAACAAAACAACAAAGTAATCGGATGGTTTCTTGATTGCATTTAAAACAGTTCCTCTGTACATCATATACAGACATCACACAGTGTGCGCAACCAAGAATATCGACAGCGTTTGGTGCAAAACCAGTTTGCTTTGCCTGAGGAGACACTGTTTAAAGTCACATTTCTAGTGCTATAATACACCATGCTGGACGACACGTGAAATACACAGAGCATGATGGGCTATGAAAGCATGTTCGGGGTCAAACGCTCACTTGGTTTCATAAAATACGCTGGATTTATCACAACACTTCCACAATAAGTGTTCAGGGATAGAGAGGCCCCATGCAAGAACTTCAGAACAATTAGAACAAATCTACTGGGCCTCTGGTGTCACGCACCCCATACCGCAGAACGGCCACCACGTAAGCGTCTCTTTAAAAGAACTTACTATACCTTGTCACATTAACAAACATTCATTTTAAGAACCATAGCGATAAATCAGAAATTCTGTTTGCGATGAGGTAAGGTAGCCAAGACGGGAACGAGGATATTCAGATTCAAGTTGAAGGATAACCAAGTGGAATCGAAGAGAAATCCCTGGAGTAAACGGACCTCAGCCAGTGATGTTCTAATGAAAAAATGTGACGGAACAGTGCTCACTGAAATGATATATATCGCAAATGAATCTGGAAGTGAAATGTCTTGCTGAAAGCAGATGCGTGAGGGCAGTCATGGCTTCTTAAAATGGTTTCCTGGATTTGCTAGTCCACGGGAAGCTGGATGATACTGCTGAACATGGCTAAAACACAGCATGATGGTTACCGGAACACAGTACAGTTTTAACTTACTGGTTCTAAGAACGGAACTTTTTTGAAAAAAGTAATAATGATCAAATAAAACATTGATGTCATTCTCGGTACATGGAACCATGCTGATGATAGAGAAGAGAGACTTGGAAAAAGATTAAAAAATCATGAGGGAAAAAAACAGAGCAGTCTTGAGGCATGTTGCAATGAGAACCATTTAGGAACCACTGCTGTTGCTAGATAATATCTGTAGCTTTCACTGGTGGTATCTAGAGAACAACAATTCAAAAACCGTGGGACAAATTGATTTTTTTTCAGTGACGATGCCAACTAAAATAAAAAAGGGAAACAACTTTCGTTATCTCGGTGTGATAAAACTATTTTCAGTCTTTGTGTTCTTATGTCCCCTCGAGCCCTTGCCTCTTGTCTGGCCACAGCCTGCATCGGGTGAGCGGAATCACAGTCCTTGCTTTTCAATCATTCCTCACCAGTTCACAGGCACAGTTCAGTGGCCAGCTAGGCTTTGAGCAGGGCAGGATGGCTTTGAACCTTGTCTCACAGTCTGTAGTGGGGTACGAGGTACAGATACTAGGAAAACATCAATCTGCCACACATTCCGGCAGAAAAACTACAAATATAGAAACACCATTCAACTGATGTCTAAATGAACTCCATATACTTCCCCATGTGATCCAGTCACATGATTATTTGTAAAGAAGGGCGAGACCATCAGGTTTCCCTAAAGAAAGAAAAGAAAACACAAGAGAGCACTGGTTAGAATACAGCATAAGGTCAATCGGATTTGGCTATTAAATGAAATCTATAAACAGTTAACTATTATAAATGTAAATATATTATAAACATATACATAAACTAATAAAATGCATAACTGATGAAACATTATAAAAATAAAAAAAAAGCTATATTATAATAACATTGATCATTTATTATAAAACGTCTCCCCGTGATGTTATTACATGTTTCTCCACCAGAGAACACTATAGGCTTCTGATGTGTTAGCAATGCTGCCCTCCTAAAAGTGCTAGCCTCAATCTAGGGGGCCTTAAATAATCATAATGCTCTGAAACAGATGGTGTTCTACAGAAGCTTTAAAGAGAAGGGGCTCAAAGCAAGTGGAACAATTATAAAGACTTCTTTGTAAGCTTGGGTATCAAAAAAAGCTTTTACATTGCACATGACATGAAAGCAGAAATGGGGATACACATCCAACTACTGTGGTCAATTTTCACTGTGATTAATGTGATTCACTCGCTTGTTTGGCCACAATCCAACCCTCCTGCCGGCTTTCCTTGATCTTTGTTTTCTCTTACCATTCTCACCTCCGTGCTGGTGGGTAAAGGGAATGGGCTGAGGCTTGCTGACTGGCAACAATCGCTGACGATGAAAGGCCTGCAATTAAGGAACATCCAGTAAAGATGTTGTTTACTCTCAGAGTTTTCTTTGTGGAATTGGCACAGTTTTATAGCAGCTATAGGCACCTTTTTCTCTCATTTCAGTCAAGATTTGGGGAATTGATATGACATTCTAGGCAGGCTTTGTGAGCTTCACCTACAACCATCTAAAAACATTCTGAATTTTCATACTTAATTTTACAAGTTAATGTGAAAGAGTACTAGACTGCTGACCTGTGGCATAAGACAGATCGTACTGCCCGGCTACAAGTGGATAGCCTAGGTGGTGGTGGGGTGGCATTATGCGTTGGGAAGGAGATGAACGCGGTCGATCTAATTCTCTCTCCCTCTCTCGTTCTCGGTCGCCTCCTCCTCGCTCCCTTTCATGCTTTTCGGCAACAGTGGGCGATTTGCTCTTGTACTGGTTGGCGTGTTGGTGTAGCATGTCCAAGGCTTTGGACTCTGAAGCCGACTTGCTGCTGACTGTGGGGCTGGAGCGAGATTTCTCTCCCTCTTCTCCACTGCCCATTTTACTGCCGTAAGGGGAGAAAGGGTATCCCGCTGGCAGATAGGACCCTAAAGATAGATTAGAATACCATACTGTTTTTCTAGTTTATAAGAGTGCTATTATGTACTTTTTCAGCACATTAAGGCTCAAATCATGCTTTATGCAAGTACATGAATGCCAACACTTCCAGCTACACAAGCTCGATTTTACACGCAAGACGACTGCACACTCAAAATGTGTCTTCCAAGCAATCCTTTGCACCTTTCTGTACTTGTTGTTCAAACCGTGCAAATCAATCGTTACACAACAAAGTTTACTAGTAAGTAGGCACTGTTGTTTTTTTAAGGACAATATGCTAATAATAGTATATGAATATCACCATTCAGATGTTATTATTTGTCTTACCTGGGTAGTTCTGCATCATGACGGAGGACATGCCTCTGTATCCAGGATGGCTGGTATCGTAGCTTTGCCCAAAAGGATATCCATGCATGTAATGTAGGTAGGGTTGGTGCTGTGGTAAGGGGGAGCTGAAAGGTATATGGGCATTGGGCCGGGCATCTTTCCCTCCACTTCGCTGGTCCTCAGCGTAGGGAGGACATGGACCATCAGTTCCATCTTTAATATCTTTTTTGGAGCTGCTGTCTTTCGGCCTAGGCCTCTCATCTTTGCCTTTTCTGTCCCGCTCCCGGTCTCGGTCCTCATCTGGCGGTCTCTGACTGTCAGGGTACTGGAGACAGATAGAACTTAAAGTTATGGTTTTGAGAGGTAATAAAAAAAGTGAAAAAAAGTGAAGTGACATGTAGCCAAGTATGGTGTACCATACTTGGAATTTGTGCTCTACTTTTAACCCATCCAAGTGCACACACACACCAGGTGTAGTGGGCAGCCATTTTTGCTGCAGCACCCGGGGAGCAGTTGGGGTTTTCAGTGCCTTGCTCAAGGGTCTCACGCAGTCGTGGTGTTGAAAGTTTAACACAGTGTGGTCATTCACTCCCCCCACCGAGACTCGAACTTGCGACTTTTGGGTTACAAGTCCGACTCTCTAACCATTAGGCCACGACTGCTAAGCTTACCCTTATGAAATTGTGTTTTTACATTTTAAAATACATTCTCCCAATAGTAATCAAAGACCAGATGGGTCTTGCATTTCACATTAGAAGACTTTAATTGTGCTTGTTTTTGTCCGTTTCAGAGTCCCTGGTCACTATATGACATGAAGGTGAGTAAAAGATGTCTACATTTTCATCTGTGGGTGAGTTATCCCTCTAGCCTGCAAACTGTGCAGTCATTTTGTTCAAGAATCACATGATTGCCTCACCTGTCTGTACCACATGGCTTGCTCCATATCCAGCCTGGCAGACTCCACACTTGCCTTTGAGTCATCCTTTCCATGATGGCCAGCTTCACTGAGCTTCATTTTAAGCCCTTCAGCCTGCTGTGGCTGCAGCTTAGCCTCCTCCCCTTTAGGGATGATGACTGTCTTGGCAGGTTCAGAGGAAGTGTCTCTCTGCTTGCCAGGGGCCTGTGGCTTTCCCAGGTCTGAAAGGCTTGGGGCTTTTGTTAGGCTGGGAGGAACAGGGCCCTTCTGTTTCCAGTCCTCCTTCAGAGAGGCCTCCCTGTCCTTTACACCTGAATCAGGCTTTTTCTCAGCAGACCTCTGCTGCTCAGACATGAGTCTTTGCCTTTCCTCATACTGCTGCCTGTAGCTTGGATTAGTGTTCATGAGGTGGTTGTGATAAACCTGATCTGGGTATCCATATGGGGGGACGTAGTATTGGTTGTAGTAGAGTGGCTGCATGTACATATTGGAGCGCTGCTGAATGACAGAGGCTTGCTGCTGGTGTGGCTGACTTGAAGCGATCTCAGCTTTGCGCTCATCCTGCACGTCCACCTTCATCTTCTCCTCTGGCGATTCTTGCTCATCTTCCTTCTTCAGTTTCACAGCTTGCCCGTCCGGCAGAGGCCCACCAGCAGTAGCGCCACTGGGGCTAGAGTGGGTGTAACTGGGAGAGTAGTAGTTGTCATAGCTAGCATAATATGCAGAATCCTTAGAGGATGCCTGAGAGGGAAATAGTGCCTTCTTCGCACCGTCCCTGCCTGACTGATCTTCCGCTTTACCTTTGGCCCCTTCCATTCTGCCTTCCCCATCCTCCCCGGCATCAGATATGTCAGAGTATGCAGGGCTGTTTGTCTTTACCGAGGAGCTATCTGCCCCATTCTGGGTGACGGCGTGAAGGGGAGTGAGAGGCTGTCCGCTGCTATCCACACGACTGGCCACCCCGATGGATGGACTGGGAGCATTATCCGTGAAGCTGTATATCTTATCCGCCTCCGCCTTCATGCTAGCAAGGCGGCTTTGATGAGGGTCTGAGGAGCCATTGAGATGACCCTCACTCCTGCTTCCTGGGTCAGAGGACTCAGAGTATGGGCTTTTCCCCTCTTCAGTTTTCCCACTCTTTCCTGGGAGCTTGGGACTGTCTGCATCCTTGCCCAAATCTTTCTTTTTCTTGTCTTTTTTCTTTTTGTCCTTGGAGCTGCTCAAAGCTGGATTAATTGGCGACGAGTCCCCAGTTACACCCAACTTAGACTGAATGCCTTTTAGCTGGGGGCTCTTGGGAATGCCCTGCAACAGGTTGGCCATCCCTGGAGGATGGTTGGGGCTTCCACCACTAAATGATGTTGGCTGCAAAGAGTACAACTGCTGAGAAGGGAGGGATGGCGCCATGTGGTCTTTTTTTTGTTTTTTTTTTTTTTTTTTTTTTTCAGGTCTGGAAGACTTCATGTTTTTATGGGACAGCTTGTAAGACTGACATTGCCTGCTTGGCTTTTTGGACCTTCCGTCCTCCATGCCGTCATTGCTAGCCTCATCAGCAGTGACACAAGGCCCCTCCTCACAACCCTCCATAGGTGTGCCACAAACATCTGTTTCAACATCACCATTCTTTTTCTTTGACTTGGGACCAAACTTCCCAGGAGAAGGAGATGGACTCTGAGCATCAAAACCTCTTCCTTTGGGTGTGACAGAACGTGCTGGGGAGAGAGAGCCTTTCTGTGTAATCGAAGCTCCGTTGCAACTTCCTGGCTCTGGGTGGAGAGAGGATTCTTCCCCATATTCGCTGTCACCGTCCATGTCCAACTTAATATCGTCATCATTATGAGCACGAGCCTGGTGGTACTTCAGGCCATTGATGTGCTTGTACTTTTTGTTGCAATTGGGATGTGGGCAGTCAATCAGTACAGGTGAGGGACAGGTTCGGTCTAAAGGAGGAGGAAGGGACTCAGTTTTGATGATGGGAATTGGGAGTGCAGAGGAGGTCATTCCACCATTTGAATTTGTGCGCATACGCTTGTTGCCTTTAGAATCCTCAGAGCTAGAGTTGGGCTCCATGTCTGATGCAGGTTTGTTCTTGCGCTTACTGGCTGAGGAGGGACTGGCTTTTATGTCCTCTGTGTTGCTATTGGGCGGAGTCCTGCGCTCAGAGGAGTTTTGGTTTACGCGCCGACCCTTGCTGTTGGAACTTGCTCTGGTCTTGCTGTTGTTGCTGCCCTTATTATCAGACGAGTTGCTGTTCTCGTTGACTGGGGTGTTGCTATTGGGTCGCATTCTTTTACCACGGCCACGTCCGTTTCTCATTTCTAGGTCACTTGTGGGAGACTCGCAGAACCTTTAAGAAAAATAAAGATTATTTACAAGATCTTCACAATTATGGTAATGATAATAATTTGGTGCGATGACACGGACTAAATTAAAGGCTGTCAAGTGTCTAAAAAGATCAATTCGATGAAATTTGGTAAAATATAGAAAAAATCCTTTACACGTTTAAACCTCTAAAAACATGCTACTGATACTTTTTCAATTTCAGCAATTAAAACACCAAATAAGTGCAACATTTAGATTTGTACTTTCAGCACATTTCATATAGTGTGTAACTATTAACACTTTAGCATATTTAAATACTACTAAAATATAAGCCTTTAATAATAAAGTCATTCTAAACGACTTGATTTAAAAAGATTTGGATATTCAAACTATTAAATTAAATAAACTCATACTATTTAGATTCATGCATCCAGTCAGAGGTGGAATTCTATTCTTATCACCTGATAGGCTTGGTGATGTGTATGTTTTTAATAGTGTGCCTCATCCCTAAGGTTTATGATGATACACCTGGCTTACTGCTAGTCCAGAGGGAGTACTGATGTGGTAGGAAGGAAAGGGGACTGACAAGCAGAGACTCGTATCCTAGGGAGGAATATATGATTTTCTTGATTTGATATGTTAAAACACTTCACATACCTTGGAGGAGCCCAGTCATGACGGGTACAATCCAAAAGTGTTCCAACATACGTTTTGTTCCGCCAAGTAACATTGACCACCAACATACCTGTAAAAGATAAAGAGGACCCTTAATATAATGTAAGAATATCGCCGTTATCTATACAGAGACTCAATGACACAATAATACTGTACAGTTATAATGTCAGTTTTCTGATTCATGAGCACTACTCATCTGGTTGCTTCTCCACCTCATTACCAATATTCCACACACAGTCCTTGCAGAAGCCACAATTCCCATTTAAATAGTGCAAATGGAGGTTTTCTAAGGCCAGCACTCTCAAAGCAGCCCTGCTATTTTTTACTGTGCACTTCATGATTACACCAGCTAAAAGCTGTAAGGAGCCAAGTGTGCTGTTTCTGGGAGGAAAATTGTTTGATGGTGTCCTCCATCTGACTTTGCAGTACTGTGAGCCGCCTCTGCAAATGGTTTAGCAATTGTGTGAAAACAGCTGAAGCAAATGAAAATGCTTGCGTCTGGCAGTGATTCAGAGGTTTTGCTACAGAAGCTCGGACAGGTAAATGCTGGATATTTCTGTGATTTTGCACTACCATAATAGCAGGCAAAATCAATAACACATTACAATTATATGCCCTTAATAGGTCATGAGAGGCAGAATAACCTTGATATGACTTCAGTCAGGCTAATAAATTTAAGATAAGCCATTATTATGTTAAATTTTGTAAGTATACTGAAACTTCAGTTTACTACTTAGTACACTAAATGAACATTTTAAAATTAAATGAAATAAACTAAATCTGCAGAAAATTGCTTTTTAAGAAGGAGTGTCTTTTTAGTAGTATGGGATATTATATATTTTTTTATAAATAATAAATAAATAATGAACCTTGTTTTCCACCAAACGTAGTGTGGGCATCCAAATGTGAAAGCTGAATTCATGAACGTTCGTTTGAAAAATGTCAGTGGAGGTCAGTCGAAGAGCACATTAGCGGGGGCCCCTTCCTATTTCACTTGCAGTCATTAGCGGTTCTCTGGCCACCTGTCTGAACCCAGGCTAAATGAGGCTAAATGGCCGGCGTTTCACCTTTGATGCCCTTCAGTAGCCAAAGTGGAACAAACAGAAGCTTGGCATGTGCACTGCTGCACTCTTACACTCCATTAAAAACAGCTCTATTGGAGTTTAAAGGCTACACCAGGTCTACATAGATTTGTCAAGATTGTTTTTTTTAGCTGGACAGGCAAGGAGACCAGCTTAACCAAGCTAAGACCAGCAAACCATCTTAGGCTGGTTTAAGTATTTCCCATCAAGTAAAGGGCGCATTTGCCGACAGCTATGTTCATTATTACATCCAACAACAGAACACCTCAATCGCTTAGGAGTCATTTTTGCCAACATCTGCTCCGGCGTGATGAAACAATGGGCTGAATGATGACAGCTCACTCACCCCCCCCCCCCCCCTCCCCCCCCCCCCCCCCCCCCCCCCCCCCCCCCCCCCACCGGGGGATCTAAGGTAGACGCCATTCCAGTCTGTGAGGAAATACTACTGTCAATCAAACTATCGTGGGAGGGGCCTGTTTTTGTGACGCCACACAAATGGGCATCTAGATTTGTGCCGGTATTCGGTAATGCGATATATCCCGGTAATGAATATGCACGATATTGTATAGTCGGCACTTCTAAAATACCGTGACTATTATTATATTACAAATTATCAGAATTTTGAACGCCATTTAAGAATACTGTTCTCAATTCAACTGGTCAAAAGCACACACACCGCGGTATGCTTGCCGTGATGAAAGACACCTGCGCACTCTGAGTAACACAAGCCGCGACGAGACACACATGGGGGAACATGTGAGAGAGCGCTGGAGAAAGTGGCACTTTCCTCCTGACAGCAGATGGCGGCTAAATGTAGAGAATTAATACTAATAATTCTGTTAAATGCACGACGGACGAGGAACCCCCAGAACTAAAGCAGCTGCACTACTTCTTTTCTGAAGCGTGTTTAAATGATTTAAATAGCCGTTCAGATTTGTGTATTGGCTATGATGTTCATCACAGCGCCTAATACTTAAATATTTAGACTTAATAGACTTTTTTTTTTCAAACTTTTTTACATTTTAATCTGACTACAACATGCCCTAGATATTGTTAGAAAGTGTTTTGATTCTTTATTGTTCATCACACTTTACATTAGGGCTTCATTAGTTAACATTAGTTAATTCATTAGTTAACACAAACTGCCAATGAAAAATTCTTCTGAACATTCATTAATCTTAGGTAATTACAATATTTAATAAAATCGAAAATTGCAACTGTGTTATTAATGAGCTAACATAAACTAAGACTTGTATTTTTTAAGCAAAGATTAATAACTTCTGTAGCAAAATGTAGCTATTGCTCAATGTGAATGTTAATGCATTAACTAAGGTTAACTAATGAGGTCTTATTGTAAAGTGATACCTATTGGTCTTTATAGATCTTTGCACTTTAATCTGTGTAAAACTTTTATCTTTATACATTTTTCTGTATTGCTTTGTTTTTAAATGTTCAGTTATTTTTGTTATTAAACCTGTTATACTGTATTACGACAGCACTTAAAAAAAAAAAAAACGAAATTTCAATATTGTGATAATACCGTATACCGTGACAAAAGCATTAGCAATTAATCGCAACATGAAAATTTGATACCGGCATATCCCTACAGGCATCTGAGATCGGCTCGATTTGAGAAAGGGGTAAAGATTTTAGTAGATAAAAAAAAAAACACTGGGTGGATTTTTATCATTACAGGGTGGTTGTGTACACACACTGCCAACACACATTTCAGTTCCACAACACTGTAAAGGTGCATGTAGCATCCTATGACCCCTTTAAAAGAACAAGAACCTGAAATCATCAGGAGGCCGGTTTGATTGAGTTTTATATAATATACATGCACTTTATTGACCCCACAGTGAAATCAAGGAATAGCCAAGTACGCAAATTCAACGAGAAAAGGTCATGACGAAATCAGCGATGTTTTACTTAAACCAAAATGTAATTCCGGCAATAAAATAGCACATTGATCCATTAGCTTGTTGAGGTGTCCCTGGAAAGAGGGCTGAATCAGGATACTGGTATATGAGCCATGCTGTTTGGCACGATTGTGTATGCTGGCACTGAGCCCTTCATAGTCTGTGGGTGAGGGCATTCTGGGCTCTACTTCAAGAGCAATAAACTTTCAGAAGATTTAGGGCTGACATTTGGAGGCATCAGCATGCATGGCTTGTGAGAGTGGATGCCACACCAACACAACCCTAGTCTGCTTCCAGCGTCCTGCAGAGGGGATTTGTGTCAGACTGAGGCCTAGAAATATTGCTCCAATCTGCCTCTGACTGTTTCATCATGAACCGAGAGCTGTCTGCCCTTAACCTCCTGCCATTCTGGGATTCACGCACTGAGCTGAAACATGAGCAAGTTGATATGTCCATCCACAAATAAAAGGTTGCAGTACACTAGATAAGATTTCCACACTGGGCTTTGGCTGAAGTAAAGCATGGCACTGTTGATTTGAGGAAGTCAGGACACTGCGACTCAGCAACAACTTGATCCTCAATAAGTCATGGAAGATGGATGCTCCGTACTAAAAGCTCAGCAAGCTTCCTAGGCAACATTTGTCGTTTTACTAGGTGCTCTCCTGACACAAATGCCACTCTAAATTATGCTCCCCTACAAGATAGCTTGTTTTTGGACAAATTCTAAGGTAGCACTGCATGCATCCTTAGTGGATGCGACAAGTCATGCATTTCAATGATTTGAAATAAAACTACGTGGCATGTATTGTACAACTATAATACAATATATTTACAGCATCTTAACAAATTAAATAAAAATGAAGCAAAACACATTTTTTTATTAATTATTTTGTAGACTAGTGTTTAAATAATCTTGTTGAATTTTATGCAGAAAAGGTACATCATCTGGCTCTGATCTAAGTTATTAGAACACACTTTGTTTAATTAGAGTACTGGGTTCTTAGCTTAGCAACATGATAAAGTAAAACCAGAAATAGTATGAGGAGGAGATCGATCACTTATAGAACAATGAATAAGAGAATACAATGCTCAATATAGCGGCTACATAAATGGAAGTCCTGCCAATCGCCTTTGATAGTTTAGTTAATCTAGAACCTAAAATGTACAACCTAAAAATGTGAAATGAGCTAAAGAGGATAAATCTATAATCCCACTGTTGTCCGATTTTATTACTGATTCATAATATGCTATAGAAATGTTATCTTGCAATCTTCAATTCAATTGAATTAGAGCTGAACATGTCTGCCTATTGCCTACACAGAAAATGGGTTTTGAACAAAGCTGGACAATCTGGAGAATTCCATTCCTCCCAACTTAAAAGCATTTTCCAAAGTATTGCTTTAGCATTTATTGTTTGAACTGTCCTACAGGCAACACACTATTATTAGTGATAGACAATTTAAATAAAAAATTAAATAAAAGCATGGCAATGTTGTGGGGTTTCTAGATCTCTATAGGCCAGCTGCACTGCATATTTTAGGCATCTCATTTCTAAATACTTTAGATCTTAGAGCAGCCTTCGAACAAGCTAATGAGTTAAATTAGGTGTGCTTATAAGGGAGATCCAAAATAAGAAATGGACTGACTACCACTGTAGTGATTCCAAACAAGTCGAATGGGTGCTCAATCTTTCAAGTTGAGTTGATGACTACGAGTTGAACGTCACCACCACAAAGTTGCAATTACCAGTAGGAAACTAAGGAAAAGGATTTTAAGCCCTGTGATTCCGACTTCTGAGTGTGGAATGTCAGTGAGAAAACATGTTGGACGCAACGGATGCAGCATCGGTATTGATGGTAAATTTGCTAAAAATAATGACTTTATTTTTTCATTTAAAATAAATCTAAGTGGCATGTACAAAATACCATTGTATTGTACAAACTATAATAGAATATATGGTAACACTTTCTATGAAGCCCGTATTTATAATACATTATAAGGGTGTTCTTAAGGCATTATAATGAACGCATAATGCATTATAAAACAACTTATAATATGTTATATCAACTCATGAATAATCATAACAGTTATAATGCATCATAATACTTAAGTTTAAGAGTATGATTATTTATAACACACAATGAACACCATATTAAATCTACTTCATTTACAGAATAATGGACTGTATCATATCTTGACATTGTTTATTTAAGATCTGCACAGTATCTTACTACAGCTTGTGAGTGGTTAGATGTTGAGTGTTATTTGAGTGTTTCCTGTGGAGCTAATGTTAATTCATTGATGTGAGCTTTATACTCGGACTGAAAAAAATGCAATGTTTTATATGGTTACATTTTATTTTGATGGTCCCCTTAATCAATCGATTATAAGCAACTTGGCAACTACATGCCAACTAACTCATTAGAGTATTAGTATGCTCAAGAATGGTAGAATCTAGTATGGTAGAATAAGTTGACGTACTTGCAAAGACACTTATAGTCAGTTTATCTGTTGGTTGACCATCAAAATAAAGTGTTAGCAAATATTTACAGTAGCAGACATACTAATACTCTAATGACCGCTAGTTGATATGTAGTTGCAGAGTCACTTATCAACAGCTGTTTAAGGGGTACCATCAAAATAATCAAACTGATATTACAATAAAAATAGTTCAAAGCAAATGTGTCATATTACACATTCATCTGATCTGATATCTGATCTTATGGCTGTTTGAGAGAAAAAAATATTATTATTATTATTACTACTTATAAGTGGTCTTTGACCGCTTTAAGTAGCATAAGAAAAATGGCAAGATATGAGACTTATAATACATTATAACTATGAGAAATATAATCCATTATAAAAGTGGATGCAACGTGTTCATAAATCATCATACTCTTAAAAGCTATAACCACAAATAAGTAAATATTATAATATATTAAAACTGTTCTTATGAATATTCATGAGATGATACAACATATTATAATGTTTTTTTATAATGCATTATGCATTCATTATAATGCCTTAAGAATACCCTTATAATGTATTATAAATACGGGCTTCATCGAAAGTGTTACCGAAATTATATTTACAGCACTCGATATATTACACATAACACACCTGATACGCATTTTTTAATTCATTATTTTGTAGAGCTAAAAAATCTTGTTGAATTTTATGCAGAAAAGGTACATCACCATCTGGCTCTGATCCAAGTTATTAGAACGCACCGGCGGTCATTATTACGACTTGAACGCAACAATAGAGATCTACCAACCTGCAAAGTTAACTCTAACACACCAGTAACTTTTAACAAACCCTAAAACCTTCATCATCAGGTGTGTTTGATTAGGGTTGGATCTAAACTCTGCGGTAAGGCAGATCACATTCGCACATTGGCAGTGTTAGGACTTAGCAAGTCATCCTTATGAGAAGTGTGGGTGGACTGTCTGCACCATCTTTAAGAGAGTGCAGCACAGTGGAAAGACATCTCTAAGTGGTTGAGAGATGTGTTCCCTGCCACGGGATCTTGCTGCTCTACTTTCCACCCACAGAAAATATCACCACGATACAGATCTGCCCAACACCCCGATGAGAAAATAATAACACATCAAAAGGAGAGATGCACACCAGTGAAACCATCCCAGAGAGAGCGAGAGAGGGTGTGGATAACACCTGCACGCCAATGGTTCCCCCTTTATAAAGTGAAAGAGCAGATGAATTGGAGCCTTGTGTTTGGGACCAGTCCTGCAAAAAGATTGAGCTGATGTTGTGGAAGTGTGGCACTGCTTGGGCAGGGCTGTGAATGGAAACACAAACGGTTCTGTTTTTCTCTCCATCTTGACCCTTCAACTACGTTCCCTCTCGTATGTCAGAGACACACACACACACACACAAGTGGCCACAGAGGAGCAGGGTGAATCAGACACACTGTGCCCATGGCAAGAGGAATAGAAAACACTTAGACAGCCAATGCACTCTGAATGCTGATGAGGCAGCCCTTTATATGGTGGCACTGGGAGGATGGCAGCAGGCAGAGTGTGGGCGGCACATACTCCAATGCCAACCCATAGACTAGATCTGCTCTCATTTAGGGATTTGAGGGAGATTTTTTCTTTTCATGCTCGACAATCAAGATTGAGGATGTGGAGAGTAGAACACACTGATGTTTCTGCAGTGGGCTATGATTAGATGGGATGAAAAAAAAATCAAACCTACAGAATCTGTACAAATCCTGCTAGAATAAATTCATCTGCAAGCGTAAAGGCACCATGTACTGCTCTGGTTAAGAAGCTGTTAACAGAACAAGGGGCTGAAATCATTAAGAAGCAGGTGTTTTCAACTAAGATATATAGGATAGATGTACTTTATTGATCCCTGGGGGGCAATTCAGGAAGAGACTAATATGTAAATGAGGACAGGAACAACTTATTTTGGTATTTGTGTACTGTAAAAATTACTCTTATAAGTACTCTAACAGAACAGGCAAGCTTTACAAGCTTAATTATTTAAAGACAACTAATTCTTATAGTTTAATTAAAATTAAACCAATTATATTTAATTAATTATAAAATTAATTATAAACTCAATAAAAAATTATTCAGATCTCGACCTATGCTTTTTTTTACACCCTTATTTT
This sequence comes from Sinocyclocheilus anophthalmus, assembly GCA_018155175.1. Classification (NCBI taxonomy): domain Eukaryota; kingdom Metazoa; phylum Chordata; class Actinopteri; order Cypriniformes; family Cyprinidae; genus Sinocyclocheilus; species Sinocyclocheilus anophthalmus. The sequence goes on along the minus strand of JADLZN010007877.1, from coordinate 455,469 downwards.
TTCATTTTCAGCCCTTGTATATATTTGAAGTATAATGATAAATGTATGGGGGATATGTATTTTTTTTGTTTTGTTTTTTTTACCAAGATGTTGTTACGGTTGCTTGTTTCACATTCCTGCTGGTCAAGTGCTGCTGGAACAAGTGTCAGTTGAACATGGAATCTATTTGGAACTTGTAGGCTCAAAAACCATGGTAATCTAGCGTGTAAGCCCTCATGTGTCACATTGTAATGGGTGAAGTTAAAAGTATCCCAGATCTAGAACTGCGCCATCAATAATTTTATTTGTAGCCAATGTTTGTGCAGTGCTGCACAACATCAACCATTTAAAACTTGAATACCCATTTCCAGTGGGGCCTGATGTGTAAATGGTGTGATAAATGCAAGTAATATTTGGATAATGATTTTATGTCATTCTAGTGCATTAATGAGAGTGGGATTTTTAATGTCCAAATTTGCATAGAAAATGCCATACAAACATTTCAATGGCCATTTTCTACACACCTAACTGCCCATATCAAACTAATTTAAGCTGAATAACAACACTGCAGCCTTTTGTAGAACTGCTTATATCTGATTAACTTCACACTGTTATTGATCTAAACTAACGCTGAACTGACTTCAGCAGAATCTGAACTGTATCCATAACAAGACCGTACATACACACTCTTTCACTGGTGTAAGCGGAGTAATGAAGTAAACGGAATGATTTTATTCATTAAACATGCCACTTTCAAGAATGCAGTGTTCATTTCGTTGACAAATAATTTTCGTCAACTTTTTTAATGGGCATTTAAAAAATGAAAATGTCGATATTATCATTTTATTTTTAAGTGATACATAATTTTAAACTTTTTATTTAATACTCACGCTTTTTATTTTTTAAAGATAATAGTATTATCACACTTTCTTTATGGTTTTATTTATTATTTTATTTTGGGGGGGGGAAACTAAATAAACTTCAATAATACTATTATTTATTTTATTTTTTATAGTTATTTTTAATGGGTCACACCAAATCTCCAGGTGCTCTCCTGAGAACCGGGGGCTGAAAAACTATGGCACTCCTTATATATAGCTATTCCTAAATGTTTTAAACAATAACACAAATTGTTTTTGCCTTGTGAAAATAGCAGAACATATTTCCACATGTAATGAATCAGGATGTGCACTTGACTCTGCCATAAACAAATGGCTTACAAACAGACGACTCCTAACAGGTGTCAACCCCTCATGTCCAAACTCACAGACTCTAAACTTTTTTTGTTTCCCCAGGACTTCAAACTGGACCATTTTTGTTAATCTCTGTAACTGTGCTGTTTTGAAGCAACACTGTGACTTGCTGACAATTTTCTGTCTTCTATCAGAAACACTTGCTGGAGGCTGACAAATAGAAAACTTTAAGTATCTACTTCTGTGAATAGTATTTTGATTCAAGAATCAACAAAGTTTCAGTTTTTGCTACTCTTAATTGGTTCCTTCACTGCTTTCTTTTTTTATTTAATTGCTAAACTTTTATCCATATAAACTAATGAACTAATGAAAAGTTGTGCACAGAAAATAGGGTGTGTACAGTTCTATGAATCTTTGACCTAATTCAGTTTTTTTTAAATACTGCTACCATGTTTTTATCTCCTTTTTATCTACTCAAACACTGTGCCAGCGAAGTACACATACAAAATATGATTGGCTTGTTTTTATCATTCCACTTGGAAACATTGGTTCTGTGTTGATACAATGAGCTCTGAGGAACAACTAATCACTGTGGCATGTTAGTAACCAGAATTTAGTTGGAGTGAACTAGATATCCATGAGCAGAAATGCAATATTTTAAATTATATTTTAATATGTCTGGATGGACACAAATTCAGATCTATTCAAATTATTCACATTTTCTTTACAACCAATCATGGCCACTATGTATTTATTTATTGTCCCTGTTGCTCAGATTATTGTGGTGTAATCAACACAAACCAGCTTGGCCGCTTTACACGTCAATCAGACTGCCTCTTCTTCTTAACCAAGGTGGCTATTGGCCAGAATAAACTACAGTGAGGGCCAAATTTTTCGCAGATTCAATCAAAAGTCTGGCTATTGAACATTTGTAAACTCAGCTTATATCACAAGCTCTACAGTATGTTTTCTTACCGTCCTCAGTTTCTTGCCACACAATGCCCTCCAGGTTGACGCTGGTGCCCGGCTCACAGGGTCCCAGGCACTCTGGCTCAGTGGACAGGGCCACATCAGATGTGTTGACAGCCACCGACCGTGTTCGCACCATAAGCTGCTCACAAGGTGAGGCGATGTCACTGTTTCCCATAGAGGCGAGGAGGTGAAGTGGCGGAGGGGCCGGGGTGGAGACCGGAGACTCCATCTGAAGAAAAACAGCAAGAGAGAGACAAAACAGGGACGATAAGCGTTGGTGGATCTCAAACAGGAAATAAATGACACTTCTGCACGTGGACTATTTTTTGAAGGCTGTTACAGAGAGGACTTGACCTGCACCCTACTAGACAGTGGAGCTCGTTAAGAGATACTTAAAGGAGACATATTATGCCCCTATTACATATTGTAAAATAAGTCTCTGGTGTCCCCAGAATGTGTCTGTGAAGTTTCAGCTCAAAATACTCCACATATCATTTATTATATCATTTTGAAAATGCTTATTTTGAGTGGAAGTAGAAACAAGCTGTTTTTTGGGCTTGTCTCTTTAAATGCAAATGAGCTGCTGCTTTCCGCCCCCTTTTACAGAATAGAGCTGCCATTACAGCTCGGGCCTGCTAAAAACATCTGTTTTGGTTCTGATTATCATATTTATCACGCTGAAATCATGCATTTTAAACAATATTAGATTAAACTTCTTATATATGGTTTTCTGAGAGCACACATCCAAAGCACACGGACAGAAGCGGCTTGTCACAGCATTTGTTACTAACCGAAGTTCTCATGCACACACAAGTTTAATGTTAAACACAGAGATACAAAAACATCCCCGGTTATGTCTGTGAAGACCAGCTGAAAAATAAATTGCATGTTAGTTCTTAGATCTGTGTGGCAGCAACGCAATAACAGTAAATAAATCAATAATCCCGGCTACTCTTGTCCTCCTCTGGTCTGGTACTCTAAATATGGTGCAATAGCTCGTCACAGTGCAGCCAAGAACAAACAGTTAGATGTGTTGCTCAACCACTACCAGACATGAGGGGAAGCAAGTTAGAAATGGGGTACAGAAAAAATTGATGTTACAAACCATAGGTGAGTTGGCTTGACGAAAAACCCAATATATAGGGCCCAAGATATAGGGTAATGTAGAGCGAACCAGCTTATATTACGAGCCTTAACAGATTATAAAGAGAAGAAAAAAAAAAAAAGAAAGCCCAAAAAAAAAAAAAAAAGGACGGGGGTAAATATCACAAAAAACAAAAAACGTAAGAAAAAAAATACAAAAAAAAAAAAACGAAAAAAACAAAAAAAAAAAACTGGAAAACAAAACAGAATCCCTGGGGTGCTGGGGGCCCACGTCCGAACCCAGACACGACACACCGAAAGGGGGGGAGCGAATCACCTTCCAAACTGATAAACTTCATACAAAGTTTTCTCAGACGCTTGCAGAAAAAGGCTTATCAAAACAAATTTACTGGGTTAATCTTTTTCACGTTTTGGTAGATGCACCGGGGACCTGATTCTAGCACTTAAAACCTGGAAAAGTCACTGGAAAACACTCTTTTAAGCCTCACTCCAGTGGAACAGGGCATGCTCACTGACACCACACAGCATGCTCACTGACACCACATTGTCTCACTGTGTGAATACGGGCTTGTTTATTCAATTAAGGGCCTGTAGTTGAGTGGTCAGGCGCTCTAATTGACCCTACCTGCATTCAGGGGCCACGATGGACACCAGCCAGGTAAACAGACAGAAATAGACTGGTATGAATATGGCATGCTGGTTCACATGGCAGCAAAAGTTCACTTGGTGGCCATCATGGTATTTTTCTACGAGTGATCTGTCTCCTACTTAAAATGTCTCTGAGGTCATGCACTATTATTATTATTATCAGATGGCGAGTCGTGGCACCGACGTGATTGCTGGAACTATTGGCTAATCGCAAAAACCCATGCCGATAGTTTTTCCGGGTTGCGTCTGTTGCTGGAGTGGCTGAAAAGTTCCACTGTCATTAGTCTCTCTAATGATTATATGGTACGGGAGCGGCCTCTAGAGGCGGAATCACTGACGACTCGTGCTGTTTGTTTTGACACGTGACACTGTGCGCTGCACAGAGCGGGACAACGAAACAGTATGCATACAGTATACTATAGTGCATGTTTTCATATCATTACTATGTAATTAATTTGTTGACTAGATGTTGGATTAGTAGAGAAAGATCAGCCATTTGCTTTCAAGGCTGACGCGAACATTAGCGTTACCTCAAGCAGTTAAAACAATGTGACCAAAACACACGCAAGTCCAACCCAAAAGTTTAATGTCACGATTGTTACCTTATCATCTATTTGCATTAGTTTATAACCAGCTGGTCACATTAGTGCATTTGTTAGCCAGCAAAGTTGCAGATTTAAAGCTGTGACATGAGAAAACACATTGATATGTTGACTCAACCAAAAGAAATCCTGCCACGCCACAGAGCGCCACTCACACAGTTTTCCATTAAATTACATTATATTTGTCCCAAATCGTTGTTAATGTACATAATGACTTCACTCTAGGCTGTAAAACTTAAATTAATATTTAATATGAATATTTTTATTAATTTACAAAGTATGGTTCAGCATTTTTTTTAATAGTAAAGAACTATTTTAGTTTTTGTTCAGTATCCATTATAAAAACTATTGGTTGATTAATCGGTATCGGCCAGTGTGGTCCTACCTAGCTATCGGTATTGGTAAAATCCAATCGTTCGACCTCTAATTATTATTTTGATAAGTTTGGGGAAAATCCTTACTTTTGCATTTGTTTTTGTTGCCACAGTGCCACATGTCTACAGTGAAACATTGCGATGGACGATGACATCGGCGGGGGCAGGGGCGAGCGTGGGGGTGTTGTGGGGAAAGAGTTAGGGGGTGTGCCCAAACCGTGAATCCTTATAAGGGAAAACACGATTCCTAACACTGTCTCTACACCGGACGCGATCGGCGCGGCACGACAAAATACTATAGAACCACTGATCTATATAGAGATTCTATATATAGATCATACTATGGAACTCATTATAATCAATGATGCTGTCTACACTGGATGTGGCGCGACACGACAAACCCCCGACAGAAAACTGCTGCCGGGTTATATTTATGACGTGCCGACACAAATTTCAAATGATTTTCAAACATTCGCTTTGTCGCATCCAGTGTAGACAGACTTTAGCTGATGCGGCGTGTAGACACGATGTAACGGTTGCCTGTTACATTACAGTACATAAAATTTCACCTACCACATAAACAGAGTAAGGAGAGATGACAGAGGATTATGGCGAATGATTTACAGATCCTGAGCACAACTGACAAGTATCTGATCTTGTAAAATGTGTGGCAAGTACTCCCGCTCCATCGTATAAACAGAGTACGTTCGATCGCGAATCTCGAAAGTGAAAGTAAAAAGCGATCGTGCATTCAAAAGCACGATGCCAGTTTCAATGACAGGTATAATAGCGGCTCCCTGATGCCGAAATACATGTAGTACTACCTTACATATACGAGGAAAACTCTTGCAATATATAGTTTCCCTCCCATCTCGTATTTATTCCCTTTAGGGGTTCCGCCTACACGTAATTTTCTTTCAGAACACGGTATTGGGACGCGGCGGATTGTGGGGTCCATGTACTGCTCAACAACAAACTCGTGATGGTCTATCAGCCATCGCGAGGCATCGTCATTCGTCCCAACCCCTAATGGGCTACTGAAATGTACTAAAACATGTTTCAAAATAGTTAAATATAACTGTTATTTTAAACTGTGATATTTCACAATATTTTAATTGTATTTATTAAATATTTTTGAGCAACCTTGATGAACATGAGACTTTTTAAAAACAAAACAAACAAGCAAAAAAACGTATGACCCCAAAAACGGTTAAAACGGTTCCCAACTCTTGATCTAAATGAAGGACTCTCATTAATGACCTGTTATCACTTGTGACTGAGATGATAACAGGTTCAGAAGCTCCATGACTGTTTTTACCTCTTGCATGAAACATCACACCAGCGAGAGAAGCTCGTGTCATCTCAATCGCCTGCTGATTTATGATCATGCGTGACTCGCCAGAGTGGTAGCTGGTGCGCTGACACAATAGATGAGCAAACATCCAGCTGTCCCAGAAAACACAAAGACATGTCAAACACACTACAGGCCATTCAAATATACTTACAGCCCTAATATCCGCTATACCACATTAGGGATGTAACGATTACCGGTTTGACGATAAATCATGATAAAATCCCCCACGGTTAGTATTACCGTTTCATATTTTAACTATAACTATAACCGTATTTGATTACCGTGATTTGAACAACTCGCGATAAATAAATACTGTCCAGCATAAAGCAAAGTTTTAAGTAACAGTCTCACGTGCGCACAGCATGCAGAGTAGTTTCGTTTTGAGTGAAAACAGGGCGGAAAAGCTGGGAGGTTTTAAAAGAGTGCTAAGGGAATTATACAAATGAATATATGAATTAATTAATTATATGAATGTACCTCTGAAGGTTCTGACTGTCTTCAGAAACGATTCGATGGCTTTTTTTTTTTTTCATATTCACTCCATGTAATACATAAAAAAAGTGTTCTTAATCGCAATACTGCTTTGTCCACGGAGATTACGGGAAACAGCTCTAATTCAGCTTTTCCATAAGCGCCACCTGCTGCCAGCGAGTGGATTTACAGAGACTTATATTTACATTCAGCATGTGTGCAGTTTCTGTCTGGCCAAAAACGGACCGAATTAGCATGCCCTGCTGTCAGTTTTGACCGGTTGATGAAAAACAAGCTTATGTGGATTCTACACATTTAAACAATTCAGATAAGTTATCTAGAATTATTTATGGAGCAGATAAAATACATATAATCATTTATTAATCAATTATCATTTTGACATATCCTTTCTTTATTTAAAGACTGAAATGTGAGGTTTACCTTTTTATTAAACTTTTTCAAAGCTTTATTTGAACATTTACATTACATATTTCAACATGCTTTTAAACTGTTGTCAGTCAAGTTGTCATTTAAAATCCGAACAACACTGGTAATGTTATTGTTTTAGTGATTATGCAAACAAAAAGTCATTTTATTTGTTGTTTGTTGATTTTTAAATATAAAAGAAGTGATTTATGTGTCGTTACTTTTTTAACATCTCCAGCACAATACTGATAACCGTGATAATTTTGGTCACTATAACCGTGATAAGAAATTTTCATACCGTTACATCCCTATACCACATTCATCAAGCGATTATCTCTGCTGTACATCAGTGAGCACGTTCAAGACTTTTAATAGTGACTAATAATGAGGAGCACATCGGCACAGACCGCCGATACTGACACATGAGCCTTTAGAATGTAAATGAATAAAACATCCGAGTGGTTTTGATGCCAAGTGCCACAAACTAGCTGTAATGCCAGCAGATCTTTGGCAGAAAACAACTGTCATATGTATACAGAGAAGGGTAGGAAAAAATGAGACCCTCGGATTAAATAAAAAAATTCAAATTCTTCATCCTAATCTTTTCCTGAGATGAGAATTCAATGTGATTTATAAATCTTGCCCAAACGTCAGTCATCTTTGTTAAGCACAGATGCTTTTAATACTCTTGCAAAACACCAACATAGCCTAAAACAAGATAGAAGAAATGAAAGAGATATGAAGAAAATTCCCCGAAACTCTTAAAATAATGATAAAGAGCCTATTCTTTTGCAGTCTCAGCCTTAAACGGCACACCCACGGGCCGCCCACAGTGCTGAGCGTCTAAAGCATTTATGCTTATAAACCTGGAATGTACTTTCCTGATCTTATAAGATTTAATCTGATTGGTAGTTAGTGGTACACAGTGTCTTTTATCAGTCCACTTTGAAACAATTAATCACATGGATTTGCCAAAGTTGATCAAGTTTTCATGTAGGTAGGCATTAAATCTTTAAAGGATACTCTTTTTTATTTTTTTAGGAAGCACTTTCAACAAGTACAAGTTAACCTGATATTGATTTCAAATAGTTTATTTCCCATGAAACAAAGCAAACTGTGGTAGGTAGACTTATGTTTTGGTCAGACAATTTCTGTTTAAATGGGTGGTTGTTGACCAAAATAAGCTGCAATGTGAGGAAGACTATGTCATTGTGTCAAAGATGTTTGACTACATATCACGATTTCTTCTCTGCATATCCGTTACCTGAACTCTGCAATGCTAAGTAGTGGTTGATTACTAGGATTTGAAATATAAATATTTATAATGATTAAATGACAGCAATTAAGATTAACAAATAAAATTGAAGAAATTGATGAAAATGTTTTTGCAAAATATTGACTTGAATTTCACTACAAAATCAATATCTGAGGAAAAAGCAAAGCAGTATCAACAATGAAGTAAAAGATAGAACCGTTTATTGATCAAGCAGGCAGACAGTAATAACCAGTAATTTAAACATTTCCAAAATTAATGGACCTGTAGGTTTGGATATTGACAACTACTGATTGATTAAAATGCATATCATTATTCATTAAATCACAAAGCATTATTGGCTGATATTAAATTCTACATTATTTTTTCAATAAATCACAAAGCATTAATGGCTGATATTAAATTCTACATTATTTGTGTAACCCATATATAATAATAATTAATATAATGAAAAACAAATATATTATATATATATAATATATATATATAATATATATATATATATATATATATATATATATATATATATAATATATATATATTATATATATACAACATATAATTTTAAAACGTTTAACCATTTTATTAAATACATTTTATATATTTTTTAAAATTTTTATGCATAACAACATTATGTCTGAAGGCATGAAATACAAATATGTTTTAAAATCTGTATTAAGTGTTATAAAATATATTATAAAATTACTAGTGATTTAAAGACTATTCTTGTTTTTCTAGGAAGTATTACATCAAATGCAATACCATGAGAAAACGATGAATCAAGTGTATTAGCTCAGTCTGGCCGTCTATCACTAACTCTAAAGGCAATTCAACTTGCAAAAGTTAAAACTGTAACTGATGTACTATCTTTCTTAGGAGGTTATCAGATGTCATAAAACCCTTAAAATGCAAGCAACAGTCCACACCGGACACTTTCACATATCAGAGGACGAACTACGAGCCAGTTCCACAAGAGTGGAAGTACACTAAGGCCTGAAGAATGCAGAAGCGAGCAGAAGCCATGCATACTTAAGAGTTCAAAGCTCAACTCTATTTCACTCACAGAGAAACCAATAACTTCACTAAGCCAGGAAAAAGGCGAAGCGGCCACAAGAGATGAGACGAAACTTCACAGCAGTTGCCAGATGAAACGGCTTAATCTACAGCCGTCTGTGGAGATGCACTAAACAAACAGGGTCTAAAAAGGGAATCATCCCGAGGTCTCTCGTCGACATCTTTACAAACAACGAGATAAGATTATATCATCACCCTTCCAAGTAAGAGAAAACAGTGTTTCTGCATTTAAGTTTACAGCTTTTGGCTTAATAATCAGCACTGCTAGAGATTCAAAAGCAGGGAGCCAAAATACATCAAAACCACAACAGCAGAGATTTACTCTTGCCTAATTAAAAAACAATAATCGCCCCTCCCCTGTATCCAGTTCACTGATGCTTAGCCTTCCGTTAGAGCCGCAAATATGGAAGTCATTTTTATAAATGATTAAGACATTTTCCGCCGGCAGAGGAAGAGCTGCTACAGAAAGCCTGTGGAGCCTGCTGTCTGGCTTATTTTGCCTGTTGCTACAAAGACAGATTCTGCATTCCCAGAAGACATCCTTAAAAAAATAATAGGGGGGAATAAAACAATTGCTTTTTACAACTCCAAACACAAAACAGCCAGAATCAATCAGAGAATGATAGCAGTGCCTGGGGGTGAAACGGTGAGATGGAATCGATGGAGCCTAATAAACAGGCAATCAGCACGCACGCATGATGGGGTCTGTAGCGTTCTTGACCCATCAATCTCAACTGGAAAGATATGCAGCTTGAACGGAACATCTCAAGCTGTTTTCCCGTGGTTTCATTACTTGGGTCCAAACTTGAGTTTGAAAAAGAATCAATACGAAGAATGGAAGCTGCTTGAAGGCAAATGATCAGACAAATTATACTCAGCCAACTCATGTCCAAGGTCAGACTGCTTTCATTTCAACATGAACAATATCCTAGATGAGTGCTTTTCAAATGTTTTGATGCCATGGATGGATCCAAAAAAAAAGATGAACCCCCTTGCAAAAGGGCGTCCTTCCTAAAATATTAAATTGGGCTATAAATTTTTATGCATGAAAACTCACTACTGTGATAAAAATATTAAGCATTATATTATGATAAGATAAAATTAGTCAACTGTTTCCAGAATTGAATTATTTGCTTTGATATTGTCAGTAGAAATAAGATAATTGCAATTAATCTATTAATTACTGGACAGTCTTTACAAAGCAGAATGAAATAGTCATAATCAACGTTGCTGAATTATTGTAAAATAAAATAAAAATCATTAAGTATTTAATTCAAATTTCAAGTTGACATTAAAGCTGCAGTCGGTAAGTTCTGCCTCTTTGTCGCCATCTCTGTTTGAAAACCTGCAATTGCAGCTGTGTGCGGAATTATCTAGCTTGCGTGGGTTGTGAGTCGGCGCGGCTCCAGCGCGGATGAATCGAATGTTCTGAAGAGCATGTGTGGCAGTCAGTAACTGCACCGGTGTGGATATTTACTGTACTTCACAGTCACAGATTCTAGCCTACGTCTTGGAATATGATCCAAATAAGAATTTTCACCGTATATTGCCATCTGAACAAGTAACAAGTTTGCCACGTTTGTTCTGACCAACTGAGGAAAAAAGCATTACCATGAATCTTACTACCAATGGTGATTAAATCTAAAGATCGGTTAGCTCATATCACATCAAACCGTTCAAATTATTATTATTGTTATACTTTATTCTCAAATGATTAATGTTAAGAACATCAGCATTGGTGACTATGAGTATAGTGTGTATTAGCATGTAGATTTCAATTTCTGCACAGTCTAATCTAATTGTCATACTCTTTCGAATATTAAGAAATTCTTTTAACCCAAAAAGCTAATCTATGCTCCCTTCGAACTGGTTTTCTTTCAAATAAAAATCTTTGTAATCCCTGCAATCAGAAGCACATTTAAAAAGGGAATATAATTTAATTTCATTCACATGTGTTTCATAAACACAATCCTTTCTGGATTACAATCCGCCATCAAAATGATACATTTAATTATTCTAGCTGCTGTGAGAAAAGGCTATAAACGATCTGCCACCTGCAGGATCCTCACATGCGATAGCCTAGTAGCCAGGACAACTTCTTTATGTTTACAGACGTGACGTAATGACGCAGTGCCATGCTCGAATTTCCCGCGAAAACCTACCCGTACCACTCAAATTAGAAAACATTATTATTAGCTTACCGTTATGAATCGGGCTAAAGTAAGGTGATAGTTTTGAACACTGGCTAGTTATGTACTTGCTCAAATATTGCTCAAAAAATGAACCGAAATAATATTTCGGTTCATTTTTAATAGGGATGCACCGATACCGATATCGGGCCCGATACTGGTCTCCTGTACTCGTAAAAATTTTATTTTTTACCAAAAAAAAGTTATGGACTGCAGCTTTAACATAAGTCCTAATAATGCCTTTTGTTACAAACCGAAAAGAAAAAAAGTTTGACCCCAGTTTTAAAACACGCTCCCTATTACAATTTTCTACAGAATCTACCCATTGGTAGCAATAAATGTGCTCTCAAGTGGGTTTTCCACTGCATGAAGACTAGTGTTTTCCAAAATTGGGTGAGCATCAAAGGTTCCCATCTATACATTACGCTAAACAGTTTTCACACAAACCTAAAACCCAACTCTGATGACAAACAGACTTTAGTGTGGAACTGCCCTGCACAAAAACATGAAGCAAAGAGTCAGTTAAACCAAACCACGGCTGAATTCAACTGCTCTGCTCTGATAGCAGCTGGACTGGGGCTCGGAGGCAGTAATCTGTCAGCTTTACTTAACTGCTTCTGCGCTTTCCAAGATAACAGATGACCTACGCTGATCAACTGAGCTTAAGCTTATTTCATGCACTAAAACAGTATGCTGTCCATCAGCATGCCTTTATATGTCCTTTTTGGATGGCGATATAAATGCTTTTAAAGGGGTCATATGGATGTTGCTAAAAAGAACATTATTTTGTGTATTTGGTGTAATGAAATGTGTTTATCCGGTTTAAGGTTCAAAAAACACATTATTTTCCACATACTGTACATTGTTTCTCCTCTATGCCCCGCCTTTCTGAAACGCGTAGATTTTTACAAAGCTTATCGGTCTGAAAAGTGAGGTGTGCTGTGATTGGCCAGATATCCAGTGCGTTGTGATTGTCCGAATTTCTCATGCGTGTGACGGAAATGTTACGCCCCTACCATACTGTTAGGATGCCCTGCCAGGCCGGAGCATGATTCAAAAACATGAAAACCCATTATAAACGAGGCATTTGTTGCATCCAGTGGGGACATAATTATGGATTATAATGACTTATACTGTCTTTTTACGCGTTGCGTTGCATCACGCCGCGTAAACATAAAACCATGTCTGCAGATTGTGATCGGAGAAATGACAAACACACCCTACTCATACTCTGCCCAAAACACGCGCTTTAAAATTATAAAAAAATTATAAAATATAAAAACTCTTTAAATATGAAAAACGTACTTACAATCAGAGAGTCAGAACAGCCGGCATGTAGTCTACTCTACCAGGATCAGTAACAGTCCTCCATAAATGTGCTGGACACATCTGAATATTTGGGTTGAAGTGTTCTGGAACAGTGTTGTAAATACAACTTAACCACTGATTTCTAGTTGTGTCCATTTTTGGAAGGCCAAACAAAGTAGTTTCGCTTTCACAACGAAACACACAGTGCCTTCACGACATGGTGGCGGCAACAACAATACTACAGCGAGAATAAAAATTACTTTCTTTACATTTGGGCAGTGTTATGCAAATCTTCCCACATAGTGATGTAGATATGTGGGGTCATGTTAGAACGAGCCGTTTTAGGTAGGTGTGGCTGACTCTCTTTGGATTTGAGACTTTAGTCTTTGCAACTTTACAGATCTTCTTTATGCACCAAGAGCTTGTAACACTCCAAAGAGAAAGGAAAAATTTAAATCGCATCATATGAGCCCTTTAAACTTGAAGGCTGGTGGTTTAAAAGCAGAAACGGTTGAACAGTTCTATGGAATTAAATGGAATTGAACAATATGGTTAAGTCAAGTCAAATTCAATGATCATGCCGCATGATCTGACACAACAGCCAATGTTATTTGTCTGATGCATAAAAATGCATCTGAATAAAAACAAAATTATGCCAAAATAAAACAAGACAGCTACTACCACAAACAGCCACAGTGAGCATTTCCTTGCACTGCACCTTCTGCATTGAAAATGTAGTTGGTTTGTGGATTGGCTTCTGCACAGCAGGTGTTTAGAGCACCATTCTTTCAACATGGCTCGGTCGTGTCTGCCCATCCCCCATTCTGCCTCATTTGGCCTCCTCCATGCAGCTGGTTAGCTTGGGCTCATGCCCAGTATTGTTTACGGGCCTGTGGGAGGCTGGAGGGGAAGAGGGAAGGCCCCTGAGCTGAGTGAGAGTGGCGACCTGCATTCCTCGTAGCTGAGAAAATGGATGCCTGAGAGAGGAACGCCAGCAGCAAGAAGCAAAGGCTTCACAGAAGCACTGCAGATGATTCTGCATGGATGTGCCAAAATTTACCTTTGGAATTTTAACTTCATTATTAATACTTGTTACAAAAACAAAACATTACAGAATGTTTTGGGAACGTGACTCAAAGGGATGCTCACACTGACAGCGATTAAATCACCAGAAGTCAACAAGTAGCTTTATTCTTGGTTGCGACTAGCTGTTCCTACTCGACTGCTGTTGCACGAAGTTCAAAGTTTACAATCCCATTGGTGTGCACTTGCATAAAGCTGAATTTAGAATTTTAGAAATCGAGGAATCGCGATTTCAGACGTCAGAATTAAATAATGATAACATAAAGAGAAAAGAACGATCCAACCGCATGTCGGCACACGTGATTAACCGCTTACGTGTGACGCACTCATATCGTTATGCGCCATTCACACAGAATGCGCTTTTATGCTGACAAAGATGCGACGGGGGCACTGGAATAGGAAAAACATGCAAGAAGATGGGAGTGAACTTCTTTTAACTTGAGCGCCGCATTTTTAGAAAGCCGTTTCATGCATGAGACGCTGCAAGAGACGTGAGCGCAACAGATCCATGTTTACACCGGAAAAAAACAATGGAAAAGCAGCACAATCGAATAAAAAATTGGTAAAGAACTACAACTGTATGTCTGTTATTTCATGTTTGCATCATGGTGACAGGCTGAAAGCTGCTGTTGTTTTTAAAGAACATTTATAGTTAATAATAGTCTACTGGTGTTATACCTTCAATCATTTTGAATTTGAATTACCTTGACTTTTGAGATTTTTTTAAAGCACTTTCCTCATTTTATTTCTCAACATAATATGTATAAGACAAGTTTGTACAAGATGTAGTTGAATTTCATGTATCTTTTCTGCAAAGATACTCAAGCGATTTGTTTAACATTTACATCATGTTGACAACTTCATGTGTGGTGCACTTGGAATAGAACTTTCTTTAAATAAGAGGGTTAATAAAGAAAAAGTTACTTGAATCATGTTGTAGTTACATTTTCAAGTTGAATAGTTAAAAATCGTAAAAAAAAAAAAAATCGAGAATCAGTAAAACGTTCTGAAAAAAAAATCGAGATTTTATTTTTTTTTGCCAAATTGCCCAGCCCTAGCTGAATTTGTATCATCTTTGCTTCATTACCAACATTTGCTTTCAATCATGTTGCTTCACTGAAAATAAAATTGAAAATACACAGTAAAAATTAATTTTCAAAGTTTGTTTTACGAGAAAACACTACTTTAGGCTTTCTACTTCAGAATTTCATTAATCAGTGTTTTGCTTGTTTCTTTGTAATTATTTGTGAAATTTACCAACAATTTCTGACAGTGAAGTTTTTTTTTTTCTTTCTTTTTTTATGATGACACTGACTTCCTGTGTGAACATCCCTTTTCATTTAAAATCACGTTATCAACAGGAACAACTATTTTATTGCGAGTCAAATATGTGTATTGAGAAAGCAAAATACCAAAGTGTCCACATACTGTGGAACAGGCAAGTGAACCACTAGGTCATTTTTAACAATCCTAAAAAAAGAAAAAAATATTTTTCTAAATTTTTTCACAGATTCATACAAACCCTCTCCAGGGGCTCCCTGTGGTTTCTTGCCCAAGTTTGAACACCCTCTTATTTAGCACCTGCTTCGTCATATTGAACTGTATTAACTTGGATTAATACACACACACACACTTTTTATATATATTATATATATATATATTATATCTATATATATATATATCTATATATAGTATATATATTTATATATATATATATATATCATAACACACATATATATATATACACCCATAGTAGATTATACACACATATATATATCACACATATACAGTGGGGTACGGAAAGTATTCAGACCCCCGTAAATTTTTCAACCTTTGTATATTGCAGCCATTTGCTAAAATCATTTAAGTTCATTTTTTTCTCATTAATGTACACACAGCACCCCAATATTGACAGAAAAACACAGAATTGTTGAATTTTTTTGCAGATTTATTAAAAAAGAAAAAGTGAAATATCACATGGTCCTAAGTATTCAGACCCTTTGCTCAGTATTTAGTAGAAGCACCCTTTTGATCTAATACAGCCATGAGTCTTTTTGGGAAAGATTTCAAGTTTTTCACACCTGGATTTGGGGTTCCTCTGCCATTCCTCCTTGCAGTTCCTCTCCAGTTCTGTCAGGTTGGATGTAAATGTTGGTGGACAGCCATTTTTTAGGTCTCTCCAGAGATGCTCGATTGGGTTTAAGTCAGGGCTCTGGCTAGGCCATTCAGAACAGTCACAGAGTTGTTGTGAAGCCATTCCTTCGTTATTTTAGCTGTGTGCTTAGGGTCATTGTCTTGTTGGAAGGTAAACCTTCGGCCCAGTCTGAGGTCCTGAGCACTCTGGAGAAGGTTTTCGTCCAGGATATCCCTGTACTTGGCCGCATTCATCTTTCCCTCGATTGCAACAGTCGTCCTGTCCCTGCAGCTGAAAAACACCCCCACAGCATTATGCTGCCACCACCATGCTTCACTGTTGGGACTGTATTTGACAGGTGATGAGCAGTGCCTGGTTTTATCCACACATACTGCTTAGAATTAAGGTCAAAAAGTTCTCATCAGACCAGAGAAGCTTATTTCTCACCATCTTGGAGTCCTCCATGCGGGCTTTCATGTGTCTGCACTGAGGAGAGGCTCCGTCGGGCCACTCTGCCATAAAGCTCCCACTGGTGGAGGGCTGCAGTGATGGTTGACTGTCTACAACTTTCTCCCATCTCCCGACTGTATCTCTGGAGCTCAGCCACAGTGATCTTTGGGTTCTCTTTACCTCTCTCACCAAGGCTCTTCTTCCCCCATAGCTCAGTTTTGGCCGGACGGCCAGCTCTAGGATGGGTTCTGGTCGTCCCAAACGTCTTCCATTTATGGATTATGGAGGCCACTGTGCTCTTATGAACCTTAAGTGCAGCAGAAAATTTTTTTGTAACCTTGGCCAGATCTGTGCCTTGCCACAGTTCTGTCTCTGGGTTCTTCAGGCAGTTCCTTTGACCTCATGTTTCTCATTTGCTCTGACATGCACTGTTAGCTGTAAGGTCTTATATAGACAGGTTTGTGACTTTCCTAATCAAGTCCAATCAAACACAGCTGGACTCAAATGAAATTGTAGAACCATCTCAAGGATGATCAGAAATGGACAGCACCTGAGTTAAAATAAAAAAAAATTGGAAAAAAAAAGGTTTGTCAAAGCAAAGGGTCTGAATACTTAGGACCATTGTGATATTTCAGTTTTTCTTTTTTATAAATCTGCAAAAATGTCAACAATTCTGTTTTTTTTTCTGTCAATATGGGGTGCTTTGTTTACATTAATGAGGAAAAAAAAAAACTTAAATGATTTTAGCAAATGGCTGCAATATTGTTAAGAGTGAAAAATTTAAGGGGGTCTGATTATTTTCCGTACCCACTGTATATATACACACATGCACAGTGGGTACGGAAAGTATTTCGACCCCTGAAATTTTTCACTCTTTGTTATATTGCCGCCATTTGCTAAAATCATTTAAGTTAATGTTTTTTCCTCCATTAATGTACACACAGCACCCCATATGACAGAAAAACACAGAATTGTTGAAATTTTTGCATATTTATTAAAAAAGAAAAACTAAAATATCACATGAAGGTGATAAGGAGGAGAATCATGAGGTCACAGGAACTGCCTGAAGAGCTCAGAGACAGATTTGTGGCAAGGCACAGATCTGGCCAAGGTACAAAAAAAAATTCCCTAGAGCTGGTCCGTCCGGCCAAACTGAGCTATCGGGGGCCTTGGTGAGAGAGGTAAAGAAGATCCCAAAGATCACTGTGGCTGAGCTCCAGAGATGCAGTCGGGAGATGGGAGAATGTTGTAGAAAGTCAACCATCACTGCAGCCCTCCACCAGCCTGGGTTTTATGGCAGAGTGGCCCAACGGAAGCCTCTTTTCAGTGCAATACACATGAAAGCCCGCATGGAGTTAGCTAAAAAAACACCTGAAGGACTCCAAGAATGGTGAGAAGCAGATTATCTGGTCTGATGAGACCACGATAGAACTTTTTGGCCTTAATTCTACGCGGTACGTGTGGAGAAAACCAGGCACTGCTCATAACAAACCTGTCCAATACAGTCCCAACAGTGAAACATGGTGGTGGCAGCATCATGCTGTGGGGGGTTGTTTTTCAGCTGCAGGGACAGGATGACTGGTTGCAATAGAGGGAAAGATGAATGCGCCAAGTACAGGGATATCCTGGACGATAACCTTCTCCAGAGTACTCAGGACCTCAGACTGGGCCGAAGGTTTACCTTCCAACAAGACAATGACCCTAGCACACAGCTAAAATAACGAAGGAGGTGCTTTCACAACAACTCTGTGACCTGTTCGTGAATGGCCCCCGAGCCCTGACCTTAAACTCCCAATTGGGCATCTCACAGGAGAGGCTAAAAATGGCTGTCCACCAACGTTTACCATCTAACCTGACATAACTGGAGAGGATCTGCAATGAGGAATGGCAGAGGATCCCCAAATCTAGGTGTGAGAAACTTGTTGCATCTTTCCCAAAAATACTCATGGCGTATTAGATAAAAGGGTGCTTCTACTAAATACTGAGCAAAGTGTCTGAATACTTGGGACCATGTGATATTTCAGTTTTTTTTCTTTTTTAATAAATCTGCAAATGTCAACAATTCTGTGTTTTTCTGTCAATATGGGGTGATGTGTGTACATTTATGAGGAAAAAAAAATTAACTTAAATTATTTTTAGCAAATGGCTGCAATATAATAAAGTGTGAAAAATTTAAGGGGTCTGAATACTTTCCGTACCACCCTATGTGTGTGGGTATAATAGATATATATAATATATATATAATATATATCTTATATATATAATATATATTATTATATGATATGTTATATAGTATAATGTAGATATTTTATATATATGTATATATATATATATATATATTTTATACAAATAAGCTGCAGATCAGTTTCTGAAAGCACTGCTGCTCGTTCTAGGTGTCTGATTTGTGGCCACCTTTCAGGGCTGTTGGACTACCAGACAGCACACATGCATATGTGAGCGATCTTGTCATCTAGAGAATTTTAAAGGGTCTATGAGCGATCAAGTTTTTCGCTTTCTCCTTTGGAGTGGTACAAAGCTGATTGTGAAATAGATAGATCCCTAAGTTGCAAAGACTAAAGTCTCAAAACCCAAGAGATATTCTTTATCAAAGTTAAGACTCTGCCACGCCCCGCTAAAACGGCTTGTTCTAACACGCCCACACATATCTACTTCACTATGTGGGAATATTAGCATAATGTGCCCAAATGTGGACGCAAAGAAAGAAGGTTTGGTTTCAGTAACCGCAGTTAGTGTTTGAAGCAGCCATGTCAGGGAGACGCTGTGTTTTTCTAGGCGAAAGCACAAGCACTTTATTTGGCCTTCCGAAAGTAAATGCATTTAGGAATCTTAAGATTACTTACAACAGAACAGCAATGCATTTTATGGACGCCCGTTTCGTGAACCTATGAGAGGAGGTAATTCTGACTTTGCTATGACAATCTGGGCGCTTCTGAATCAGCTACTGTTTTGTTATTTAGTTTAAGTATTTGCTATTGACTGTTCAAATGCGGAGTTTTGCGCATTGTGTGTGTGTGTGTGTGTGTGTGTGTGTGTGTAAGGGGCGTTACATTTCCGACGAGTGCTTGCGGTGTTCGGCCAATCACCATGCACTGCGTCAGCTGGCCAATCAGAGCAGACTACACTTGTCGGAAGGAGGGACTTTGTAGAACACAAAGCTTTTGACAGAGGCGGGGCATAGAGGACCAACAATAATGTACAGTATTTGAAAAATAATGCGTTTTTTGAACATTAAAGCATGTCAACATATTCTGTTACACCAAATACACCAAATAATGATCTTTAAAAAAGCATCATATGACCCCTTTAAAGTGAACAAAAATTCAGATTGCTTGTTCGAGATCCAGCTAATTTCACATTGCTTTGAGTGCTGTCAAACCACATCTTGCTTTCTTTTCTTAAATGCAAAAAGGATGGATGAAAGGCCAAAAAATAAATAAAAATCCAGATGTCAAGCCAAGTACTAATAATATGTAACAGATCAGAGAGTGAGAGTGATAAAGAGTAAAACAGACGTGGAGGAGGGGGTAGCAGAGCAAATTCTTTCCCCCTCCTCCATAATAGCACCTCCTGGTGTGACTAGTCATTCACTAACAACAGTATCTATTACAATAATAATCCACATTCTTGTCAAGGTCACCCTCTCTGGAAAAGTCTGGTTTGAGAGGAAATCAGCCCAGAAGCACGGCCTCTCTAGCACTTTGCTTCGTCATACACCTTTTCACAACAAATGCAAAAGAACAACACGACTTGCTGCTGGGTGCCAGAATCAACATCCAGCACTCCTGCTACATGAACTAGAACTTTGGCCCACAATCCTGGAGAAAAACAAGTCTATATATAAAACATTTTCCCAAATATTCATTGTTATGGTCCTTTTTTGTTTGTTTTATGCAGGCCATGTTAAAGCGGCTTTTTTACAACTTCATCTTAATTTATTTTTGCTGCTTTTTTTAATGTTTTTTAAACTTTTAATCTTTAACTATAAAATATTCATCATAACACAAAACACGAAATACATTGCATTGCATGTTTACAATCAAAAAGAAACCATTTAATTTACAGTGTAAATTATATCGGTTTTCAAAAACTATGCCACAGTCATTACCATGCAGCACAAACAATTTTGCCACTAGTTTTTTGGAAAGTTTGTGTACTTTACAGTATACACAACAATTTATCTTTATTGTATGTCATTTACAATCAAGCTGTGATTTAATCAAATTATGATTTTGAAGATTTGCGTTTAAAGATACATAAACCACTAGCCACACTCTTAAAAATAAAGTTTCTTTATTGGCATTGCTGCGAAAACCCTCTTTATTTATAAGAGTGAAGGTTCTTTATAGTGGAATAGGCTTCTTTAGATTATTAAAATGTTCCTCAAATTAAGAAAATAAATGTTCTTTTAAGAACTGTTAAATGAAGGGTTCTTTGGGGAACCCATAATTGTATTTCTATGGCATCATTGCGAAAGACCCCTTTTGAAACCTTTATTTTTAAGAGTGCATAAAATGAGCAGCCCGAGCAAGACAAGCGACCACAGAATGCTTTTAAACACAATACATAATTTGAGATATGGTGGGATTTTCAGAAAAAAAAAGACTACCTTCTGTTCATTTTATGAGCTCAGATTTTCAGAGTTGTCATGAGATTGAAATAAAACAGGTGATTTAATTTCATTAATTGAATTTAATGATTTAAGAACTGGAATTGCGTCACTAGAAGATAAAAAGAATAAACATCGTATTACAAATTTCCGGTGTACAATAGCACACAATGACAGAACCAAAACAATGTTTTATATATATCCACTTACAAGACAAGTTGTTTTTCATGCTGCTAGATTTCCCTGGAGAACCACAAGCCAACTATTTATGGAAGTCATGCATTCTGCTGCTTCCTCTCAACAGAGAAAAGACTACGTGGTTGGTACTCCGTCTAACAGATACAACATATATACAGACCCATGGGAGGAACAGCTTTTTCATGATTCTCTGACCTCTGAGCTGAACTTGGGTCTAGTAAACTGAACAAAAGATGTTGATTGGTGACTGCAATGGGAAAAACATCCAGTCACCCGCAAACATTTATTCTGAATTGGCTCTCAAGATACTATTATAAATGTCAAGCAAAACAGCTTGAGTTGAGAAGATGAGTTTTTTTTACTACAACACCTTTGTTGGGATTTTGTATTTAAAGCAATGGTTTTCAATAGTGCACAAATTTGCTGAAGGAAGACTTGAAATTTGATAAATGATACTAAAGCTGAAACTGCTGGAACGCTGTTGTGAATGACAGCCACTCCATTAATAATAACAGTATCAAGCAAACCAGAATTCAGCCCATTATTAAAACAGAAACCAAATTTCACATCTGACTGTCAGAATGTTTAGGGTTGTCAATTTAACACATTAATTTAGTAGTAATAATGTAGGGTAGCTAGAGAATAAAACAGAATGGAGGGCTTTCAACACTACTTTCAACTTGACTTGGTGCCTCATAATGCGGGGCACTGAAAAATCAGCGAGAAAAGATTAAATGCGCTAGATAGATCATACATCATAGATCAACAACAATTAAAAAACATGACAAAGACCGAACATATTCCGAGTCTACCTCTAAACTGGCAAAGCTTAAAGGGGTCCTATTATGCTTTTTCACTTTTTCAACTTCAGTTAGTCTGTAATGTTGCTGTTTGAGCATAAAAAAAAGATTTGCAAAGTTAAAGTTCAAAGTCCACTTCAAAAGGAGATATTTTATTTAACAGGAATCACTTTTCAAAAGCTATAACGAACGACTCGTTTGGACTACAACGCATATTTTCCGGGATTTGTGATATCACAAATACCGACGAATGGGACGAGACCTGGTTGAGCTGCACTAGAGAAGGCAACGAGTGTTATCACTATGTCGGAAACACGCTAGCTTTCCCAAGGCAGATGAACTTAGAGTGGTTACAATCATCCGGGTTTAAATCGCGCTCAAATTGATTTGATTTTGATGCAATATTTACACTGAAGCTCGCAGGCGGCTATGGTATAGGCATGACATTTCCCGACCAGGCCCCGAGTGCTGCCAATCACAACACACACTGGCCCAGCTAACCAATCACAACACACACTGGCCCAGCTAACCAATCACAGCACATTTCGTCTTTCAGAAGGCGGACCTTCATTTGATACAGGAACTATTCGAGCCGTTCATGCCAGACTGGGGAGAGGGGTGCTGTAATAATGTAAAATTTGTGAAAAATAATGTATTTTTCGAACAACCTAGTATGAGAGCCTGTTCTAGTACACCCCCAAACAAAATCAAGACTTTGTAAAAGAGCATAATAGGACCCCTTTAAGTTAAATGAAATATAAAGTAACATTTTGATTTCTAAACGGAGCTTTTGGGGATCATATTAAAATATAATTTCATAAATAAAGCAGCATATCATGTAATTAAATGTAATTGAATGAAAAAATTTATTGAATGCCAGATCCACCAGCAAAATGTATGTTTATCCAGCCATACTGCAATTTAAGCTTTTTTCCCCCATTTTAATTAATATTTCATTCTAATTTAGGCTTATTTTCTGTGTTTGGATCTCAATTTCTATTGCACTAGACATACTGTACACTGTGAACTCTCCTTTTTTTTTGTTTTAAACTGTAGAATGCAGAGTTGTCACATGACCTACAATTTGTTATGCTCCCATAGTGATGAAAACAGTGCAAAGTTTCACTACAGGAGGCAACTCCCACAGAGATCACATCTCATGACATGATCTGTGGAAAAACCCCAGCCATCCACTGATGGTGAAACTTAAGATTTCATTGAATAAAACTTTACCACACATTCTTTTGCATTTGCGATGCGATGCGGACACATTGCATCCTGAGTTACAGTGGCTAAGAAATATTGCCAAGCCAAAGTACAAGCAAAAGCCAAGCTAAATTTTTGGTCTCCTAGTTATTAGTCCATGTTATTATCTACAGACAATATCTTTACCACTGGTCTATACTGCTATGGTCACCTTTATAGTGCACATCCATTGAAATAGTGAGGTCAGGTTTCCATGCCTCTCCTGCAACAGCCGTCATTCAATCAGGGCATGTAGTCTATACACTGTACAGCTGGTTCTGATAAAGTGACTGTCAGGTCAACAGCTAGCCTATATAGAACCACTTCACCATTTTTTGTTTTTTTCAGTTTAAGTATCAATGCCAAAGCACTTGTACACTACAGGTTAATACAACCCTGAAAGCCTGACAAATGGGTAAATTCGACAATGAAAATTAAAAATAAAAAGGCTCCAAAGTAATGTAGAATTTATTCAAGAGAATGAAAACTCCACAATTTGCACCAATTCACAGAGTGAGCTATTCACACCACCAAGTAGGCAGTTACAGTGAATCTGGTATGTGGGGATTTTCAAGGATCCTTGCCATCCTATGAAAGCGGTTTTAAATTCCAGATTCTCTGAAATGAATTTTACTTTCAGTAACTGCATTTACATGCAATCAAATTATCTGTTTGTAAGTGGACTGATGGCTCAATCAGACTGAAAACTGTAGCCATGCAAACCTCTAAATCCAGCTACATTCTCAATCAGATTAAAAAAAACCTTGGTGTCATGTTCAAATATGCATGTTTATTCATGTATTATGTCTTCAGAACTGGTCAGTGGAAGAGACTGAATATTTGCATTTTGAATATAAAACGTTTTTTCTGACATTTTTAGACAAGTCATGGCAAAAAAGCTAATTGTGTTCATGTTAATTTCTCATGTTGGCCTCTCTTTCGGTTTAGAATAGATGTAATGCACATGCAACCAAATGTGTTAATCCGACTGCAAGGTACTAAGTAGCCTACATTAAAAGCTTTTAAAATCTGAAATCGGAATGATGAAAATGAATGCAATGTAAACTGTTTTGTTGTAGGTACAAACTGACTTTTCATAAAATGGATTTTCAAAATAGACTGCTCAAATAAAATTCAAAATATGTTTAACATTTTTTTTAAGAATATGCATAAAATTAGGGATGCACGATATATCGGCCACCATATCGGTATCGGCCGATAAATGCTAATTTTTTTCTGTTATCGGTATCGGCCTGATATGAAAATTTGGCCGATATCTTAAAGCCGTTAAATAATGCATTATTTCCTTCAGAGAGACTTCAGATGTGCGCTGTTCGTTTGCACCCTTTTGTGCAATTGTACGTTGTAATAGTGTGTTTATTTGATGTATATCCCTCCCCTCCCGTGCAGTTTATCTCATATAGAATGCATTTGGTTAAGTTAAAAGAGCACTTCAGTTTACCGGTGATAAACTCAAACAGCAGTGCACAACATTAATAACTATGATTGGGAATGTCGTGTATATAACATTCTAATGAGAACATTATTATAATAAAACATTGTGAATTCTTTGTGTTTAGTTTTCTGTGTTTTCAGCTCGTTGAATATGGGAAGAGCGCATCCACACCAGGATCACACATTCTGACTATAGCAATAACTGCATCATTTTGTACATAAATAAGTTGTAATATTATGTTTATGTGTGTATTAATATTAAATCTCAGGATCATGTCGTGAGTACTAAGCTGCAGCAAAACCTTCAGTTTACCCATGTTCATTCAGCTTCTTCAGCTTCACAACGCCGCAGCTCAACCGGACTGCGTATTTAACGTGCGTATTAAGTTCGGGCTACTTGGGTTCTCCCAAATCCATGGATACACTTATTAATAAACAACCACTTTATTTTCTCTATTACTTTTCTCATCAGAATATGGTTTAGTAATTCAACTCGATTAATTCTTGGTCATGTGCAAGGAAGCTAATTCCATTTTATTGTGGCACATCAATTTTGCTGGGAGTACACGTGGAATGAGGTCCAATGAATTGTTTATACCCGCCCCCTCTCCCTGCGGTGTTGATGCCTGGCAAAGAATGTGTCTTATGACATAAGTGGGTAAGGGAAGATAAATGATTTTTCAAAACGTACACCGTTCAACTAGGCTGTTATGTTGAAGTGTTGGTATGTGTTTTTGGAAATTGTGAGGATAACTTTTTCATTGGAAGTCCAGCGGCTCAAAAGTATATAAAAATTTGGATATAGATTTATCGGCCAACATATCGGTTATCGGCTTTCAAAAATAAAGAATTATCGGTTATTGGTATCGGCCAAAATTTTCATATCGGTGCATCCCTACATAAAATGTATGCAATTTCACAGGAACTTCAAATGAAATCAAACCATATTTTAGTTACATCCAAATTGCCAAACGATAAAAAAAGAAAATACATTTTTGTTCAATATTTTCCTGTGTACTACAGCCTAGCATA
This sequence comes from Sinocyclocheilus anophthalmus, assembly GCA_018155175.1. Taxonomy (NCBI): domain Eukaryota; kingdom Metazoa; phylum Chordata; class Actinopteri; order Cypriniformes; family Cyprinidae; genus Sinocyclocheilus; species Sinocyclocheilus anophthalmus. The sequence goes on along the minus strand of JADLZN010007877.1, from coordinate 429,478 downwards.
TTGTGATGAGTATACATTGTTAACAATCATTAGAAGTTCAGATTTTAGTCTCAAAACAAGCCAGTCACGTCATCTCCTCTAATCAATAAGAGGGTATTGACATGAGAACGGTTCAGCTAAAATAAAGCACCAGACACATGTTTAAGGTCAATATTCTCATCAGCATCATCTGCACTATCATTGCTCTTTTGAATCAAACCCTTTTAAGGGGCCCTATCCATACGTCAAATTCAATACAAACAAGCTAATACATTTAAAGTGACAGTTCACCCAAAACTATTTCATTATTTCCATGTGTTTTTCTTTTCTTCCATGGAACAAAACATGTAAGAGAATGGACATTCTGCTAAATAACGGTTTTGTTTTCCACCCAGAGAAAAAATTGGTTAAATTAGAGTTAAATAAGGTAACTTGCACATCAATCATGATGCCACAAATAAAATCTGAGAAGGTCACAGTAATTGCAATTAATGCTGAAAACGCTGTGTAGACTTACACTCCTAAAGACCAAGGGGAAAGGCAAGTGATTCATTAATAACTACTGCAGCAATCTGTGTAACCTTGTGCCGAGTACAGAAACTCACACAATATTGGGAAAAAACACACTGATGTTAAGAATATTAAAGCATCATCAATCAGCTGCAGTCAGGTACAACATGGAGTGACTAATCAGTTGAACATGATTTACACATAAGCTATTTTTATCAATGCGTATGCATCATTACAGCTGGTTACAGATTGACACCACAGATAAAATGGCACAAAACTGGTTCTGGCCAGACGCTGTAAACACAATGGGCATGTCCTCTAATTTCACCTCATTTGAATGGATATTTATTGACTCTTACGATGAAGCGAAGCTCACAGTTTTGGAGCAGTACAGTGCTCTGCTGAGCCTTTATAATCACAAGGGAAAAACAAACACATATATTAGCTAACATAAATCAGTGAGTCTCAAGTTAGACCCTCATAATATTCAAAAGCCGTATGTTTTTTCTTCTTCTACAAGATTCAGTATTTAGCCAGATTTAGTGCCAAAACAGTCAGATTTGACAACAAAAACTGCTTTTGGTTGTCAAGAAACCAAAACCTCAGTAGCCACACACGAGGGAAATTTAGTACTACTGACATTGCAGAAATACCAGATTTATTTATTTATTTTTCATTTTAGTATCAACTCAGTACCTAAGTACCAGCACTTTCGAATTCCCTACGTTGAATACGTCGCAGAAGTTGTATGGATTACATTTATCATACATTATTGTTCATTTGAAACCCTGTATGGAAAAAGAGCAGCCAGAACATTCTGCTTAAATAACTCAATTATGTTCCATGGAAGATGGATAGTCAGATGGGTTTGGAATGACAAACAATTTGTATTCAATTATTTTGTCTATATGTCGGCGCCGATAGCCTTGAGGTTAGTGCATCAACATATAGCACAACTGCGCTCACAGCGACCCGAGTTCGAATCCCACCTCGAGGTTTTTTGCTGATCCCGCTCCCCCCTCTCTCCACCCCAATACTTTCCCGTCATCTCTCCCCTGTACTCTCACAATAAAAAGGCACAAAAAACCCATAAATATAACTTTAAAAAATTGTGTCTATATGTTCAAAAACGTCTACATTTAAAGCTACACTGTGAAACCCAATTTTTCACTAAGCAACAACTATTAATTATGCGTGTTACACATTGTTTTTGAGGCGCTCACAGTAATACATCTTAACAGCAGATACAATGTTCTGTAGAATATGTGGATGGGCTCAGCGTTCAGAGCACAGAGAGGGGTGGCACCCAGAGCTGTGGTCATGGCTGACATTGATTATGGGAACATGGGAGTATGGGAATATGAGCCTTTCATCTCACATGTGCACTTTGCACCCCTGAAGCAGCAAAACATACTTCACAGCACGTTCTCTCCACATAAAACATCCATAGCATTACATGACGTATTGAGTAACTGACACTGTGAGGGGAAAAACACTACGTTCAACACCAAGGCAGCATTAGTGTTGCTGAATTGCTCCTTTTCAAACAGACAAAGAGCTAGCAAATAGGCAATTTGATGAAGAAGAAATCAATGAAGTAGCCAGATGTCAGAATTGGCCAACATTTTTGATATTGGTCTATAACTCAGTTGGCTGATAAAAAAATTTAAAAAAAGCTAGTTCCTAGAAATGTACTTATTGTGTTAATGTTGGTTTCATATTTTAGAAAAATATTTGTGTACTAGGGGTGTGACAAGACACTTATCCCACGAGACACAAGACTGGGTTCACGAGAACGAGACGAGATTTTTAGATTTTTTTAAAGAAATCCTCAATGATGAAATATATAGGGAAAAATAGTCTTTTATTCTTATTAATTAAAATCATGAAACTTATACATTTTCACAACAATTTATTAAAAGTTTAACAAAAATTACATGTTTAGGGCCCTATGAAATGTTTTATTTTTTCTCACCATATTATTCATAGAGTTAACAAATTGTGTTTTAGCATGTCTAATTATTTGAATGCATAAAAACAAGTTTTGTTTATTCTTACAATAGCCTTATGATTTTTTTTTTTTTGCTCAGAAATTCTGTGTTGTGTATTTAATTTTTTTTAAGGCATAAAACATTAATTTAATTAAGATTTTATCTTTTAATTATTGAAAATTAAACAAACTTAATTTTTTGGCAAACAAAGGGGATTTACTATTAAAATTAAAACATGGAAGAAATGTTTTGTGTGATTATTCCTTAAAAAATAATGTTTGTTTCATTTTAGTTGTAGTAGTAGGCTATGTACATTCTACTGAAAAATAGTTATAGGCACAATGTCTTCAAATCAAACCGGACTTTTATTTTGACGGGTTGCCGTGAATACCTTTACAGTTCTGTGTATGAGATATGACGCTAGTTTTACTCAAATCAAAAGCTAAAATGCTCATGAAGTGACTCAGAGCAGATCTAGAGATTATGTTTGTGTGTTCATGTACTCATATACTGAGGCGGCAGAGGCTGATGAATTTCTGCGAGGGTTCAGGGTGCGGGTAGTAATGAAACGGTGTCTGCGCCATTCATAAACAGAGACAGGCAGAACATGCAGGATTCATATTTAAATCGACTTTTGCAGCTTAATATTCACATACACTGGTCCATATCGCGTTTTGATTTAAGTGTAATGACCTACTTTTGATTAATTCATTCAAAATTTGACAAATTCCGTGACATTCCGCGTTAAACTGTGAATTCTGTTTTTATGACTGGATAAAGACTACACTGCATAATTTTCCCATTTATCATGCGGCCACTTGCCTGATGTGAACAAAATGTCTTGCATACCACCACTTGTGAACGAGCCAGTGTAATGCAAATATATCTGAAAGGTCTGCTCGAGGATATCGTCACGTTCTCGCGATCACATCGGATCTTAATTTCTTTTTAGGTTTTACATTTTTTTTGTCAAGGTAAATTATTATTCATTCTATTGCTACTTTTTTAGGGAGTCGCTCCACATGACATTTTACAATCTGCACTAACCATGTGAAATTACTTTTTACTTCTTGACCTTGGCACAGTCATGGGTATACTAGGTTTTTCCTGTATGTTTAAGCATGTTGGTTGCACCACATGATTGTGGTTTATTGGGCAAAGGTTTTTTTAAATACAAGTAAGCATTTTTGTTATGCATAATAACAAATTATGTCAATCTATATAATTATGAAATCAAGACGGTTGTGTCATCCTGAAATTGAAGTTTCTCCCCAAAACTATCCAAATGAATTTCAATTCAGAAATTAAAAGCATGCTGTCAAACAAGTCAATGCATGTATAACTGTAATCAAGTCAATGTATGTATAATTGCATTTTCAATGCATTTTTGAATGAACCAATAGAGAAGACAAAAAATAATCAAGCCATTGAACCAGTAAGAAGAGTAAAAAACAATCTAAACCCATTTCAGATTCAATAACACCATCATAACTAGCACCATAACTGACTTTTATGCAACATTTAATGCCAATATAGATGTGTAGGCTAAATTGCAAACTAAAGCAGCGCTAGACAGCCTGTATTGTCTTCTGCACAAAGCAATCCTAAATCCTTCTGTCGCTGAAATCTTCAACAATACCCTCTAATCTTCTTAAAAGGATCTTTCCAGTGACACTAACCTCATTAGAGCAAGAGCAACTCGACACACAATGCCAGAGCACAAAGATGTTAAACACACCACAAGACTAAGCAACATTGAATGGCAGTTCTTTACACATTCTCCGGTACAAGAAAGATGTATGAATAAGATCTTGTGATTTTCTTGATCAAACAATAATGTTCCACTTTTCATAGCAGCCCAAGGGCTTAAAGTACTGTGCTTGTCAAAATGAAAGAACTGCCATTACAAAGAGATTCATGATGGTCCAATGCCCACCCCCACAACACTGGGTTACTTTACACAACAGCTGTTTTTGCTAAAGGAGGAGGCTAAATAAATTGTCATTTCGGCAAAACAATGTGCTGCACATGCTACGCATTATGTAAAGTTTTCTGCAAAAATAACAGCCAATCACTGCAAGTTACCACCCTCATTCTGTACCATGAGAGCTGTTCAAACGATCAGACCCGCATGCCCTAAACGGACTACAACACATCCCGTTTCATAACATGCATCTTAAGAAGTCAGCCAGAGTAGGATTAGTGCATCTCAAACATAATGCATAATGTATGCCAAAAGATTCTTGGATGATGAACTATTTGCAGTGGATTTCTGAAAGGCTGCGTCAGGCTAGTATTGTTCACGAAACCAGACAGGACTACGCAGCATTTCTCTTTCAACTCTTTTAACTGTGACAAATCCAAGGCTGAAGCTGCAACCGTTTTGATAAAGATGCACAATATATTGGAACCATATTGATGATCAAGCGATATTAGTGTTGTTTTTAATGGCATCAGTATTGGCACTGAATAATGGACAATTAAATGTGGATACTTGTTTCTACTAATTTTTTTAAAAGCTCAATTGCTCCTGCAGTTATCTAACTTTAACTCTAGTGCTAAAAGTGATGGTGCTAGAAAACATTACCCCATGATTTACTCACCCTCAAGTCATCCTAGGTGTTTATGACTTTTTTCTTCGGCAGTTAGCAGAAGCTAGAGATAAGGGTTTATAAAGTTTTAAAAATGGATATGTTTCTTACACAAACACATCGATTCACTTCAGAACAGGGCTGTGCGATTAATCGAAATCGAATCGAAATCGCGATTTGAGACATTGCGATTTCCTAATCGCAAAGCCTGCGATGTGGACGCGATATTACTCTGTTCCAGAGCATATGCATGACTGACAGCCTTGAGTTGCAGTCTTACTAACCAATAGAGTGAGCGCACCTCCGTTCTCCCCAATCAGCACTGCTCTAGCCAACTGCGTGTAAACGCCATTAAAAAAAAAAAAAACACGGAACGCGGGACGGGAGAGAGACAGAGTGGGCTTATGGCGTCTACTGGGTCAGATCGATAGTTAGGCAAATTAGAACTAAAGAAAACCGTATGCAACTTAAGCTTCGAAATGACAGACAACAAACAAAAAAGGTCATTTGCAAGAGCTGCGTTACAGCGCATATCAAAAGCTCCCTTATCGGTTCTGTTTTCAGTACTGGAGAATAAAAGATACATTCTTTAGATGTTTTTGTTAGTATGTGAACGTTATCTTACACATTTTATCTCCCCAACAGATTAATTTGAAATAAGTTTATGATGCATGTTGGCTATTCCCAGTTCAGAAGAGTGCACACACAGCCTGTGTCTGTGAATGCTTCTCATACTCGCTCCTCTCTGCCCCACGCGGTGCTAATCCTGCGTCACGGACGAGCCATTCATGCTTACCGCACTCACGCAGCCTGTCTCGTAATGCTCGTTTATACTCACACACGGCTCTGCAAGTCTTCACGAGCGCATCTGGCAGTATGGATGAGGCTTGACGCACGCGCGCAACCTGTGTTGACTCCCGCCTGGCTCCGCGTTTAAAACAAATGTAAACATTCAGCACATTTTCCACTTGCTCTTAAAATCCCAAATACTTAAAATGAATAAATCAATGTAATACTTTAATAATTGACTTAAGAAATACAGTTCTTTATTTATAAAAAAATAAAAAAATATTTTCTGTGAAATTCAGTAATTAAGTTAATTCTGTAAAAGTAGTTATACCATTATAATCTTGCATGCTGAAAAAAAACAAAAGAACCCCTCCCAAAACACAATAACAAATTTAATGGATTTCAGGGTTATAGTGGGAATTGTATTGGTTTTAATGTAAAATATAATGGTGTCTACTGGTATTTGATGGATTATATTGGTGGGATGTAATATGGCAGATGGCAACCAATAGAACAACAATAATTCCTATTGGAATAATGCCCAAAACAAAAAGGAATTTTGTAATGGTTTAATGGAAACTAAGAATTTCTGTGATGGTTTCTATTGTTTTTTTCAGCAGGGTAATGATACCCATACTGTGCTGCACATTATTGACAATATTGAGCTGAAGCTTGACTTTGCAAATTTAAAAATCGCAATATCTGTCAAAAAAATCGCAATTTGATATTTTCCCCCAAATCGCACAGCCCTACTTCAGAAGGCCTTTCTTAACCCCCCGGAGCCATGTGGAGCACTTTTTATGATGGATGGATGGATGCATTTTTTTTTGGTCTTCAAAATCTCGACCTCCATTCACTGCCATTATAAAGAAAATGATTTATTAGTTTTTTTAATACAACTCAAATTGTATTCGTCTGAAAGAAGAAAGTAGTGCTGTGAATCTTTGGATAGACAGCGAATCAATTCGATTCACGAACGATTTTTGCAAATTCCCAACGATTCAATTTGATTTGATTCGATTAACGATTTGATTCTGCATTCTTTAAGTGCATTCACAGGATTATTTAAATGCTTCCCCTAAATTCTTTAAATGCTTAGTCAGGGGGCAAATTACACAGCAGCCTTTATGGTTACAGAACCATATAGGTTAGGGGGAAAAAACACTTTTGTCTATTGTTACATGCTAGTTTAATGATGCTATGGCATGACATGGCATATGTAGAAATTTATGTAAGCCAAGATTTTAAAAAAAGAGCTTTAAAATTATTATAATTTTTTTTAACAAGGAATTATTTTTTTATCTCTTACTTTGAATTTGCTATAAGAAATCAAATACACTGCTCGACAATAATAAATCATTTGTAATCTATAATGTTTTACTAATGGCAATTTTATGATTGTTTTATATACTACAAACAATTATTTCAATTTTCTGCACAGAATAAGGTAAAAAAAAAATATATATACTTTATAGTTTCTGTAGGCTACTGTAATAAATGATATGTCAATTAGCACTGCATCATTCATAAATTGTATTTATTTATTGTGTTTATTGTCTTAACGTTTCAGTTCATTCTGCTTTTTATACAGTTTAGCTGCAGATATAGCCTGGCACGTCTATGAGCGCGGGATCACTTCTCTTACAGTGCGAAAACTTCTTTATCTCATTTTCATAAAATAAAATGCTTTAGTATTTAACTTTTCCTCTCCATCGGCGAATGATGATCCTGAAAGAAAATGCGCCGATGTCTGTTTGCTATAGCAACGAACGGTACTTTCATGCATCCGATTATCAGATAAACCTTGCGCTCTTATTTCAAGGTTGTTGTAAATGCTGTGGTTATTTTAACAGTTTCCATTATAAACACATTTATCTTTAATGGAACTGTGCGTATGCTTCCGACACTTATAAATGCGAATAAATAAATACAATAAATGCGCAGCCTTCGACTGCTCAGGTAATGTCATCGTCGTCGGTATGACCGAGAGCCATTGAAAAACTACAGAAAATGAAAACTACTCCACTATAGCATTACTAGCCACGAGTACTAAGGAGAGATCACACATCAGCTGCTCAAAAAATGTGTCAGTGAGACAAACGGAGCGCGAACACAATCCTGTGACAGTCACAGGCGGTAAATAGTGCAGCGCGTTAAGGAGAGACGCGAGGGCACGAACACTGTTCAAGGTCTCCATTAATTCCTGCTTGTAGTAATTTAATGTGTATATATTTTGAAAGCATTGAATCACTATAGAAATTGCGATTCATTCGATTCTTAGCGTTTTAAATTGATTACTGTCCTAAATCGACGATTCACGATTCAAAAATCCATGTTTCAAGATCGATGCATTGCATCGTCAGGGTTTGTAATCGATGCATCGAGAAAACGAGTGAATCGTTACACCCCTAGAAGAAAGTCATATACACCTAGGATGGCTTGATGGTGAGTAAATCACTGGGTAATTTTCATTTTTGTGTGAACTATCCCTTTAAGTCTTTTCAATGACACTATACTATTTCTTCTTTCCTCTAAAAGATTTTTTAACAGACTGAGCAGATCTCAAAATGAATAGCCCCCCTATTAATATACATACAGTACATATAAATGTTGTGATCTTTAAAGGGTTAGTTCACCCAAAAATGAAAACTTTGTTACACATTTGTTAAAAATCTTTTACTCAGTCATTCCAAACCCACAATAATTTAGTTCAGCTTTAAAACACAAATGTCCTGCCATTGAAAGTCCATGCAACAAAAACTTTAATAATTTAAAAATGTCTTTAAAAATCATGCATGCAATTTTGAGTTTCCATTTACCATATTTGATGTGCTCTATGCATGTTTGTTGATCAACTGTTCTTTTGTGAATAAAAGCCTAATTAAATCTGTGCATAGTATAAAGCAAATATATCTCTCCGGGAGACTCGGATTATATCTTTTGATTCATATGGAGTTTTGGTTACATGGACTTTCAGTGGAGGAACAAAATCTCTCAGGTTTCATTAAAAAAAGAAAAAAAAAGATGAATGTAGGTCTTATGGGATTGTAATGATATGAGGATGAGTAAATGATGACAATTTTTATTTTGGGGTGAACTAACCCTTCAAATTATGTACATCTACAAGCACCACAACATTGCAAAAAAACTAGATTTATTTATTTTTTAGTATTCATAAAATAAAAAAAGTATTCATTTATTTTAGCCATAAAATTAAGATAATTAGTAGCTTATTGGTATTGGCCAGAACTTTTCTTTAGAAAGTGTGGTTAATCTAGAATTTGGAACCAACAATTAATGCCTCATACTCTGGTATGAAATTTCAACTGCTATAGTACCGCTTAATATGGTGGTCATGTGCCCCAATTAATACTTCATACTTTAAGCATGTGAACAGTGCAGCAGCCCTGATTTCTTCACCAGTCCTCTTTCGCCTCAGTGGAACTGTGGGAGCGCTGACAAGCTCCTTAGTGTGTAGGAAGTTAAAGACTTCATCCACTTACAACGCAACCCTCCCCTCCCCCTCTTTCATTTAGCCAAGTCATTTGTTCCCCCTTCTGCATCCTCTGGCCCTTGAGTGTCCTTTTTTTCTCAGCAGATCTGAGCAGAGCATCTTCAAACCTCTCGCAAAGCTACAAGCAGACTTCACCGCTGGCATTTAACACATGATCTCTCCCCACCTCCGTTTGGAAGCACTGCGGCAACTTGAGGCATTCAACAGTTTTCTCTCATTTATTCATTCCTTCCCTCATTTATCGGTCTCTGTTTGTTTATCCCCCTCTGTTCTGCCCTCTAGCTTTCTCTCTGCTCACATTGAGAGGTGAAATGAGGCATGCTGGAAATTTGCTGGCTGACAATGGAGGACAGCTGCTCTCACTGCTCAAGCCTTTCATGAGCTGAATTAGCAGTGCGAGCTCGCCGTGCTCCCTTCCCCCACCCTTGCTGCTGGCTTTAACACCCATCCAGACATACTAGCAGTCGCCATGTACAAAGCTGAGGGAAAAGTACCACGAAAAGGCTTTGTTTCTCAGATCTGCCATTGCTTTAATGGCTGATATTTTGCCACCTTGTATTTTGTAAATATCAATTACCCCTTGCATGCTGCATCATTCTCAACGTTACCATAAACACCAAATTGAACATGTTTTTGCACCAACCAACACTAAAAAAATAGAGGTTGACTGATTAGATTTTGCAGATACCGAAATTTAAGGTGGGGAAAACGGCAAAAAATCTATTAATCGGTCAATAGTTGAAGATATTGAAAATTGAATGTGTCTTTCCTTAGCAAACGTGACCTATGGGAATCTAAATGATATGAAATACCAATGTACAATTAACTGTCACAACATAAAACGTAAAAAAGTACTCATGAGATTTCAAACAATTCAGGAAGCAAAGATCTCTTTTCTACTGACTTGCTTCCAAGAACACAGTGCGCACTATGGAAATCTAGGGAGAGTATAGGATTTGGCTTTGATTTACAGTAATCAATACAACATTTCCTCTTTAGCGATCTGAAATTATAGTTACAGACCTAATCTACCACAGATTTATCTTGTCACAGCATTTCACTGATCAAGACAAAAAAACCTTAGGGAGTGACCTTAAATAGGCGCTGAACCCATTTCCAGACGTCTCTTTGCTCTTTATGGGCAAAGGAAATTCAATGTTGGCCAATCCACATAAAGCACAAGAGTAGCAAACATAATCCTGAAATTAATATGACCAGGGTTTGAAATTAACACCCGCCAACACCACCCTCAAATGCGGGTAAAAATCAGCTGTGGCGGGTAACGCTGTCAAATCACTAGCCAATTTGGCGGGTTACTTTTCGTACATTATGTTTACTAATTAATTTCTTGAAGAAGTTCATGTAAGCCAAATCTGCGCAGATTTAGTGTAAATAAATTCAAGAAATGTTTGTCTATACAGTAGAAATCTAGGGTAACCAAAATGGTTTTGTAACATTCTATAAAATATCTTTCGTGTTTTACAGAAGTAAGTCATACAGGTTTGGAAAGACATGAGGGTGAGGAAAGGATGACAGAATTTATTAGCAGTAAATTTCCTATGTTCTAGCACAAAACCAATGCTTGTACTGTCAAGTGCATTTCTATGTGACAAAAATGCAGTAGGCTATTAGTTTGTTGCATTTGCTGTGAATTCAGAAATATATCATTATTTGTTTTTGTCCTCATTTATTTATTTACTTACTCAAATTGTAGGCCCTATAACACAGCAAAACATTCACAGGGGAACTTGAGGGCCGGATAGGCTGGATTTGTCCAAGGCCGAATTTTAACCCCAGTCCAGCCCTGTACCCGTCACTACGCAACAAATAATGGTGTGGCGGGCGCACTGGTTTCCTTTGCATTGAAGCAATAACGAAAAAAAAAAATGCCTGAAGACTCGCACCGCGTCTATACCAGATGCAACAAAATACTATAGAACCCATTATAATCAGTGATGCGGCCTACACTGGATGTGGCGCAGCACAGCACGACAAATCCCCGACAGTAAACTGATGCCTCATTCTATTTATGACGTAAGCCAAAATGATCTGCAATGGTCACTTTGTTGCATCCAGTGTAGACAGCCTCAAGATGTTGCGACCTCCGGACTTTTTTTGTCATTTTATAAGTTTAATTTTTTTGGCGTAGTCGACAATTTATGAATGGCCGGTAACTTAAAAATTTAGTAGTCAAATTGGCTGGTGAGTGAAAAAGTTAATTTCAAACCCTGAATATGACAATCCACAGTTTTTCTTTTAGTCAAACTGTATGTACTTGCAAAAAGTTACATTAATACGTTTTATACAGATAAAACATAAAACCTGAAACTGGATTTGAAGCTTTAATTGGAATTTCTTTCCCAATTTTAATGATTCCCAGAATCACAGAAGCTGTTCAGTTTTGATTAAAAGCATGTATACAACCAGTTAAATCAAGGGTCTCCAACCTTTTTTACACCACGAACCGGTAACGTTTGGAAAATATTCTCGCGGACCGGCTGGACGGGGGGATGATATAGCCTAATAGAGTTATTATCGTAGCATTATTAGTGGTTAAAGCATTATATTGTGGGTTTTTTAGTCACAGATCGGACATTTTTTAGGATAAGCAAGAAAAAAAAAATATTTAAAAGCAATTTTATGTGTATGTATACCAACATCTGTGATTTCCGCACTGTCTGAAACGCGTCTCTATGCTTGCGCACGCTTCGATTGTGTGCGAGAACAGCGCGGGCGTACAAAAAAAAAAACGAATTGAGCTCTCTTTCGTTTCTTCTTCTAGTGGTTTAAAATTACTTGTATGTGTAAATTGGCAAATTAATCTGTGAATCACGTGCGTGCCGAACGGTAGGGTCTCATCCGTACGCATTATGGATCAACTGCGATCCGTTTAACTCCTAATATGTGACATATCAGAGCAATCTTTCAGGTACTTATTTAACAAGAAATTATCAAATTTCTACTCCATATCAATCGCATACAATGAAAATACAGAATAAATAGAACAATCATTAACATAAATAAATAACAGTTTCATTTTTGATAGTCCACTTTAGACATTCTACTAACTATAAGTAACTTTGTAACTACATGTCAACAATTTCTCATTAATCTGCAATAACATGTCTACTAACTCTAAGGTAGACTGATTAGGGTAGGTTAGGGTTAATAGAATCAAGTGGACAAAGAAGTGTTAGAAGATATTAAGAAGACAAGTCTACTAATACTCTCTAAATGCAGTGACATGTAGTGCAAAGTTACTTGTAGTTAGAATGTCTAAAGTGGACTATCGAAATAAAGTGTTACCACACAAATAAATAACAGTGTCATATCTATACACATTTTTCCCAGAACGTTCTTGCAGCCCGGTAGTGGGTCGCGACCCGGTGGTTGGAGACCTCTGAATTAAATTACCTTCTTCCAGCCCTCCCCCCCACCACCACATCTTTGACTCCTGGGATTAAGCCAGGGACAGTCAAACCAGGCCTAAACTTCACACTATTTATAGATTGGAACCACAGGAAGAAAAAGAAAATCAAGCCAAACTACTTTGTAATGAAGTACTGTTAGCATAATACTGTAAATATTGCTTGTAAAAAAAAAAACTATGACAATTTATTTAATCTTTCAAAAAATATTTTTAAATGCAAGAGTCACCACCTGATGGTTAAATAACCGTGATGCTTTTTTGAGTAATGCAATTTTGAATCTTGCTCACAACATTTACTTAGTTTGTTTCCCCCTTCTGCACATTATTTCCAGTCCTCTCTTTACAATCAATAAAAGTGGCAAAAATGTTGATCAAAAAGCACACACAATGGCAAAAAATATTGGTCGTCAATATTGACTCACGTTATCAATACTTCAATAACACAATCTCCATTAGCTGCTAAATGGTTCAAATACACAAGTGGGCCATCCGCGCTTACCTTTTCATTTTTCACCTTCTTCAAAGCTCTGCATTCCCCGTCAAGCTCCTCTGGCTCTGATTTAATAGCTAATGGAGAGATAATTTCAACATTTTCCAGAGCGTTATTCCCAAGTTGCTCTGTCACAGCCATGTCTGCATTTTGTGTATTGTCAAAGGACGCGTTGCGTGTGCTTCCAAACGCCTGAGCGTTTGCTACTATCTCCTTCTCAATTGCCACGACTGCAACTGGTCCGCTTTCGCTTTTTTCTTTCTTGTTTTTCCCACTCGATACTTCCTTTTTGCTGTTCTGCACACCGCGTGAGGCCTTGGCACCCTTCTCGACGCCTTTGCCAGGAGCGGAGTTGCCGACTCCTGAACTACCTGTCGCACCTGTAACCTCCCCTTGGGTCCGTCCCTGATGGTCCTTTTTTGCTCCATCTGCAGCTGAAGACTTGCTGCTATTGTCTTTAGAATTTCTGTTGCGTTTCGATTTTGATTTGCTCTCTTTGCCCTGAGGGGCGCTCACCGGGCTCACGAACTTGATATTGTCTGGCAGAGCCGCTACTGCGCTAGGTGGAGCTGCCATTTTTCCTCCGTCCTTGGTGCCAGACATCTCGAGTTTGTCCTTCTCTAGGTCAGCGTCAAGGTCGATAATCAGATTTCCAACCCCGATATCCCACTCATCACCACTGTCGTAAGTGTCCACCGCATTAGAGTCTACACCTTTCCCGCCTGCAGTGCCACCACTTAGGGACATTTTAGTGCCAGCGGCCCAGGTTTGTCAAAGTAACGTCTGATTCCTCAGACTGCCAGGGTGTGGGGAGAAGGAGAACAGTAACCTCAACGTATTGATGTCAACTTCCCGGTCACCCACATTTTGCCCTAGAGGAGAGACATACAAAAGGGATTATCTGACTTGAAATTGTAGTCTGAAAATGAAATGGTAAGGGATGAATATGCTGCACTACACATGGACTTGACTTTCCACACAAGAGCAAACATAAAACTTATTAACTCAGAGTATTAACTCTGAATGCTGAATTAGACAACTATTTTCCTGAACCTTCTTTTCACAGTATACAACTTGAATACAAGAAAAAGCGTGAGAGTTACAGTGTTCTAACCAGACGCAAATAATCTTTTCCAAGTTAATTTGAGAATCTCAACACTTCACTGAAAGGTATGTTTTCTTGCCATTGTTTTTGAGGAACACAGCCTTTTTATCTCATCACATTAAAATCAAATTTCAGTAGCACTTTATTTTACAGTTATGCATGTATATACTATGTGCCTATTATAGTAATAACTAGGTACTAACCCTGAATCTAACCCTAAACCTTACCCCATGTTAAGTCCATGCAGTTACCTTATGAGACTCTGTAATTACATGTACTGTAAAATAGTGCAACCAACACTTCATAACTTATGTAAATGCCTTCTGTTACTGTAGAATTTAGCAAAGATACACTTGCAAAAGAGTTTAGAAAAAACATGTGATAGAAACAAACATTTATACTGGTTCATATTACTATTCAATAAGATTCACATGTGCAGAGCACTGTCAAACATAATCAAACAAAGTGCAAACATCAAAATAGATGATGAATAAATAGTGTACTTTTTACACACACACACACACACACAAAATAAACTATAACATTTTTCATTGATTGGTATAGTGAAAGAATATATTGGCCACGACAATTAAATCATTATTTGGCCATTTTAAGACTACCGGTTGGAATTGTCCTCTTTTGTTAGTTATAAAATCATACCAGCAGATAATACATATTTTTAATGGGTTTTTCATTTTCTTATTTGTATTGGGCAGTGGCAACCCTGCTCTCTAGATATCAGCATCGCAAATTATAAAACCTATGAACACTTGACCACTACTTTAGTCATTTAACACATCTATATCTTGCAAACAAAAGCATAATGTTACACTCTGAACAGTGAGCAAGGTTTAGATAACAATAATAACATTTTTTGCAAACACTTCTAAACAGAGCACTGATGTGTGAAATTGTAAGCAATTTTACCTATATTATGTACCAAAGTATAGGTTAAAGGTATATTTCACCCAAGAATGAAAATTACCCCATGATTTACTCACCCTCAAGTCATCCTAGGTGTATATGACTTTCTTCTTTCAGATTAACCCAATCGTATTATATTAAAAAATGTCTTGGCTTCCGAGCTTTATAATGGCAGTGAATGGGTGTTATTTTTCAATAGTCCAATAAAGCACATCCATCCATCATAAAAAAGTGCTCCACACAGCTCCAAGGGCTTAATAATAAAGGCCTCTTGAAGCGAATCGATGCATTTTGGTAAGAAAAATATCCATATTTAAAACTTTAAAACCGAATGGTGTTCTATTGTGAACGCGCGTATGACAGTTAGCGGAAGCAAGAGATTACTGTATATAGCATTTTAAATATTAAATATTTTTCTTACAAAAACACATCGATTCGCTTCAGGAGGTCTTTATTCACCGCCCGGAGCCATGTGGGACACTTTTTATGATGGATGGATGCGCTTTATTGGACTTCTTTTGGACTACTGAAAAATAACACCCATTCAATGCCACTGTAAAGCTTGGAAGAGCCAGGATATTTTTAAATATATCTTTGATTGGATTCATCTGAAAGACAAAAGTCATAGACACCTAGGATGCCTTGAGAGTGAGTAAATCATGGGCTAATTTTTCTAGACCTCACTTTTAGCAATAGAGTTAAAGTTAGTATGACGCAGGAGCATTTTTGGGTGAACTATCCCTTTAAGTTGTAATTTAAGTTATTGGGCTTTAATCAAAGCCTGATGTCTGTAAACTAATTAAGGCAGCCATTGTTTTCCACAGGTCATCTCTGCTTAGCAAGGGTACAGCCAAATAAGCCCACACAAGTCAAAGAAGCATGCACTTTGACCTCTGACAGTGTAAATAATTAACACTCAAGTCTGCAGAATTTGTCCTGCAGTGCTAAGGGGCTCGGGGCTGCAAACAAGGGCTGGAAGGCAACTTAAATTACAGCAGTGTTCGAATAAAAATGAATCCGCTCACACTAAATCTGTAAGAATCTGATTAACTCCTGTTAGTCGATCCATGTTTGAAATGCTTCACCAAGCTTAACTGCAGATCAGTTCAGCAAGCGGAGGGCTTTGTTCAATGAGCTGGAGCTTGCATCAGCCTTTTATTTAGTTTCATATAGGTTTTCGCAAGTCTCTGATCATCACAAAAGCCAAATCGTGGCACTGAATGCGAGTGATATTTCAGCCACAGTAATTAATAATTACCAAATCAAGCATCTCGCATGTACTGACTACTACGGATGAGAAGGTCAATCTCGAAGCAAATGTTTACAATAGTGTTTCATTTATATTACAATAATGAAACAAATTAAGAAAACTGTAGCTTCCATATCATACTAAATTATAAAATATAATTTAATTTTGTGACTCTATGACAGTCCTGATTAAGAAGATTGTGTTGCCATTTAAATAAAGATTTGGCTTCTACTGCAACAGAGCCATTGGATTTCCTGTAACTGTGCCTTGTAAATGACAATAGCCCACGAGAACAATACACAAAACCTTGCATTGATTGTAGGCCCCTTCATTGACGAGCCATCATCTGATGACCATGTGTGCTCTACATAATCCCAGATGGTCATTCTTTCACAGAGGGCAGATCTAAAGTCTACAGATGTTCTGCTGGAACAAACAGTCAAAGTCAGTTTGTAACATCTGTAACTAACCTGTGCACCTCGGTTTAATGTGAAAAGCCTGTTTGATCCCTTTAAAAGTCTAGATGTACAGCTTATTCAACAGGTATCATAGAATGAGTGTTTCGGAATCACAAATCTCAATAATTTTTATCCTATGAAAATATATGACATGCATCTTGATATTTGTTTATCTGCTGTAAAATTATATAAAATTGCGAACAGGGGAGCTTATTTTGAGCAAACAATTCAAGAGTAAATTCAAGAGATTAAACTCAAAAACGAAAATAGTCAAAATCTGCGTGAAATCTTACGTGCACCAATTTAACAGTACAGTAATAGTAATAAATAGCTATATTTCACTAAAACATTTTTAAGCCATACAGGGATTTCGTGAACATTTCTGAAAGATAACACTAATGTTGAATACGTGTAGGAACAGATTTATTATAAAAGCTCACTGGAACTGATTCTAGAAAGCATTAAGTTCTTCTAACATGAGCTATTAAAAACACCTTTACAATAGGGCTGTGCGATATGGACCAAAAAAAACCTATCGCGATTTCTTTGATCAATTTTGCGATTTCGATTTTAATCATGATTTTGACACACACAGACATGCTTTACAGTCATTAACAAATTCAGTGTGAATTTGAAACATATTTCCAAAAGAAAACCAATTAGAGCTTTATCAAAAAGCTGTAACATGTCTCTAGAACAGACATAAGGTAAAAATAATCACTAAGTGAAGGTGTAACAAAATGTCTCTAGAATAGACATATGGCAGAAAAAAAGACAAATAAATCCCGTGTCCAGGGATTTTTTTTTCATGCATTCACTGTAAAAAATAAGTGTAATTTTAACTGTAAAATTTTGTAAAAACGCTACGGAAAAAAAACTGTTAATAGGTTAACAGTAAGTTCCCGTACTATATACAGGGAAAAACTGTAAAATATCTAACCAGACATTTCATGTAATTTACAGTAAAATGCTGTTAATTGTACAGTTTTTAAAAGTAAAAATAACAAATCAATGTATACTTTACAGTCAAAAACTGTAAACTGATATTCCCAGAATTCCCTGCATGACACTCCACATTTGATTTAATAATCGTGTTTTTATAATAGTTTTTGTTATTAGTTATGTATATTTGAGCTTTGTGTTACATCTTCTGTTGTTTAATGAAAGTTTATTGCATTATTTAAGTATCATGTGTGTTACCATGATGGTGTTTTGTGTTTGCATGAATGACTCTGTGCACTTTCTATATATTAGTATATACTTCTGCTTGTGGCGAAGCTACTTGTGATGAGCTTTGATTCTTCATGTGGCTTTCTCTTTTACCACCTGCATTATTATGGTGGTTGTCAGTAAGTTAAAGGTACAAAACAGATTTTAATAGCAGTGTGCATTGTTGAATTTACTGGTTTACATTCAAATTTTCTTGTTTATAAATTACAGTTTTATACTGTAAAATTTACAGTTTTTGGCCGTAAATGTGTTTACAGTTTTTCTGTATTTTATACAAAATTATTCTGGCAACCACAGCTGCCAAAATTATTTTGTAAAAACTACAGAATTTTTTTTACAGTGTTGGACATAGAGCTCTTTGTGGCGTTGCCTCAGATGATGAACTAGATTTGTTGTGCCAAGTCACACGTTTACTCCGTCTGCAGTGTGTATACAGTATGTGTATGCGGTGCAGAAGCAGCACTGACTCATTTTGCTTTCGCACAGGACGTGTTTGCAGTCCGCTCCTGATCCGTGGCTGTTTACCTCAAACACAACATTTATCCATTATTTTTATTTCAAATCCAAATGTTGTTTCTGAAATTTTTTTTTCAGCATTGTGATTCTCTTTTAATCACAGTACAGTAATACAATCTTTCATAGACACATTCACGTCTAAACTCAATAAATATAACTTTGTTTAACAACCACCACGAGTGCCATCTATTATTGCATTATCTAAAAGTGCACTTTTCCTTGTTTTAAATCTAGCCAAAAAGTAGGGCTGCACGATAAATCACATGCGATATATTTAACGCGCATCTTGTCAGTAAAACCATTCTGTAATCAGCGGTAAATCTCAATCACCTGCGGGATTTCACATTGAGCAGCATTAACTACAAAGAGCCGTTTTCACCGAAAAGCTGTGCAATACCACGATCATACTTTGCGCATGTTTTGCGCAGCTTGTCAGGTGAACAAACGGGCATGTGTGTGTTAATGCTGCTTCATGTGAAAAGCCCCGCACTGAGGGAGATTTACCGCTGATTACAAGAATGCTTTACTGACAGAGGCACGGTAAATCTGCCCCTACCAAAAAGATGTGTGGACTGTGAAACAGTAGACTTTAATATATGCATTTTTTTTTTTATGGGGAAATTACTATTTCCGTTCAATCCATGTAAATTTTACCGCGAATAATGTGCGGTCCACAGTAATTCAGCGCGTGCAGACAGCAGAGATAAATCCAGAGAAATAGACTCAGTGCGGGGGGAAAACGATCGCCAGCCATGCCTGCTGCGAGCACCTCTCCTGAAGCGCCACGCAATCGGCTGCAGTGTGGAACGCTCTGATCCGTTAACTGGGGCGGGGGAAAAGGAGAAAAAAAAAAATACTCACCACAGATGGAGTGCGTGAACCTGGCGTTACGTTCGTATGTCCTCCCGGTCTGTTCTGTTCTCGTGCTCCGTTTTGGCGTGCTGCATTTTGATTGGTTCGGATAGCATACTGCGGGGAGGTCGGGGCGCGGAAAATCGTGCAATAAAGCAATTTAGAAATCACGCAAGCTCAAATCACGATTTTATGACGATTTCGATTAATCACACAGCCCTAGTTATAATACCATATAACAAATCCTTGACACAGGCCGTCTTCAGGAGACTTCGTTCCAAATAAAAACTGCATTAAAATCATCACATCACCACAACAAATGTTGGCTAATTATATATTGTCAATAAAACATCAGATATAATTATAATTATCAGCCCCATTGACGCCACACAAAAGCAGACAGAGATTAACATTTATCTGCATTAGAAAGATAACTTAAAGGCACAATCTAACAAAAGTGCATAACAGACCACTTGTAACAGCAATAAAGATTGAATGCTGAACTGAATGATGTGCATAGCTTGAGTGGTGACACAACAGTAAATTCATAATGAGTGTATGGATCTTTCCAAGCATTCACAAACATTAGAGAGCTACAGCAATATCTCTCTTCCAGCTGTACGCTCCCATCGGCTCAGACCTATTGATTTCTCTGGACTATCCTAACACAGGATCAGAAAACTTTCAATATCAAAGCTTGTTTGTGGTAGGAACACTACGCCATATGGACTTATAAATATAAACATAGCTGTCTAGACCAAAGCTTTTTTAATATATAGTATAGACAGTAAACATCTATCTCTGGCCTGCAGACAAAACTCAACTCTACAGACACTAAACAGCTAAAAAGAGAGAGAAAGAAGGAGAGAAAAAAAAAAAAACTGTCTGACTTCGAGACACAGGTAATAGAATCGCCCTCCGGCTGACTGTCAACTCATCTCCACACTCCACAACATTATAACTGATAAAAGCAAATCATATTGAAACTATATGATGTGAAACGTCACATATTTGCCTGTATTTGGTGTCAAGCCACTCATACAAAAAATATTGTTGTTTTTTGGACAGGGTGTCATGGATTTCGCTTCATTTTATTACATTACACTTTTTTCGAAGATCAAATAAACTCTGGATTTTCTTCTAAAAGCTGACTAGTTTCCATATGCTGTAATATGATTTCGCTGCTTTCTAAATGTTGTCTTCACTTGAGGCTATTTGATTTCTGTGCTGATTCTTTAAATAGATACAACAGGGCAAATGCAGTTCGGTTCCATTCACACACACTGAATAGCGCACAATAGGTTCATCCAGCTAAAAAGTACTGTGGTGGTACCATGGGACTGAATAAACCTAGCTCTTATTAACATGCCGTAAGTATTTACATGGCTGGTAATATCAGGGTTTCTGTAGGTTTTATGAAGAGAAGAGATAAATTGAACGGAACACATTAAGCCAATATGGTCTCTAAATGTAAATGTCTTTTATTAGCAATGCTTCAAAGTTTGAAGCTCGTAATGCAACTCAACAGATATTCAGTATTTTTTTAATTAATTTTTACCAAAGTGTCAGCTTCCAGAAAACAAGACTGCCATATTTTCAATTTGAATCTCAAGTAAAGTATCTTGATTTAAGGATGTTTCTATATTTGTATTGGAACACAAAACAAAAATACTGAGTTTTTTTGCAGTGCACCCAACATTTAATGGCATGTCTTTGTGAATTTAAGACTTTCTGCTCCAATTTAAAGTGCTGGTAGCCGTAAGTGAAGACGTCCTTTTAAGACCAGCAAAATCTGAAATAATATTATGGTCCTACGACCAATCGTAGTAATACAAGTTTATAAAACCGATCAGCCAAAAAAAAAAAACAATAACCAAGAGCGATGATTGTCCATTCAATTTCCAGACAAATACAACCAACACTAAGGTGCTGCATGATATGCCCACAAATCATAATTGTCGATTATAATCCTTTGAAAATTTGTAATTGCTTGATATTAATTCGATTGATTAAATCGACATGATTGTTAACACCTTTGTTTGAAGCATCTGCATCCTATTTTGTATATGAAATAAACCAGCTAAACACTAACTGGAAAACGTATGGCTTTTCTATAGTAATGTATTAACCTCAAATGTCATATCCATTGTGATGTGGTTTCTTCTTTAAATAAAACAGGAAAAATAAATGCATGGTATCTATAATGTTATACTAAAACTTAAAATTAAAACATGCGAAGATAACATTAGAAAAAAAAAAAGCATCTTAAGCAGCAAACACATAATGGACTTTGAACGATTAATTGTGTGCACCCTAACCACCCCTATTTGTTACTGTTTGCACTAGAGTCAATAAAGACTTTCGGGAAAGGAAATTAAAAGGATAGTTCACCCCAAAATACAAATTCTGTCATTAATTACTCACACTGCCCATGTTGCTTCCAAATCCACCAGACTTCATACTCATCTCCAGGAACACAAATTAAGATTTTTTGTTGAAGATATCCGAGAGCTTCTGACCCTCCACTAGACCAGGCAAGGGAACGTACCACGTTCGGCCCAGTAACTGTGTACGGACATCAGTGGTTCACCTTCTATTTTACATGAACTGCTACGACAATGCATTTTTTGGTGACGGGGCGAAAAAAAGAACAAACAAAAATAATGGACTTTATTCGAACAAATTTCTTCTCTTCCGGTCAGTTTCCTTCTTCCAGACCGCCATTCGGATAGCCAAGACGCATGTGTTTGCATCCCTCTGCTTTAAACAAGGCTAAGGTGGCATGCGTGTTCTACGCAGCAGCACACAACAACTCCCCCACATTTCCTTCCATGGTCCCTCTAATGAATTGTCGACGGAGAATCTTTTGCTGTTTCCTTGCACTAGCGGCGTTGCAAATACTTAAGCGATTTTCATACGCATATCTCTGGTGCGTTAAGCCGGATTTTCATTGGACGTTATTATCAGTAAATCCTCACCAGCCAGTGCTATAATCAGGATGGGCTGACAACTACGGCTAAAATCGCGTATTGCGTAGTCTTGTCAGTGATTTCCGACGGCTCTTTGGGGTAGTAAATGCCCCTCCCATCTGAATTGCGCACAGCCGTGGAGATTTACTACTATCACAGAACCCCAGCTTGTACGTGATGAGATGCGCATGAAAATCACATTCGATTATTGGCACAGCCCTACTTTGCACACAAAAAGTATTCTCATGGCTTCATAAAATTAAGGTTGAACCACTGATGTCACATGGACTATTTTAACAATGTCCTTACTTCATTTCTGGGCCTTGAATGTGATAGTTCCCTTGCCGTCTATGCAGGATCAGAACGCTCTTGGATTTCATCAAAAAATATCTTAATTTGTGTTCTGAAGATGAACGAAGGTCTTACGGGTTTGGAAAGTCACACGACAAAACACTAAGGAACCACATATTCACGTTTTGTGGGTGAACTATCCCTTTAAATGTGTGGTGACAATTAAATGCGTTTCCAATTAGCCTGCAGCAACAAATAATTTTCAATTTACCTTAAAGATAACTAAAGTAAGGTGTAAGGTGCAAGTAGCTCTCACTGGCTACTTGCATAAAGGTGATGAGCAGGAAAACTAGTGTTTCTGATGAGTGTAAGGCAGTGAAGATTAGCTACAGAGCCTCTAATCCCCATCATAAAGCAAACACACATTTGGCCTCTACTCAAACAACACCGTGATAAAACTAGCAGAATTACGGCTTGATAGAATTATTCAGAGCCAGTGGGAAAATCAAGCAAGCAGATAAATTATAAAGATGGTATCAAATGTTAACACCAGGGTACTTTGACATACACCATGTTATTTACATTTCAGATACTCCCAAGGTACTTCAAAGAACACCATGATACTTGTTCAAAAACATGGTGTGGTCCACGTCCAAAAATCATGATATAACTACAGTATCGTGTCCAAAAAGCCATGATAATTTCATGGTACCTTGGTTTTGTTAGTGTATGTGGCTGCTGGAGGTGGTATTATATCATATGGAGTCCTAGAGTGAGCTCTGTGCTTGAAAGCAGTGATTCACGATGAATCTGCTGATACTCACACATCCTTTGACATTCATAACCAGTGTTGGGGAAAGTTACTTTTAAAAGTAATGCATTACAATATTGCGTTACTCCCTAAAAAAGTAACTAATTACGTTACTTAGTTACTTTTTGTGGAAAGTAATGCGTTACGTTACTTTTGCGTTACTTTTTAAACATGAGCAGGGCTTGATTGCTATAAATAGAACTTCTTATATTAAAAACAAAATGTAAAAGCTAAATGTATTTCACACCTAAAAGCGTAATGAATAAACCTCAGGCTGAAGCAAAAGTAAATTCACGTCATCCTGCTAACAGTCGAACGCCGACGCAGAAGAAACACTCTTCAGCAGTGTTGGGGGTAACGCATTACAAGTAACGCGAGTTACGTAATCGGATTACTTTTTTCAAGTAACTAGTAAAGTAACGCATTACTTTTAATTTACAAGAAGATACGAGTTACTTTTTCAAAAAAGTAACGCAAGATACTTTTTTTTCCAATTTATTGATTGAAAGCTCTCCTGTCCCCATGTTGAGAGAAATCAGAAAATGTTACTGTAGTTCTAAAATAAATATGAATATGCATTAATTCATCTCACTCACACAAACACACAGATTCAGTATTCCTCAAAATGAATAAAAATAATGCAACTCAGAATATGACGCAAACCTGCAATAATTAAATGTTAAACAACACAAATATGCTTTATGTATTTAATCACATTCTATTAACCAATGTCTTTGCTTCTGACCTTCGATGATCCAGTTAAACCGTACTAATAAGCAAAAATGACTCTAGAGGCGAACATTTGCCGCTGGTTCTGTCTTTTTTTGTTTATTGCTGAAGTGTGTTGAATGTCTTCTTCTGCATTCTACTGTACGAACGTAAATTAACTTTCCCTTCAGTCTGAGGCTTATTCATTTCAATTTTGGTGAAAAGGCATTTATATTTGCCAAAAATATAACTTTTTTATTTTAAAAACAAACAAGCAAGCCCTGTCCAGATTTAAAAGTAACGCAAAAGTAACGTAACGCATTACTTTCCATAAAAAGTAACTAAGTAAACGAATTAGTTATTTGTATGGAGTAAGCAATATTGTACTGCCATTACTTGTAAAAGGAACTTTCCCCGACACTATGCTACTCAGCAATACAAAAAAAACAACCAATGAGCACAATTTGTGATCTTCTCTTAAAGTATTTTGCATTGAGTAGTATGCCGTGAAACGGCGATATCAAGTGTACAGCAGCAAAGACATTGGTAATAAATGGGATTGACACATTTGTGTTATTTACATATTATTATTGCAGGTGTTGAGTCAATTGTAGTATAGGCGATTCACGGTTTTAATTTCATTTTGGCTATTGAATACTAAATCTGTTTTTGTGAGGTGCCGGGATGAATTAATGCCCACATTTCAGTTAGTCTAGAACTACAGTGAAAGTAACATCATGTTCACACAGCGCACACAACTCTGTACTTCCAATTTCTCCCAATATGGCGACAGGAGAGCTGTCAGTCAATAAATGGGAAAACAAAGTAACTGGCGTTACTTTTTTGAAAAAGATATTTTCTTGTAAATTAAAAAAAAGTAATGTGTTACTTTACTAGTTACCTGAAAAAAGTAATCTAATTACGTAACTCGCGTTACTTGTAATGCGATACCCCCAACACTGTTCATAACAGACTCGAGCTCTTCCACAGAGAACTGCAACTCCAGCATAAACAAGCCAGTGCTGTTTTAAACACACTCTGAGTGTCTGTTGACCGCATAACCCGTGTATTTCCTTACTCCGTGAGGGAAAACAATGAATATTACAGGTGTAGTCGAGTAAACTGGGACTCGTTGTTCGAGTCGCCGCACCTAACGCGCGGTTCAAACGCATTGGTCCGCGTTGCTCTTAAGGAAATGACTCGCTAAGATGGTCAAAGCATGTGTGAGCCATGACAACCGAGCTAAGCCTAAAAACAACCCCCAGTGAGGAAAGCAATCCAGTCGTATATCTTGTCACACAATTTAAAACACCACCCCATACCCACAGTATCATAGCACATATATCCACACACACACACACACACAAAACACACAAACCACACACACAGTATATATATAGACACACACACGACACCACAAACAAAAAAACACACACACAACACACAAAGAAATGCATTAATCCCATCGCCACTTACCCAACACGCGAACCCCTATCCAGAGAATACTTATGTACATTCCATAGAGAGAGGTGGAATGCCTCTGGATTTGCGTACGGAATTCCAAAAATGCTCCCAAAGCAGTGCACTTTCCAACACATCCAGCAACTAGAGAAAGGGAAGGCCAGCAGCCATCACACTCCTAAAGATCCCGTTCAGAAATGGAAACACTGCCCTGAAACTGGCATCGGAGGATCTAAATCTCAAAGCGTTCTTCAAAAACGTCTTTCTTAAACTCCAGGACGATAAATCCAACATCTCGGCACGTCCATGTTCACGTATTCATTCATTTTTTTTCCTCCCTTGAGTTGAGTCCTAGATCCCTAGCTCCTTTCAGTAAGGGAGATACAATGTAACTAAAGGGCAGGAGGAGGAAGCGCCATGAAATCCAGGAGAATGATCCGCATGGATTGAACCCTAGGCGCGCAGTGCGTGATAAGACGCGGAAACTGGATCAGTTCCATTCCACCGCTGCCAGGCATTCTTTCTGAAACTTCCCACCAGTGTTGCCAACTTAGCAATTCTGTTGCTAAATTTAGCAACTTTTCAGAGTACCCTGGCAACTTGTTCTTCCAAAAGCACCTAGCAACAAATTTAGCAATTTAAAAAAAATGTATTTGGCAACCTTTAGCAACTTTTGATAAGTGACTCAAATGACAAAAAGGCACAATTTACCATTTAAATTACACAAAAAGAGGAAACCAAAGACGCTTAGCAGTACACACGTTACAGGAATTAAGTTAGCAGCGACAAAACTGCTATATGCAATTGTTTAATAGTAATAATAATAATTGAATACTGTTATTTTTCATTTATGAGACACTTTGTTAGTAGCTTGTACCTGCGATTGTTGATGAGTTACACTGTTTCTTACAGTACACTGTAAGAAAAATATGCAGAAAAAATGGAAAAGGTGCTAGTAACTTTCCAGCACATTATACGTTATCCGTTGTAACCCGAAAACACAAAATACAAAATGCGCTAAATTCAGGGCGGTGCCAACAACTCGGTCCATGAGGGCCGACCAGAGTTTAGCTAAACCTAAATCAACACACATGAAGCAGCTAATCAGGGTAACTTACTAGGCAGCTAGAAACTTGAAGGCAGGTGGGTTGAGGCAGACGGGAGCTATTACTCTGCCAGAGACACGACGCCCTCAGGATCGAGTTCTGGGCCACTCTGCGACGTAATTAAAAATGCAGGTAAAAAAGAACCTGTGGAAAAATCAATCCAGAAAATTCCTTCATACTAACACAGTAGATTGTGCATTATTTCTTTACTTTTCTTAGAGTGCAGCATACAAACTAACTACTAATAAACTGCTTTAAAACTTATAAAACTTAAATTGCAATAGTTCAAAAATGTGTACGTTTTCGAAAATTCAATGAATTTAAAAATAGTTATGGAGATTTTAAATATTATACTTATGCATTTAATATTCCTACAGAGAACAATTATCTAAATTAAATATGTATAAAATAATATAGTTTTTTGCCTGAGATTTTGACAAATGTTGTGCCATGATTATGTTATGACGTCATCACGCAATGACATCACAATGTCATTTAGCAACTTTTAGCAACAAGTCATTCTGCCTTTAGCAACTTTCCCTGAAAATGAGTTGGCAACACTGCTTCCCACGTGTTTGAATGTGTTGCGTATCCAAAGCGTTTAAAACGCCTTCAGAAACGTGGTCTTTTTTGCCTAAACTTATTTTTCTCTAATCTCGATCCTGTTTAACAACTCTATGTCTTGAATATGAAATGACAAGTTGCTTGTACAAATTCAGTTAAAAAGCAAATGTACAAAAACAGTTTGTTTTATAGTTATAATTCTGTATACATTCTTGTAATGAACAGTGTTGGGGGTAACTCATTACAAGAAACGCGGAGTGTGAAGTACGTAGGGAATGGGGGCGCAGAGACGTGTCCGTGGGATGTGGGGCCGAGAGCGGAAGCTGGGAAAGGAGACTGAGGACGGTGGAGTAATTGCATTAATGAGCCGAAACCTGCACCACTCACGGTCTAGAGTCCCCACGGAGGAGCTCCGGAAGGATATTAAAAGAAGGGCAGTGGACAGTGAAAGACGAAGAGAGGACAAGCCTGCGATTATTTTGGTGCTTTTGTGAATGCGGCAGTCCTCGTCCGCGACAGCCGGACTGTCCGCTTTATTTCATTTGTGATTTGAATTAGTTATTATCTTCTTTAAATGATTTTTCACCGTAGTTACCCACCTCATTCTTCTTCCCGATCTACAAACATTGTTACATTGGTGCCAAAACCCGGGAGGAAGGAGGAACACGCTGTCAGAGAGCCCTCGCTGCTGCGGGGGATCGCGGTGCTGAGGCTGATCGTTTTTTTTTTTTTTATTTTTTTTTTTTTTTTTTTTTTTTTTTTTTTTTTTTTTTTTTTTTTTTTTTTTTTTTTTTTTTTTTTTAGGCCCGGCATCAGGAACAAGCTGGAGACGCCGTGTGCTGCCGAGGCGGTGGTGCTGGAACATATGGTAAGACGATGGGTGGGACGGACGAAGCTCGCATACAGCACTACTGGGTTCGAGGAGGGGTGGCTGCTCATACCGAGAGGTAGAGCGAGAATAGGAGATCGGCCTCGTAGCCAGAGAGCGCGAGCATAATGCCTCCGCCATGATTGAGGGAGCGAGACAGGGACACAAAATAATGGGGGGCTCGCTGCCGGCTGCCTAATAGTGAGGAGCAAGCGATGTCCGCCCCGAGGCGGAGGACATGAGGAGGCGGCCAGGAGGGAGCGAGGCTGGCGGGTTTGGGTTTCTGGGGTGGTGAGGGGGGGGAGTTGAGCTGGGCCGTCCACAACGCATGTCCAGATACCATCGCCATGGACACCGCGAGTGTGAGAGCCTCCAGGCCAGGTTGAGGACCAAACTGCATAAGGAGGATCTCTCTTTTGTGCGTCCCGTTAGCTTTGAGTGCTGGGTCAGGGAAAAGGAACAGATTTTTTTTTTCTTTTTTCCTCTCTCATCTGTCTCTCCTCATCCTTCCGTCTCCTTTTCTCTCGCCTCGTCTGTCTGTCATTACCCCCAGGTACGCAGCGCCCGCCGTGATCGGCTCCCCCGGAGGGGGGGGGGGGGGGGGAGTAGAGCGCAGTCTCGTGAGTACCCCCGGCCTGCGAGGGGCGATGAGAGTATGTGACGAGTGGGGCGGGGCCGAAAGCCGTGGGAACGGAGCGAGGCCGGTGGAGTAAATGCTAATGAGCGACACACCTGCGCCACTCACCGGTCTCGAGTCTCACGGAGGAGCTACGGAAGGATAAAAGGAGGAGTGAGTACAGTGAAAGACGAGAGAGGACCAGGTCTGGAGTTTATTTTGTGTTTTGGTTTGGTTTGTGCGCGGACAGTCGTCCGCAAGGGGCTGTCGCGCTGTTTTGTGTTTATTTTATGATTAAAGTATTTGAACGTTCGCCGGATCCCGCTTACGCTAGGTACGTCATCGGATTACTTTTTTTCACGTAACTAGGAAAGACGCATTACTTTTTAATTACAGAGATATCGGAGTTACTTTTCAATAAGGAACGGCAAGTACCTTTTTTGTTTTTTCAATTATTGATTGGAAAGCTCTCTGTCCCAGTTGAGAGAAATCAGATGGTACTGTAGTCTAAAATAAATATGATATGCATTAATTCATCTTACTCACAAAAAAACGATAGTCTTCCTCAAAATGAAATATAAAAATAATGCAACTCAGAATATGACGCAAAACCGGCAATAATAACGTTTAAACAACACAACTATGCTTTAGGTATTTAATCCCATCTCTTAACAATGTCTTTGCTTCTGAGCTTCGATGATCTAGTTCAACCGTACTAATGAGCACAAATGACTCTAGACGAACATTTGCGTGTCTTTTTTTTTATTGCTTAAGTACTACTACTGTACGGACTTAAATTTACTTTCCCTTCAGCCTGAGGCTTATTCATTTCACTTTTGGTGTGAAAAAGCTTTTATATTTGCTAAAAATATAACTTTTTTATTTTAAAAACAAACAAGCAAGCCCTGTCCAGATTTAAAAACTAACGCAAAAGTAACAAGATGCATTACTTTCCATAAAAAGTAACTAAGTAATGTAATTAGTTACTTTTTTTATGGAGTAACGCAATATTGTAATCCATTACTTTTAAACGTAACTTTCCCCAACACTGGTAATGAATGACATAAATATGCTTCAGAGTTGTAATCATGTAAACCATATTCCACAAATCAATTATGAGCAGTCCAGATCTGTTCATTTGAGCTGAAATAGTAATCGATAAAAATAGGTAACAACAGATGTCATCATGGCATATTCTAAGATCACATTTAATAAGTATAAAACAGATAGTGTTGATCAGGCAATACTTTTAACCATCATCACCAATAAATGATCAAATCAATGTTATTTTAGTATCATTGAGATACTATAACATTTTTTTATTTTAATTGTATTTATTTACTTTTATGTCAATAGTTTTTATTCATTTTATTTCAGTTTTAGTTATTTTAGTGCATCAAGTTGAACTAAATTAAAATGAGAAATTCTGCCTCGGCAACTTAATGAAATAAAATACATTTCTTAAATTACATTTATATTTATTTCAAGTAACTATTAGTTACTTGAAATAATTAGTTATTTAGTTTTAGTTCACAATAGTTATCCTGGCTGACTTTTGAACATAAAAACATTTATGTAAACTCTATTTTCAGACTCTTATTGCCAGATTCACTGAAAATCTTCCTTTCCATTGTAGTTCGAAAACCTCATTTGCACATGTGCAATTATGGTGTGAAGATACGACATGTATTATAGGAAATGAGCAGCATGGACATTCTTCTACATAACCTTTTTCAGAGAGGGGAAAAAAAATAGTGAAATAGTTATGCCCAAATTTACATTTTGGATGAACAATCCCTTTAAAAGAGTTCAATGATCAAACACTTGACATTTGGTAGTGCAGTAACATTGCTGGTGAGTGATTTATCTGTAATGTTTTTGCTCTCAGTTGACTGAAAGCATTGCTTTTGACATGATTGAGAAGAATGATCATTTTTAAAGACACAAAGGGCATACACTTAGTACTTTAATGACTCATTTTCCCACTGTGCAGTAGACTGACAAAACCCATGAATATGAGTTTACATATTAATGTAGCAAATAAACACAAACATTCCATGCTTCTTTAACAAGATCAAAGATTTCTTAATGATGTGCGGGTAGACTATTACTCGTTCACTATTTCCACAGCTCAGTGAACACTGGAAAGCTCTTCTAAACAATGCTAGTTTCCATCTGGCTGATAACAGACCAGCAGCTCCAGGTTTCATCATAAACTCAGCCGTGGGGAGAGATTTTCCACTCTATTTCTGGGTGCCCGGGTGGCAGCGTCGTGTCTGTAGCCACAGGTATGCTCATTTGCACTTTCTTTTATTTGGGGTTAACAGAGTGAGGCCTGTCAAACAGTGGCAAGAGAAGGAAATGCCTGCAAGGAAAGTGCTGACAGAGAACAGGAAGACCTGCAGCTGACATTCCTTCTACAACCTAAGCCTCTTTTAAAATGCCTCCTCATTCAAATGCAAAAACATAAGCTTTTCATAAGATAATTAGCTCCTTCGCACTTGAATCATGCTTTTAATAGCTCATACTGTTTAAACAAATGCAGGAAATTTGTTTGAATACTCCATAATACGGTTGTTTTATAGAGAAACATTTTCATTTATAAATCCCACGCATCGGCCCAAGATCACGCTGTCGACAACGGCTCTGCGAAACTGAATTTTGGAAGCTCTTCAGCACTTCCCCAGAAAACGTCTTTTGTATTTTGGCACAAAGGAGCGCCCCTGCATCCCATAGGTGGTTGAGATGACCGAGTTTGATTAGCTGCTCTCTGGCTCTAGGCAAGGGAAGGTTTTCAAAAAGTTGAATCTTAAACAGTATTTGTATTTTGGACAATTAATTGCATAATATGATGGAAAACATTAATTGAGTATTATGTTTTACATTGTGGTAGTTGTTATTGATCATCTGATTGTGTCATTTGTGATTTTATCGGTGTGTGGTTCTTATGAAAATTTTCAAGTAAGGTCACATTTCAGGTCAAAAACAAAGGAAAATAAATTTTGCATTTGTAAAACACACTATGTAAATCTACTGTGAAGTACAAAAATTATTTTTTTTAAATCATCATGGTGTCCAGACAAGATGACTTTCCTCATTACATTACAGTACTGATAAACTTTTTTTCACATTACAGGAATGGGAAATTGGTGGGTATTGGACTACTGTAATTAAAGGGGTTATATGATGCGATTTTAAATTTTTCCTTTTTCTTTGGAGTGGTACAAGCTCTTGGTGCATAAAGAAGATTGCAAAGACTAAAGTCTCAAATCCAAAAAAATATTCTTAATAAAAGTTAAGAGTCAACCAAGCCTAACTAAAACGGCTCGTTCTAACACACCCCCACATATCTACGTCACGATGTGGAAGATTTGGATAACGCGCACAAATGTTCACGCAAACGCAACAGACAGCCAGCTATAAACTTTATTCTCACTGTCGTTGTGTTGCCACCGCAATGTCGTGGAATGGCACTGTGGTGATTCGTTGTGAAGCGAAATACTTTGTTTTGTCTTCCAAAAGAGGACGTTATCTGCTTCATCATGCCTAGAGCTGACCCGTGCTGGTCACTGAGGAAATACAACAACATCGCGCTGTGGATCGCCAGATCGACTTTCACCATGGACGAAGCGGAGTCCAACCCGGGGTCGTCACATGTGGTTGACGAAGAGCAAGCCGGACGCTCCTTAGTCGAAGCGCGCTCTAATCACCTAGCCTCCGGCGTTCCCTGCCACTTTAGCCCCCGGTTCGCTAACTCTAGGCGCTGTGTGAATGAACCCCCGTATTTGTTGGTTTTTGGTGGTGAAACTACTTTGTGTGGTCTTCCAAAAATGGACAAGACTAGAAATCAGTGGTTAAGTGTATTTACAACACCTGTTCCAGACCACTTCAACCCAAATATTCAGATGGGTGCAGCACATTTTATGGAGGACCGTCTCCTGATCCTGGGAGAGTAGACTACAAATGCCGGCTGTTCTGAATAAAAGACTGTAAGTAGTTTTTTTTGTATATTTTATATATTTAAAGCAAGTTTTTGAGCAGTGTAGAGCAGCGCTTGTTTGTCATTTCTCCGATCACAAATGCAGACAGGGTTTAATGTTTACGATGCAACGCAACGCGTAAAAAGACAATACAAGTCATTATAAAATCCGTGATTATGTCCCCACTGGATGCAACGAATGCCTCTTTTATAATGGGTTTTCATGTTTTTGAATCATCGCTCCGGCCTGACAGGGCCTCATCACAATCTGGTAGGGGCGTAACATTTCCGTCAACGCACTGGATAGCTGGCCAATCACGCACACCTCGCTTTTTCAGAGCGATGAGC
Organism: Sinocyclocheilus anophthalmus; assembly: GCA_018155175.1. Lineage (NCBI taxonomy): Eukaryota > Metazoa > Chordata > Actinopteri > Cypriniformes > Cyprinidae > Sinocyclocheilus > Sinocyclocheilus anophthalmus. The sequence goes on along the minus strand of JADLZN010007877.1, from coordinate 396,129 downwards.
TTTGTAAAAATCGATGCGTTTCAGATAGGCAGGGCATAGAGGAGAAACAATAACGTACAGTATGTGTAAAATAATGTGTTTTTTTAACCTTAAACCGCATAAACACATTTCATTACACCAAATACACAAAATAATGTTATTTTTAGCAACATCATATGACCCCTTTAAAATTTGTGAGATTTACCCAAAAGGATTCTCACAGATGAACCAAAACAAAAACAAAGCAATCCTAGAACAGTCCATCTATTCAACAGACTGCGGATGCTAGCTAAACATTTATCATGCTGATGTATTTACCCGTGTTGAAATATGCAGAAAGACCGATGCCCCGTTTTGCACAAGAAGAGGAAAATACATGCTCAATCTACTGTTAATGGAGCCAGTCATTTGCTCTTTCTGGTGCGGAGATGCTTGTGTCACAAAGAGGCCACTCAATCACTTTGAGAGCAGCAGCCCCAAAACCTGAGAGGCTCTGGCTTTGACAGCCATTGTGGCCCAAATAACAAGAGCAGCTCCAATATGAGCTCTCCAGCACAATTGCCTCTTTACTGAGCAGAAAATTCCATGCTCAGCCAACCGGTTCAGGTTCAGACCGTCGACTTTATGAGCTGGAAATCCAATTGAGATTAAAAGGGAGCTGGTTAATTATACTGCAGTATTATACGCAAAATAACATAAAAGACTAAAAAATAATAACAAATAATTATATTTTAAAATGCTTTCCAACTGAAATGTATTAAAGAACCAATACACAAGTACTCTTCAGCCTTTTATTGCAGAAAAAGCAATAACATTTAATCAGGGAATGATTGTGCATTTGCCGTACTATTGATGTCACCATTTGTCCCATCACACGTCCCATCAGGACACGGTGTATTTGGTTTTTTGTTTTTTTTTTTTCCCGCTGTAGCAAGACATGGCCAACGTAAGGCTTTCACAGGGACTCTCTGTTGCTCGTCTCTTGACCGCCGTGGCTTTGTTCAGGTCACGCTGGCTGCATTAAACACTTCTTGGCACTTTGGTGGCTCTGGCTCTCCAGTTTCCCTGTGTGAGAGAATGGGGAGGGGTGAGGTTAATGGTGATTCAAGTCCCAGTGACCTTTTCAAAGCTCCCTGTCAAACAACGAAAAGATGCCCTGCTGAGGTGAGGGCTGGGATCAGGAAGAGAACAAGAGCAGGTTCTGAATCTGTTTACACACACATTCACACTTCCAACACCTTTTTCACACTCTCTCATCATACATAGAGGGATTGCAGTGCTGTAAATGTCACACTAACACATGATTACTCAGTGACAGGTTTAAATCTAGATGATGTGTTCACAGAATAGTCCATCTGTTGCATGTGAAGAGCAAGAAATTCTGGAAATACTGATTCACAATAGGGTTGTGACGGTGAGGAAATTTTCCCACCGGTTAATCAACGTGTGACAACACCGGTAATACCGGTATCACCGCGTGGCGTGCCTCTTTCCTCGACTTTCCGTAACTTTTAAAGCGGCATTGCGCTTTTTTCACTTTCACTTTCAAATGCAGCAATTCGGAGGAAAGCCAGGGTTGCCAGTTGTTTCGAATTAGCGGCAGTTTGGCGTCAATTGCGCTTGTGAAGAGAGAACACACAGAATACAATGTCAAACTCACTTTAGCATATATATAAAACATAGAACTTTGATTAACAAAACAAATTAAAATACACCATGCTATATTAGGCTATGCCTAATATAAAATAACAAATAACTAGACATAACGTTTAATGGTCAGTAACAAAACTTAGGAGTCCAGGAATGAAGTAAAGACATGTATAATATAGCAACAACTATAATAGAGAAATGTAGAACGTTTATGCACACAAGAGGCATTGTCTCCCATTGCGAAGAGCTGCGGGAAGCTCAGGAAGGCCACGGCATTACACCTGAGGCGATGTCAAATAAAATAAATAAATGAAACAAAGTTTAAATAAAGTAAAAATCAGCAAACAATGTGGAACCAGTTAAATAAGAAACAAATGTTTAAAAAATCTTCCAAGAGAATGAATGGCGAAAACAGGGCCACACAGTGGTAAAAGACAGGCTTGTCGAGAAATCAAACACACAATCTTTTTTTTTTGGGGGGGGCCAAAAACAGCGCGCTTTGTGACTTGAGTTTTGAAACTAAATCATCCGCGATCGTCTGTCTCACCTCACTCTTCTTGTCAGTCAGCTCGACTCACTCTCCTCACTGGAGAAATTAAATCTGATCTGTAATGCACTGATTGAGCATCCGCGTTCAGTTTTTAATTGTAGTGTCTGTTCTTTTACTGAACTATTTTATTTTTATTACTATAAAAAATCAAAATGACGGTGGGGGTCGGTGACGCGGTGGGCAAGTGACGTAACCGGTGTTGCGGCTTAACACCGGTATCACTGTCAGCACAGTCTATCGCGGCAAGCCTAATTCACAACCAACTAGCATTTAGAAAACAGCTCTGAGACTTCTAATTTTCTTCCTAGAATGCTGTGCAACACAATTTATGTAATTTGTTACTGAGAAGACAGTACAAAGTTCAACTGTTGTACAATGTACGGTAGTACCAACCTTATGGTTGTCAATAGATTAAAATATTCCATCATGTCTAATTTTTTTCTCTCTCAAATGTTTAATGTCCAAATGTCTTTTCTTTCAAAATGCAGCTTTAATGCATTCTGTTAAACTTGTAAGGAAATAAATAAGTAACAATGGAGTTTTATAGTTGCTGTTTTATAGTACAGTGTTTCGCTCGTAGGTGGTATTTCATATTTGTTGAGCTTCGATAAATAACTTTCAACATAAAGACTGCAAATAACTTTAGTTTTGTTAAAAGTCCAATTTGGATTGAATTTTGTCATTAGGAAGTTCTTGCTCTCGTTGAGGAAAACAGGTGAGAATGAAGCAATTCTCAAATTAGGTGAAAGTGTTACCTGCATTAAAAAAGTTATTAAACATTTAATTCTTCTCAATTTCACAGTATAGCACAATACTCTTTTTAGTTATCCTTCAATTCCAGTTGATTGCACAAATCATTCTTCAAAAGAACTTAAAGAATCAAGAAATCTCAATTTCAGGCAAATATGATCTGTGGGCTAGGGTCTATTTTTCGGTCAGATTCTTTAAAGGGGTCATATGATGTGATTTCAAGTTTTCCTTTCTCTTTGGAGTGTTACAAGCTGTTCGTGAATAGATAAGATACCTAAAGTTGCAAAGACTAAAGTCTCAAAACCAAAGAGATATTCTTTATCAAAGTTAAGACTCTGCCACGCCCCCTGAAACGGCTCGTTCTAACACACACCTGCATATCTACCTCACTACGTGGAAATATTTGCATAATGCGCCCAAATGTGCACGCAAAGAAAGAAGGCGTGGTTTCAGTAACCGCAGTTAGTGTTGAAGCAGCCATGTCAGGGAGACGCTGTGTGTTTCTAGGCGAAAGCAAAAGCACTTTATTTGGCCTTCCGAAAGTAGATGTATTTAGGAATCTTTAAGATCACTTACAACAGAACAGCAATGCATTTTATGGACGACCGTTTCGTGAACTTAGGAGAGGAGGTAATTCTGACTTTGCTATGACAATCTGGCGCTTCTGACTCAGCTACTGTTTTGTTATTAGTTCAAGTATTTGCTATTGACTGTTTTGCGCATCGTGGGTGGTGTGGGGGGTGTGATGGTGTGTGTGAGAGAGAGAGAGAGAGATAGAGAGAGAGAGACAGGGGTCACATCACAGTAGAGTCAGCTGTCTTAACCGTGGCTTGTGTACTGCAAAACACATACCAGCTCATGTTCAAGTGCCACGGTTACCTTCGGGTTGAAACTAATGGCTACACTATATGGACCATATTTCTGTCTTTACATTTATTTTGAAAGATGAAGCTCGCGATTATGTTAAGGGCCATTACATTTCCGACGAGTGCTTGCGGTGTTTGGCCAATCACAATGCACTGGGTCAGCTGGCCAATGAGAGCAGACTGCGCTTGTCAAAGGAGGGGGCTTTTTTGTAGAAAACTAAGCGTTTGAGAGAAGGCGGGGCATAGAGGACCTACAATAATGTACAGATTGATTATATTTTATATGTATTTTTTAAAAATACTGTGTTTTTTGAACATTAAAGCATGTCAACATATTCTGTTACACCAAATAATGATCTTTAAAAAAAGCATCATATGACCCCTTTAAGGATGAGATTTTTTTATGTCTAATACTGCATTACTGTGGGTAAGACCTGCCTGTACAAGGCTCTCAGCAGTCTTCAGTTCTGAAACTGGAGCCACTCAATCGATAGGAAAGGAGATGATGCTGACCAGGCTGGCATCTATTCTGTGGGAAAGCAAAGACTTTCAATTCCACCCTTGATCTTAGCTGGCAGCTTTTTCAGATGATTTGGCAGCATTCAGCACAAGATTCACCGCGGTAGCATCTGTCAACCTCTGACTGCAAAATATGGCTCACTTCAAACAACTCATACTGATGAAAACTGTTACCTGACCAAAATCTGAGTCACGTAACATGACATACACTAAAACCAGCTTATCAGCTGTTGCCTTTTTGTTTGACTCTAGGAAAGCAAAAACCTGTAAACAATCTTTCAGAACATGTACCTGAAAGCTATTTCAAAGCACACTGTCAGAACGCAGTAAGAAGAGAATTTCACACTGCTAAGACATGAATGAACAGAACAGTTAGGTCAACAACAAAGAGAAAAAGTATTTTTTTAAGCGTAAGTCACGGTTGGTACAGATGGGAGATAGAGGATGGCCAAGCATTTTTTGAACAAATATGACGCATAACAAGAGTATTTAAAACCAGTCAAGACTAATCCAGGATAAATGTTTTATTCAAAACTTTAAGAGATAAACATCACTACCAGTGGTGTAATGTAACGAAGTAATAATACTTCATTACAGTACTAAAGTATATTTTGGGAGTATCTGTACTTTACTTGAGTTTTTATTTTCGAAACTTTTACTCCACTACATTTCCTTATTAAAATGTATACTTTTACTCCGATACATTTCTTGAAGCGCTCCATACTTACTAAAAACTAGTACACGAAACGGGACTGCAGGAAAACAGGTTTGGCGAATCAGTGGTCCTGCCATGTGCATGGATAAGGGTAGACCTGTGAATCATTGATCATGTGAAACAAGGTGCCGGCGCACAACCGCGGATTATTTCATTTTCCACTCAAGTCGAGTCTGGGTCCTGCGATATACATTATATCTTCTGCTATAATATGGTAAGTGTTGTGATGTGCGATCTGACATTATCAAGTAAGCTAAAATCACCAAATCACACACACAGAGTGCAAGCACGTTGATTTATTAGTCTATTAAAAATCAAAATTACAGGCATTCTAAATTGTAGACGGCAAAAATTAATAATGAATTAGGTTCTATATCACAAAAAGAGTACCGTTTTTCTGCAGATATCAGCATTAACTCTTTTAATAATCATTTTATACAAGTTCAGTGAAGCAATAAGTGACTTACATTTTAGAGTTAATATTGCTTGTTTTTGCTCAATTTCGCCAACAAAAATAAATCCAAACAAAGCCACAGCGCTGTTTTGCATCTCTGAGCAAAGGACGTGTTTACTTATTGAATGAATCAGCTATTTGAACGAATCGGTTGAATAAATGAATCAGTGGTTCACTCATTAACACAGTCAAAAGCTTTGTAGATGCTGAATGAATCAGTTGTTTGAATGAATCGGTTGAATCTCAATGACTCACTCTTTAACAGTCACTTGCTGTCACCTACTCGCGGTTTTAATTTCACATTTCGACTACTTTTTACATTTTAAAATCATTTCAAATAACAGGATTCAACGTTTTATGTAAAATAAAATAAACCATTATTTATTTATCTGTCACTGCAGGTAAAGGCATCCATGTACACTATGAGATAGGTCCTACATAAAACTGTGGGGTTTTGGAAATACATCTAAATGCTATTTCAGATTATATATATATATATATTAAGGCTGCAGGATATATCGAAATTATCTAAATATTGCAAATGTAAATATCGCAATATGCACATCGCAACGGCGTGCGATATCATTATAATTGTAATATGCTACTTAAATCACAAAGTTGCAAAAGGTCAAAGTTTTAGTTCGACGCATATAGCAGAGAATTGCTTTATGTTAAAAAGAGTTAACTGCAATAAGTTGCAGAAAACAACTCTTTGCAGTCTCGTCTTGCTGTCTGACTCACACCGGAAGCGCGTGCACAAGCCGCATCTCGCACAGAGTCTCTTCAGTTCTGCTGCACACGTGCAAAATTATATATAGAGAGACTAGTATATACACAAGAGAGAGGCGTGTCAGACCGAGTTGATTGTCTTAGCATTTCCCGCATGTTGAAGACACCATTTCACACAGAATTATGCAATAGTACACAATCGAGAAAATCATTCTCGTAAACGACAGGCGGTGTATGTTTTAAAATGAATTGTCAACAGCGGGAGAACGAAAGAGATAAAGAAATCGGATGTATATCATTATACTGGATCCATGCAGTAGGAATTTAAAGGGACAGCAGCCTATAAATAACTGCTGCTGAATATGTCACTAATGCTAACAAAACAATAAAACGGCTATAACAAAGATGAATATAAATTTAATTAAATTTTATTTTCATTTCATACAGTGAACTCTATGCAGTGTTATTTTACACTTATTTATTACATTTCTGTACCTGAATACTATGTATTTTATCTATGCTTGTAAATTGTGTATTTCTTTTTCTTTCTTTTTTTACTGACTGTTCACTTGCATTTTTCAATATCGCACAGCCCTAATATAAACGGTGACTTCAACTTCTACCAAAATAATTTTCCGGTAAAAGAAGTACTTTTACTTGAGTATGGCTTTCAGGTACTTTATACACCACTGATCACTACTCTATATAACTTCAAAGACATGTCACAGCACAAACCATTTTTAATAGGAGATGCACTTCTGCAGCAAATGGTTGCGTTTAGGGATGCACCGATACCGATACTGAGCTCATGTACTCGTACTCATACTCATTAAAATGCCCCGATACCAAAAGCCGATACACACAGCATGATGATAAACGCCATATTCAACAAAAAAAAAAGAAACACAGACAACAGAACAAAGGACAACCCTCTACATTGAGAGTAAATCACTCGCATATGCGACTTAATCTTCACTCTGGGCGACTAAATGATGTCTAATATTAGCCAATTGCTAATAAATTCTCAGATTTTACTCACCAGTGTGTGAGTTGGAGGCTAAGTATAAGTTTAGCTCAGATATATTTTCACTCGCCGAACAATCTGACTGAGCGCATCAGAGTTTCACTCTCCACCAAGCGATCTGTGCTGTTTTTCAGTTCATCTGAATGGATGTGCAACGCACCTGTATTTATCGTACCGTAAACTCTAGTGTGAAGCGCACGACTCGCCGTCGCTTTGTTTCACAAACAGCAGCGGAGACGAGAGAGAGGAGGGAGGAGAGAGGAGAGAGAGAGAGAGAGAGAAGAAGGATTGCGCATACCTATGCGCGTACATGTAAAACAATATTCTTGTTGTATTTGCTGTCAAAATAACGGAGTTCCTTTGGAATTCTTCAGCTTTTAAGAACTACCGCTTTCTCCGATAGTGGGCGGGACTAATGCGCAAACGGCAATCTCATTGGCTGGCGCTCACCTATTATCGTCCCCGTTTTGATTTCAGCAAATCAGTTCGAGCGAACGCACACAACCTGATTAATATTCATGAATCCAGTAGCTCATTAATCCTTGGTGCGTTTTATATTGTTCTTATTAGTAGAATTCGTCGAAGTATATCAGTATATTTTTTTGTTTTCGTGTTTCCCCAATTTTTTGTTGATACGAAAATAATGAATGACCAAAAAAGCACCACTACCAGTCCGAAGTTCAGTTAAAATGATTAATATGCATTCATACATGGTTATCAAGATTTAATTCTAATTACTAAAGTTCTATCATTAAATAATATTGATTATCATATTATAATGCTTGACTGACTGATGTTAAGAGTGTACTTTCAGATATTTATAAAACTGTGCCATTTTACAAAAAAACCTATACATATATGTTTGGTTTGTAACTGGCACAGTTTTATATATATATATAATATAGTATCTACTATATAAATTTATATATATCTCTATATATATAATATATATATATATATATTAGTATTTCAGTCTGGTGAGTAAACAAAAAAATGTACTAGCCAATGGCGATTCAATTGCCAAGGTTTCCGTAGAGGGTTGAGACAAGCAGGATGGAGTTAAGGCTGTCTACTACGAAGTATATGTATGCAAGGAATATAATGTTAAACATTCAGTATTAACGCCTGTATAGCTGATGTGCGCGAGCTGATAAACAAAGCACACGGAGTGGATTGAGCGCACGGCGGCGCACATGCGCGAGCTTGTCGAGTAAATATACCTTTCTCACAGACATCACTAGAAAGTTTTTAGTTCGTTCGGATATGTCAAAAACAAGTAAGTAAAAAAATGCACAAGTTACTTAACGGTAAAGAGAGCGAGAGAGAGAGAGAGCAGGCACTTCTGTTGTGTGATCTTTGATGTTCACTCACTTAGCATCACGATCATTGGATTTTTAAAAATAGAATTTGTTAAAAACACACGACCATTTATAGGGGCATTCACTATAAACATCATTTATTTTCAACCTTAGGCATACACAACTTTTTGGTGAAAGTGAAATTAACAGCTTGTGTGAAATGTGCTAGGCTGTACTACTCTCCTCTCATTCTGCATCAGTACAAACACGTGCACGCGTTGCGCATGTTTTGTTTGCTTGCTTGAGTGTGTTTCTGCATTATATGAGTGGCTTTGGAAAATAAATTGCTGCACGTTTCAGATGAAAAAAACGCGACTTTTATTTCTGAAAATATCACAGTTAGGAGATTTATAACGAGTGGTTCCCTGCATTATTACAACAAAGCGCGTGATTACAGTACAAAGCCGCTGCAATGGAGCAGCTCCAATGCTATTAAATTAAAGATGATGTACCATAGAGCAAAACAATGAACAGTGAAAGTAACAAAAACTTGTAAACTACAAAACTTGTAATGGGATAATTAAGTGTGAAAATAACGAAGGATATACAGTGAAACCAAAAATTATTCAGAGACCAGATATAATTTTTGATATTTTTTTTCTAGTGGGTGCAGGACACTATAGTTCATTTATGTAAGTGAGAGTAGCAAAATAAAGTAAACTGTGACAAATCATACCCAAAAATTATTCATACAGTGGACTACCAGTAAAATTGATACAAATGTGGTCTGTTCAACTTGTGCACTATATTCTATATTCCTTTTTAAAGTGATATGATAGATTTGTGTGAGAAACTGACTGAAATTAAATTTGTTATTCACCAATAATCATGTTGGTTGTGCCACAAGGCTCTGTCTCTGGCCCTTTGTTGTTCGCCAAGGTAATATTATGAGGAAACATGAAATTAGCTCTTACTGATATGTTGATGAAACTCAGCTTTATAATTTCTCCAGACCACATGACATTTCAGTTATCTGAGTGTTTTAAAGATGTAATTACTGGATGGACCATAATTTTCAATACAGACAAGATAATACAGAATTTTAATTTTCTGGTTTCTCTTTAATCTCATTAAAGCCTTGATTACATTTAATGGCGTTTCACTTATGTATCCACAAAAGACCTCAAATGCCAGAAATCCAATGGTATTACAAATGTTCAGGATGGATTTCATTGCTGGAGATCCTCAAAGGAACAGTACAGGGCAAAACATTCTCTCATTTTTGTTGTTCAATCATATCTGTTCCTGAAAAGGCTGTTTGTCTAGTAGCCAAGGGCAGTGAAGGGTGGGTGGAGGGACATCAACACATGCACTCAGTGGGGGTAATAAAGACAGACAGCTGGAGCATTGTGATAGCTCTAGAGGTATTATCCATGTTAATGAGTTAAGTTGAGCTTGAATAAATGACCAGAAAAAAAAAATGTAATAAAGCTTTATTTTGATGCTCTATTTGTGACATTGTCAAGTCAAAGTTTAAGAAAACAAATCTCTATTCACTTTAGAATCTGACAAACTATGAAGGTCTCAATCATGGATAAAGCACAGCAGAGCCCAGGGAGAATCACATCACCGTCTGGGGAAATCCAGCTTGTTTTTCCAATCTAACTTAAGGTACCTTAATGATTAGAACTTGTCATGAATGCTCACAGACATTTACAGCTCCCTCAGTGCATAAATTCGATGCACACAAGTCTCCTGGAAGGAAGAGAGACTCAGCTCATTTACTTATATAGAATTTACTGAACTACTTCTTCCCTATGACTAAAATGAAAGGTATGAATAGATCCGCATGGAAAGTGGGTTTTAAGTGTTTTAGAAGAAGGCTTAGACTGCAACACTTTTATTGGTAAAAGAAAGTATGAACACATTGCCCACATTATCTACCAAACGAACATGAAAGAGGCGAGCAATGAGCAGAGTTTTATGAATGAAGCCAGCCAGAATTCTGTGGACATCTAAAGATCATTCGGCTAAATGTACTTAAATACAGTAAAATGGGTTTGTCCATTATCAAAATAGCCAAAAAATATCTAAAGAAAAAAAACAAAACAAACATCAACCCTCTACACAGAGTAAATCACTCGCATATGCGACTAAATCTTCACTCTGGGCGACTAAATGATGTCTAATATTAGCCAATGGCTAATAAATTCTTAGATTTTACTTGCCAGTGTGAGTTGGAGGCTGAGTATAAGTTTAGCACAGATATATTTTAATTTGCCAAACACTCTGACTGAGTGCTTCAGTTTCACTCTCCGTCAAGCAATCTGTGATATTTTTCCGTTCATCTCAACGGATGCGCAGCGCACCTGTGTTTGTGCATTTGGCATACCGTAAACTCTAGTGTGAAGGCGCATGACTCGCTGTCACTTTCTCTCACTTGTGCAAAGTGAGAGTGAGAGCAAGCGAGAGTCTTACATAACATGCAGAATTGATGCGCTACATGTAAATGATATTCTTTGTTATTTTCCTGTCCAATAACTGTCCTGTGCCTTAGAAAACACCACTAATTAGTGAACTCTCAAGCACTTGAACAAGCGTTTAAGAACTTCCAGGTTCTCCGGTAGTGGGCGGAACTAATGCGCAAACGACAATCTCATTGGCTGGTGCTCACCTATTATCGTCTCTGTTTTGATTTCAGCAAATCAGTTCCAGCGAACGCACACAACCTGATTAATATTCTTGAATCCAGTAGCTCATTAATCCTTAATGCGTTTTATATTGTTCTTATTAGTAGAATTAGTATAATAATAATTTAATAATAATAATAATAATATATTATCAGTATTATTGTTTTTTTTTTTACAGGACCACTGAATGACCAAAAAAAGCACCAGCACCAATCCTAAGTTCATATAGAATGAACTAATTTTGCACTTCAGACCTTGGTTACCAGGTTTATTCTAACACGTAAACTTCTATTTTAAATCATACTTGATTGTTCATATATACTGCTTGAACGCGTACTGCTGTCAAGCGTGTACTCTTGAGTATAATACAGTGGGTACGGAAAGTATTCCGACCCCCTTAAATTTTTCACTCTTTGTTCATAATTGCAGCCATTTGCTAAATCATTTAAGTTTTTTTTTTCCTCATTAATGTACACACAGGACCCCATATTGACAGAAAAACACTGAATTTTTGACATTTTTGCAGATTTATAAAAACTGAAATATCACATGGTCCCTAAGTATTCAGACCCTTTGCTGTGACACTCATATATTTAACTCGGGTGCTGTCCATTTTTTTCTGATCATCCTTGAGATGGTTCTATCCTTCATTTGAGTCCAGCTGTGTTTGTTTATACTGATTGGACTTGATTAGGAAACCCACACACCTGTCTATATAAGACATTACAGCTCACAGTGCACGTCAGAGCAAATGAGAATCATGAGATCAAAGGAACTGCCTGAAGATCTCAGAGACAGAATTGTGGCAAGGCAACAGATCTGGCCAAGGTTACAAAAAATTTCTGCTGCCCTTAAGGTTCCCAAGAGCACAGTGGCCACCATTCCTTAAATGGAAGACGTTTGGAACCACCAGAACCCTTCCTAGAGCTGGCCGTCCGGCCAAACTGAGCTATCGTGGGAGAAGAGCCTTGGTGAGAGAGGTAAAAAAAGAACCCAAAGATCACTGTGGCTGAACTCCAGAGATGCAGTCAGGAGATGGGAGAAAGTTGTAGAAAGTCAAAGTCAACCATCACTGCAGCCCTCCACCAATCGGGGCTTTAGGCCATAGTGGCCCGACGAATCCTCCTCCTCCGTGTCAAACACATGAAAAAAACCCTGAAGGACTCCAAGATGGTGAGAATAAGATTCTCTGGTCGGATGAGGCCAAGATATAACTTTTTGGCCTTAATTCTAAGTGGTATGTGTGGGGAAAACCAGGCACTGCTCATCTCCTGTCTAATACAGTCCCAACAGTGACGCATGGTGGTGGCAGCATCATGCTGTGGGGGTGTTTTTTCAGCTGCAGGGACAGGACGACTTTTTGAAATCGAGGGAAAGATGAATGCGGCCAAGTACAGGGATGTCCTGGATGAAAACCTTCTCCAGAGTGCTCAGACCCAGACTGGGCCGAAGTTTACCTTCCAACAAGACAATGACCCTAAGCACACAGCTAAAATAACGAAGGATGGCTTCACAACAACTCTGTGACTGTTCTTTGAATGGCCCAGCCAGAGCCCTGACTTGACCCAATTGAGCATCTCTGGAGAGACCTAAAAATGGCTGTCCACCAATTTTTACCATCCAACCTGACAGAACTGGAGATGATCTGCAAGGAGGAATGGCAGAGGATCCCCAAATCCAGGTGTGAAAAACTTGTTGTTTCTTTCCCAAAAAGACTCATGGCTGTAATTAGATCAAAAGGGTGCTTCTACTAAATACTAAACAAAGGGTCTGAATACTTAGGACCATCTGATTAGTTCAGTGTTTCTTTTTTAATAATATGCATAAAATGTCAAACATTCGGTGTTTTTTTCTGTCATCGGGGTGGCTGTGTGTTACATTACTGAAGGACAAACAATTAACTCTTCAATGCTTTTTATGCAGCATGGCTACAATATAACAAAGTGATAAAATTTAAGTGGGTCTGAACTACTTCCCGTACCCACTGTATCTTATATATTATGAGTGTATGTTTTGTAAATTGCACACGCTTTTATATATATATATATAGATATCTAGTCGTATTATATAGTAGTGATGTTAAGTCTGGCGAGGAAACTAAAAAATGTAATAGCCAATGGCGATTCAATTGCCAAGGTGTCCATAGAGGGTTGAACATGCATGTGTCAGGCAACACGTTGAACATTGTAGAAGATGATCATTTTAATAACTGCAGAGCTTTCTGTGGTGACGGATTTCATGAAGACCTGGTTATGAGGGTTAAAGCCGAGAGAAGAACATGTTCCATAAAATCCACTGCATTTTCCCATTTTAAATGCAAACCAAGACACAGAGACCAGGACAGGTATGCAGAGGAATCGTAGTTCTTGGTCCGTTGAATCAGGGACACACTGTGCTTACATTACTTTCCCTAATATGCTGTGACATTAATCAATTCCACCTGCCATGCAGAGTTTGGAGTTTACTGAAAAAGCCAGCGGAGGATGGGAATTTTCCAAACACATTAAGAAAAAGACAAAGAAAAGAGACAGATGAAAAGAAAGACAACTCAGTCCTATAAGCTGCCAGGGAGCTCCAGACCAAGAGAAAAATCTTCCAGCCACCAGGGTCACCCATACTAATGGGCCAAACAGATTAATCCTGCAGCCATTAATAATTCCTGCAACTGTTCCCCTCGAGGCAATTAATCACCTCCCCTCACTGTCAGCACAAGAGCCTGGGGCTATGCAAAGATCCAGGGCTACTGCTGGAGCCTTGACTAAACTCATTCTCAATCACAACCATACTCACTTGGCTACCTAAAACAGGGTAGACATCATAAACAGAATCTAATGAAATAATGTAAAAAAAATCACTATCTATCTATCTATCTATCTATCACAGAGAAAAACATGCAAGTATAGAGTGCCAAAAGGTTCTGTCTTAGGCCCTTTGTTGTTGTTCTCGTACATGCTCCATTTTATACTGGTGTTTTTGCATGGTACTCCAAGGTATCAAAGAATACCATGGTATTACCATGATACCACATCCACAATATATATGGTATTCCTATGGTACCATTGTTAGACTCTCGTCAAAAGATTAGAATTAGGCATGAGTAATGTTATCCCTACAATGTTATACACAATGGTAGCTCTAGCTTGTTCACAAACTACCAAAAACTACCATGTTATTCAGGTGGGTTTCTCACATCCACAAAGACCAACAATGTCCAAAACATGATAGTACCACAGTAGACTGGTTTTGAACAAGCTACAGATACCACTGTGTATTTTATTAAAGCTGCCTCTTTTAGGACAATCCTGCAACACAACACGAGTCAAAACTAAAAGCAGGTAAGAAAATCTCACATACATGCTGTTGACAGTAACTCAAAGCCTTTGGAAGAGAGATCAGGCAGATTCTCTGAGCAAGCAGTGTAGAACAATTAGTCACAGAGCTCTTTACATGAGATATGATGGCTCCATTATCATTCATTAATGAGAAACACTTGAGTACATGACCGCTCCCCCACACTCAAACACTGCTGAGCTCTCTGTTCCACTTCTCTCCTGTGAGGGGGAGGCAGGGCAAGAAAATTTTCATTAGCAGAGCAGCGGCAAAAGAAAGCAGATGAGAGAAAGGAGGAGAGGGAAACAGAAGGGGGGAATAAATTGAGGCTGATCTGGTGCTCCGTTTTTTTTTGAGGCGCTGAGATTTGCATATATGTGCAGCAGTGCAGAGGGAGAAATGTGTCAGCACTGACAGCTTCCTGAGAATCTTTAAGCTCGATGTGGGCACCTCTCTTTCTCTCCCAGAGACCACAGGAGCCCTGCTAACAGCCGCTCAGGGGTCAGGACCAGTGGCTTTGTGCTCAGCCCTGCTATGGCAACCCAGCAAAGCATGTTTAACGGTCAGCTCAAGTGCAAAGCTGATCTCTGGGGGGAGGGCAAGTTGAACCTTCCCTGCTGCAAGGGCAAATGGAGACACGTGTGTGTGTGTGTGGGCTGGTACAGAGCTAGACCAAAAGAGAACAAATGAAGATGGCAAGAAAGACAATCACATACTGTTCATGCTTGCCAACATACCTTATTCGGGGTAGATTAATATTTAATTTGATGTGAGGCTGTGAGGGATAGATATTCGATAATTTCCATGCTTTCCTGAGATTTTTGTCCTCTGCAATTTTTTGGAAAGACATATTGATCAAAATATGGTGAAGAAATATATAAGAATATATCAAATACAGTGATCACCCAGACTAAGACTGACACTGTTCTGTGCATCAACAGGAAATGAAGCAGGGGTTTGCCCTGATGGAAAGACAAGCTTAGACAAGTACCATACTGGTCGGTTTATTCTGGTTTGGTGGTGGTGGACCAACATAATTATACTGTTCACCAGCAAACTTTTGCCGGTCAAGCTAAACAAACAGCATACACTCTTAAAAACTAAGTTTACAAAAGGTTTCACAGTTGATGCCATAGAAGAACCATTTTTGTGCCATAGAAGAACATATCGATGAACGGCTCTTAAAAGAACCATTTTTAAGTGTGAAGAACTGATAATAATCTGAAGAACCTTTTTCCACTTAAGAAACTTTAGTGCATTTGAAAGTTCCCATGGATGTTAAATATAAGAACCTTTATTTTTAAGAGTGTAGACAGCACAAAAGCTGGTTAACTAAGGATATCAAGGTGGTTAAGCTAGTTAAGAACCTTGGTGGGGACAGCAATCATGTCAGGCTAGCAAGTAAAGGGTCATACAGTTGTGGGGGTTGGGATGATCGTCAGGTCCCTACCTTTAAAAAGCTTGACCTGACATCAGCACAGCAGTATCCCATGCTGATGATTCTGCTTGTCTTTTCAGCAGGGAAGGGATCCAAACCTTTCCCCAATATAACAGTGAGAGTAGTCAAGCTCAGTATTCGTCAGCAGACACACTGCTATACCAGTCTCATGAGATATAGCCCAGCGCACACACATGGCTCTGAACCCATCATCGTGCATGCAAAATCCATCATGGTTTGTTCTCTGTTACAGTTTGAGACGTCAGAGTGAATGGCTCTCTGGGAGAAATCATCCCCACTAACTACCAGGGGTCCTCTTCTTGTTTGGCGTGAGTGAGTCACAAATCAAAAACCAGCAGGAGAGGTTTTTCCGAACACTTCTCCAACTGTTCATCTTCCTGCAGTAATTTCTGTTAAGCATGAAAAACGACAGTAAAATAAACAGAATAACTGCACAGATTTTGCACTAGAAGTTAATCAACTACATTTTTACAGTTATTTAAGTAGTTTTTGACCGTGAAATACACGCTATTATGGTGGTTTTTAGCACGTTGCTATACAGTTGCTACAGTATTCTGGGTGGATGTTATGAGTGTATTTTGCTAAGATGTTCTTAGCAGCTGTTAAAGTCGGCATTAATGAAAATGTAACCTCTCTATATTCTCTATATTAACCTCTCTCTATATAAATTTAACCTCTCTAAATGTGTGCTATTGATCATATTGTGAATGATTCATCTATCCTTATGTTTCATTTTTTAAACAGTTGTTTTGACCTCATAAATTTTAATCAAAATCTGCCTTCATCCAATCAACAACCAAGGGACAGAACCAATTCCCAGCACGATATTTCCCCCCCTTTTTTCGATAACCTATTTTCATATGTACAGCAAAACTGGGAAGAAAAGATCTGTCGTTGCTTCATCATGAATTGCTATGCTGTTGCTAGGGTATTTTGGGTACTTTTTAGGGCACTGCTATGCAGTAGCTGAAGTGTTTTGGGAGATGCTTAGTGCATTGCTATATAGTTGCTAGGGAGTTCTACATGTTATTAGTGTCTAATTATGCTGTCGGTAGGGTGTTTTTTTTTGTTTTTTTTAATGGCCAAACTCTAGATGGCAAAGGATTTCTCCTTCTATACAACGCAACGGGATTTTTACACCTGTTTTTTTTATCCACAAGGTAAAAATCCTAAACCAGAATGCTTACAAAAGTAACAGCACACCTCTCCTCAACAAGGCACATAATTTAAGGCATAAATTACTGTCTGTAGCACAAACAGAATTAGTTATGCACTTAAGTTTAACACTTAGATTTAGGGATATGAACAAACTCATACTCCCCCATATGAGCAGTAGCAATAGTCCTGCTTGCCTTAGAAAACACCACTAATTAAGTGAACAGCAAGCACTTGAACAATCAATTACCTGCAGTGTAATGGCAAGAAATCACATTGTCGTGCCTGTTAAAGACTATAGCTCCTTTGATAAGACCTTGAGAAAGGTAACATAAGCAGTATTTATAGCCCTTCCTTGTGGGCTGAGCACAGAGCAGGGGTAGGACAGGAAGCAGTTAATGGTGTGCTTGTGCTGGCTCTTTGGCATGCTGGAGGGAGAGTGACATTGATCCACCAGCTCCCATCCATCTGTCTCCCTGACAGAGGTAACAGGATTGTTAATAAAAATGGAAATTGAGCTGCACTACCCCCTCACACACAGACACACACTCTCTCTCTCTCTCTGTCTCTGTCCGTAGCCAGGGCTTGCGCTCAGCTGGCTTGCTCTGGCTGACATCTCCCTGCAGAGGCTAAGCACTGGTTGCACTCCCCACCATGGCTGTGCCTCTAAGCACAAGCCAGAGAGTGAACACACACACTCAGCTATATTACCTGGCAGCGGGGGAAGAAAACTGATAAATGGTTGGTTGTCACGACATGTATTAAAACATTTAAGGTTAACAATTTAATAAAGCAGGAAAATGACTTAACTCAATTAGGCGTCACTAACACTATATAGGGTTAAAATCAGTAGACCGATAAGGTTTTTTTTCCCCCTTCTTTTATCAAACGGCTGATGCTGATATGCAGAAAGGATTAGTACAGCACAGAAAAACTCCAGGTCCAAAATTTGAAAGCACTAGTGACACTGCTTCTATTTTCTATCTTTCTATGGTTTGGTGGAAAGTGGAAAATAATGGGCTTAAAAGCTTTGCAAAAAGCAGTTCTGCATTAGCTGTGATAAGCAGCATTTTTGAAGCAAATTACCGATGTGGATTCATGTCTTTCAGGAGTGTATTTGAGAAGGCAGTCATTTGGGACTTTCAGTAGGAAAGATAGACCATAGCACTTAAAAGTGCAAAACTTACAGTGATGGCTGCTTAATTTTCTGTAAAGCTGCTTTGCAACGATTTGTATCGTGAAAAGCGCTATACAAATAACCTTAAATTTAATTGAATAAAGCATATCACGTAATTAATTCAATTAAAATGAAACATTTTATGGACAGACCTTGTGACTACTATTTTTTTTTAAACCTTGTATAGTTTTGTTCATGATTTTCAAGGATGAGATGATGTCATATTTATGGTGGGACTGGGCTAAATGGAGTAGCTTCCAAATCATGCAGGTTCGCACTACACAACATCAGGAAGATCCGACCCTTCCTAACAAGAGCACACAACACAGCTTCTCGTCCAGGCTCTTGTCATTTCTAGGCTGGACTATTGCAATGCTCTTCTGGCTGGACTTCCAAAATGTGCAATCAGACCTCTGCAAATGACTCAGAATGCAGCAGCATGCCTTGTTTTCAATGAGCCTAAGACAGCCTATATCACACCGCTTCTCATCTCTCTGCATTGGCTTCCAGTTGTGGCTCGCATCAAGTTCAAGACATTGGTGCTTGCCTACAGAACAGCCACGGGCTCCGGCTCATGGTCCCATCTCAGAGAGGCACAAAATCTCTCTCAAGGACGTTTTCCTTCACTGTGCCCTGTTGGTGGAATGACCCTACCTAACACCATCCGGACAGCCGAATCCCTCACAATCTTCAAGAAACAACTGAAAACTCATCTCTTCCATAAGCATCTAACTGCATCCTCCTTATGATAAATCGCTTGTTGTATTCTTCAACTGTAAGTCGCTTTGGATAAAAGCGTCTGCCAAACAAATACATTTAAATGTTCCACCACGTGAAAAAGAACTTGTGCCAGAATAAATGGTCTTTGACATCAACAACAAAAGACACTAGAAGCTCTCTCTATGCCCTTTTAAAAGAAGCATTATTATACAATTAATGGCATTTTATTGTTTTAATTGTTTTTCTCTGCGACCCTATATAAGACATGCAATCCACTGCTGGGTCGTGATCCACCAGATGGAAACCACTAGGCTATATCCCATAACTTGAAGATAACTTAAAGATTATAAATCGGCTATCAGTATAGGACACGCACAAAAACAGAACAACAGTTATATTTGTAGTTTAAAAGCACTATTAATTCAAGGGACAGGAAAGCAGCAAAGGATGATATATATTGCTTGTTTGTTTATGAGGGTGAGATCAAGGATAGATGATTTTAGCCCACGGAGCCGGTCTAAATGTGGATTCACACAGAAACTGGGTCAATTTGGCTCCCAAAAGGCTGTGCGCACAGACAGTGGAATTAAACGCTCTTGGTAATCATCAAAATGGGT
Organism: Sinocyclocheilus anophthalmus; assembly: GCA_018155175.1. Taxonomy (NCBI): domain Eukaryota; kingdom Metazoa; phylum Chordata; class Actinopteri; order Cypriniformes; family Cyprinidae; genus Sinocyclocheilus; species Sinocyclocheilus anophthalmus. Next base: position 376,447 of record JADLZN010007877.1, on the reverse strand, counting down.
TCTCGGGTTGGAAGGTTATGTGTTGGGTGTTAAGGAATTTACTGGCACGGTAACTGTGGACACAGTACAGAGATAGAAGCTGATAGAGCATATTCCAGAAGCTCAGCTGGTTTGCTGGAGTGCAGGGAAGAATAAACAGAGTGACGCGAGGCAGAAAGAGCTCAGCAGACTGAGTGCTGCCTCATTGAGCAGTCCTGGAAACCTGCCAGTCTAATGCCACAAAGCATTAATACACGCAGAGTCCATCCGAGGAGTGTATCGCACACCTCTACGCAGCCAGGAGCACTTAGTGATGTATGGTTTCTTTTTAGAGACAGAGCCATGGAAGCACTGCAAAAAATCTGTGTTTTGTCTGGTTTTCCAGTAAAAATATCTAAATGGTCTTACAACAATAAACATTTAATAAAAAACCAATTGCATAGGATATGAGAAAATCATCCTTGAAAATCATTCTTGAATTTCTTATCTTGCTGCCAAATGGCTTTTTACCATTTTAGCATAAATCTAACAATTGAATGAGGTTCATGCTTAAAACAAAGCAAAACAAAACAAATTAATTCAAGCATATATTCTCTAATACCATTTTTACTACTGATTCATAAACTCCCTGGTTCTTAAAGGATCGTATTGCCTTCTTGAGCAGTAAATGTTTTCCTCCTTTGTAATAATTGCGTAGGAGTCCGAGTTGTCATCAGTGTGGCAATATGGATCTCAAAATCATTTCGTTCATTTCGTTCAACCCTTCTGGAAAGGGTTCAAATATGCAGAAGATGCTGGGGAAACCCAAAGGACCTGGAGAATTTCTCTCTGAAGAATAGTGGGCAGTTTAACTGCACAGAACAAAAACAAGGGACTCATGGGAGTGGGGGGAAACTTCTTTTCTTTCTGAGACATTATGGGAAGCAAAACAACGCAAGACATGTCAGAAGTCCTCACTGGGGCCACCTCAGACTCTTCAAAAATGAGTGCTGCTCTCAAAGTGTGAATCATATAGCCGGCGAACACAAAGCCTGTGGGGACTCAGTTTAAACATGAGCACTCAGGGCCTCTTCAGCTCACAGAGAACTAGTCCATACATGGGGAGACAGGAGCGAGGGCCCCTCCCCCACTCGCTGTATGCCACAAAGACGACAGAGCTGGCTGCTATGTAGGGGGTGAGCAGATCAGACTGCAGATTATCCTGCTGAGAGAGGTCTGGGCTCAGCCGAGGTAGCTACAGATAGCTCTCTGAGTGTAAATACACTTCTTTCAAAAGCACAACAATAAGCTCAACAAGAGCTATGGAGATTAAAACAAGCTCAACACAAAGCCGGGGCTAGCTGTGGGAAGCACTGAAATGTAAAACAAAGAGTCATTCTAAGCGCTCTGTGATTCCGCCATGGTTTTTATCAGCACACTTTCAAGGGCACTGGCCCGAAATATTGTAGATAAGATAAAGATCTGATAATTACCATGAGGAAGTGTGTGTTTGTGAGCCTCGTCCCTGTAGAGCATACTGGGAAACATCAATAGGAAATGACTCTAATTATCAAATGATCTTTCTCTAATAGTGAAACGGTTGTGATGTAGTTAGTCAATTGTAAATGACTAATTGTGGGTGCCACGTACAAATTTTAACTGCAATTATGATGTTTGTTAAAACAAACAAAAAATACTTTATAACAAATGTAAATGTTCTGTCTGCAAAATGTTTTATTTGAATTGTATTTTATTTTAAATATTAGTTCTCTTTTAGAACTAGAGTTCTAGCAGTATTAACTTCTAGTTATACATTGCTGACGTAATCCTTGATGGGGTATAACTGCATAGAGAATGTTGGTACACAATTCTAAAACGTTATACATACTAAGATGAGAATGGCATTAAAGTCTTTAAAATATAATTTTGAAAAAAGTGCATATTTTAATGTTTATTCTTTTTGATGTCTCATAGGCTTCCATTGTAAGTGCATTACATTAAACATTTTTTTGTTTGTTTTTAAGCACCAAGTGATCATAATTTTTCTGTGGCAAGCAATTTTGAACCTGGAATCAAACCGAAACAATGCTGTTCTATAATTTTTTCATGCCAGCTGTAACATTTCAGCCACAATTTTATTTATTTATTTTACCAAAAACAAACAAATATTAAACATTTTGGGTCATGTTTCCAGAACAGGACACATGTAAGCTGTCAATACCAGAGGCCAGGAAAAATTTGTGTCACTGTCTGAATGGCTAAATAGTTTAGGGCCGACAGTCGTAGGATGATTTTTCAGCAGTGATCCACTCTCTTTTGTTGTTTTGCTCTGATGCTATAGACCTTAATGTGTTTAAAACAGGAAATCCAGCTTGAAGTTGAACAGCTGATGCACTGCAGTAGAGAAGCAGCGGCTTTTCCCTCCAGAGACAAGCATGAGAACATTTCCAAATATAACCAAAAAGCTCTCTAATTACTGCAGTCATGATCTGGGGCTGGATCTTCAGTTCAAAACACTGTTTGATTGCTTAAGAAGGACACCTTTTCAGTCTCCTCTGCCACACTTCAATTATGAGTCTGATTCAAATGGAAAAGCACGTCCAGTTGCTTTCAAGTACTGGAGAAATTCTACCAGACTTTCTCTTTGATTGTGAAAGCCCAATTAGAGGAAGGGAATGCCTGCCATGCCAGTCTTGTTTGCAGCAGCCTTTTGGGGAAATTCCAGCCATATCTCAAGGCTCTCAAAGCAACACATTCCTCTTTCAGCTCAGGCAGTGGCTGCTGTCCAGGAGAGATAGTAAACATTAAAGATGACTAACACCAGTGCTGACTCTTTTTCAAGCTACCCAAATGATGACGAAATGGTTTCACAGTGACAACCGTGACATTCGGCGACTTTTCAGTAAGGTTTAATAATCAGCTATGCAGCCAAAAAAGGGGACAATCTAATCAGGCATGATGTGACCGTTTTCAGTGAAAAACAAATTTTTCCATCTACACTGTTAGACATTTCTGTAATTTCTACCGTTATTTACTGTATATCCCCTAGTATAATACTGCAAATTCCATTTACAGTAAGTAACTGTAACACCCTTTGCATCATGGGAATTTTCTGTGACGTCAAACTCCACATACAGTGACTTACTGTATTTTTTAAAAATTGCTGTATACTACTGTATTTGCCGTAACGGCCTCTGTGGCGCCATTCCATTGAGGTTGTTTTATTTTCCTCACTTCTTACATTTGGATTGACAAGATTTGTCCTGCACCGTGTCTACAACGCCGCAACAGCTTGGGACAGACTATACTGGACATGTTACATCGCTTGTAATGATATACGCATCGCTTGCAAATACGTTTGCCCTTCGTGTCAGAAACAGCGCGAGCGCTTGGAGTACATCTGTACGTCAGAAATATACCGGGGCATCACTTTACTGTCCGCATCCATTGTAGATAGTATCACTGATTATAATGGGTTCTATATTGTCTTTTGTCACGTCGCGCCACTCGCATCCGAGGAAGACACGGAACCCACGGTTGAACCCGCGAGAGTGGAAGAGTTCCAGAGAACATCCACGCTGTGTATCGATGCACCTTATGAGAGAATACGACCAGCAAGCAAGGTAAAATATATGTATGTATGTGTGTGTTTTGTCAGATTTTTGCACACCAGTTAACAAATTACCCGTTAACATTGAGGTAACTTTACCAAGGTAAACTGCGCTGTCCTTTCAAATGACTTTGTCAGCATATTGAATTGACGTACCAAATTTAAATGATTTTTAATGAGCAACGCTTATCTTATATTAACATTAAGTTAACTAATGTGAAATTTTGTTCAGGTGTTAGTTTATGTTGGCCAGTAGCCTATTGAGAAAATAAAACCATAGGTTAGCAAGGTTAAACTAGTTTTATGGCTATCTGCCTTAGTTTTAGAATTAGTTTGTAATAGTTTTTAATGGAATTTAAGTTTTACTGCATTTTTTGTATTTGTGTTTTAAAGGCAACTGCAATGAAGCATCAAGAAAGACATGAGCATGCCAACCACCCTGAGACTGATAATTCAGGTAAGAGAACAAATATGGTTTTGAGAGGTGTGTGTATTCTACGGGGTTTGCCTTTTAAAAGTGTGTCATTTCTACTTTTTGTTTTTCAGGGAACACATTTCTGTCACTAACAATGTGGATGGTGAGCAAAGGTGGTGGCCACGTTTTGGAGCAGCACCTAGGTTTTTGCAGACGGCTATGTATTTCTTTTTCCATTATGTTTTTGTTGCCTATAGATTCTTTGTGAGGATAAATCCAGAGAACACAAGTTGCTCTCTCATGGTTGGTTGGGACAAAAGTTTATTTTAACAGAGACAATTTATTTCTGGATGTTTTATAAAAGTTAGCAGGTGGGCCAGCTGCTCAGAGATAAGTGCATATTATGACAGGAATATGCAGAAAATGGTTGGGTAATAAAAGAGTGTGAAGAACTTAAGCAGCCAAAGCCCAACTCACTAAGGTGTGAAAGCCATGGTCAGCACATGAGTTCAGGGTCAAACAGGGTCATGCACAGACATTTTGAGGGGCAGTGGCCCAAATCAAGAAAATGGCACCAAGCTTCCCCACTCGTGGCCAATTTCAAATATACAATCCCCAATTTGAAGCCATTACAATGCATCTTGACATTCACTGTATGCACACACACACACACACCACACACACACACACACACATATATATATATAATAGCACTCTTATAGCACAAATTATTTGTTACCTGAAGGTGTCAAAGAAGTTAACTGGTCAACAATTTTATAACTTTTCCTGTTACAAACATAACATTAAAATAAGACTCAGACTCTTACAGAATCTAAACTTTATTCTAGAATCTAGACTGTTAGGATCGAAATTTAATTGAAATGTGTAAGGAATAAAAGTTCACTTATTTTTGGAGGGTAAATCTTAACTTCAGATAATAAAAATCACGATGCCAATTTTTTTTTGTGTGCTGCTTCATAAATGTCTCTATTGTAAAAGATCATGTTGATAAATTTCTAGTTCTCTCATGAAACTCCAGATGGTGCAGACTAATAGGTCCTTAATGCAGTCTGGTATCTAACATTTAAATAGTTTGGTTCTGTGTCTGCTGTAAGCAAGTCTTGCAGAGTGCTATCAGAAACCCTCCACCTCCCCCAGCTCCACCTGTCTATATGCTAAGAGTAATTTCACGTATGCCATTCACAACAGCATCATAGCAGATTTAGTCCACCAAAACCAAATACATTAACACTGTCATATCCATTACATGCTAAGCTATTCTGAGAGTTGCCATGACAGAAATATATTTATAGTCAGTTTTGGTGTTGCAGTGCATTGCCTGCAGACAATTATATATCTGTGAAAGGCAAAGTACAATAATCAGAAGAATAGGAGCAAATCACTACCTATTAAAACAAACTCCATCACAAAGTAGTTTCTGCAGATGCACAATAGACTTAAATGTAAAATGAATGTCGACACAATGAAGTGAAATCCACAATCATACAGTAATCTACCCTGCCTGCTAAAGGGGCACCTCAGCCACAACCCTGGGGTCAAGGCCCTGGCTAGACTTGATTTGAGAGTAATGAGCATATAAGCCACGAAAATCGATCCAAGCATGCTAACATCGAGATGATCAATCAGGCAAACTGGACTGTTTGAATATCAATACTCTGAAACATTCAGGGCATTCAGAAAAGGTATGATGAGCCCTTACTGGGATATTTAGCACAAAATGTCAAATTTAATCAAATTATTTAGAAGAAAGCAGACAGGCATTTTTATTTATATCAAGTTTCAGATAAAGTTTAACTGTAAACTGGGTGCCAGCTACATATGGTGTGGAATGTGTTGATGCAATATTCATGGCGAGCATGAAAGCAGAGCACAACACAGCACTGAGGACTCTCTGAAGTCTCTTTCACACTCAACAGAAAAGAAACATAGCGTGAAGGAAAGCCATGTGTGATGGACCGATGCTCTGGCCTTTCACATGAATACCAGCAAGCTTTATTAAAGTTGTGACCGCTAAGCAAATATTTAACTATTTGTCACTGAATTTTTTGTACAGATTCTTGGTATAAAGATACTGAAGTTAACTGACAGCAAGGCATACCAACATAAAGTATACATCAGGGTATCTGCAGGATTTATAAGCTCAAATTTAAGACTTTGAGAGACCTTTTTTTAAGACCTGCACAAATAAAATTGACTGTAAAAAGCATGATTTACAGTTCAGATATAGGTTTTCACAAAACAATAAGTTTTATAAAATGATAAACTTCACATCTCAGCCTTTAAACCACTTTCAAGAAAATGGATGAGTCAAAAGTTTAAATTATTATATTAATTTAAACCGTATTAATTATTTTTATATATTATAAAACCTATCATATAACATATATACCACACACACCACATTATATATATATATTTATTTATTTATACAATAGTTCGTTCTGGTTCTCAAATCTGATCTATGCCGGGTCTATGTTTTTTTGTTTTTTTTCCACTGAGCTAATCGTAGAGTACGTTAATTAATATAAGAAGAAACGTCTAGCTTCACGGTCTCTCTCTCTCGCATTGGATCCTTAGAGCGCTTCACTGTGATTAATATAAGAAGAAGCGTCTAGCTTCGCGGTCTCTCTCTCTGTCATTTGGATGCACGTCTTGCCGCATTATTTCTCACTAATAACCTAACTGAAGCGAACCCTGCGCCCCTTCACGTCTTACTAATCTAAAAGTGTGAACGCCATTGTGTACGGGTCAACTTGACTTTGAAATCCTTGGCGGAAGGAGTTTGCGAGCTTCCGCCCACAAGAAGGTTTTTATTAGGCACTCCGTTGTTCTGGTTTACATTGATCCCTCAATTTCCTCGAACTGTTATTATAAAAACACAATATCCCGTCCTCGTTCCTCCGAGGTGATATTGCTCATAATATATTATATTATATATATATATATATTATATATATATATAGATATACCTCAGATCAATCAATTATATTGCATAATTTTTGAAAATGCATTCAATTCTCTGGCAGCAGCGTGACCACATTTGGCTCGATGGCGCAGATTGAATCTATTGCAGCTTGCAGCTTCCCCGCAAAACTGTCAGTACAACAATGCGCAGCGTGCACCGACTTTTCGAACTCCGCACTGGTGTTTGTTCAATGAAATCATAGCCTTTTTGAAGATTTATCCTATCACTTCAATTAGCAATTTTTATATTTCCATCCAAATTTCAGTACCTCTTCAATCATAAGTAGACTTACTTTCTTGTACCATTTAAGACTTTTTATGGCCTTAAATTTGAAAACTAAATTTAAGACTTAAGACTTTTTAAGGACCCACGGAAACCCAGATAAATATACACAAAGTTTCACAGCAATCCTGATTTTACACAAGTCTGCCTAGACAAGTCACATGTTTTTTCCACGTTCTACAACCATGTACGTCAAGCAGGGTTGACGTATAGTAGTATTGTACTTCTCCAGTTAGAATTGCACAATGAATTAATGGTCAAGGGATAACCCTGTCTTTGTTTTGAAGCCACTTAAGGAGTAATGCAGCATGAAGAAGGAAACACCCACTGATTTGAAGTGGTTACAAAAAAGCTATAATTTAAGGTGTTGTGCTTAGCAACCTAGTGTATGTGATGTATGTCGTGATAGGGCGAGCAAGGAAAAACAATGAAAATCAGTTGAAGATAGTGTCTGGGTATATTGCACAATTCAAATTTAATATATATCCAATGCATCCAATCAAATTCTGTAGTACTTTGGAGCTTATTCACCTGTGATTTGGTTACTCAAACTAGGAAAATGCCAGAAAGGACAAATCGTGAAACATGCCCTCAACCTTAAAAAAAAACATTAAGAAAATTACTTAATTTAAAAGGGAAACGACCCAAACTAAATACAGCCTCACTGGCAACTAAAATCTCCAGTAATTTAAGCTTACACTTAGAAACCAAAATCCTATCAATGTTCCTATTATTTGTGCAGTTATTGGTAGCATTAATAAAATGTTTGTCCAATTTGTCCAAGTCAACAAACATTTTTTTTTATATATGGCAATTGAAGGAAAAACTAGGGAAGAATATTTCAACATCAAAGAAAAAATTAAAAGGTAACTGTGAGTTTAAATTTAGCACTAGTCACATTGTAAGATATAAAATAGCATTTATGAGTTGAAGCCCTACTGCATTTTTTTTAATATTTGACTTTTTTTTTTTTAAGAGAAAAGCTTCTGTCAAACTCAAAAAAGTGCTCAAGCAATACTTAAAGATGCAAGGTGCAAATGAGCAACAACAGTAACCAGAGACCAGCAACTCGACTTTCATCTATGCACACAGTCTTTCCATTTACTCCCACCATCTTCCTCTCTCTCGCTCATGCATTAATTTTTCAAGCGCTTAAATGGCCATCTTGGCAGAGGCTGAGAGCACAGAGTCAAGGGTTCCTACTTCCAGTAACAAAGTAGTAGATGTATTTGTCGACAGATGAGCCTGTAAAAACACGCTTGACAACACCAAACCGAGACCTTATAATCTTTGTCATCATATGGTGTGGGACTCCAGTACGCCCACACTGTTGCTAGTGCTCTATTGCAGTTGGCTGTTGTGTAAATTAGGATTAAATTAAGATAAAGAACAGGGCTCTTTGCCTCATATCATTATTCATACGTGCTGCAGTGGGAAAATTAAACCTCAGACAGCATGAGAAACATGGGAGCAGCTGGCAGCCCGCACATAGACACGATCTCCATCGCTCTTCTCTGAGGACTTGGGCTCTCTAAGCAGAGCGGTCATTAATGGTAACAAATGGAGGGCAACGTCATGCCAGATCACCACAGATCTGCCTCTCAGGACCACAGAACTACTGCCATTCTGTGGGGGGAAACATTAACGGTGAAGTGGGTCTTTTTTCAACGCTGAAATACTTTTCCGGTGTAATGAGTGGAGACAACCAAGTAAGCCATTTGTAGATTCTGGTGCTTTCCTGCTGTGACGCTGGTTGGTTTTAAGAGGTCCGACATGTTAAGGCATGAGTTTGAGCCAGGACAACCAGTTTCTCTGAACAACTGACGATGGGGGAGGGGCTGAAGGGGCAATAGGAGTGTTTGAAAAACATTCTGTGCAATACCACTTGGTGCCACTAGGATGCAAAAGTTTAATTTAATCTTTATTAGCGATTTGCCGATTCGATACTCAGGATCGGTCCGATACAGACCGATCCTTGACGGATGGAGTATCAGTAAGAGGGGACCAATCCAAATCCGAAATGGACAAAAAAATACTATAAAAGCACTATAAACATTTTCATGTACTATACTCAAATTCTACTTAAGACCGCTTTATTTGAAAAACATACATTATATTAGGTTGTTACATTTCTGTTCTTGGAAACTATTTTCTCCGTTGCAGCAGTCAAGTCCTTCTCCATTCAGCATTCAAACAGCATGTCGCATTCAGTTACGACAGTCAACACAGTAAAATTATTTTCAAGATGTTCCACTATATGCATAATCGGAACATAAAGGTATTTTGTTTAAAAGGACTGTATTTATTGGTGATTCTGAATGGTGTGGTACTCGCTATCGGGTATCTGTTAGATGAGAGCATTGAGAGAATCTAGTTACACAGACGCTAACTAGAATTAAAAACCTTGATGAGAAAGGCTCTGTGCACTGCTGAATAGATGCAATACATTAAGTGTTGCCCACAATCTTTCCTTTCGTTGTCTAATCATTTCATAATAAAGTGTGGTTTGCCAGTCAAAAAAGCGATGTTGCTTTAAAGCACATCACTGTGCCCTGAATGTCTATTAGGACATTGGAGCCTTTCATAGTTTTGTTTTGTTTTTTCTCCACATTTAAAGAATCCAAGGAAAGAGAATTCCAAAGAAAAACCATTTATAGTGTGTATATTTAGGTAGTAATAACTAACACAAATGTATTGTTCATAAGATTTCAAGAACACTGATACATAATTTGCAATTATGTCTTTTTAAATAAAGATTTTACATTAACACCAGTTTCACCATTAACTAGGTGGAAACCCTCACAGCTGGGCCGCTGCTTTTAAACAACGCAAAACAAACAAGAAAACTATGATTAAATAACAGGACCTGGGTCTCATTGAGTCATTTATTTCATGCTAGGCTGAACTATGTTTGAAATGAGAGCTACATCTCTTTCAATTCTTAGCCAAATACAAACCGCATTCTTGGATCATCGCTCGAGTGCGCAGAACCTTCAAAGGCTTGCTTGCTTGGTTTTTTTCTGGCACTCAGTCTCCCCCCATTCCCTTTTCACATACACATATCTTTTATGTGTTTACGTAGTACTCTTTTTAAAAGCTAGCAAGTCTTCTTAGCATTGAATGATTGTACCACAGAGACAGATATACAAGCATATTAAACCGCTTGTTGATATTTTGATCACACACCACGATACGAGTGAACAACCCTGTGTGGAAGCCTGGAAAAGTAGTCAGCAATTAAACTCAAACTCTATTCCACATGGCCTCCAGGACACCTCTCAAAGTAGACTACATTTGTTTTCAGTTACTAAGAAACATTAACAGATCTTATTCAGGGTAAACGCCACATTTAATGTGACACGAATGAAAACAAGGGTGTGAGAGTCAGAAGTAGGAATATGAAGAGTCCATTCAATGGGTTGTGTGGTCTTAAAGATGCCATGAAATCGAAAAGTTTTGTGTGTTAGCTTTGTGTTAATGCTAACAATTTCTAATCTTTCTACATTTGCACTAAGGTACACAACAATACAACCTATTAAAACGACTATTTTTCAGAGCCTCGTTTTAATTTCTGCCAGTTTCTAAAGTAAAAACTCAGTCAACCCAACAGTTTCCCAAAAACTCTCTGAACATGAAAATGTTACAATGTCTTATGGTCACCCACTTGCAAAAGGGGGTGGTTTAGGGAGTACTGGACGGCTTCTGGCTCGAGCCCCATAAGGAACGAGCCATGAACCGACATCACGGTGTCCTTGTAAGGCACTTAACCCAAGGTTTCTCAAGGGGGATTGTCCCTGTAATAATATAGGGACACCATGATTGTGCCAAGTAGGACAAGTTCCTGGAAAAGCATTAGGTTAGGGGAGTGAAAATTCAACACGCTTTTCCATCCTTCCTCCACTTCCTAAGAATTCACTGGATTTGCCATATAAGAGCAGAAAACAAGACATATGCTTGATTTTAGGATTACGTTATATCGGGGTTCGCCACTAAATTCACGGGACAGGAATAGGGCTGTCGCGATTCGTCGATTTTATTTGACACTTCGATTTTTAAAAATCCTCAAATAAATTTTGCTCGCATTTGCTGGTTTCCCAAGGCTGCATGATATATTAAACCCATTTAAAAATCATAATTAAGCATAATTGTGAATTCACAAAAGCTATGATTTAATTAAATAATTATATGCGATGCAGTTCTAATACAGTATATTAGCTTTAATGATTTACATGCGTGTAGGTTAAGTACATGCGTCACACAGGGGCTCCGTTCACAGTAGTTCCACAGGAACTGTTATGATTTACATGTGTGTGGAGCGGCTCAAACGCTATCTCTGCATGTTGTTGAGAGTTTGGGTTTATTATAACGTTCATCTGGGAACGCAACGTGTGCCATTTCATCAGATTTGTAAGGTAAATCATTTATAAATCTACGCAAACTCAGGAGGATACACTGCGGATTCAAAATAAAAGCTCAAACCCTCACACTGAGTTTACACATTTTGATGTCCACATATTAATTTAATTACAATGGCTATAGCATTTCTGTCCTAAAGAAACAGCAAAATATTAAAGATTAAGTGGACATTTGAATTAAACAGGTCATATGATGTTGCTAAAAAGAACATTATTTGTGTAATAAAATGTTTATGCGGTTTAAAGAAAAAAAACATTATTTTCCACATACTGAACATTATTGTTTCTCCTCTATGCCCCACCTTTCTGAAACGCGTCGATTTTTACAAAGCTCATCGGTCTGAAAAGCAAGGTGTGCTGTGATTGGCAAGCTATCCAATTTGTTGTGATTGGCCAAATACCTCAAGCACGTGACGGAAATGTTACACCCCTCACCATACTGTGATGATGCCCTGTCAGTCTGGAGCGATGATTCAAAAACATGAAAAAACCCATTATACACGAGGCATTTGTTGCATCTAGTGGGGACATAATTAATGATTATAATGACTTATACTGTCTTTTACGCGTTGCGTTGCATCACGCCTCGTAAACATAAAACATGTCTGCATTTGTGATCAGAGAAAAAACAAGCGCTACTCTACACTGCCCAAAAAACTCGCTTTAAATATAACAAATATAAAATATAAAAACTCTTAAATATAAAAAACTTACTTACAGTCTGTGTCAGAACAGCCGGTGTTGTAGTCTACTCTACCAGGATCAGGAACCAGTCCTCCATAAAATGTGCTGCACACATCTGAATATTTTGGGTTGAACTGTTCTGGAACAGTGTTGTAAATATAAACTTAACCACTGATTTCTAGTCGTGTCCATTTTTGGAAGGCCAAACAAAGTAGTTTCGCTTTCACAAGAAACAGCGTCACACACGGTGGCCTACAGTGAGCGGCGGCGGCCTAGAGTGAGCAGAGGCGGCGGGGCTTGAGAACGGCGCAGCCGGCGGATCCAACGAATGAGCGGCGTTCAGGAGGGCTGCGGCACAAAATGTAAAGACCCGGGCTGGACTCTGCTTCGTCCATGGTGAAAGCCGATCTGGCAATTCACAGCGGGAAGTTGATGTATTTCCTGAGCAACCAGCACGGATCAGCTCCAGGAATGACAAAGCAGATATCGTCCTCTTTCGGAAGACCAAACAAAGAAGTTTAATTTTTACAACGAAGCACACAGCGCCTTCACAACATGGCGGCGGCAACAACAATACTACAGCGAGAATAAAAGTTACGCCTTCTTTCTTTGCGTGAACATTTGGGCGGCGTTATGCAAATCTTCCCACATCGTGACGTAGACATGTGGGGGAGTGTTAGAACGAGCCATTTTAGGTAGGCGGGTTAGCTCTTACCTTTTATAAAGAATATCTCCTTGGATCTGAGACTTTAGTCTTTGCAAATTTACAAATCTTCTTTATGCACCAAGAACTTGTAAAACTCCAAAGAGAAAGGAAAAAAATTAAATCGCATCATATGACCCATTTAAAGTGCTTGCACCGTTGGCACCTCTGCAGGCCTTTGTTGTAATGCGTAATGTGCATTAGCTCTATTGTTTATAATACATTGTGTTTTAACAGTTTTGTTCAATAAAACCATATTTTTTCTTGCTTTTGATACTTTATTTGAATTTATTATTGCCTAATTGCTATTATATATGCATTTTAAGCAATTTTAAAGGCTATTTTTCACTTACATCTATTTTTATTACCATAAAAAATGTTATTATAATTATAGGGCCATATGAAATCCGTTTTATTTCCAAATAAATTTTTTTCCATTTTCATTTTTCTATACACCGTTTTAATGGTTTTTAATAAAGTTATCAATCAAACGCCCTCCCGTCTAATTAATTGAGTTACAGTTTATCTTAACAAATTGTTTCCATTTATTGTCTGGATCATTTTTAATGGTTCCATACTTGTATTAATCAAAAAGCACTACAATAATTGAATTTTATTTTTTTTAAAAAAGTATTTTTTTAGAAATACTGCACATTTACATTTTTCTCCTAAACAAATTCTGGTAAATACTATTTCTGGTAAATACTCCTTTTAAAAGTGTTTTTTGATTATAATTTTAGAATTTGTAGACTAGAACACGTGGATATGTTGTAATTTTTACACTATAATACTGAACTTTGATTCAGTGATTTGGACTATGAGATGGAAACTTTCTTCTTGCACTACTTTTGTGCACTTCACTTTTGCTTAAAAACTGATTTCATAAAAATTTGGATTTCATTTGGTTTAATAAAATATAGTTGAATAAAATATTTTCAAGTAAAATTGTTTTTTTTGCGGTAAATTAATCGTTTAGATTAATCCATTCATCGATAAATTAGTCGATAGATTAATCGAAATAAAAATAGTCGTTAGTGGCAGCCCTAGACAGGAATGTTCTGCCAGGACTAACAGAAGTTGTTGAGGAACATATCTTACTTGGCAAAATCACTAGCAGGGCCAACACAAAATCTACACCACACAACTCTGCATTTCCATTCTTTGCATGTTTGTTGTGTACATACTTTGATTCTCAACTCTATTAACACAATTTAAAATGTTACAAATCCATTTCACCTATCTACACCCAAAATCAGCACAGTCAATGCCAAAAAAGTCCTTGAAAAGATTCCTACCGGCTAAGTTGTTTTGGATAAACACATCTGCTAAGTGACTCCTTATCTACTAGCATGCAGTGTTGTAACTTCTGTGCAATGTCTGAAAATTGTGATTTCAGGTGACATTCGTTCACCTTTTCCCTGTTTGCGGATCACTGTCACTGCTTTGAGCTTAAAGGGCAAAGTGGGGGAGGGAGTCCTCTTGTTCATTGCACGCTTCTCCTTCACATTAGTGAAGCAGCCAGTTCCCGGCTGCCCATTAGCTGTGTGACAGATCTGTAATAAACACAGCCTGTCACCTCTGAAGCCTGCTGCACATTTCCTGGGTAATAAATAACCCCCCCAATACACATACCCTTCCCCCACCGCAAGGCTCAATAGACCTGAAACCTGATTTCTGTCGAGCATCCCAGCAGCTGCTGAAGCAAGAAATTCCACCGCACCCAGATAGCCCTGGAAAATATATGAATATAAAAAAGGAGTCCATGAATAAATCAAAACCTCTCTTTTTACTCACCCTATGGAAGAGAATGAAAAAAGGGAAAAAAGTCAAGAAACAAGGGTACTGCAGGGAGAAAACGAAAGGGCGATAAGAGTAGAGGTTATCAATAAGCTCATGGCCTCAGGCTACTTTGTAGCTCCTCAGTAAGGTAGCTGGTGAGGTATCTGGTAGGTGATTTTGCACACTTTTCTACACCGATTGTGTGGGACAATCTGGCAGAATTCTGCAGAATGGATTTAAATATGGTAAAAAGTGTTAAAGGAGCTGAGAGATCTCAGTAGCAAGTAACTAGATACCCATGTGTAGAACAGTATTTCACTTTGTTTTCAGAGTCTCTGAATGAGTCCATGGTTTCCCAAATTTGTTGGAGAATAAAACAAACAGCAGTCCTCTTTTCATTAACTGAAATGAAACAATAACTCCAAAGTGTGTGAGTCAGTAGCCTATATTTTTGTGGTATCAACTTTTGTAGATAAAGTTGCCCTTATACGGCATGGAAAAATTTTACATTTTACGTTTTACATTCTGGTCAGACAATCTCCTCCTGGCATAAGTGGGCAGTTCTTGCCAGAATAAACTGCCAAGTGAACCAGACATCATGCCAATAGTCAGAAGCCAGGCTATAAGTCACCAGAAGCACAAAAATATGACCTGTTTATTAAAATCAAGCTTTATTTAATACAGTGCAGTTGGTTAATCCAGACAAAAGTGGTTTCCTTTAAGTAAATAAACAGATCATCTACTTCAAGTCTGTCCTTCAGCAAAGCAGTTCAGCACAGCATGCTAGCATATTAGTAATGCATGCAGCTTGCAAGGCACGCTTGTTTGGATATTGAAGCTGTATTTATTCGAATAAAGCAAGGAGAGAGAGACAACCTTTAGCCTTTAAAAGGCTAGCATGTAACTGAATCACTGATGTGAGCTTGCAATATTCACACACGGCTGAAGCCACTCGTCAGGATATCTCCGATAGCTCGATATAGCGAAGATGACCTTCAGTGCGGAGATGAAATAACAGGATAAAAGATTCCGGTGCCTGGTGAACAGAAACCTCAGCACCCACACAGCTTTTAATACAGTCATTTTAATCAGCGAATGGAAATTTCGTTGTAAAGGAACGACAGAGTCCAAATTTCCCACATCTAAATGTCAGCAATTCCATCAACAATGAGGGGTAGATGGATGGTGTTCTATTATACAAGTCAGTTTTCCGTAATAGCTTTGTTCTCCGAGACCGCAAGCATCTTTATGTGATTGCTAATCCATATATCAACACGCTGTTGGGATGACAGGGTAAAGACATGTGCAGGAAAAAATGGGTAGTTCAACAAGATTATTTACACTGTGCTCTCTCGTCTTGTATAATATCTCGTTTTGGCATGCAAGTCTTTTTAATTACTTTAAAAAATTCAACTGTGATTTGCACTTGAAATTCAGATTTTTTTTTTTTACGTTTTATTTAAAACAAATGTTTCGGCTCACAGGCTTTCTCCAGTGTGTCAGGACAAAAAGTGTGATACCTTGACCCTAACGTTGGATAAACCGTGGAAGACACGGGGGAGGTAAAGGGCAGGACATCTCTGTGGTGACTTCTTACTCTTCACTGCTCTCCCAGCTTATCAGTCCATATCTCCTCCCCCATTCACCCCGTGAGGAGTTCACAGAGTTCGGCTCTCCTGAGAGCTCTGGCAGCTTAGGAGAGAATGAAAATGAATGGGAAACGGTGGCTAGACACAAGGTCAAAATGGATATAAAATTCTCCATTACGATATGAAAAGCTGGTGGAGGAAGGAGGGAGCTTTGAATGTCAGAGGGAAGAGGGCCTGGTTTTGTGCTTCCTTTATGTGAAAACAAAAGACCCCGAACAGTCAGTCACCAATGCTCTTGTAAAAGCAATCACCAATGCTTGTCAGAGACGCTTTCCACCCGAGAATTCAGGCATTCACTATCATTGAAGTAACATAATTAATTGATCATTTTTATCTGAGAAGCTAAGCAGGTTTAACAGAAAAGAATGTGTAAATGTGATTAAGGAGGAACCGTCACGCAGATACTATCCAAGTGTGAAATGCTTCCAGTCTGTACTGTGAAATAACACCACTGTTGACAGTCGAGCTGCTGTGAAGAATGACTGGGCAAACAGCACTAAACAACATCTGTTAAGAGCAGAGATTTCCTGTGAACATTACTGAAGATTGAAAGCAATGCATTCATATAGGCATATTTGCAGGTCCAAACGGATGTTTCTTTTATCATAAAGGTCTTTTTTATGCTGTCTGGTGACAAAACTTGGGTCATGTGACTGGAACGAGGAGGTCTATCGTTCTTAGAAGAAAGTTAACATTCATCCGTCAGCAATCCCATTCATCTCAATGGCACTTGCTCAGCTGGTGCAGGACCTCCCAGAAGTCAGCACCATGAGTTTTTATTTTTTATATAAGCTGGCTGATGGCACCACAAGAACGTGCACAGACCCAAATCCTTCAACATCCTGAGCTGTGATGCCAAACCCAGGGAAAAGGACCAGCTGGAGTAGTTGTTCAGATCAACAATTATTTGTTTTTATATTGTTTGAATATTTTTATGTTAATCACCTTCTCCAATCATACACTATGGAACAATTTTAAACAATCAATTTCCACAGTGCTACCATGGGTTTTCCATGGTATATTTGTATGGAAATTGTATGGTTCTCTTTCCAAACTCATGCAAATCAAATATGCTACCATTATTATTGGCAATGCCTAAAGATGTGATCCACCATGTGAAAATAGTTCTGCATAAATCAAATGAATGAACACCTTGATCATAACCAAAGGGAACCAAAGCTAAATGATGATAGTGAGGACAACAATAAGCATTAACTGATAAGAACAACCAGCACAAGACATGAAAAGAATAATCTTGTGTTTCCTAGGCAAATTTCACCACCAACACTGCACATCATCTTGCATGTGGAGTAAACAAACATCCACAAAAGTAATTATGAAAATAATAATAATATGAAAACCCTGCAACACCAGTTACAGCAATAGATGATGTGCAACATCACAGCTCTGTTTCAAAACCTAGTGAGCTGCCTCGATGCCTACTGTCTAGATGGGCACAAATAGTTTCTCACTGGACACTCGTTTTTTGAGTTTGGCATTATCAAGTTGCTACACTAATGTCATGATACTCTAAATTCAAAACAAAATATTATTTGTAATCAACACTGCTTTTGCCTTGTCTAACAACAAATTTATATTTTCACAAGGCTTGGTGCTATGCACTGTGGGATATACATGAATAATATATAGTACTAGACCCTTTCGCACCGCTTTAGTTCCAGAACTAAATGTACGGTACTAAAGTACTGGGACGATTTTGCGTGAACTATTTCCCAGTACCATTTAAAGGGTTGCATTCGCACCGAGCGTGTGTACTAAGAAGTGACGTAAGCCGGTCGACAAAGAAGAACAACGTTAACAACAGGAGGATGGAGGACACTGTGATCGGAGCTGTGTTTTTGTTGTGTCTCGCGGGTTTCACAATAATGGACATGGAAAGTCGAAGTATAGTAAAGCGATTGACAAGAACGGAAAGCGGACTAAGAATCTCCAAGGAAACCTAGCAGTGCCTAAATGCTACAAGTGCCGCATTCAGATCCGTTCAATATCGCTGTTCTCCATACTGAGAATAAGTGGACATGCTTACAGTATGTTACATGGCGTTTAAAATCTGGCGGGTGAGTTGGAGGGTGTTTTCATACGAGTTTGGCCAATCATTGTCTACTTACGTCACGATTAGTACCTGTTGTGCTGGTTAGACCCTGCTCTGGAGTAGGAGCTAACTTGGTTCTCGAAAAAGGCAGTCCGCTACTAAAATCGCTCCCAGTTCCGGCGGTGCGAAAACGCCGAAAAGTGGGTAGTTCCACAATTAGTTCTGGTACTATGAAAAGGTTCCTGCGGTGCGAAAGGCCCTGACTGGGTACAAAGTACTTAGTGTTCAGTAACCAATTCTTTCGATTAATAGTGCTTATTAAGAATGAAATATAGCATATGGGCTGTTTTATAGTACTTATAAAGATATTTGAATGCCTGTATGACCGTATTTTAGATCCCTTAATCCACCCCGTACCTAAACTTAAAACTAACTTACTAACTACTAATAAGCAGCAATACAGGAGATTTGTTAGGGGAAACTCTTACCCACGCCTGTAATAGTGAATATGAGGTCCCTATACTTAAAGTGGTTACAGGTGTTCTCAACAACATTTGTTTTGTTTTTGTTTTATGTGACAAATGCCTTTACCAATATGTTAAAAATGATTGGATATAATTAAACCTCTTTAACATTTTTTGAAGCATCTAAAGAATTCTGCACAGTACCATTGTTGTGTATGTTTGTTCGCGCTTGCCTTTAAAATCGACACGTACTGCGCATGTCTACACACCTAACACATACTACGCACGCGCATGACATCACCGTTTTCAAAGATTCCCGTTTTGGGTGTTTACACGGAAATGATAACAGTGGCATTTTCAAAAACTTGCACTTTGAAACCCGTTTTCAAAAATATGCGTTTTCAGTGCCCAAAACGCCGTTGTCTTGTAAACGAACAGTCAAAATGCATTAAAAGTTTCCCGTTTTTGGCTGAAAACTTTGTCGTGTAAACAGCCCCTAAGAGTGTAGAAAGGGTGAACTAGAGCCAGCACATAAAAAGAGGCAAGCAGGACTTACAAATCTTGTGTTTCCCTTTCATGGGAAATTTCACCACCAACTCCTGGGGGTTGGAGCAAATGAAGACAAATGGAGAAGTCGACTCCTCGCTGATCTGGGGATACTGAAAAGAGAGAGAGAGGAAATAATGAGCTGTGTTCAGTCACTTGGTTACCATGCACAGAAAGCACAGCGGCTTTGAAAGGCTTCTCTTCCCCATAATTGATAGGCAGCACACAGGAGAGGCGAAATTGACTGGCACTTTCATAAGAAAGGTGACATCTATCTAATCTGTCGGGGGAAGGCACAGGTCATCTTATTTCCTCCCGACCATCAGAGAGTCGTATGATTGTATCACGGCATTCGAGAAGCACAAGCATTTCACAACACTATTTCCTCCCCCCACCCCCACACTAAAAGTGCCAAAGAGAGCTTGACACAATCAGGGCTTTTAAGAGTGCTGCAGATATGAGGTCCCTCTGCATACTTGAGTTGTATCGCAGGAGACGTGGATAAATTCAGCCACTGCTAGATTTCCTTACACTCGTGTTGTGATACGCCCACATATCTGATTGAAATGCTTGTTGGGAAATGTCGCTTCAAGATCAGCAGATGAAAGGTTGACAAGTACCTTGAACATTTTAGTTCTAGCTCTAACATTATAGTATATAAGTTTAAATGGTTAAAATATAGAAATGCATACCTACATTAAATATTTCATAAAATATTAGGGAAAATATGTCTCTTTTTAGCTATAAGTGGTCAACAATTCTTTTTAGCTTTTCTTAGCATTTTAATAACCTTTCATAAGTTCAATTAAACAGTGTGAAAAATAAAAGGACAAATATACCTGGATACCGATACCTTTTGTTGTTCATGTCAAAGGGCATGCGTCTACTAAAACTCTACTGCAACATTTCAAAAGAATATGGTCAAATTATCCATATACCAAAATGGACATGTTGTGTAACATGCCCTTATCATAAAAAAAATTATTAAATAATAATAATAAAATAAATTTAAAAAACACTATTTTGATACTTTATAGACTCCATTTGGGTATCAAAATATATCAGTGTAAAATCTGGGTTGCCAAGTAAAACCAGTTGAGAACCTCTGGGTAAAACAAACAGACAGACAGCCATTACACACATTACAGAAATATAATACTTGGAAACCCTGAACACATAAAACAGAACAGCTGCAACATCAGAAGCAGCAGTAGTTGGTGTGCAGAAATGAAGTCAATAGTGATAGTAATCATTAATAGGTGTCAGTGTTTTTGAACCTGGTTTCTAACATTGTGGCTGCAAAATCTCCACCTAGACTCCAATGTCAAGAAACAAATGGTTAATTTGAAAATACAATAAATGATATACTGATCATTGTGGGTAACTAAATAGCAAAGCTGTTTACTTAACTACATTTCTCAGTGAGCCCGCAGTGCTGCTGTTTTTGTAATCATGCAGCTTCTCAGTAGCAAAGCTATTTTATTGATTAGCAGCAGCCGTCTCGCATTATAATTTAATGTTGTGCCTCTTTTGGAGATTCTTTGTTTGCTTAATCATGTATTAAAACTAATTAGAACACACAGTACTGGCTGACTATTTTTTTTTATTTACTATTTATAAAACAAATATGAAGTTGCTTCAATGTAACAAGCTAATTTACCATATAGCTTGTGGTGTAACTAGCTGCTTTCTTCAAAGGATAACTTTCATTTTCACTTTTCTGTATAGTTCACAATGTTTTGTCTTCAAAACTGCAGCCAATACACCAGATATATAAATCAGCCTTACCGCTTATTGCAGAGAACATTTAAAGTCAACATGAAACCCATTTTACTTACTGAATATTTTGTTTAATTCAGAAATGGTACATTCATGAAGGAAATAAATGGCAGGATTTTTATCTATGTGGAACCAACTGAATTTTGAAAACAAGGTGCTCTATAACAGAATAGAGCAAGGTCAAATAAGAATTTGAGAAAATAGCATCTAAATAGTTTACTATTAATATAAGTATTTGTTTTGCTTAACATTATGCAACAGCCTGCATGGCCTAAATGACATAAGCGAAAACACAAAAAGATATGGCTCTATATATATTTTATATATTGAACAATGGAAATAAATGTGGGGCATGCTTGATGTTAAAAATGGTTAAGCACAATAAGCCTCAAAAAAGAGAACTCAACACGGACATCGCCCTGTCGGCATCGGCCAACGAAAAAAATCTAAATCAGTCCAAAAACCCACTAGTGAATGTAACAGTTGGGAAAGAAAGCAGATGTGTCAATACATTGGATCTTTGCATTCGGTCTTAAAGTGACAGCTACCTAATATACCTGCTGCTGTCCGTGTCATTAATGGTAATTACAAAACAAAAGAAAAACAGAAAATTATTTTACTTACCTTTATCGTGAATCTGTACATTTAATGCAATAAAATGTAATTTAATGTAAATGATACAGTGAACACTATGCAGTGTTTTGTTTTAATATTTGATTATTCAATTGTAGGGTTGCCACTAATGACTATTTTTATTTCGATTAATCTATCGACTAATTTATCGATTAATCTAAATTATTAATTTCCCACAAAAAAAATCAACAATTTTACTTAAGAATAATTGATTAAACTATATTTCATTAAACCAAAATTAAATCCAAAAGTACAAAAGTAAAGTGCAACAAAGTGCAAGAAGCAAGTGTCCTTATCACTGAAATTAAAGTTTAGTATTATAGTGTAAGAATGACAACATATCCACGTGTTTTAGTCTACTAATAATAAAATTATAATCAAAAAACTTTTTAAAGGTGTATTTACCAGAAAAATTATTTACCAGAATTTATTTAGGAGAAAAATGTAAATGTGCAGTATTTCTGAAAAAAAAGAGATATTTTTTTATTTTTTATAAAATCAATTAATTGGATATGCTTTTGATTATTAAAATTTAATGGAACCATTAAAATGGAATCCAGAAAATAATGGAAAACAGAATTTGGTAAAGATAACTGTAAAACTCAATTAATTAGACAGGTTTTTTGATTAATACAATTTTATTTAACCATTAAAACGGAGTATAAAGAAATGAAAATGGAAAAAACTGAGTTTGGAAATAAAACGGATTTCATAGTGCCCTATAATTATAATTATTTTTTTTGTGTGGTAATAAAAATAGATGTAAGTGAACAATAGCCTTTAAAATTACATATATAATAGCAATGAGGCAATAATAATTAGTTCAAAATAAAGTATCAAAGGCAAGAAATCATATGGTTTTATTGAACAAAATTGTTAAAATACATAATGTATTATAAACAATAGAGCTAATGTACATTACGCATTGCAACAAAGGCCTGCAGGGGGCGCCAATGGCCTGATGATTATTTTTACTCATTGCTGTGCGATCTAATACTTGTTTATTATTGACCAAGCACCATTTCATTCAAATGTACATTTAATCTTTAATATTTGGCCATTTCTTTAGGACAGAAATGTTATAGCCACGGTAATTAAATGAATATGTGGACATCAAAACGTGTAAACTCTGAGTGAGGGTTTGAGCTTTTATTTTGAAACCACTATGTATCCTCCTGTGTTTGCGTAGATTAATAAATTATTTACTTTACAAATCTGATGAAATGGCGCATGTTGTGTTCCCAGATGAATGTTATAATAAACCCAAACTCACAACAACATGCAGAGATGGAGTTTGAGACGCTCCACACATGTAAATGATACTGTATTAGAACTGCATCGCATATAATTATTTTATTAAATCATAGTGTTTGTGAATTCACAATTATGATTAATTATGTGTTTTATACATTCTCATCTGTGAAATGCGCCACTTCCGGTATTTGAGCAAAATGAAGTCGAAGATTTAAAAATCGAATAGTCGAATAAAATAGACTAATAACAGCCCTATTCAATTGTACCTGATCACTACTGTTACTGGAAAACTTACACCAGTTTATTTCATTTGTAATAAATTTCATAGGTTTTTGTCCTACTGTGCTTTTGTTCTTATTTTTAATGACATAAATAAAACAGCAACAACAACAAAAACTGTGTGGAAAATGTTACAAGAAATAAGATTTTGGTCATACCCTAAAGAAACTCATTTAGGAGAAGGAGAGAATTATAGAGATAATTTTCTTGTTTTCTTTGGGAAAATGTGCACTGATAAATTGTGTGCAAGGAAACCTGGAACATGTATTTAAAAAAAGTAAATAGCTTCAATTTTGTCTCACAAAAGCGTGTTTTTAGAAGAATTTTAATGGGAGAAATAACTGCAGAGTGCAAAGATTAAGTATGTGGGCTAAGACTCATTTAAAAGGATGACAGATTGCCTGATGGGCTGGTGGGAGGATTACTGAACAAAAGACTAACAGCACTATTTCTTAATAGCTTCCTTGAATGCTCTGCCTCAGTCTTCTTATTTGTAAGACAACCTTCATAAAGCTTCTATATGTATCTCAAATTGAACAGTGAATAAAAGCAATAGAGGAGTTGCTTTGTTTGACAAAGGACCTAATCTCAAATTCAAGCCAAACTGCCTTAACAAAAAGAAGTCTATAGACACAATGGAAGGGATATATATGGCTAATGTTCAGAATCGAATAATCTTGATCAAAGAATGAACTCGAAAACATTTTCCTTTCATCCTTCCATGGCTAATTAGGATTTAATGCTGCTGAAACGCACTGGCCAGCTCTCCCCTCCCCCGCATGACAGTTTCAATACCTGACTAATTGAAAAGGCATGTCACATTCATATCCATCCACTGAACAAGGGCTTACATTCAAAAGCTTCAGTCGTATCACAGAGATAAGATACAATCTGAACATCAGTCATTAAAGTAATATTGTGGGTTAAATATAACTTAAGCTCTATGGAACGCAGATGTAGCTTGCTACCCATTAGAAAGTAATGTCGGCTTGCTCTGCTGCTCTTGTTCAGTTTGTAATTTCCGTTTTGGAAGTCTAGGTTTTAAATGAGAAATGCGAAGCTTGTATTTTTGTTGTTTAGTAAATTTGTATTTATATATTTTTGGAGCTTTTAAGTTTACTGTTTTAGGTGAATGAACTTGTGGTTATGCAATATTAATTGTTATGTGTGGAGATTGCCAATGGCATTAGTTTGTGGCAGGACTATCTGTTAAAATATGGCAAATGGTGACAGTGTTTAGGAAACCTGTTTGGATTGGAAACTGTCATTTTATTTGCAATTACAAAATATATCTGCTTTTAAGGAATTCTGTTATCATTTACCAACCCTCACCATTCCATAAGTCTGTGCACCATATTACAAGTCAATATTAGCCTTCTGATGATAAATAATAGTTTTGTAAGAGGAACAGACCAAAATTTCAAGTGGTTATTCACTGAAAGTCTCTACATCTGCCCCTACTTTTCTTAAAGCATTCATGCCTTTCACAATGATCTTGTTTCGAGTTGAATGCAAAATCGTAATTTAATTTAATCGGTTAATCTGCTTTATGAAACTGGCATGAATGATTTATTCACCAATCTAACAAATCTATTTCTCGAGTTTCTCATCTCACTGACTAGATGAACCGGATGCAGTGATTAACAGCTCACTGGAATGGAAAATTGTCTGAGAATAATGACTATAAGTTTGGTTTATCACACAAAGCTATTGTATAGCTTCGGAAGACTGGGAACATAGTGCACAAGTCATGTGGGGTACTTCCACAATTCTTTTTTCCTGTATATTTGCCTATTTTGAAGCCCAAAAGCTCCGGTCTCCGTTCATTGTTATTGCATGGAAAAGAGTGACTACTACAAAAGAGTGACTAGTACTACATTTGTGTATCATGAAAGTAAGTAAGTCACATGGGGCAATACAAAGGTCAACAAATTATGACAGAATTTTCTTTTTGGTGACCTATTGATTTAAGTGTTATGGTTATCTATTCAGAACAGTGTGACAGTACCATATTTTTATGCTTTTTGGTTCTCTGTTTTTAAAAATTGAGGAATGAGTTGATAATACCTTTTGCGGCTACTGACATCAAGCCACAAATGCGGTCAACTAAGCTTAAATTGTATTTAACCTACAAAAACTCCTTTAAAACAGAAAACATGATCCAAAAGCCCTTCACCGTAGCACATTTTAGACAGCTCACACAATGTCGGCATGTATTCCAAAACACTCAACCAGTGGAGTGCAAAATGTGTGCGCAGCCACAACTATCTGCTGACAGGGTGCCAGTTAAGTGGAAAGACTTTCTTTTTTTCTCTAGGCTGGGATCCTGCCAGTGTGTATAAGCACTGTGATGAGAGATTCATATTGTCCAGTGCAGAGGAGGGCAGCAAAGGGTGAGCAGCCCTTGCCAGAGAACATTATAAGATTAGTGAGCAGACAGAGCACACCATAGCCTATAAGCCTCCCCATGTCCCCAAACAAAGACAGCCTGGTGCTTTAACTAGCCAACGGAGCAATGAATCTGAGACTGGCTGTCTGCTCACCACTGCAGAGCAACAGCCTTTCAGCTGATGTCCGCAATTAGATGGCCGAGGCAGGCAATCTCCTGCATTGTGGCACAGTGGTAATAGGGCCGGCCTGCTTGGCTGCACTCAATCTCAGTCAAATAAAAAGGCTTCATTGACACAGATGCCCTGATACAGGAGAAGCACTAAGGAAGAGGTCCTTAAAAAGAAAAAGGGAATAGAGAAAGAGGCTGTCAGGATCACTGCTTTCATGCTCTATTTCAACATTTTTTAAATGTACTTCACTAGCATAAGACCAACCCTCAATGGAAAATAAAAAGCTCAACAGCCTTTTCAAAAAACAAAACATGGGGGGAAAAAAGCCTGTAAACCCCTGCAAGCCAAAGACCATCTGGGCGCTGTAGTGAGAAAAATGCATGAGCAGCATTCCAGCTTCATGATGGCTAACAGTGAATAAACCATGAAAAGCTAAGAAGAACGAACAGCTTTCTGTGCTCTTACTGCTTTATACCTGAATAATAGACATATCTGACAGGCCGATTAATTGGCAAATATCATTATTAATAAAAATGTTAGCGCTCTCTTATGTCAAAACTGACAGCTTGTCAACTGATAGCAAACATTTTTCTTCTTTTCAGATATTTGTAGTGAGATTTTTGAAAATAGTTTAAAATGTGTTAATTAATGCAGTTTTTAACAACAGGCTGTCAAGCTCCAAAAAGGAGGGGGGAAAAGCACAATAAAATTAGATACTAGGATACTATATATCCACTATAAACACTAACTTTACGTGCTAAATATTTAAGTCATTGTTTACAGGGGTGGCAATCATTAGTGAAACAAAAGTTCAATTTTGGCTCCAAAAGGACTTTAGCACACAAGTAATATAGATGTCCTTTTTGGAACATGCTCACTATATACTGTCATTGTATGGAAAATGCATTTTCCAAAAAATAACAGGCGGTGCGCATGAGTACCAAACAAATACAGTGTTTTGTTTCTTCTCTGTGTGCCAAATGTAATTTCAATTTCATTTCAAACTCTGAGTTTCCCCCTAGAATGGGACAATATTGTTTATATCGATATACTTTGATGTTGTGAACACATCTGAAAAATAACAGGACACGGTGTGAGCTGCAGCCATGTTGTCTTAAACATGAGACATGCTTTATGTTAAATGCTTCAAACTAAATCATAAACCTACACGGCTTGTCCTGCTGTCAGATGCATGTCGTGTCAGATGCAATGAGTTTTCCTCTTCACACAACTTACGGTTGCATATTTACTTCTATATGTTACAAATTCACACCAGTATTTCCATTTTGGTCCATTGTGTATTGTCAATAGTGTAACAATGTATGAAGAACAGCTTAAACAGAAGTCAACTTCAAACTAAACAGCTTTCTGGTCAACGCGTGTCCACCTTCGCATGGGGAAATCTTTCACACTCATGCAAAATTCCAGATTGCACGTACTTCTATTAAAATCGCTGAACCGTGGTAAATGTTTACTTTACCTTAAGACTTTAACTTGGTCAAATCAGTTTCTGTTATTTTTTAATCATGAACTAAATAGCGTATCCATAAAAAAAAGTCGTCTCAGCCAGTGGAATCACTTTGGGGTCAAAGGGGGAAAAGTCTTTGTAGAGGGACAGGATCTTGCACTACATTGAAGAAAAACCTGCTGATATCAGAATTTGAATGTGGTTTTCTCATGTTGTCAGGTTTTAATAAAGAAACAAGTGGTAACACTTTATTTCTATAGTCCACTTTAGACATTCTACTAACAGTAAGTAACTTTGCAACTACATGTCAACTAGCAGTCATTAGAGTATTAGAAGACTGTCTGCTTAATATTTTCTAACAATTTATTTTGATGGGTCCACAACATACAACATACTGACTTTCAGAAACTTTGCAAGTATATGTCAACTTATTCTACTAACCCTAAACCTACCCGGTCTACTCTGAGAGTTAGTAGACATGTAGTTGCAAATTAATGAGAATTAGTTGACATGTAGATGACATGTAGTTACAAAGTTACTTATAGTTAGTAGAATATCTAAAGTGGACTATCGAAATAAAGTGTAACCAAGTAATTTTTGAGTTTTGTTGTAAAAGCTAATGATGTGGCTCAAGATGATTCGATCGCGAAATGCTGAAACCCCAGCAGGCCTACACCATTCCAGACAAACGGAAACTTTTCAAATGCAGTTATTTTTATTTATGGCAGGCAGAGCTGCTCTCTCTCCAGTAGGAGAGTTCTGCAGTGATTAATATTTAAACATACTCCTTCACAAACAAACACAACTGGTGTCAAGTTGGAGCGCAAATTAATTATACAGCACTGTCCAACACTGCCACTAGTGTTTTTACATAATTTATGTCTCAGCCACAAGAAAATTCATGTCCAGCTATTTCCCCTTCACAGGCTGCCACTGTGTCAATCAGGCTGATGGTAAACGCTCGCCTTAATGCATACTGAACAGGTAATGTTCCTCTCAGAGGTAGCAGCACAAAACTCCCAGGAGCAGCTGGGCAGCAGCCCGCAGGGGTAAAAACCGTCGTTGTAATGCATTGATTGGCCTCGTTTAAAAAGAGTCACTGAATCAGGCTCCCGCTGAAAACGTATAAGCAAAATGAAACACTAGCAGGCTTCCAATGGAGCCAGAGCTGGTCGAATTGCAGGTTCTACATTAGCATTTGACAGACCTTCACTTACTGAAAATCATGGCCTAGCAAATGGGGGGGAAAAAAGTGCAGTTTCACAAGATGATGATAGATTTTATGAGGTCATTTATTTTGATGGTATGATTTATGTAGCCTAAATGTTTTGCTCAGTTCCAGGCCCCTGAACTTCGCCTATGACCTCACCTTTGAGAACAAACCACAAGCAACAAGAAAACAAGGTCGCCTAAGAATTGACCAGACGCCGAGTTAGACACAACAACCCCACTATGGTAACATTCTCAAAGCGAATTCTGTCAGGGAGTAATTTCAAACTTAAGGTGGTACTCAATAAGGCTTAAAAATAAGATATTAATGTTTACATTCAGTCAAAGTCAGTATACTAGATTCGATGCTATGTAATCCTAGAGTACTTCCTAGCTTCCTAGAGTACAGAGGTTTGATCAACAATGTTTAAAAATGTATTGGTCAGTGTTTGCATACTTGCATAGTGTATGTTTCTGACCTAAAGTAGGTTTGCTGTATTGCCGCTACATCTTGTGCTGTGTCAACAGTAGGGTTTCTTGGATCCTCTTAACTCATGTTCACGTTTGAATGTGTTGCAGGGCTGCACGATTATGACAAAAATCATAATTGTCGATTATTCCCTTGAAATTGTAATTGCAATTATTAATTTACGATTATCACAATTTCATGAAAGATGTTTATACTACCATTGTTGATGCAACGGGCATGCCTATTTTTTTTTAAATAAATTGGAAAAATAAACAAGCTGAAAACACTAACTGAAAAACCGACTTCAGTATTAAGCCTCAAATGGCAACTATACATCGGATTGGTTTCTTCTTTAAATTATAAAAAAGTAAAAATATGAATGGTATTATAATGTTATACTAAAACTAAAACAATGGATAAACCCTTAAGATAACATGTAGAAAGGAAGAAAAACATATCTTAAGCGTGCAGAATAAAATAAGTCGATTACGTAATTGACCCCGAATATAAGACAATGTTTTTTTATTGGAAAAACGCGGTCGTCTTATATTCAGGGTCTAGACTTTGACATGTCAATAATACACCCACAACAATAGGTGGCACCAAATACGCATAAAACGAGTGTGGCATGAAATGCGTAATGTAATGCGTGTTGTAAAGATCGCGAGTAAAACAAAAGAGAAAGAAAAGCTTACAGCTGCGTGAGTCGTTAGCCTGATGGGACCAAACTCCCCTTGTGATTTTAAAACGTAAGACAGTACCCATATTTGAAGACTACAGTAAGAATTAACTTCTACTGTTAATAAGATTTTGGTAGGCTACTATTAGATGAATAGCCTAAATGTCCTAATTCAGATGGGCTACCTGTTTTTTTTTTTTTAAGTGTATATATTTTTTATGTGATTGTTTTATGTGAGTGTTGGATTTTACCAGTTTTTACCATACTTTCAAAACAAAAATTAAAATAGGAAAAATATGCAATATGAAAATAATTGAAGACAAAATGTGTTTTACTGAGAAAAAACAAGATTTGGTTTTCAAAAAGCTTTTTCCAAAAGGTACATCTGGAAAAAGGGGGGTCGTCTGATAATCAGGGTCGTCTTATATTCGGGACAATACGGTAATTGCCGCTTTGAACGATTATGTAATTGTGGCATCCATAATTGTAATCGCGATTAGAAATTTTATTAATTGTGCAGCCCTAATGTGTAGCATGTGCCTCTTTGGTGGGTCCTCTAAGTGATGTAGACATAACAAGGTCCATTACCCGTCATCCCATTTCTGCTGATTTAACTGTCAGTGTCCAGCCTGATTCAGTGTCACTAAACATTTTTTTTTTCAAGTTTCTATCGAACATGAGCATTTTATCTAATGTTTATTGAGGTTCATGCGATGCGTACCTGCCTATTGATGATGGGCCTATTCACGCCTATTTAATATTATGATGATAGTGAAGTCAGAAGTTGTGTTTGACTTAAAGTGTCGCTCCGCAAACCAATTGTCATCAAAGTACTTTGATACAATGATCGGTTTGTGCAGCACCGCTTCAAGCCAAACACACCTTGAAATTCAATTGAACCCTTGCGGCCATGAGGCCCTCCCCTTAAAGGGTTAGTTCACCCAAAAATGAAAATTAGGCTGCATTTTACTCACCCTCGAGGCATCCTAGGTGTATATGACCTTCTTCTTTCAGATGAGTTATATTAAAAATTGTCCTGGCTTTTCCAAGCTCATCATTGCAGTCAGCGGGTGTTGCATTGAACGTCCCACAAGTCGCAATAAAGCTCGCGCATCCATAAGCTGCGTCGCTTGTCTCACACGGCTCCGGGGAGTGAATAAAGGCCTCCTGTAGTGAATCCATTCGTTTTTGTAAGAAAAATATCCATATTTCAAACGTAATAAACACTTTTCTCTCACATCCGGCAGATGACGCAGCACGTATGCGCAGCGCACGCGCCTCTGAGATATGCTAGTCTCGCAAATTTGTTTATAGGAGCAAAGGAAGCAAAGTTTCCTTACTTTAGCAAAGGAAAACCAGTCCCCTCTAGGTTTATATTGAAATCCTCCGACATTTTTCTTTGCAAATCCTCGGTTTGTGCTTCTAATTATTGGCCGGCGTTTTGTTTTGTTCTCTCTCCGCGTTCGTCACTAATGATTATGCGTATGACAGTACCAGACGTGAGAGAAATTATGTTTATATATGTTTGAAAATAGATATTTTTTCTTACAAAACAAACGATGTCCGCTACATGTGGCCTTTATCACCCCCCGGAGCCGTGTGAGGCACGTTTTATTATGGATGCGCGGCTTTATTGACGACTTGTGGACTGTTCAACTGCAACACCCGCTGACTGCAATGATAGAGCTTGGAATAGCCAGGACAATTTTTTTATATAACTCCGACTGGATTCGTCTGAAAGAAGAAAGTCATATACACCTAGGATGCCTCGAGGGCGAGTAAAACACAAGCTAATTTTCATTTCTGCATGAACTAACCCCTTTAAGGTGGGGCCCTAGGCGACTGCCTGTACCCTGTTGGACGGGCCGGCACTGTGTGGAACTTTATCTTTCTTTCAAGCAATGATAGCTGCTAAACTGTAAACATGGCCAACCTCATGCCTCAGAGGATTTGACATCGAAACCCAATAAAAAAAAAAAATCACAACTTGGTTTTTCTCAAGAGCATTATTAAAGGGTAGGCTTTCCATCTGGATCAAAAGCTCAGCAGGAAATTCTGCTGTTAAACAATGCACTTTTGAAATAAATCTAATCAGCCCCACAAATCTCACCTCATCTGTCAACATGGACCATGTCAAAAACTTGGAATTGACAATAGCCCAATGAGCAACCGTTTCTTCACAGGTCCTAACCCAGAGATCTTGACATGAAATAAGAGATATGTTTATGAGCGTGTCAGTAAGTAGACATAAATGTTTTCTTTGATTGAGGTTCTGGACCTCAGCCCATCTATGTCTGCTGGAAGTTGCCCTGTGGTGAACTTCCAGTTGCTCCCACAAAGTCCCATAAGAGGGAGACTAACTGGCCACGAGAGGATGCTTTTCATCCCGATACCCCCTGGCTCTACCGACACCTCATTAAACAAACCTGGAGAAATGGGAAAGAGCAGGGAGGGTTCAGTCACAACATGATCAGCTGAACAGGGAAATGGTAGAACAAGCAACAGTTCTGCAGGGCAGTTCATTAGGGAATCCCTTAAAAGAAGAAGGTGTTTTTTGAAGATCAGTGCTTAAGAAGGTGCAACATTCCTTATCGTAAAAGGTGCAGTCCTGAAAAGAAACAGGACGAAGGATGAAAGCAGCACCGCGTCTCTGATCCATCGGGGTGGGGTTGGCCAAGAGGGACATGCGTTTCCAGAATAACACAGTCGAGTTTGTACATTCTGACCCACGACACCCTCAGCGGGTCTCTCTGCTCAGCCTGTCAGGAAGACGGATGCCTATGGAGCAGTACTGCAGTGTATGGCTGGCAAGGTGAGTTCTGAACAGCCTGTGTCTTTCTCTGACTGACAGCTTCTGGCTCATGACCGCTGACCGGCTAGGATAAGGGAGGAGAATGTCAGACGCATTAACACCGCCTTAATTCAGTAGCTGTGGCGCAGGCCAACACCTGCCACTACTGTTGGGTTGGGGGACAGGGCCACAGTTCTTTAACAGACCCAGCTGAGCACCTGCTGGACTCCACACAGCCTCCATTCATGAGGGCAAGTGAAATACGACCCCTCGCTGACCAGAACAATGAGCTTTAAGAACAAATCATTTAGCTAACTGAAACAACATTGATGTAGGACAAAGCGCCATCAACTGCTGTTAACACTGATCTAAATTAAAGGCCGTAGATTAATTGCTGCTTTAAAAGCTTTGTCCAAGATAACAAGCATAGACTGTTTTTGGCCAATTTGAATGTCCCTATTATTGATAATGGAATATCATGTTTTTACTGTGTGCTGTATTTAGTTTGTTTTTCTAAAACGTTTTATGTATGTTCTGAAAAACCTCAGAATTGGTCAGTATCCCTGAATTTATCCCTGAACCCCTAAATGCTGTGACATTTACCCATTTAAAAACACTACTTTTTTCAACTATTTCTGACCACATGATTAAATAAAGCAAATTAATGTTGAGTGTATGTATGTATGTACTGTATATGGCTATATGAAGCCAAAGCTCTGTTATGGGGTGAAAAATAAATAAATACTCATGTTTTTACAGATTTGTTATATTGATCTTAAATAATGTGATGCAGTGCAATGACATTTGCTTGCTAAGGCCATCATTAGCCATTTTCCACTAAACTTTGCTTTAAAATCCTCTAACATTCAACCTCAAAAACATTTTGAATCGTTAAGTGAATGCCACAGTTTAAATACCAGAATATTTTTATTTATTGAAATTTTAGGGTTGGCAAAATTAACACATTAATTGTGCAATTATTATTATTTTTAAATTTTAAAATATTTAAAGGGGACATCAGATGCAAAATCCACTTTTAGATGGTGTCTGCATATAAATGCGTCTTAGCAGTGCGTGTACACAACCACTCTACAATGATACAAATCCATTTAATTTCTTTTTTTGAAACCCAAAAAACCTAAACAGTCTCACTTATCAAGCTGTTTGATTTTCTGAGCAATATGACATCATACTGGATTGTGCAGGCTTTTGTTTTTAAAGGGGTCATATGACGCGATTTCAATGTGTCCTTTCTCTTCTCTTGGAGTGTTACAAGCTCTTGGTGCATAAAGAAGATCTGTAAAGTTGCAAAGACTAAAGTCTCAAATCCAAAGAGATATTCTTTATAAAAGTTAAGAGTCAGCCACGCCTAACTAAAACGGCTCGTTCTAACACGCCACCACATATCTACATCACTATATGGGAAGATTTGCATAACACCGCCCAAATGTCCACGCAAAGAAAGGCGGCGTAACTTTATTCTCGCTGTAGTATTGTGTACAGGTGTAAAGAAGCTGTGTGCTTCGTTGTGAAAGCAAAACACTACTTCGTGTCTTCAAAAAGAGGACGATATCTGCTTCGTCAAGCCTAGAGCTGATCCATGCTGGTCGCTGAGGAAATACATAAACTTTGCGCTGTGGATCGCCGGATCGGCTTTCACCGGTGGACGAAAGGGATCCAGCCCGGAGTCGGCACATGTCCTTCCGGACGCTCCTTCGTTGAAATCGCAGGCCGAGCCATTCTCAAGCCCGCCGCCTCTGCTCACACTAGCCCTCCGGCCGTTCCTCACTCTAGCCCCCGCCGCGCCGCTCACTCTAGGCCGCTGTGTGTGATGTTGTGTTTCGTTGTGAAAGCGAAAACTACTTTGTTTGGCCTTCCAAAAATGGCCACGACTAGAAATAGTGGTTAAGTTGTAGTTACAACACTGTTCCAGAACACTTAAACCCAAATATTCAGATGTGTGCAGAACATTTTATGGAGGACTGTTTCCTGATCCGAGAGTAGACAATGCCGGCTGTTCTGACTCACAAACTGTAAGTAAGTTTTTTTATATTTAAAGAGTTTTTATATTTTATATATTTAAAGCGAGTTTTTTTTTGGGCAGTGTAGAGTAGGGCTAGTTGTTTGTCATTTCTCCGATCACAAAAAATGCATTGTTTATGTTTACGCGGTGGGATTGTTGCAACCGGCGTGATGTTCCAAGTCAAGTTAAAGTGTATGTGAAGATTGTTTAAATGTCACTTAAATTAAAAAGTGTGTCACAAACTATACAAATGTTAAAATAATTAATTCAAATTAACTTTTAAGTTTGGATTTTCATGGCCTATAATTAATGGCTAAAATTAAGGGAAAATGCATTTATTAGAGACATCATTAGCAATATTGGTATCAATGACACTTGCCTTCATTAATAATAGGCCACATAGTAACAAGATGTGATTAAACATTTAAAATATACTATCTTTATGTTGTTTCTCTACATTACTTTAGAGCTTCAATGTGAAATTATGACATTATAAATATATTGTATAAATATGTGACCCTGGACCACAAAACCAGTCTTAAGTCGCAAATCTTCATTTTTACTAAATTTACCCTTATGACTGGTTTTGTGGTCCAGGGTCACATATGTGATAAATCGTGATTTATTACAGAAAAAAATGTGCGATAAAGGAGTTAATTTTTTAATCAATTGACAGCACTATGACATTTTACAGTTGAATTTACCATTTCTATGTCAATAAGTAGGTAAGCAACAGCGATTTTCATTTTTGGGTGAACAATTAATTTCCAAATATTTCCATATAACCTACACATTTTCAAAAAAACATTTCTAATTTCCAAAAAGTCCATCACTTCCATAATGGAACTATTAACCGAATCACTGAGAGACTACAATTGTTAAGAGGAATCAGAACAAGGATCCTTAAGTACCCAAACATCTCCCATCCCTACAGAAGAGTGCTGTAGTCATAAGTCTGTCTGAGCTTGTCATTCAGTAGGTCCAGACTCAACTGGCCACATTCTACACAACGCTGCACAGTCACACTGCTCTGACCTCTCCAGCACTGCAAAACGCCCAGCACAGAGAGGGAGGGGCTTCAAAGCACCTCTTCACACAGCAGATAATGAAGGCAGCTACTGGAGAAATTGAATTCCTAACAACCACATACTTACACACTACACTGACAGGGAAAAACACTGTCTGCGGGGGGAGGATAGGTAGGGCAATAGAGAGCGAGAGAGAGAGAATAAGATAGCGTGAGAGAGAAAAAGGGCTGTCTCGGTTTGGCTCAGATCCAGTTCAGCCACTCCGGGCGTCTCTCCCACTGGAGGAAGGCTTTTCAGCATATAAATATCACATTACCACACAAGGAAACACAGGCATCAGCTGGCCTTCTAACCTGCACTAACGAGGGCTGCCGCCCCCTGCCAACCAGCCACTGTCTTCTCATAAGAGGCAGCTTAACTGTTTTGTTCAGCAATAGACAAAGCACCTTTTCCAAATAACAACTAGTGATAATAGATTAAAAGAATCTCAATTAATAGCATGATTTTCTGCAGCAAACATGATTAACCTCTCATTTGAACTGACTGAAAGGTCTATGTATTTCAAAATGCAGTGCACTCAGTTATAATGCACTGAGATACAATCTGACAACAGTAGTCATAAATTTAGCTACTTTAGCTCAAATCACAAAAAGGTGGTCCAGCTAATGCAACATTCTAGAGTACCTAAAAAAAAAAATGGCGACTGAGTTCCTGTTAGGCAGGAAAGGCTTTCCTCAGATGCCGTATTTAGTGATGGTAATTAAATTCTGCCATCAAAAGCCTGCAGATAACCTCATATTTGTTCAAAGTAGCATCTGGATTTGATTTAGAAGTTAACACATTAAAGAATGTCTTTCTCCATCATTTACTGATAATCTAGCGCCTGAGTTGGCAAGTTCAGACTATTACGATCAATCTCTAAAAAGCACAGTGAACAAAATTTAAATCATAGTTATGTGTCACTATTTAGCAGCAACATATTTACAGTGAATTTCTTAAGTTCTAGTTTTCAAATCTAGGTTTAAATACTAGAGATTGGTAGTACTTGTTTATTAATTTTTTTTACAACTAGCATGATTATCTTTGTATTTAAGTCTCATATACAGTGGTGTGAAAAAGTGTTGGCCCCCTTCCTGATTTCTTATTTTTTTGCATGTTTGTCACACTTTAATGTTTCAGATCATCAAACAAATTTAAATATTAGTAAAAGATAACACAAGTGAACACAACATGCAGTTTTTAAATGAAGGTTTTTATTATTAAGGGAAAACAAAATCCCAAACTACATGGCCCTGTGTGAAGAAGTGTTTGCCCCCTAAACCTAATAACTGGTTGTGCCACCCTTAGCAGCAACTGCAATCAAGCATTTGCGAAAACTTGCAACGAGTCTGTTACAGCGCTGTGGAGGCATTTTGGTCCACTCATCTATGCAGAATTGTTGTAATTCAGCCACATTGGAGGGTTTTCGAGCATGAACCGCCTTTTTAAGGTCATGCCACAGCATCTCAATCGGATTTAAGTTCGGACTTTGGTTTGGCCACTCCAAAACCTTAATTTTTTTTTTCTTGAGCCATTCAGAGGTGGTCTTGCTGGTGTGTTTTGGATCATTGTACTGCTGCAGAACCCAAGTTCGCTTCAACTTGAGGTCACGAACAGATGGCCGGACATTCTCCTATAGATTTTTGGTAAACATAGAATTCTGTTCCATTCTCACAGCAATTCCTTCCAGGTCCTGAAGTTGCAAAGCAGCCCCAGACCATCACACGACCACCACCATATTTTACTGTTGGTATGATGTTCTTTTTCTGAAATGCAGTGTTACTTTTACGCCAGACGTAATGGGACACACACCTTCCAAAAAGTTCAACTTTTGTCTCGTCAGTCCACAGAGTATTTTCCCAAAAGTCTTGGGGATCATCAAGATGTTTTCTGGCAAAACTGAGATGAGCCTTTATTTTCTTTTTGCTCAGCAGCGGTTTTCGTCTTGGAACTCTGCCATGCAGACCATTTTTGCCCAGTCTCTTTCTTATGGTGGAGTCATGAACACTGACCTTAACTGAGGCAAGTGAGGCCTGCAGTTCTTTTGATGTTGTTGTGGGGTCTTTTGTGACTCTTGGATGAGTCGTCGCTGTGCTCTTGGGGTAATTTTGGTCGGCCGGCCACTCCTGGGAAGGTTCTCCACTGTTCCATGTTTTTGCCATTTGTGAATAATGGCTCTCACTGTGGTTCGCTGGAGTCCCAAAGCTTTAGAAATGGCTTTATAACCTTT
Source organism: Sinocyclocheilus anophthalmus (assembly GCA_018155175.1). NCBI lineage: Eukaryota > Metazoa > Chordata > Actinopteri > Cypriniformes > Cyprinidae > Sinocyclocheilus > Sinocyclocheilus anophthalmus. Next base: position 338,461 of record JADLZN010007877.1, on the reverse strand, counting down.
TCCAGACTGATAGATCTCAATGACTTTCTTTCTCATTTGTTTCTGAATTTCTTTGGATCTCGGCATGATGTCTAGCTTTTGAGGATCTTTTGGTCTACTTCACTTTGTCAGGCAGGTCCTATTTAAGAGATTTCTTGATTGCGAACAGGTGTGGCAGTAATCAGGCCAAGGTGTGGCTAGAGAAATTGAACTCAGATGCGATAAACCACAGTTTTAACAGGGGTGCAAACACTTCTTCACACAGGGCCATGTAGTTTTGCATTTTGTTTTCCCTTAATAAAAACCTTAATTTAAAAACTGCATGTTGTGTTTACTTGTGTTATCTTTTACTAATATTTAAATTTGTTTGATGATCTGAAACATTAAAGTGTGACAAACATGCAAAAAAATAAGAAATCGGGAAGGGCCAACACTTTTTCACACCACTGTAAACAATACAGAGAATTGATGATTAGGGTTAGATAAGAAAAAAAAGATTATTTAATAAAGTTGATACAAAAAAGTTAATTAATTAATTAATAAAAAAGACTATTAATCATTACATTGGATCAATAAGAACCATAATAACAACATACTATTATATATATAATTAAAAAATGAAGTAAATCATAAAACAATTTGTTTACACCTTTGAATTAATACAAAAAAGGTCCTTTTAAAACTCTCTACAAAATATGCTAAAACTATTATTTACTGTGTTATTATAATTAATTGCTACAGTGACAATAAGAAAAATGTATTACAAATAAACGTTTCCAAAAAAAACACACTTTGCTTTGTAACATTAATTTACAGTGTACTTAGATATCATGCCGAACAACATGTAGAGATGGAACATAAAAAGCTGCATTTCAACTTATTCTGTTATGCCATACCGAGCCAATCTGCAGCTTAAACAGCTGATATTCAAACTAATAAAGTAATGGAGAGCAAAGCCCTTACATTTACATACACACTGAGACTGCAAATGATGGAGTACTACAACAATACCACAGCTTGTCTCTGGCAGGACAACCTGCCCATGCTCAGTCAATACAGATCAATACAGCACTCCGCTACAGTGGAGGGGAAATTGGTTCTTTTTTTCTGCTCATATCTGGCTGACTAAAAAAGTGCCATGTTGACAGCCAAATGGAGGTGTGTAATCATCCTGACATGGCAGCCTACAAAACAGCACTGGACTGACAGAGATATTAAGGACTATGTTTAAGGTTTAGATCAATGCAATCAAACTGAACAGAGTATGAGATTTAGGAAAGGAATGGCTACAGAGGGCTTACCTTTTTGTTGTATTAGGACTGAATTCCAAGGTTTTGGTCAAGAATTAATTTAATTAACAAACATAATCGTTACATTTGAAAGCATTTTAAAAACCATAAGAATACATGTGCAGTTAAAAAAAATAAGATGAATTTCTTTAAGTTAAGTTCAATTATCAAGGACCAAATTTGCTTTGGTTAAAAAAATAACAGGACACCGAACAGTTAGTATATTTCATTTATCAGGAAACGCACCACGGTTTAATATGGTCTCATAACGATAGGCAGACCATCCCTGTTGTATGCAAATCAAAATAAGATCTACAAAATGAAAGGTCACTAACTTCCAAAACTGTGGTGAGATATTCTTGGCATTTAGCAACCAAAACAAAAATCTAACAAACAAAAAAGGCATGTCTCTACATTTTTGTGACAAGTGTTTTGCTGAGACTGACTAATGTATGTTGCTACAAGCGACATAGCAGTTTGCGTTCTTAGCCACAAATATGCTTGATGGACGGTCAATTCCCAATTGTATCATGGTCAGTACATATTCAGCTAAAATGTTCATTTTAAACCTTGTATGTACATACACTGCCTTTAAGATTAAAAAAAAGTTTTTAAATGCTCTCCAAGGCTGCATTTATTTGATCAAAATACAGTAAAGCAGAAATAGTAAAACATTATAAAAATGAAAATTAACCGTTTTCAATTTTAATACATTTTTTAAAGTAATTTATTCTTTTATACATATTCAGCAGACACTATTTCAGTCTTCAGTGTCACACGATCCTTCAAAATCATAATATGCTGATTTGGTGCTCAATTACTATTGGAGCTCAAGTAATAATAATTTCAGGGTATCAGGATTATCTGATGAATAGAAAGTTCAAAAGAACAGCATTTATTTGAAATAGAAATCTTTTATAACATTTTAATGTGTTTACTGTCAAGTATGACAGTAATTATATAATTGCATAAATATATAATTTAGTGTGTCCTTGCTGAATAAAAGCAATATTTTCTTCTTTTTCATTTAATCTCCCCCACCCCAAACTTCATGGTTTCCACAAAATATGTAGTAGGACAACCTCTCTCAACATTATTAATAATCTTATTAATAAGCTAATTATCAAGTTTCTTTATCAGTAAATCAGCATATTAGAATGATTTCAGAAGAATCATGTGACACTGTAATTTTCAGCATCATTACTCCAATCTTCATTCAAATTACATAAAAAAATAATAAAACAGAAAACTGTTGTTTTAAATTGTATTAATATTTCACAATTTTACAGTTGTACTGTATTTTTTACCAAATAAATGCAGTCTTGGTGAGCATAAAATACTTCTTTTTTTTTTTCTTTTTTTTTTACCTAATTATTAGGACTAATTAGGACTAAATAAAGTTTTAATTATTCTAAACTTTTGACCGGTAGTGTTGATTATCAAAAACTAATCTTGCTCATAATCTTCACTGCCAAAAAAAGTATGTTTCGATGTAACATGGGATTTGAACTGTTGTATTAGATGCCTAGAAAGGTGCCTGAATGAAATCTGTGGCTCAGCCACATAATTTATGTCTCAATCTCCAAAATAAAACAGGAGGGGCACGGAGCAGATGACGGAGTAATCCTGAGAGTGGGGGGTCGTTGATCAATATCTCAATGCACTCTAATACTGCAAGACTGTTATAATGCCTCCAAACAGATGGGCCATGGTGTATGTGTCTGTGAAAGCCTACCCCCGCCAGCGCTCTCCTCTCTTCCCTCCCTCCAGGCTGCCCACTGCTGCACCAAAGCCAGTCGAGCCTTTTTTCTTTGAGTGGGAGGGGGAACAAACTACAGCCGGAGAGGCCACATAGCCCGCGCTAATTCTCTTTCAGAGGGGGTGGAGGAGGACAGGATAGAGGGATCTACACTTCTCGTTCAGGCTTTTATGGGAAGCTTTATTTACTCCCAGCCTCTCTCTCTCTCTTTCACTCTCTCGCCCTCGCTCTCTCAACACCCATTCCACCCCCTCCTGCTTCCCAGACTGGATTTATGGTTGGCCTCAGAGCTGTGAGCACTCAAACAGAGGATGAAAAGGCGCTCACACTGCCTGTACCTCAAACACAGGCTTTTATGACACTCCACAGGATCAGCGCCGAGAAGCCCGAGAAAACAGCCACTGAGCAAACAAGACAAATTCAAGAAAGAAGATTCCAAGCAGATTCCGCTTGCGCTGTTATTGCCACAGCCAGACCACAAGCCCGAGGGCTGGAAAAGCAGCCGGGGAGCGACTCGCTTCTCTCGGCGGTAAGAATTGTCCGACAACTGAGTAGAAGTCGCACGCAGCACTCTCTCCATAATCACCCTATGAGTGATCTAAAGGAGAGCAATTACATTTCATCAGTTCTATTTATACATCAGCGGAAAACGAGTGTGCATAATTTAGACACCAGTGTCTGTGTCAATATCTCATTAAAGCTAATGAGACTAAGAGGGTGTGGGAACACTGGCGGTGACAGTCACAGATGTTTGCGCTGTCAATTTAGTCTCCAAATAAAACCGCAAGACAAAAGAGGGGCTCTCCCGCTCATGCTTGGGAGATTAATACTGTCATACAATCCATAAGACCTACAAACAATAACCACATTACACTATCGAATGTTAGATGAATTAATCCAACAAACAAACTGGACTAGTGTAGCTGGACTATTAGCATACAGTCTGGTCCATTTTGTAGTTTGTTGCACCCAAGAACCTCACACTTAGACAGGAAGAGGCCCTCTTACCAATAAGCAAAGTGACCAGATTTTACTATATAGAGCAGGGATGGGCAACTTCGGTCCTGGAGGGCCACTGTCTGCAGAGTTTAGCTCCAGCCCTAATCAAACACACCTGAATAAGCTAATCAGTGTCTTCAAGATCACTAGAAAGCTACAGCCAGGAGTGTTTGATTAGGGTTGGAGCTAAACTCTGCGTGACAGTGGCCCTCCAGAATTGAAGTTGCCCATTCCTGCTATACAGATTAAAGGAACAGTTCACCTACGTCTCGGATGAGAATTTACTCATCCAATATGCTGAGGAGTTTGTTTCTTCATCATAACAAATTTGGAGAAAGTTAGCATTACATCACTTGCTTACCAATGGATCCCTCTGCAGCGAATGGGTGCCGTCAGAATGAGAGTCCAAACAGCTGATAAATACATCACAATAATCGACAAGGCTTCAGTTCGTGAAATAACATCCTGTGAAGTGAAAAGCGTGTGTGTTTGTCATAAACACATTCATCATTAAGACGTTAATAAAATCAACCTTTGCTTCCGACTAAATCGTCCAAACGTCCTCAATATATATACCACTGCTTTCTTTTCTGCTGTGAAAAAAGTTGTATCGCCTGAATCATGAGAGAAACCGGTACAGATCAGCACCGTTTATAAGTGAAAACAGTCCAAAACTGTTCTAAACAAATAAGTTGGTGGATTTTAATGTGAGAAGACAACAAGGGATGAATTCGTAGACTCATAACTTGGTCACAGGCAGCAGTTTAAAGTTAAAAATTCCTTAATGATGGATTTGTTTCTTACAAACACACAGCTTTTCACTTCACAAGACATTAATTGATTGTTTGGAGTCGTGTGGATTACTTGTAGATTATTGTGATGTTTTTATCAGCTGTTTGGACTCTCATTCTGACGGCACCCATTCACTGCAGAGGATCCACTGGTGAGCAAGTGATGTAATGCTACATTTCTTCAAAATCTGTTCCCATGTAGGAACAAAATCATCTACATCTTGGATGGCCTGAGGGTGAGTAAACTGTCAGCAAATTTACATTTCTGGGTGAACAACTGCTTGTTGAAAACGGTCATTATTGATAACTAATAAGAAAAATGTGCATTGGGATTTAATTAAAATTTAAGTATACTATTGCAAAAATATGATGGTAAAGAAAAAAAGAATATGATTCTTTCAGATCCATTACGATTCCAATCCAACACTGTTAAAACAAAGTGCTTTGCTAGTGGGTTTATTAACACAAAAAACATATCACAGTTTCTAAACAAAATGATGTGAAATTCATTATGTACTAGTCAGAATGTGAAAGTCACATTGTCAATATTCTCCTTTTGTAACAGCACACTAAAACACGTCTCTAAAGCTTGGACAATAAATAGCTAAAGCACAAAGAATGAAAACCAATGTAGTACAAAAGTGTAATCAATGATATTTCAGGAGATGAAGCTTTCACAGGGCCAGTATCACTTAAAATAAAATGTTCAAATTAATAAAAAATAACTTCATAAAATAATCATTAAATAAAATGATTTTTTTTTTTACAAAAAACAAAAGCTTTAATTAAAGCAAAAACCATTTTTGAATCGGGTATAACCATAGGAAAAGATGAAACTCCTGAAATCCTTTTTTCTTTTTTTTTCCTGTTTAATTCATATTTAGTTTCATGAATATTGTCCTAACTGACTGGGTAAGAAAAAAATAACTGCACACACTGACTCCTTAAATTAGCATAAAGCCTGAAAATTAGTTTCTGAAGCTGAAAAATTAGTATGAGCTAACTAATGTTAAAGAGAAGGTCAATACAAGAATCAGTTTGTAAAAACAAAAATCGTAACGCACATATAGTAATTATAGATATCTTACTGGGATAAACATAAAAATACAAACCATTCAAAAAAAGGGTTTTCTTGTATTGACTGTTTTAAACCCAGAACATTCCCTCTAAGCATCTGCAGCCTGACCGGGGGCATCAGTCTAGCCATATGACAGTCACCTTGACCTCTCTGTGCAAATTCATTCTGTGCATGGTGGATTTGTCAAGAGGTGTTTGGTTTTTGAAAAGCACCGAGGTAGACAGATTCTCTCATGTTAAAGCAGACAGAGTGGCTGAGGCATGCTGACATTTACACTGGATAAAAGAGAAAAGATTAGAGCCCTCTGAGCTGCAATAAACTTCATTGATTTATAATTAATCAAGGACAGAGCCGGGTTGCAATATTGCAGTTGGACAAAATCCTTTTAAATCCTGCTTGACATCATAGAAACTAGGAAAATAGATGCTTGCTTCAAACAAACAGGTATCAATAGTACAAGTGTGCAATATGAAAGTAATTGCATGACATGAATTAGTATGGTAGGACTCTCAAGCTTTGCTTCAGTGTAGTGGCAGTCAAAATGGCAGTAGTGGGCTGCTGAGGATGAGAAGCTGATGGTGCATTGCGCCCTCTGCAGGTTGTGCTGAGAGCAAAACACTTCTCCGTTTTAAAGAGCAAAACACTTTTCCGTTTTAAAAATTAATTAATTATCTATTACATCTAAAAAAATTGTTTTTGGCTTTTAGTTTCTGTCTCTTAGCTTTGGAAATCTGTATGAAAGCATACTCCTAAAAATTACTAAAATAAAATCAACTAATCAACTTTTTTTAAATATAAATTCACATTTTGTATGTTAAGGGGGAAAATAACATATGTTTTTTTGTCTGACTCATGTTGTGTTTATGACTCATCTTGCTAACAGGGACAATTTTTGCCCAATCAAATGCTCTCTAAAAAGGGGTTTCTCCCTCTGATAGCACCTGCCACTGACAGGCAAAAACAAGTAGCAATTCAAGGTTTTGAACAAGGACGTACCTGGAGAACAGTGATTTTATCATTGAGATACAATAGTCTTTATTCAGATTTTAAATTACTTTTCATTTTTATATTTTCTTTTTCTTTCTTTTTTTATTTATTTAAAGTTTTGGCAATATTTATCATTTTTATTTTTTTTTAAATGCCTATTTAGTTTTTTTTTTTTTTTTACTTTTTTATTTCCGTTTCAGTAAATTTAGTACATCAAGTTAAAGTACAGGAAAATAAGTATTGCAACTAGCAGAAATAGAAAAAAAGTTTAAGTTATTAATAATGATATCGATATATCGGCCGATATTTTTTGTGTATATTATAGTACAGTACCAGTCAAAAGTTTGGACACTTTCCCATTCGTGTGTCCAAACTTTTGAATGGTTCTGTATATAGAATACAGTATACAGCCTACTTAAACATAATATATATATATATACATAAACACACTCAAATGTGGTGATCGAACACTTATAATGACGTGACAAAGATATGTAATGGAGGCAGGGCATTTACCAATTTAACAATAAACTATTACCAAAATGAGTCTGATATCAGTGCACTAAACAGTAAAGTTGAATATTCAACTTTAATTCAATTCAGTTCCATTCAACTTTATTCCTTTGAAGATTTTATTCTTTTTAAGTTTATTTCACTTCGGAACATTCATTCACTGATTTGCGCTACTGTCTTCACACACAAACGAAACTTACTAGAGAAGTTTGAAGTGGGACATAATATACCTCTGTAGATAAATACAATTTAAATTCACGTCTTGCGCACTTGAATGCCATTTGTAATGCAACGTGTACATCCCTTGTAACTGGAATCATGGCAGCAAATCATGTGAAGCCACTTCGCAGGGCACTTACGGTCGAATAAGACAACGCTTGACTTCCTGCTGCCTGAAACAACTTCCTTACTGAAGTGAAATTGTTGGCTGAGATGTCACTACTCGTGAACCCGGCGGCGGATCTCCAGCCAAGCGCGAGGACCCCTCGAAACGCCACCCATCCGGCTTTGGTACACCCCAGATCGCTAGATCATGTCGCGCTGGACCGCGAATTTAACCACCATAACCCCGAACCCGGGCTTTATCGACGTGGGGGTGGTTCTCATTCGAAAAGCGCATCACTGTCTTAATGGAGCCAGCGTCTAGTCATTCATTCATTTATTCTGTAACGAAGCAAAATGCTGTAGTTATGAATGTGTTATTAATCACTGACTCTCCGAATCGGTCAAAGCCGCAGATTCGTTCACTAATGAAACACTGCTGTATTTGCTTGGAGACACACACCAGATTATATGGATTTCGTTTGAACAATTATTTCGTTGCAAAATATAACAAACATGTATTCTGTTTAAAATGAAGGCTACATTTAAAATGTTCACTTAACATTATCGTAGCAAAAAATGGAGCATTAAGTAATTACACCATTTCAAGCATTATATCTGCGTTACATGTTCTGTAAAAAAAAATCATATCTGTGGCATATTCGCCGATACCGATATATTGGCGATAGGCTCATATCGGCCGATAAAATCGGCAAAACGATATATCGGTCGGGCTCTAGTAATAACCCTGCTGGAGACAGCAACCCATTAGCATTCATTTTTTAACCCATCACCTAAACTGCAATGCAGCCAAATCTATTTTATCTATTTTTATGCACACTTAAAAATCTATTTTATGCTTTTAAGTGCATAGATAAAAATTATAATTATATAATCTCTGCATTTATGATTTATAATACATTTTATAAATGCAAATTATAAAATGTATTCAAATCTTTTTTGTGTGTATAATACATAAATAACGCATAATTGTTACTAAAAAGAAAATCTACTACAATATAATTTTATTTTAATTTAACCATTTAAATTTTTTACAAATTATTTTTAAAATTATTTAAATGTTGCTTGCAAAAAAATGCATTTACTCAAAGCTCAGCAGGGGCTAAATGGACCATATGCAAACTGGCCGAACTTTGACCCATTTGTTATTTTAGGATGTGAAGTGAGCTAAAAGGTATTTTTTTAGTACAAGTATGTAATTTGATACATCCTGTCCCAACTTCCTGTCTCAAAGGGCAATGTGTCTACATCAAAAAAGAAAATTACATTCATCAGTGTATTTAAACTAATCCCAAATTCTTTCAGGAAGCAAGATAAATCTGTAAAACATGTATTGCATGTTTTCCTGAGCAGTCAAAAAGAAACTCAAGTTGATCCTCATTGGCAAAGACATTGCTAAAGACAGTTTTGGGGGGAAATGTGCTGAATAGTCATTAAATAAAGATACAAAGCAAAAATCTTCACAGCCCTAAAAATAGTTTTCAATCTCTTTAGGTACAAGATATAATTCTTGTTTTGTCTTTTTGATTTTGTGGTGAAATATGACCCCGACATGGTCTTTATGAGATGATCTGTGAACCGCAGCAGAGGAGAGCTCATCTCAATGGCAGACGCCAATTACACCTCTATTACAGGGAGTCTGCCATGCAGGGAGAACAGAAAATGAGGCAGGAAGTGTGCTGAAGGCTACAGAAGAAGACAGTAGGGGAAGCGGACTCAGACAGAGAGAGGAATGCGCTTGTACGCCAGAATACTGCTATGTGCTGCTCAGTTCAAGTGCACAGTGAGCATTGATTTTTGTGTTGGAGGGAGGGAGGGAGTGACTAAGATTATTGTGGAGAAATAAATAGGAAGTAAACGGAAAGTGATAGCGTTTTGAAGCTTTATCAAGTAGATTTATAGGTTTTAAAATAAATGAGCCAGCAGAGGCCATGCATCACAGTGATTTTCCCATGGTGTAAAGGGTATTAGGCATGACAAAACCTTAAAGTCAATGCAACACAAGGCATCATGAGGCATAGCAAAAATAAACTAATATTTACATTTAGTAGTAACATACATTAAGGGGGAAAAAAACCTTCTCAGTGGTTCTCAAATATTTTTCCTTCAGAGCCCAGATTTTACATTGCATATCAAGTGGTACCCAAAACAGTACCAGAATAGAACTGAACTGACGTGCGGACACAGGTGTAGATACATCAGTACTGCTGTCAAATGATCGTGTGGCCTGATGTGTCAGGTTAGGACTTGGTGTTATAGTTCTAATCCAAAGCAATGCACACATTTTTAAGTATGGCTTAAATGATAACTTTGCCAGTTTTCAAACAGCTTTGTATCATTACAGTGTTGGTAGTATATGTACATGAAAAAACTGTACTCTTTCTCTGTGTTACCAGCACCCAGATATCACAGTTTATTTGTCAGCAAATGTCCACCGGATGATGTGAAACACATTATCGAGCTGTCAACTGCTGACAAATAAATAGGGATATCTGGGTGCACATTGTTCATTTGCATATACTACCGACACTGTGACAATACAAAGCTGGCTTAAAACCTGCAAACTTATCCTTAATATGTTTTGGAGTGACTGCAAATAAACTAACAATAAACATATATGGCTCAAATCACTGAAAGTGAGTGACTTTTCGTTTTTTTAGAAGTGTGTGTAAATGCCCCTAAGAGCTCCATATGTTCCTGGGAGACAGCAGGTGATGTTAATGATTTAAGCACAAGATGCCATGCTTGTTCACAAAAACAAGCTCAGAGCGCTTTAAGAGAAATAGAATGCTTTGTATGGATGAAAACCATGAGGGACAGCAAAAGCCACTGACCTGTTCCCTAAACTGCTCCTGAGAGAGACAATCTGTGACATTCACGCAGCCCAACAGACAGCCTGTGGGATACTCCGCAGGAAACTTGGGCTCTGGATGGCGAAATAAGTGAAAAGATAGGTGAAAATACAAAAGGCACTGCAGTCTACATACTGCATTGACAGGTACTTTATTTTAATTAGATATCTGATATATATTAATATATAATATATATATATATATATTATATATATATATATTATATATATATATATATATTATATATATATATATATGGAAAGGTCAGGTCATATATTTGCAGACATTAAACACACCTTCTTTGTAAATGTGGCGGTACATAGCCTCTACCTCTGCAATCTCTTGAGGAGTGGGTCTGTTAGCAGTAGCAGCAATCCACAGGCGCCCCCTATGGGATGTGTACCACGTTCTGCCTTCTACCCTACACAAACACAAGAAATGGAGAGAAAATGGAACATGTTCATACGAACTGTGCACTGCTATATATACACATAATATACAGACAAACAAAAAGCATAAAAGATGCAGATCATTTAATCCCATGCATGTTTTTTTATTGAATCCATGAATGTTGGCATGGATAATCTCAAATGTCATTTTTTTAAGTTGGTTTCCTTTAGCTAACTTTAGGAATGCACAATATATTTAATACATATCTGGTTTTTGGCCAATACTGGAATTGAATAAAAAAAAATTTACACAAAAAGTACAGAATTCCAATATCAGCCATGACGCAAAAAATATTCTTATTGATATTGTCCAGTTTTAAAGTCAAATTTTAATAAAATGATGTTTTTTGAAAATAGGAAGACTTGTTAATGTTTATTGTTGGGAGTTTGTTTTGTTGCTTTATTGGGTGAGTTGGTGAAGTGTCGAGCATGTGCTTGGGTTGAGGACCTGCTAACAAGATGCCAGGTTGCCTTATTAAAAAAATTAAAAAAAAACTCCTCCAATGGAGGTGCTAGCGATGTAATCAGACTTCTATCTTTAGACTGCCAACATCTAAAGAAAAGTTATATTTAGCTAGTTATTATAATTGAACCATTGCATTGGCTGTGGTTCCACGGCTGGAAACATATCTATACTCAAATGCTTTTTGTAAGATGAACTAAAGCAAACTGAATAAACATAACTAAAAATACACCTGACCAAATAACTTGACTCAAGTGTGTGGAAACACGGTCCTTTTTTTCGTGTGTACATCAAAATGATTTGCTACTTGCAGTTGCTAATAACGTGCTATTTATTTAATTGCTAGCATTGTGATATTTATAATTTAGTGAGAAAAACATTCAAATTTTTTAGATGATTTTTATGGGGTCTTCAAGTGAACTGTACCTTTTTATGCCCTTAACAAGCAGTGAAGCCCATGGCTGATGCATGCTGAGACACCAGCCACCATCTGAGATCTCCTGCAGCTCTTTGTCCTGCAGTCTGAGTTGGCGGCGCTCACTTTTTTGTGTATTACTTACAGTCTTGGATGAAGACTTACGCGAGGTGCCACTACCGGACACATCAACCCACTAACACAACAAAAAAAAAACATTAATAAACAGACATACACACAGAGCAACTCAAATACAAATGGCATTAACTTCCTTGCACTTAAGATTGACTTTTAATAAAAATATAAGGTCTTCAGAAGCAGCTTTGCACCCACCTCTGGTGCGGCCTGTACGATGTTGGGGTTGACGAGCTCTCTGAGGTGCGGTTCGACAGTGGAAACAGAATGTTTGTGTCTGGCAAAAGAAAACCATGTTGATGGCCTTGACTGTCTCATCAAAACTTTAAAAATCAAAAAAATTATATTTATATCATGCCTTGTCAATCATGCATTGCAATTAAAATGCAATATCAATGCACTTCCACAGCCTCCACATGTATTATGTACCGCACCCCGGAGCCTTAAGTTTAAGGGAGCAATAAAGTATCATGAAAGTAGTAAAAAAAAAAAAAAAAAAAAGAAAAAAGAATAATTGCCAACAACGTTTCCATTTTATTCCAGCCAAAATAACCTGAACATACCTCATGTCATAATAATGATTTATGAACTTTTAAAGGGTTAGTTCACCCAAAAAAACAAAATTGCTCACCCTCAAGTCATCCGAGGTGTATATGACTTTCTTCTTTCAGACGAATCCAGACGGAGTTACATTAAAATTGTCTTTGATCTTTCAAGCTGTTTAATGGCAATCAGCGGGTGTAGCAGTGCATCAGTCCAAAAGAAGAGAAATAAAAAGCGCCCATCCTTAATAAAAAGTGCCTCACATGGCTCGGGGGGTGAACCAAGTCCTCCTGTAGCGAATCGATGCGTTTTTGTAAAAAGACACCAGATTTAAAGTAATAATCCAATTAATCTAGATTGCGACACATGTTGTAACTGAATGCTTTGCGCATGCGCCGCTCAGAAGTGACGCATGTGGAAGCGCAGGGGAGAGATCAAAACAAAACAACGGTCACTAATTAGAAGTACAAAGTGAGGATTTGTAAAGAAGAATGTCGGAGGATTTCGATATAAGCCTCTGCTAAAGTAAGGAAACTTTGATGCCTGTGACTACTGTTAACAAACGTGGTTTTCACGAGACTCACCAGCGCATACGCAACACTAACCTCATACGTCACAGCGGAGCGCTTCTGGGTAAATGTTGGTGAAAGCTACATTAAAGTGATTAATTACATTTTGAATATGGATATTTTCTACAGGAGGCCTTTGTTCACCCTCCGGAGCCGTGTGAGACACTTTTTATTATGGATGGGCGCTTTTTATTTCACTTCTTTTGGAATGAATGAATGAATCACTGATGCATGCAACACCCACTGAGTGCCATTAAACAACTTGAAAGATCAAAGACAATTTTTAATATAACTCCGACTGGATTTGTCTGAAAGAAGAAAGTCATATACACCTAGGATGCCTTGAGGGTGAGTAATTTATGGGCTAATTTTCATTTTTGGGTGAACTAACCCTTTAAGTAGGAACCTCCAATGAGGACTTAAAGGCAGCATCATACTTCTAAAAAATATGCTAACATGCTCAGGGCTCGACAGTGTGAGCGTTTCACTCACATTTGTGACTTTAAAAAGACATGTGCGTACTATAAAATGTATTTAGGTGCATGTGTGCAAATAATACAAAAAAAACTTCCCACGGGTCTTCTGTTTTAAGAAAGTTAAAGTAAAAAAAAGTCTTAGATCTTAAAAGTTATAAACAATCATTATCATTTTAAGAGGTCTTAAATTTTGGAATGGAAAAACTCCATATACATAAATATACTGTATATATCGCATATGGTTTTTATTAGGGATGCTCCGATCAGGATTTTTGCAGCCAATACTTAGTACTGATTTCTTGTCATGGTGATCGGCCGATACCAATGCCGATTCTGATGCTTCAAGCTTTATATAGACTTTCATCGGGCGCACGCGCCTTGCCAAGCCCGAAGTTAACTTCCGGTCTGTGTTTGTTTATCAGTCTGGCTATGACACCGGCTACAAACGCAGTTAAAGTTACGGTGATGAGTAGACTGAAGTTGGGCTCAGGTGGTTGTGCTGTGGGATGTGACATTTATTTATTTGTGGCGACGCTCACACTATCAAAATAATATTAGTGCAATAAACATGAGCACGTGACTGCAACATTTGAAAAATCAAAGTAGGCGTGGGTGTTTTTATAGCATTGTATTCCTGAAGGAAGGACTATCTTTAGGAAAATCGAAATCGTACGGTCGGGCGTTTGTGTATGTTCGCCTGTTCGGGAAGTTGCAGTGACAGAAACGGTTGACATTCCAGATAAAGTTTGAAAGGAGTAAAGTCTGTGTTAATGCTATTGAGTAGGCTAATATGGCCAAAGAAGATATTTTGTTTTATAAATAAACTTTCATTTAAAAGCAGCCCACGATCAGCGCTATGGCTCAGACGAGGTTTTGTTCCGTCCTCCATGCTGTGCCAACTCACAAAAGAGAGAAACATGCCGCGGCTGCATAAACACAAGCACTGACCAGAGCGGCCGCGATCAGCTCCGGTTCCCGTGGAGACATAATCGCCGCAGCCTTGTGCATGATGTACAGATCAGCTCTAACGTCACTGAATATGCTGTTAAAAATGAACCATCCATTCATCATCATGCAAAACATACACGACAAATAGCGAATTGTTCATTGTTTCTCGAAATGTCATAGAATTTCCACACCGGCGATGACATGACTGCAGCGCCAAATCATTTATGTCCCCACGCATCATGTACGTGGTCAGGCGCTGACGTCATCAAATTGCGATCGGTTCGTGAGATCGGCCAAATAGTGAGTACCGATCGAGTCATGAAATGTGATTATCGGCCGATACCGATCTTGGACGATTGGTCGGAGCATCCTTATAAGTATATATATATATATATATATACGTGGGGTACGGAAAGATTTTCAGACCCCCTTACATTTTCACTTTTTGTTATATTGCAGCCCTTTGCTAAAATCCTTTAAGTTAATTTTTTCCTCATTAATGTACACACAACACCCCCATATTGACAGAGAAACACAGAATTGTTGACATTTTTGCAGATTATTAAAAAAGAAAAACTGAAATAAAAAAAATTCAGACCCTTTGCTCAGTATTTAGAATAAGCACCCTTTTGATCTAATACAGCCATGAGTCTTTTTGGAAAGATGCAACAAGTTTTTCACACTTGGATTTGGGGATCCTCTGCCATTCCTTTTTGCAGATCCTCTCCAGTTCTGTCAGTTTGGATTGTAAACGTTGGTGGACAGCCATTTTTTTAGGTCTCTCCAGAGATGCTCATTGGGTTTAAGTCAGGGCTCTGGCTGGGCATTCAAGAACAGTCACAGAGTTGTTTGTGAAGCCACTCCTTCGTTATTTTAGCGGTGTGCTTAGGGTCATTGTCTTGTTGGAAGGTCAACCTTCGGCCCAGTCTGTGGTCCTGAGCACTCTGGAGAAGGTTTTGTCCAGGATATCCCTGTACTTGGCCAAATTCATCTTTCCCTCGATTGCAACCAATCCTCCTGTCCCTGCAGCTGAAAAACACCAACACAGCATGATGCTGCCACCACCATGCCTTCACTGTTGGGACTGTATTGGATGGTGATGAGCAGTGCCTGGTTTTCTCCCCACATACTGCTTAGAATTAAGGCCGAAAAGTTCTATCTTGGTCTCACCAGACCAGAGAATCTTATTTCTCACAATCTCACAACTCCATGCGGGCTTTCACGTGTCTTGCACCGAGGAGAGGCTTCCGTCGGGCCACTCTGCATAAAGCCCCGAC
The DNA here is from genome assembly GCA_018155175.1 of Sinocyclocheilus anophthalmus. Classification (NCBI taxonomy): domain Eukaryota; kingdom Metazoa; phylum Chordata; class Actinopteri; order Cypriniformes; family Cyprinidae; genus Sinocyclocheilus; species Sinocyclocheilus anophthalmus. The sequence continues at coordinate 322,597 of JADLZN010007877.1, read as the reverse complement.
TGGTGGAGGGCTGCCGTGATGGTTGACTTTCTACAACTTTCTCCCATCTCCCGACTGCATCTCTGGAGCTCAGACACAGTGATCTTTGGGTTCTTCTTTACCTCTCTCACCAAGGCCTTTCTCCCCCGATAGCTCAGTTTGGCCGGACAGCCAGCTCTAGGAAGGGTTCTGGACGTCCCAAACGTCTTCCATTTAAGGAATATGGAGGCCACTGTGCTCTTAGGAAACTCAAGTGCAGCAGAATTTTTTTTTTGTAACCTTGGCCAGATCTGTGCCTTGCCACTTTTCTGTCTCTGAGCTCTTCAGGCAGTTCATTTGACCTCATGATTCTCATTTGCTCTGACATGGACTGTGAGCTGTAAGGTCTTATATAGAAAGGTGTGTGGCTTTCCTAATCAAGTCCAATCATTATAATCAAACACAGCTGGACTCAAATGAAGTGTAGAACCATCTCAAGGATGATAAGAAGAAATGGACAAAACCTGAGTTAAATATAGGAGTGTCACAGCATAGGGTCTGAATACTTAGGACCATGTGGTATTTCAGTCTTTCTTTTTTAATAAATCTACAAAAACGTCAACAATTCTGTGTTTTTCTATCAATATGGGGTGATGTGTGTACATTAATGAGGAAAAAAAAAATAACAAATGATTTTAGCAAAAGGCTGCAATATAACAAAGAGTGAAAAATGTAAGGGGGTCTGAATAATTTCCGTACCCACTGTATATATATATATATATAAATATAAATAATAAATATATCTATATATTATAGGGATGATCGATCGAAAGAATGTCAAACGCAAGCAACATATGCAAGATCTATATCTATATATATCTATACTATATACCGTGTGTGTGAAAAAGTGTTGGCCCCCTTCCTGTTTTTTTAAATTTTTTGCATATGTCACACTTCAATGATTCAGATTCAAACTAATTTTAATATTACACAAAGCTAATGCAAGTAAATACAAAATGCAGTATTTAAATTATTATTTATTTTATTAAGAGAAAAAAGCTGTCCAAACCTACATGGCCCAACGTGAAAAATGAATTGCCCCCTCCTATTAAATCATGAAAGAACAGCAATTAACCACATTATTTTAGAAAGCTGAGTTAAATGTCACTAGCCACACCCAGGCCTGATTACTGGCAGACCTGTTGAATCAAGAAATCACTAAAATAGAACCTGTCTGACAAAGTGAAGCATGCTTAAAGAGCAACACATCACGCGATCTAAAGAAATCAAGAACAGATGAGAATCAAAACAGATGACATGTATCAGTCTGGAAAGGATTATAAAGCCATTGCTAAGGCTTTGGGACTCCAGCGAACCAAAGTCAGAGCCATTATCCACAAATGGAGAAAACTTGGAAAACTCAATTAAGGTCAGTGTTCATGATTCAACAATATGAAAGAGACTGGGCAAAAACGGCATCAATGGGAGAGTTCCAAGGCAAAAGCCAATGCTGACCAAAAAGAACACAAAGGCTAGTCTCTCATTTGCCAAAAAATATCTTAATTATCCCCAAGACTTTTGGGAAAATACTCTGTGACGAGACAAAAGTTGAACTTTTTGGAGGTGTGTGTCCCATTACGTCTGGCGTAAAACCAACACAGCATTTCATAAAAAGATCATCATACCAACAGTCAAAAATGGTGGTGGTAGTGTGATGGTCTGGGGCTGCTTTGCTGCTTCAGGACCTGAACAACTTGCCATAATTGACAGAACCATGAACTCTGCACTCTATCAGAAAATCCTGAAGGAGAATGTCCTGCCGTCAGTTTGTGACCTCAAGCTCAGGCGCACTTGGGTTATGCAGCAGGACAAAGATCCCAAACACACCAGCAAGTCCACATCAGAATGGCCCAAGAAAAACAAAATTAAGGTTTTGGAATGGCCAAGTCAAAGTCCAGACTTAAATCCGATTGAGATGCTTAAACAGTCCAGTCATGCTCGAAAACCCTCCAATGTGGCTGAAATAAAACAATTCTGCAAAGAAGAGTGGGCCAAAATCCACACAGCGAGTGAAAGACTCATTGCCAGTTCTCGCAAACACTTGATTGCAGTTGTTGCCGCAAAGCGTGGCACAACCAGTAATTAGATTTAGGGGGCAATTACTTTTACACGTAGGGCCAGGCAGGTTTGGACAAAAAAAATGTTTTCCTTAAAAGAAATCATCATTTAAAAACTGAATTTTGTATTTACTTGCATTATCTTTGAGTAATATTTAAATTTGTTTTGATGATCTGAAACATTAAAGTGACAAACATGAAAAAAAATAAGAAATCACGAAGGGGCCAACACTTTTTCACACCACAGTATATATATATATATAATCTAGATATAGTATGAACAGGACATTTATGTTTATAAATCTCAGCTGTGTCCCAATTCAGCGGTTGCATCCCCTCGAAGGATGCAGACTTCAAAGAATACACCGCTGAAGGTGAACAAAAAAAAAAAATATAAAAAAATATAAAAAATATTTAGAATTAACAGAGGTGGCTCCTTACTTCTGGTAGTACGGAGTCAAATTCTCCCCTTCATCCAGCACTCGTCTCCCTGCAAAGTCGATTGTGATCTTGCGGTCTTTGCGGGAGACGTGTCGAAGCTCCCGGAGTTCCTCCTCTCGCTTGCGTAATGCCTCCCTCTCACCTGGAGAAAGCCACTGGTTGGAATCCGTTGCAAAATAATCAGATTCATCATCCAAGACTTGTGTTCTCTTAACACTAAAATAAAGAGGAAGAGTTCAAATTATATAAATGTCTAACTTTAGTTTTGTGTGTGCATTATACTTCAGATGGTTCGTGGGCATTTCTCAGGCTGAAATAAGTCTAATTAATCCCTGTCAATTACATCAATAGGGTAACAGCAGTGTATTTGGACAGCCAGACCTGTTCTTGTCAAACTCCAGAAGTTTGTCTTTGTGCTTTACAGCTTTTTCCAGACCAGCTTTCATCTTGGCCTCTTGATGGGGGAGATACTCCCGCTCGGTTCCCTCTGGGGCCACACAGAAAACGAAGGCTGTCACACAAATGCTGCCAGTCAGGGGAAAACAAATACAATCACTTCATTTCTTACCTCCCATGAGTTTTTTACGGAGCTTTTGACTTTTGTTGGAGTCCCGCTGCAGTATCTCTTGCTCCTCTGTAGTACAGACCTGAATTATGCGTGAAAATGTTAAACAGTGTTGATTCTTAAACCAAAGGTTCTCAACTCTGGCCCTCGAGATCCACTTTCCTGCAGAGTTTAGCTCCTAAACTCACCTGCCTGTAACTCTCTAGCAATCCTGAAGACCTTGGTCAGCTTGTTCAGGTGTGTTTGATTAGGGTTGGAGACAAACTCTGGAGGAAATTGGAACTCGAGGGCCAGAGTTGAGAACCCCTGTCTGAAGCAGTTGTCCATCACTTTCATAATCAAATTTGCAAGGTCCATAAGATTAGACAAGATGTAGAAAAGTGGTTAATTTGCATGGGCTTTTCCATGGCCAAAGCAAATAGCTATATCAATACAGTCTAAAATTTGGTATTTTATGTTAATGTTTTTGTCTGCTATTCACCAAGGCTGCAGTTATTTATGCATTTATATTTAATCAAAAATTCATTCGGAAACAAAAATATTGTGCAATATTATTACAATTTCAAAATAACTGTTTTCTCTTAATATAATTATGCTTAATTTTTATGGAAACCAGTCTTTTTTTCAGGATTCTTTGATGAACAGAAATAGAAATATTTTGTAACATTACAATTTGTGATTTTTGAGCAAAATTGCGGAGCAAAAGAATACATTTCTTTAAAAATAGTGATAAAAAGAAGGAAAAGCTGGCACACCACAGCTCCAAAAGTACAAAAATGTTTTATTTCATGTTCTTGTTTCAAACCAGCTTTCCCTTCTTCTTACTCTTTGCATTAGCTGAGCACCCTCATTGCGGCTTTTGCTGCCTGTCAAATATGCACGTTTAAAAAAAACAAAAAACAAATAGTGATCCCAAACTTTTGAATGATATTGTATATATTATAAACGTTACAATATTTACAGTATTTTGCTGTTTTTTTAATTTAATTTTTAGTGTGATATGACCGGACATTTTCTGTTTTCATGAGATTCACCCTTAAAAAACTGTTTTCCAATAACATGACTATCTGTATTTTCATTTGAAAATGACTGCTTCTGACATTTACTTCTTTTACGGAACATCTAAAAAAAAATAGCCTTGGCAGATAAATGGGTCTATCACAAACAGACTGTATTGATTAGTAAGCTGACAAAGCTCACCAAAAGTGAAGAGTTCTGAACCAGTGAAGCTTTTGCCACAATTGTATCAGAAAAAAAGGTTCTTTACTAGAGGCTTTTCAACGCAAGATTATGTTGTAATAATAAATAACACCTTCCAAAGTGCTGTGTTCCTTTACAGCCGCTGGTTCTACAACTGATTTTTTGTATATAAATAATGTTCATTGTAAAAATCCTTCAATTGTGTTGGTGTACTGGTACTAAGATAGAAACAAATTCATAAATTAAATCCACAATCTTTCTATTTTAACTCTGACTTAGTCCGGTTATTTCATAGGCAAAGTTCATTTGAGCTAAATATTTAAAAACAAAAAAACAATGCAAACGCATTATAAAGTAATATAATGTAAGGGAAACGGTGCCGAGGTTCGCTTCGTTTGAACCAGATACTAAAGCAGTAACATGGTTTTCAGATCAACGAAGCTTCAAACATCATAGATCACATGCTTTTGGCAAAATGAATCAAGCTCCGATACAGTGCTTTGATGTGAAATGTGTAGTTTTTTTGATACAAGCTTCGGAGCTTCAGTGTCGAGTTTAACATCACTACTCACCAGACTGCCGCAGAACAAACAGGGGCCAGAGCCTTCTTGCTCACACACTATACGGCCGCAGCTCAGACAGTTGTTGATGAGTCTGTGTTTCTGAGCCAGACACTCGCAGGGTTGACGGCCAGGCAGTAGAATAGCCAGCTTATCTCGACCCTCTTTAGCATACAGATTCACAAACTTGTTCTTCTTTTTCACTGAGCTGGAGCCGCTGTTTTCTTGTGCCTGATAAAAGAAAGTAAATCCCTCTGTAATTCTTTCGACCTAGTTAAACATGATATGTTTTATGAAGGAGTTTTAGATATTTAAATGAGTTGACATACCTTCATCAAGTCAATGGGAGTTTTCACAGGCTCTGGCTCTGCCTGACAGACAGTCACAATCTCTTGCTTGTTTCTTCCCTTTCGTTTGGACTTCTTCTGAGCATCTTTGGTAGCTGTATCTAGACCCTCTGCGGTAGACGTTTTATACAACATTCGTTTATTGACACTGAATAGATATATTACAATATGTGAAGATGCTCAGATCAAGCAATATAATGGTTGTTTTGTACTTTTAAAAACTGCGATAATACAGAAGTAGCAACTTCTTCTTTTCTTTTGCTTTGCGACCTATTGATTAAAAAATTATGTAGGCCGGGGACTTGGTTCTATTCATCGGCTGTTGACTGGATTTTGAGATATGGCTGCTGCACTCACTATTGTAAGCAGATAAACAGCAGCTTGCAAGGGCTGGGTTTAAGGCCTGTTCACGCCAAGATGAATTTTAATTTGAATGAACAGCAGGTAATGCATCTGTTCAGATCGACAAGAACATTCACACTTTTTTTTTACAGAGGTGTTCTAATCTCTTTTCCATTGCACTGCGAATAAAACCAGTAAGATTTACGTTTTTGATCATGTGAATGGAGACAGCGCTGTTATGCTATATGACTTGGTGGTAGGGATGGGCGATATCTTATCGTTTGCGATATACCGGTAAAAATTCTCCACACACGATAAGAATTCTTCTTCCCGCGATAATAATGATAAAGTCTAGTTGTTGACATATTTCTGTGTGCGACTGTGTGGAGTGACGTGAAGGAAGGCGGACGTGAAATTGAGCAGCTCCTTCTACAATCTGGAACAGGTTTGGATAGGGCTGTACAGTGCGACAAATCAATCTGAGCCTTGAGTAAATGTACTACAGTAGCACGTGTGCGACACAGTTTTACATGTGTACGAGTCGTTTACAAACCTGTTGTCCAACAAAGAGATTTTAATTTATTGACATGCTCTCCATATTAACTTCATAACATAGTCGAGTGTTTGAAATGACTTATTTTTGTAATCAGACGTGGTTTCGTATCACAGAATACACCCATTTTGGGTAAAAAAAATAGTAAAGATAATACTTTTCTCTAAAGAAACAGGATTCCCTAAATTATCGTCATTGATATCGCTATCGCAATAAATATCAGAAATTATCGAGATATACTTTTAAGCCCATATCGCCCATCCCTACTTGGTGGTGCTCACAAACAGGCAGCATTGCTAATCAACAATAAATAGTAGTAGAACCAATCAACTATTTCTCTGTACTGTTTGAAAACATGTAAATGTTGTTTGTTTCTTCACTGTGACAGGCCATGACAAAAATGAAAAGTTGCACAGTGATGCCCCAGTGTGTGCATGTGTTTTACATTATTAAGTGCAATTATGACAAATACCAGTCAAAGCATATCAAATGCTGAGACAAACATAAGAATAACAATTAAAGAAAAAACATTAGCATCTTGATAATCAAATAGCATTATACTGCTGTCTTTGTGTGCTCCTGTATTTCCCATAAGCACCACATACTGTCAGAGTGAAATTGGATTTTTCATTTTTCAGCCCATGTGCCGTTTTAGACTGAAGAGACCAATTGCATTGGATTGAATTATTGTGCCGAACATCTGTGTTGATGTGAACAGGCCTTTTAAGTGGGCTAAATGATTGGAGAAGATACAAACCCAATTTCAAAAAAGTTGGGACACTGTACAAATTGTGAGTAAAAAAGGAATGGAATAATTTACAAATCTCATAAACTTATATTTTATTCACAATAGAAATATAACATATCAAATGTTGAAAGTGAGACATTTTGAAATGTCATGCCAAATATTGGCTCATTTTGGATTTCATGAGAGCTACACATTCCAAAAAAGTTGGGACAGGTAGCAATAAGAGGCCGGAAAAGTTAAATGTACATATAAGGAACAGCTGGAGGACCAATTTGCAACTTATTAGGTCAATTGGCAACATGATTGGGTATAAAAAGAGCCTCTCAGAGTGGCAGTGTCTCTCAGAAGTCAAGATGGGCAGAGGATCACCAATTCCCCCAATGCTGCGGCGAAAATAGTGGAGCAATATCAGAAAGGAGTTTCTCAGAGAAAATTGCAAAGAGTTTGAAGTTATCATCATATACAGTGCATAATATCATCCAAAGATTCAGAGAATCTGGAACAATCTCTGTGCGTAAGGGTCAAGGCCGGAAAACCATACTGGATGCCCGTGATCTTCGGGCCCTTAGACGGCACTGCATCACATACAGGATGGAAATCACAACATGGGCTCAGGAATACTTCCAGAAAACATTGTCGGTGAACACAATCCACCGTGCCATTAGCCGTTGCCGGCTAAAACTCTATTGGTCAAAAAAGAAGCATATCTAAACATGATCCAGAAGCGCAGGCGTTTGCTCTGGGCCAAGGCTCATTTAAAATGGACTGTTGCAAAGTGGAAAACTGTTCTGTGGTCAGACGATTCAAAATTTGAAGTTCTTTTTGGAAAACTGGGACGCCATGTCATCCGGACTAAAGAGGACAAGGACAACCCAAGTTGTTATCATCGCTCAGTTCAGAAGCCTGCATCTCTGATGGTATGGGGTTGCATGAGTGCATGTGGCATGGGCAGCTTACACATCTGGAAAGGCACCATCAATGCTGAAAGGTATATCCAAGTTCTAGAATAACATATGCTCCCATCCAGACGTTGTTTCTTTCAGGGAAGACCTTGCATTTTCCAACAAGACAATGCCAGACCACATACTGCATCAATTACAACTTCATGGCTGCGTAGAAGGATCCAGGTGGGGAGGGGTACTACTGAAATGGCCAACCTGCTGTCCAGATCTTTCACCCATAGAAAACATTTGGTGCATCATAAAGAGGAAGATGCGACAAAGAAGACCTAAGACAGTTGAGCAACTAGAAGCCTGTATTAGACAAGAATGGGACAACAATCCTATTCCTAAACTTGAGCAACTTGACTCCTCAGTCCCCAGACGTTTGCAGAATGTTATAAAAAGAAGAGGGGATGCCAAACAGTGGTAAACATGGCCTTGTCCCAAATTTTTTTAGATGTGTTGATGCCATGAAATTTAAAAACAAATTATTTTTCCCTTAAAATGATACATTATCTCAGTTTAAACATTTGATATGTCAACTATGTTGTATTCTGAATAAAATATTAAAATTTGAAACTTCCACATCATTGCAATCTGTTTTTATTCACAATTTGTACAGAGTCCCAAATTTTTTGGAATCGGGTTTGTACATCACCAGAGTAACTTTTCACCATACCATCCAATTATGCATTCTGAATTTAGAAAACTCAGGAAACTTTAAAAAATAAACATACACGTGTATAATTTGTTTACATGAAACAGATGAATGGAAAAGAGGTAATTTTTATTGAACCTATCACAGAAGAAGCGTTTGAATTGAACAACAACAAAAATCTAAGATTTTAAAGTGGTCATATGATGCTTTTTTTAAAGATTATTATTTGGTGTATCAGAATATGTTGAGATGCTTTAATGTTCAAAACACACATTGTTTTTCAAGTACTGTACATTATTGTATGTCCTCTATGCCCCGCCTCTCTCAAACGCTTTTTCTACAAAGTCCCTCCTTCTGACAAACGCAGTCTGCTCTGATTGGCCAACTGACCCAGTGCATTGTGATTGGAACGGCACAGCAAGCACTTCTCGGAAACTTAAAGTCAGAATGACCTCCTCTCCTAGGTTTCATGAAACGGTCGTCCAGAACATTGCATTGCTGTTCTGTTGTAAGTAATCTTAAAGATTCCTAAATGCATCTACTTTCGGAAGGCCAAATAAGTGCTTTTGCTTTCGCCTAGAAACACACTGCGTCTCCCTGACATGCTGCTTCAACACTACTGCGGTTCATGAAACCATGCCTTCTTTTTTTGCATGAACATTTGGGCGGCATTATTCACATATTCCACATAGTGAGGTAGATATGTGGGGGCGTGTTAGAACGAGCTGTTTTAGGAGGGCGTGGATGAGTCTTGACTTTTATAAAGAATATCTCTTGGGTTTTGAGACTTTAGTCTTTGCAACTTTAGGGATCTTATCTATTCACAATCAGCTTGTAACACTCCAAAGAGAAAGGAAAACTTGAAATCGCATCATATGACCCCTTTAACTCAAATATTATCCTTATTTCTTACCTTAGTGTCTGTATTCACATTAAAAACATCTGTGTCCATATTTACCCATGATTGCCTCTTTCTTAAGGACGCCCCCTAAACCATCAGGCGCTTGCATCTGACACCTCTGCCATCTCTGCACCAGCTCATCCACAAAACCTTCCTTGTTTCCCTCTGTTCCTTGTAAGAGATCTCCAACATACTCCACAATTTCATCAGCATTGTCAATAGATAGGATGTACCTGAAAACACAGATCTTTTACAGACTTTTCTAACAGAATGCCTACTCATTCTCACAGAGACCCTTTCAAAAACAACACGTCTGGTTGGATCCCAGATGGCCAAACACACCCATCACAAACTCCAAAGAATCTACTGTCAGTTGTGTATTTATTAATCACCACATACATTTCTTATTAGCAGTATTTTGTTACATTAATATATATTTTCCATGGTCAGTATTGAAAAGTAAGGTAGTGGTAGTATGGCACTTTGTGACTAAATCTCATAATGATGTAACAAGGTGTTTACATAGTATAAATGGTATGTCAAAGACAAAAATGTGCCACCGTGATAATTTTGTACAAAAGAGGTTTGCCCACCAAGTTATCCCATGTCTTGTTGTATTTATTCCATTCTTAACGTAACGTTAAGTCCACGTTAACGTTGCATAATTTCTACAAATGACCACAGATAGACTTGCGCACAATTCATCCTCTATTAAATTGTACTTACTGTACAATGTCATCGCTTGCCTCCAATCCAAAACTATGATTTAACTTATCAACAGTCCAGCGAAGCAAAGAATCAGCCATGATGAAGTTAGTAAAACTATGAACCACTGCAGCGTCTGTAACTGACTCATACGATTAAAATGGCTTCCGGGAGACCTGTTTCATAATAATAGTCTCCATCGACAAAATCCGTCAGGTAAAATGGGTCTAAACAATGCTTATACAATAGTAACATTTAAATATGTATTTTCAATTAAAGGTCTATTCAAGTTTACCATAAGCAAACCTTGATGTATTGTCCCTACCGCTGCTGAAGTTGTAGCATATGAGAACTGTTACTTTTCTCAACGCTGGTTAGGATGGACCAATCACAATACGTTTGCGCTAATTGCGATATCATTACGATCGTCGTTTGGATTGCGATGTTATTATGACCGCAAGATTATTATTTAAATGATTGTGGATGCTGAAAAAAAAGTTTTTGCTGCTTAACATTTTTTTGTAGAAACTGTGATACACTACATTTCGAAATTGTATGTATGCATTTCTTAAAATGTTCTATTATGTGCCAATAAAGTTATATATTGTTTTATTTTACATGAGCTACATTCATGTTTCCTTAATTATGATGGTAACATTTTATTTCACGTGACTAAAATATAATTTCCTAAAATAAAATAATAATATAATGCATAGAAGTTCAAAACTGGTGCAACACGACTTTAATATAAACTTGCAAAAAAAGAGAAATAAGAACACCATAACATTTAAAAAAAATGTTCAACCTAAATCAGAACAGGAAGTTAACACATTACCATTATGAAATTGATGCAAGAAAAAAACAATCAAGAGCACAAACTGTTAAAGAGATCAAATGTTCAGCAGGAACACACATTCGCTTAACTGATCATAATAACATACACTCTAAAAAATGCTGGGTTAAATACAACCCAGTGCTGGGTTTGTCCCTATTTTACCCAGCACTGGGTTGTATTTAACCCAGCATTTTTTTAGAGTGTACTACTATGTCATTGCTTTTCTCTGTAATTTTAAAACACTTGTTTGTTTCCTCAATAGTATTGCAGTTATATATAACTAAATGCAACCTCTGACAATTAATTAAAATGACTGTACTGACTTTTCTTTCTGTTTGACGTGCATATATTAAACAAAGTTTAGCCCGCTTATTGTCAGGGTCACCCATTATGCAAAATGGAAATACAAGCTTGAAGTTTTTATACAGCTACCACACACATAGTTATTTTACAGAAGAATATAACAGTCTGTATGGTATGCACTGGAAGTGAAGCACATTAGATTCACTTTTAAATTAGCCATTTTAAATTAAACATTTTTTTTAATAATGTGACATCACTTATGGACAGTGTTGGGGAAAGTTACTTTTAAAAGTAATGAATTACAATATTGCGTTACTTCCTAAAAAAGTAACTAATTACGTTACTTAGTAACTTTTTATGGAACGTTTTGCGTTACTATTTCTCATCCGTCTTGCTTGGCCCCATTTTTCTCTCTTCAGAAAAAAAAAAAAAAAGTTATTTTTACTCATTAGTATGGTTGATCAATGAAGGTCAGCAGCAAAGTTAATAAAATGGAAATACATAAAGGATATTTGTGTTACTTAACATGTTTGCATCATGTCCTGAGTTTGCATTTGACTGTTTTTATTCATTTTGAGGAATGCTGAATAAGTTTTTTTGTTCAGGTGTGATGAGTAAATACATGTTGACATTTAGTCTAGAACTACAGTAACATCATGTTCAGACAGTGCACACAACGCCTCTGCACTTACTCCTGATTTCTCTCAATACGGGGACAGGAGAGCTGTCAGTCAATACATGAGAAAACAAAGATATTTTATTGTTTAATAAAACAATAATGCATTACTTTACTAGTTACTTGAAAAAAGTAATCTGATTACGTAACTCGCTGTACTTGTAATGCGTTACCCCCAACACTTCTTACAGACATCACACTAACATAATAAATAATTAATTTAAGCATATTTTAGCACATAGGTGTCAAAACTCTGCTCCTGGATGGCCACAGTCCTGCAGAGTTCAGCTCAAACTTGCTCCAGTACCTACGGTACCTTTAGTTTTCAAGTAATCCTGAAGACCTTGATTAGCTGGTTCAGGTGTTTAATTAGAGTTAGAGCTAAACTCTCATTTTATGTCCTTCACAAGCTGTATTTGGCCCATGGTCTGAGTGTCTGACACACCTGTTTCACAGCTTCTGTATTTAACATAAACACACTGAAGATCCACTGTCAACCCCAACACCAAACCCTGCACAGAGGGGCTCAGTAAATGTGGAGTGGAAGGTGTAAATGTGGACCATTTGACCCGTTTCAGAGGAAACACTGTAAAAAGACAAAGAGCCAGTTGGCTGATCTAGATACACTCCTATTATGTTAGAACATAATGAGGGTGCAGGTATGTCAGTTCTTGCATTATTATGCCTGGCATAGTAATTTTTACCAGAGCAGACCAGACTCCAGGACTTCTCGTTGAGTCCAAACCTGCAGTCGCTCCCTCCTTTCCTGTTGATACCTCGATATGTGACTGCTATATGACTCCAGCCACTCCATTCAGCCTCCCAGTAACAGCGTCCAGTCAGGCTCTCTCTACACAGAACCTGCTCGTAGTGCTCAAATCTTTCTGGATGATCAGGATATGGCTGCTCCTCTTCCAAATATGTTGCCTTTTTGTTGTTCTCAGATAGAATGAGATGAGTGTTTACTGTATTTTGATCAAATGTGAGAACACAGGCATCTGAAGGGAGATTAAACATAAATAATGTCAATAATGATCATTAGACATTGTCCTTGATATTGTCATGTTTGGATTTAGCTTGTGATTGTAAGGCATTATTCTTCTATGGCTGCTGTCGAATTTGTGTTATAAAAGCACTATAATGAATTGAACAAAAATAAATGTGCATGCAGTTTGCTTGTCAGGGAGAGAACCTACATTTCCGCAGTCCTGGTGTGATTCTGAAAGACTCTCCATGGTCAAAACTAAGCAGTACAGAAAAAGGCATGTAAAAATAGTCTTAGAATAACAGATAGATAATGGGAGGTGAATTAAAGTCCTGAAATCCAAAAGATTTACAAATGTATGTTATACCGATTAAGTGAAGAGCATTGAATCAGGCATTCATTTTTTTGTTGCCTGTGCACAATGTTAGTATTATGAACCGTATTATTATAACTGTAGTATTATGCTGTTATTGTTCAGGTAGTTGCTTCCAACGAATTGTCCAGCCAGATCTTTTAGCGAAATTCACTTGTGAGGAATTCTTGACAGCATAAGACATGTCTATATAAGCATGATCATTCTCTATATAATTTCAACTCTGTGGAAAGTAATGTAATATCTGGTAACACAGTGTTTGGACTAAGCAACCAGACATCAACATTTTTGGGGGAAAATAACTCTTGGCACAAAAACTTTGTATGTAAAATGTTTGTGCAGTCATTAGGCTGCTGGATTCATTGCATATGCTTGCTCAAGGTAAAACACAATGAAATAATAATCAAATAGAATGCTTTTATACTATACAGTATAGCGTATACACATGTAAACAACACAATTTTAGGTCCACATACTTGAGTATCTCCAGTTTGCAGTTTGGATGGTTCAGTCGATCAGAGAGCATCTTGACTCCTGAATGTCCAGGGTGATTGTAGCTGAGATCCAGCTCTCTCAGGCGTGAGGGGTTGGAACTCAGCATCGAGGCTAGACAACAACAGCCTTTCTCTGTCACCATACAGCCAGATAATCTACAAATATGCATATCAACAGACATATAATTTACAAACACACATTGTTTTTAGTACAGTTTAGGACACTAAAGTGTGATAATTTACACACAGTATTAGACAAGATGCTATTAAAAGTGAATTGTGTCTTTTAGGGTTGGGCGGTAAGACGGTATATATCATTACTACGGTATAAAATGTCAACCGTAAAATATCTTTTTATTCTGTGTATGAATGGTTAAAACGTGCAGTTTTAGTATTAATAGTATCCTACAAAATTAAAAGAAAGTAAAAGTCATTTATTATGAATAGACTATTTAATTAAAATTTTAGATATTATAAACTGATTGAAGTAAAACAGTATCATGAGATTTAAAAATAATTCAGAAACCCCTTATTTAAAGTTGAATTGCACCTACAAGTTGCATTTAATATCAATCAGTTGGGAGCAGTTAATCTAAAAGTTGAGTGTGTTTTTATTAAATCATTTTCCCAATAAAAGAAAAAGAAAAATCAAACGAGGTGAAGTACTTCTCATTTCTAAAGTATTTGAGTTTATTTATTATATAAAGCACTTTTTTGTCGATTTTCAGAATAACTACATATATAAATAAATATATCATGAAATATATTGTTACCGTGAAATAAAATGATTCATACCGTGAAACAGAATTTTGGTCATACCACCCACCCCTTCTTTGGGTCACTTGGGTGTAATTTTTACACTTGATTTAATTTTTTTTAATAGTCTGTGAACTGTTACAAATTTTTAGAGACCTCAGTTTCTCTAGTTGACAGTTTGGACTCTTCAGTCCATCAGAGAGAAGCTTCACTCCTGAATCCTGCAAGTCATTGTTACTCAGGTCCAGCTCTCTCAGGACGGAGTTTGATGATTGTAGAGCTGAGGCCACAATTTCACAAGATTTATCAGTGAGATTACAATCAGCAAGACTATAAGAGAGCAAAACACAATTCAAATTAGATCAACAAACAACTGCACAAGGTAGTTCAAATATAAGTCGAATATTCTTTTCTTTAAGCCTGTATCTCACTAGCCCACTCAAAACAACTTGATAATGGTCAAGGGTGGCATATGTATTGACTGTTTATCTTCAAATAAAACTCCCTTGTGTCATGGCCAACTCCCTCTGATTTTCCAAGAACTATATTAAGTCTAGTCTAGTTTTGCCAGAAAAATAAAAAGTTGTTAAGTTGTAAAAATATAAAGTTATGAAAATTTTAAATAAGCATCAATCAGAAGACACATCATTCATTATCTTAAGTAAAAGAAGAATTTAACACTCACAGAGCTTTTCTGCAGTTTTTCACAGCTGGTAAGAGTTTTCTGCGACCTTCTTCTGATGTATTAAATTTCTTGGGATCAAGTTCCTCCAGCACATCTTCTGACATCTGATACATGTAGGCGATTGTTGAGCAAAGTGCAGAAGAGAGTTTCTTCTCTGAGTGTTTGTCTGATTTCAGAAACTCCTGGATCTCTCTGTGCAGAGTCTGATCTTTCATTTCAAAGAGACAAAGAAAAAGATTGATGGATCTGTCAGCTGAAAGGTTATGTCCAAGTTTAATTTTGTCTTTAATATAAGCTGTTGTTTTCTCAATGCTCCTTGAGCAGCTGTGAGTTTTGGTCAGTAGATCCTGTAAGAGTTTCTGATTGGAGTCCAGTGAGATGCCCAGCAGGAACCGGAGAAAAAGATCCAGGTGTCCATTCTCGCTTTCTAAGGCTTTATCTACTGCTCCTCTGAGCAAATTATGCAGGGAATCAAAAAACCTTAGTTCCTCCACAGTGTTAATTACATAACAATAGAACACATAAATAGCAGCAAGAAACTCCTGAAAGCTCAGATGTATGAAGCAGTAGACTTTCCTCTGATGAATCACAGATTCCTCCTTAAATATCTCAGTGCAAATCCCAGAATACACTGAGGCATCTATGACATCTATGTCGCACTCTTTCAGATCCTCCTCATAGAACATGATATTGCCTTTCTTCAGCTGTTTGAAAGCCAGTTCAGCAAGTTTCAAAATCACGTCTCTGTTGGACTGCCAGTGTTTTCCAGGATCTCTCTCATCATACTTCTGATTCCTTAGGTTTATCTGAATGAGCAGAAAGTGGATGTACATTTCAGTCAGAGTTTGAGGGATTTCTGCACTGTCATCTTGTTTCAGGATGTTCTGAAGTACAGTGGATGAGATCCAGCAGAAGACAGGTATGTGACACATGATGTGGAGGCTTCTTGATCTTTTGATATGTGAGATGATTCTGCTGGCTTGATGCTGATCACTGATCCTCTTCATGAAATATTCCTCCTTCTGAGGGTCATTGAATCCCTGAATTTCAGTCACCCGGTTGATGTATTTTGAAGGGATTTGATTGGCTGCTGCTGGTCTGGAGGTGATCCAGATATGAGCAGAGGGAAGCAGCGCTCCTCTGATGATGTTTGACATCAATACACCAACTGATGAAGACTTATTTATATCAGAAACCATCTCACTGTCTGAAAACCTTAGTGTAATTCGGCTTTCATCCAGACCATCAAAAATGAACACAACTTTACATTCATCATAAATCTTTGAGTCCAGATCTTGAAGTTCAGGAAGAAAGTCAAGCAGAATTTTGTGAATACTGTACTGATCATCTTTAATCAAGTTCAGCTCTCGAAATGGAAGCACAAACATGAAATCTACATCCCGATTGGCTTTTCCCTCAGCCCAGTCCAGAATGAACTTCTGCACAGAGACTGTTTTTCCAATTCCAGCGACTCCTTTAGTAAGAACAATCTTGATCTGCTCTTTCTCTTCAGATCCTGCTTCAGCTGAGGCTTTAAAGATGTCATTACAGTGTATTTGAGTGTTTTGTGAATGTTGTGTTCTGGCTGTTTTCTCCATCCGTAACACTTCATGTTCCTCATTCACCCCTTCACTTTCTCCCTCTATGATACAAAGCTGTGTGTAGATCCTGTTCAGGAGAGTTTGATTCTCCTGTAGTTTGATTCCCTCAAATAAGCTCTCATACTTTTTCCTCATGCTGGTTTTGTGTCTCGTTTTAACTCTCTGCAGGACATCGTCCACCAGAGAAGCCTGCTGCAGGTTTGTGTAAGAGAGAGCAGAACTGGATCCTCCCGAGACTTTATATGTTTGTAGAACCGGACGTATTATAGACCTTTTCTTGCATTGAGGGCAGTCAAAGTCTTCTGATTGACTGAATTTATCCCAGTAGCAGCTGATACACTGCCTGCAGAAACTATGTTTACAGGTAATTGAGACTGGATCTTTCAGAACCTGCTCACACACTCCACATTTGGAAAAAGCCTGCAACAAACACCTGCAGAGAGATCTCAGATGTGTTATATGACATCATCAGCACTATAGGCACATTTTGAAATGTTCAAGCTAATTCGCTAATCATATTCGCTAACCAATGTACCAAGTTTTTCATTACACTGTTACTTTTCTTTAAGACTCAGCCACATGCTGATATTGCTTTGTGAATCTGCTTACAAACAGATCATAATGTGAAAATTTGTAAGAAACCGAAACGCCTACATTTATCCTTCTGTCCTGTATAGGCTATTAAAGGGATAGTTCACCCAAAATGAAATTGTCATCATTTAGTCCACGCTCATTCCACCATAATAAGGTGACTTTTTTTCTTCAGTAGAACAGTAAAGAAGATTTTTGCTGAAACAGTGGTCCTTTGGTGATTCATACAATGCAAGTCCGAAGCTGCCCATTTTTGAGAATAAAAAAAGCATATCAAAGAACACAAAATTAATACAGATGGCTCCTGATGATATATTAAGGTCTTATCATGCAAAATGATCAGTCTGTGCAAGAAATGGAACATTATTTAAAGGGGTCCTATTATGCTTTTTCACTTTTTCAACTTTAGTTAGTCTGTAATGTTGCTGTTTGAGCATAAAGATCTGCAAAGTTACAAAGCTCAAAGTCCATTTCAAAAGGAGATATTTTATTGAACAGAAATCACTTTTCAAAAACTACAACGAACGACTCGTTTGGACTACAACGCATATTTTCCGAATTTGTGATATCCACAAACCGCCGAATGGGACGAGACCTGGTTGAGCTGCACTAGAGAAGGCAGCAAGTGTTATCACTATGTCAGACACGTTAGCTTTCCCAAGGCAGATGAACTAAGTTGTTACAATCATCCGTTTTAATCGCGCTCAAAATGATTTGATTTTTTACACAATATTTACAACTGAAGCCTCCAGGTGCTATGGGAAGGGGCGTTGCCATTTCCCAACCAGGCGCCGAGTTCTGCCAATCACACACACACTGGCCCAGCTAACCAATCACAACACACACTGGCCCAGCTAACCAATCACAGCACATTTTGTATTTCAGAAGGCGGGCCTTCATTTGCTACAGGACCTATGCGAGCCTTCGGCTCAGCTGGGGGATCGAGAGGTGGTGTAATAATGTAAAATATGTGAAAAATCATGTGTTTTTCGAACCACCAAGCGTGAGAGCATGTTCTAGTCACCCCCAAAACAAAATCAAGACTTCATAAAAGAGCATAATAGGACCCCTTTAAAAAAGTCTTACTGAAACATTAATCCATAGCGTCAGACAAACAGCCCTATGTGATGTCTGATTCGCGAACAAATCATTCTTTTGAACGAGTTCTTTTTGGTAAATTATTTGAACCAGTTCACCAAATCGGACTGAACTGTCTGAAACAGTTCATCGCTCGAGAAGCACAGGACCGACTCCGAATGACCAAAAACAGTTATATGCTCCTCTGTTCGGGGTTTTGCCACTCATTTCCCACTTCCCCAATATCACTAAACTGAAGAAAGAGTTCCCACACAGACCTGATGAGCCGGTGATATGTGTATATGTGAACTAAGGACTTGAATGAAGGGGCGAAATTAAAGTTTTATGGTTTTTCATAGTTTATGTAAAAAGGTGAGCGTCAAAACAAGCTTATTCACTTTATATGCTTTAGACATGCAAAACATCCATGTTTTACATCATCATTGGGCACTTTAATAAAATAATGTGTATAAGTTACATCATTGTGTGATTAATTAAATGAACTTGTGAATTAAACCAGTTAATTAAAACGAACTATCTTAAAGAACCAGTTCGCGGAAAAGAATGGCTATTATTACAGGTAATAATAGTGTAAATAATGTTCAGTTTCCTGCACAGACTGATCGTTTCGCTTCGTAAGACCTCAATATATCGTCAGGAGCCATGGGTATTCATTTTGTGTTCCTTATATGCTTTTTCAAAAATGTGCAGCCGCTGATTTGCATTTAATGAATCAACAAGGTTCTCACACAGTTTCAGCTGAAAAACTACTTTACTGTTCTACTGAAGAAAAAAGTCACCTACATCTTGGATGGCCTGAGGGTGAGTAAATTAACAGCAAATTTTCATTTTGGGTGAACTATCCGTTTAAGATTAAATCTTGTGTCTCACTTGGGGTCAGGGTTCACTGCTTCACCACTGAATTCAGGTGGCATGCCCATAGATACATCACTCTTCATAGACACACAGCTGGGTTCTGGATTTCCCGTCCTTTTGGTCTGAGCAGAAACAGCTCCCTTTCTCTTCTCATAGAAACTCATTTTAGAGGCCCTGCTGCTCTTCAGAAGTGGCTGGTATTATGTCTGCAAATACATACACACATTAAAATGGGGCATAACTGTCCTGAATGTTAATATCATAAAGAAAAAAATCGAATTAAAAGAAAGTAATTCTCAACAAGAAAATCTTAAAGAAATAGTTCACCCAAAAAATTGAAATGTACTCACCATCAGGCCATCTAAGATATAGATGTGTTTGTTTCTTCATCTGAACTGATTTGGTGAAACTTAGAATTATATCACTTGCTCACCATTGGATCCTTTGCAGTCAATTGGTGCCGTCAGAATGTCCAAAGAGTAAAAAAAAAGTCACAATAACAATAATTCACAAGTAATCCACACAACTTCAGTCCATCAATTACCGTCTTGTGAAGTGAATAGCTCCGTGTTTGTAATAAACAAATCCATCATTAAGACATTTTCACTTTAAAAGTCCATCCCGTTTTCTTCTCTACCAATATATTACTTTAGAAGTGTTTTGAACTGAGTCAGACGAGATTACTTTTTCACTGGAGAAAGCAATTTTATGGACAGAGGACATGTATTTTAACTGGAGCCCACACTGGAGCGAGCTCTGGACTGAGCTGCGGCCGGCAGGATTGACTGAGGAACGCCCGGCGGACTTGACTTAGGAGCGGACGGCGGAGGGGTTCCGGATCAGGATATTATATTATACAATATATTACTTTAGAAGTGTTTTGAACTGATTCAGACGAGACAACATTTTCACTGGTGAAAGCAATTTTATGGATAGAGGACATGTATTTTAACTGGAAGCAACAGTTTGAAGTTAAAAATGTCTTGATGAATTTGTTTCATACAAACAGCGCGGATTACTTTGTTTACTTACATACTTGTGTATTATTGTGATGTTTTTTTATCAGCTGTTTCATTCTGACGGCACCCATTAAAGGAGTCATGAACTTTTTTTTGTACTGTTCTCTGAGGACTACTTATAATGTTATCAAGGTTTTTACATCATAAAAACATCATAATTTATAAGTAAATTGACCTGTTTTGACCCCCCTCATCGGAACACTCTGTTTCAATAGGCAAGGCAGATTGTACTCGGAAGTAAACGCCCACTGACATGATTGACAATATAGACATGATACATACATAATTGTCTATATTGTATATTGTGTTTTTTTTTTTTGTTCATTGTCTAAAGTGTTGTATTTTTATATTAATCTTTTTATTATCTGTGTCCTGTCTTGTCACTGTCATTCTGTTGCACTGTGGAAGCTTCTGTCACCTAAACAAATTCCTCGTATGTGTAAACATACCTGGCAATAAAGCTCATTCTGATTCTTCTGATTGGCTAAAAGTTGTGCATGTTTGACAGCCTACATTGCTCATAGATGGACGCTGCTGTGATTTAGGTTAAAATCGCATAAATACTCAGTGCATATCAAACGATCTGTAATAACAGACAAAGCAATAGTAACTACATAATAAAAACAGTTACTTGTGTGTTGCGACATTACTATCAGATCCAATAGTCAGCACAGCATCATCTTTTAGCTTCAAACTTTCTTGAAAATCCTGTGTCGAATTGTGCCTTATTTGTAAACAAATCCACGGTAAAATGAAATGAACAAAGGACCAAGTTCTTACTGACGCGGGGGGGGGTCTGTCGTCTTCTTTAATAAAATTCATCCACTCTTTCCTAAAGTTGGGATCAGAAGGAAGGCAATGCAAAGACTATGTTTTTCCACAAATTGGCACGAAGGTTGTCAAAAGTACCGACTTTTTAAAAATGTGATGATACCAGCATTTCTAAGTCGCATTTATCAGCGGATCCGTCAGCGGATCCCTAATATATCTGCTCATATAGATATGCTCATAATATATCTGCTGATAGACGCAGCTTTCAAACGCTCCCGTGTGTATCTGTGTAAGCACTCAGGTGAAGAGCGTGAAGCGATGGTCGTTGTAGCCAGTCACAGACATATCTGTTGAGCGTGTGTGAACAATGGCCAATCAGAGGTGTTTAAGAATCTGCTCAACAGCGCTCAAAATGCTAGCATAAAATGCTGGTGTCATCACATTTTTTTAAATTTCAGTACTGACTGGTACCGAAGTCGATACTTTTGACAACCCTACTTGGCACTGAACAGCGTCTTGTTGGCTTCGGAGCCATCTCGCCATCACACGAGGAGTGGAATTCAAACATATAGATTTTAATCACATCAGGGAACAAGGAAACCGACGTAGCAAGGTAACATATACTGACATTCCAATACCAGCCGCCGAACTAATAAAGTAACAACTATTTATACAAATGCATGATGATGGGATGAGACACCCGGGGATCACTAGAACTGAGAAGGGACACCTGGAACATAATACAGGAACGGGAAGGACCAAATATGGCTGGACACACACGGGGAGCAAAACACACACAAAACATGGAACAGCATCTGACACCCTGGAGGCTGGTGCAGGAATGGGACACGGGGAATACCTCCAGAGCGGATCATACAGTCCAGGGTGCCATGGCGGCACAGGGAGCTCAGGGGCCATGGTGGAGCAGGGAGCTCGGGGAGCCATGGCGGAGCAGGCAGTTCAGGAAGCCATGGCGGAGCAGGCAGTTCAGGAGGCCACGGCGGAGCAGGGAACTCTGAAGGACATGGCTGGACGGCCTCCGTGGCCTTGGCCTCGCCACTCGGCCTGGCCACTACAGCCGGACCCATATTACCCCAAAAAATCCTTGGGGAGAATATAGTCTTTAGAGGCCCTCCGTAGGCCTAACTCGGGAACTGTGGCCCTTCCTGGGCTTGACTTGGGGACTGGAGCCCTCCTTGGGCTGGACATGGGAACTGGAGCCCTTTCTGTGCTAGACACGGGGACTGGAACCTTCTCTGGGCTAAACTCGGGGACTGGAGCCCTCTCTGGGCTAGACTCGGGGACAGAAACCCTTCCTGGGCTAAATTGGGAATCAGGAGCCCTCCCTGGGCTTAATTGGGGATCTGGAGCCCTCCCTGGGCTAAACTCGGGACTGGAGCCTTCTCTGGGCTAAACTCGGGAACAGGAGCCCTCCGTGGGCTGTACTCGGGAACAGGAGCCCTCCTTGGGCTGTACTCGGGAACAGGAGACCTCCTTGGGCTGTACTCGGGAACAGGAGACCTCCTTGGGCTGTACTCGGGAACAGGAGCCCTCCTTGGGCATGATTCGGGGGCTGGAGGCCACACTGGAGCGAGCTCTGGAGTGAGCTGCGGCCGGCAGGCTTGACTGAGGAATGCCCGGCTGACTTGACTTAGGAGCGGCCGGCGGAGGGGTTCCGGATCAGGATCGGAGGCTCTCCAGACACCGGATGACCGCCTCCTTCCAGTCGAGGTTGGTGGTGTCTGGGAGCTCCGTGGGATGATGGAATGTCATCCCGATCCGGAACAGCGTCGCGAGGGTTTCCCCATCGAGGGAGCTGGCGAGGGCAAGCGGCACAAATGCCCTCGCGTAGGTGATCGGATCATGGCTCGCCTGAGCCACGGCGATGAACATCGCTCGTTCCTCCATTTTAGCGGGGAGAAACAAACAGGAAAACAAACACGGGGAGAAGGGGCGTCGCTTACTGTCACAGTCCGGTATTCTGTCACAATTCGCTACTGTGAGGAGCACGGAGACGAAGGAGCGAGGAGATGAGGAGTGGAATTTATACATATAGATTTTAATCACATCCAGGGAACAAGGAAAACACATGTAGCAAGGGTAGACATATACAATTCCAATACCGGACCGCGAACCTGAAACCATGGAACACTATTTATACAAATGACATGACGATGGGATGACGAGACACACCTGGGATCAATAGAACGGAGAAGGGGACACCTGGAACAAATAAGGACAGGAACGGGAACAAATAAGGACAGGAACGGGAAGGACCAAATATGGGCATGGAAACACATGGGGAGCAAAACACACGGAACAGAGTCTGACACCTCTTATATGTCAAAAGATCAAGGGAATTTTGATTTCTCAGTTCATGACCCCTTTAACTACAGATGATCCATTGGTGAACAAGTGATATAAAGCTAAATCTCTCCAATCCGTTCTGATGAAGAAACAAACTCATCAACATCCTGGATGGCCTGAGTACATTTTCAACAAACTTTAATTTTTTACTTAGTAGTTTGGCATAATCTTTATTCTAAAAAAAATCTTACAATACAATACTGCTTATTTTATTAATATTTTATCAACTTTTGTCAGCCAAATCAAGTAATTTATGAACATTTATCAGCTCCTTTCCTCCTAAAACCTGAAAGAATATAACGGTCAAGGTTGTCAAGGTTTGTCTTGAAATCTCACTCCCTCCCTTGTGTCATGGCCAACTCCTTCTGATTTTTCAACAGCTATGTTTTACAGAGTAACATTAAGGGAACATTTTTTTAACACAAAGACTAAGGATTCATTTTATATATTTTCCTTTTCATAGTGTTAAATCAATTAAATTAACCCTCGGCAGTCTATTATAGCCTACCTGCACAGAGCTATCCATAAGCATTCCCATTCACTTTAATGGTAGTTGATCTGCAAGTGGAATGCTTCAGCCCTGGATGTACACAAACTAGACAACGTTACTGTCATCTTTGCTTCAGTAGCTCTCAGTTCCAGAAGCTCTCCAAAAACCTGGAAATGGTAAAACATCTACTAAAACCTCTGTTACTTTCATCCAACTAGTTCAAATTTGTATTTATATTTCTAAGTCATGAGATCAACAGTATAATGTAAGTAACTAAATATTCATTTTAGATATCTGAAACTAAACACAAAGTGACGACAATGAAGCTATCGAATCTGAATACAATATTAAATGTGTCACTTCCACAGATTATACTGACAAATCTATTATATTTACAAAATCCAAGTTGTGAAAACATACAAACATAGCCTACCTCTCAAAGAAAAGAACGTCACAATCAGACGACCATAAATAAGACCACGCCCAGCTATGTCCCTGTCGAACCAGCTAGTCAGACTTTCATTATTAGTCTGTAATTATCGACTTTATAGAATTACATGCATCCAAATAAATACCTCTTTCCCTCTCTCCGCTTGCGCGGAGTCCAGCACGGTGTCGTCACATGTGGTTGCCGCAAGCTCCTTCGTCAAATCCACTGGCTGCGCCGTTCTCAAGCCCGCCCGCATCCGCTCACTCAAGCCCTCCGTTTGTGTGACGCTGTGTTTGTTTGGATAAGCAACCTACTTTGTTTGGTATTCAAAGAGGACAGACTAGAAAACAGTCGGCTTAAGTTATACTTACAACACTGGTCCAGAACACTTAAACCCAAATCGTCGAGTGTGCAGCGCTTTTATGGAGGATGGTTCCTCGATCTGTCAGAACAGCCAGGAAGGGAAAAAGTGATCTCACAGACTGTACGGTACGTTTTTTTTCTATTTAAAGAATTTCGCCCGTGATGATTCAAAACGCGAGTTTTTGCAGTTTGTTGTTTGTATTTTCTCTGATCACAAATGCAGACAGGTTTTTATGTTTATGCAGCGCGATGCAACGCAACGCATAAAAAAGACAGTATAAGTCATTATAATCAGTATTATGTACCCACTGGATGCTACAAATGCCTCGTTTAATGGGTTTTATTGGTTTTGTCACGTAGCGCCGGGACACGGCATCACAGTATGATAAAGGGCATAACATTTCCGTCACACACTTGAGGTATTAGGCCAATCACAACGCACTGGATAGCTGGCCACCTGGATAGCTAGCACACCTCGCTTTTCAGACTGAAAAAACAATGCGTTTCCGAAAGTCGGGGCATAGAGGAGAAATAATAATGTACAGGATGTGGAAAATAATGTGTTTTTTGAACATTAAAGCATTTCAACATTTTTTGTTACACCAAATACACAAAATAATGTGTTTTTTTAGCAACATCATATGACCTCTTTAAAGAAGTCTCACCAAGCCTGCTTTTATTTGACAGCAAAAACAGCAATATTGTGAAATATTATTTGAATTTAAAATACATTTTTCTATTTGAATATATTTTCAAATGTAATTGATTGCTGTGATCCAAACGGAATTTTCAGCATAATTACTCCAGTCTTCAGTGTCACATAATTCTTTAGAAATCATTTTTATATGCTGATTTGCTGCTCAAGAAGCAATTCTTATGATTATCAATGTTGAAAACAGAGTAGATTTTTTTCAGGTTTCTTTGATGGATAGAAAGTTCAGAAGAACAGCATTTATCTGAAATAGAAATATTTTGTAACATTATAAATGTCTTTATCATCAAATTTGATCAATTTAAAGCATCCTTGCTAAATAAAAATATGTCCTTTTAAGAGTACTGCTACAGTATCAAGCTGCTGTACCCCAAAATGTACAATGTTGGCCCTTTTTTTCTGTGTGACCTGGATGAGTGTGAGATTTCCCGGCCTGAAATTGTGTCCCAGTCCGGCCCTGATTAAAGTCATTACACTGGTTACCTGTTAGTTTTCGTATTATTGCCTTATTAGTTTATAAGGCATTGACTTGCTCCAGACTATCTTTCAAAAATGCTCACAGTATATGAACCTAGAAGGACTCTTAGATCCTCTGATTCTTTTCTTCTAACTGTACCTCATAGTTGAACTAAAAAATTTGGTGATGCTGCTTTTAGCCATTATGCTCCTCGCCTCTGGAACAACCTTCCAGAGAACATAAGATGTGCTGAAAACATTAATATTTATTAAATCTAAATTAAAAACATATCTTTTTAGTCTGGCCTTTCTGTAAAGACTCTGTATATTTCATGTGTTTTGCTTTGCCTCATTTTTAATGTTTTATGTTTCATATTTTAAATCTTTATAAACTTTATTCTTATTTGTGTATATTAATGGGTCTATTTTATTTTTGTTTTAATTCTGTTCATTTTAATTTTTTATTAATTGCTGTATCATTTTGGTTCCTTCTTGTCTGTAAAGCACTTTGAATTGCATTAACTTGTTTAGAAAAGTGCTATATAAATAAAATTTGCTTGCTTGCTTGCTTTAGACCGTGGACCTCAGTTTATATTATGTGTGGAAAGTCTTCTTCCAGTTGCTTGGAGTCACTGTGAGCTTGTCATCTGACTACCACCCTAAGACAAATGGAGCAGAAGATCCAAGCTGTCGGACATTCCAGCTGTGGACCTCTGGTTCCAGGAGACCGAAAGGGTTTGGGACTCATATCTGCAGACATACATCTGCAGAGGACAGTTCAGAGAGAGCAGCAACACACATCAACCATCAAGGGCACAAGGTCTGGCTCTTCACCAGGGGCATTCGCCTTCGATTGCCCAGTCGCAAGCGGAGTCCAGTTATAGGTCCTGAGTTATAGGTCCATTCACCATCCAGGGACAGATCAACGAAGTTGCTTACTGCCTGAACTTACCAATACAGTATTGTATATCACCAGCATTTCATGTATCCCTGCTAAATCTTACTGTCACAGATTTTACAACACCCTCTGCTCCGCCCACTCGTTCCAGCTCACCAGAGTTCTGATTGCTTCCACCTGATCACCTCATTAACTCGCCTATATAAACTCTCACTCCACCACAGTACTTTGTCTGGTCTTAGTCACTACGGACTACTCGCCTTCACTCCTCGCCTTACCCGGTGCGTCATGTTTGCTGTTTTTGGTTCTCCTTCAGTCTTCCTAGCTCTGGATCCATCTATCACCTACAAAGATAAGAACTGTTACTCATGCTTACAGGCTCTGTTTATTCTTCATCTGCAAGTTACTAATCTGGGCATCTGGAATATTGTCAATAAACAAGCATTACCGCTATTTCCTTGTCTTCTCATCTGTGTGCTGAGCTGACATATACACAACATTGTTAAAATGTGCTGGAAATGTTCAAAAAGTATTGATGCACACACTGAAATAATTTCACCAAGTTTTATGTCGAAAACCAACAAATTAAATTAGCAGCACTATGCACTTTTTGTTTGCTTAAACATTGTAATAAAATGTAAAACGATGGCCGGATTTTAAATTAACAAAAAATATTTATAATGCTATCTACTGACATGTACTAAATGTTCAAATGGAGTTTTGACCAAAAACAGTTTTATAAAATGATAAATCTCACTTTCAGTCTTTTTTTTTTTGTTTTTTTTTTTAGGAAAAGGATGAGGCAGAATGATAATAGGGTTTTCAAACTGATTTATCACACACATAGGCTACTGTATGTATGTGTATATATATTTATGAAATATTTTCATTTAAATATGATTAATATTATGTACATTGCTTAAATATATACATGTATGTGGGTGTATTTATATATACATTTAAATATATACACACACATTGTGTAAACACAAACTTTAATTTTAGATGGGATTAATCGATTTGACGGACCTAAATGAGACATGTTAGCATCGATCCATTACGGAGCCCCTCACGTGGAATGCAGAGAACACAAAATAGGAGGCTAAAATTGTGTGAAGAGTTACTATTACGTTCCCTCAGATGATAAATTGTTGTGCACGACTTTACTAATTAATTCCCTCGATTTGCTCTTAAAAACAAGACACGTTATAATCGAGGGAACGAATTAGTAAATTGTGTGCACAATTTAATTTTTTCTTGCATGTCACGTGCGGGGCTCTGTACTCCATAAACAATTCTACATAAAGTAATATGCATTCTAAAAATCTCAACACTTCGGATAACAAGGTAGCCTATTTTCCCTCTGCCGGTTTGGGTTTACAACAAAAATTTTGCGCATTGGTTTGAACAAAAACGGCAGACAGTCTGAATGAAAATCTACTGTCTGACAGTAGGTGGCGCATATAGAACAGCAGAAATAGAGCTGTTTCCAGGTAACTGCAGTAAACAAAGCAGCGCTTCACTTGGAAGACAAGCAAATGTCATCTTAAATGTTTCTGAAGACAGCTGGTTCCCTATTATGCATTCAAACAATTCATTCAATCATATAATTTCTCTCAGCAGTCTGCCTTCAGTCATGTTTTCACACAAAACAAAATAATTAAAAAACTAAATTAAATTAAAATATTTTCTAACAAACAAGATCATAATTAACCGAGTGAATTCCTAAAAAAAAAAAAAAAAAAAAAACATTGGCTTAAGTTGCCTTTAGGTCGGATTAGTTCCTAACTCCGGTGTAGTACTATGGGCGGGACGGCCAGCTTTGAGCCCACATTGAAGGCTGTTATAGTCTGCTCCACTGAATTCTTGAATGTCTGTACTGCTGTATTTGGGTGAGGCTCTCCGTTTACCCCAGGAAAGGACTTGAAGTTGGATGTAGGGTGTAACAACTCTTGGCAGGATAATGAGCAATAATCCTACAGCTTGGTTTGTGCATAGAATCAATGGCCTTCTGAGAAATGTGGTCAATGCTACCAGTTCACCCCAGTGGAATCACTTGGCGCTAGGACTAGTGTGTGCCCTGTAAGGTCGTGGTGGGTGGGAGACAGGGCACACCCTAGATTGCCAAAAATACATTTTTATCAACAAATCCCAAGCAAATTGCTAGCAAGTCAGATTTTAATTAACCAAGTGAATTTAATCCTCAAAAAAAGAGAAAATTAAACAAGCGAACAACATTTTTGTGAACTGAACTTTAGAAAGGATTGGTAGTACTCTGAGTGGGACGACCAGCTATGAGCCCACAGCGAAGGCTGTTAATGTCTGCTCCAGTGAATTCTTGAATACCTTTACTGCTGTATTTGTGTGAGGCTGTCTGTTTACCCCATAAGGACTTGAAGTTGGATGCAAGGTGTAACAACCCTTGGCAGGATGATGAGCAATGATCCTACAGCTTGGTTTGTGTATAGAAAATGTGAGAAACGCTACCAGTTCACCCCAGTGGAATCACTTGGAGTTTGGACTAGTGTGTGCCCTGTAAGGTCGTGGTGGGTGGGACACAGGGCACACTCTAGACTGCCAAGACACATAAGAAGATTTTAATTATCCAAGTCAGTCAAATCTTTGGAGGAAAAAAAAAAATCAACTAAGTTATTGACAAATGCCTAAATATCACTACAAAAGTTTGAAATGACAAAGCGAAAAAACTCCCCTACATGAAAACGAGAAATTAGAAATTAATTAACCAAGTGAATCAATCAATCAATAATCAACAATCAATAAACAAACAAACTTTTAAATGACGAAGCAAAACCATTCCCTCATGCAAAATGCTAGCAAATTAGGCATTAATCAATCAAGGGAATCGTTAATTCATAAACAAATAAATAACACTAAGAAGGTTTAAAGTTTTAAATGACAAAATGAAACATTTCCCTCAAGGAAAAATTAGGAAGTAATCAACCAAGGGTATCAAACATTAAAAAAAATAAAACACTAAGAATGTTTTAAATGAATAAACAGTTCCCGAAACGTTCCCCCATACAAGGTGCTACAAATTAGAAAAATTAATCAACCAAGGGAATCAAATACTCAAAAAATAATACTAATAATATATATATTATTATATATACATCCTTGAAAATAGGTAATAAATGCATAAATAAATACTAGCCCCATATAACACTAGGAGAGTTTTACAGAAAGCAACTCTGATAGTGTGCTCCAGGGGATCATTCGAACATCCATAATACTGTTTTTGGGTGATGCTGTCTGTTCACCACGGGTAAGCGAATCAAATCCTCAAAATAAAGAAAGAAAACAAGTATGATTTTAAAGCGATTCCTAAAATAATATTCCATCATCATGTAATAACCCATAATAATAAAAAAATTAAATTGCATCAAACACGAGTTTTGTTTTTCTTACTTGCATACAGTTTATCAATATTTTCAGTAATAAATATTTTGCAATTATTATTTATAAATATTTATTTTATTTTCAATACTTTGCATCAAGTTTCTAAATGTTTTTTTCAGTAGTCCCTATTATGCAACTTATGACACAATTTAATTGTATTTTAATTAAGTTAAAAAGTGTTTGCAAACTTATCTCTGTACCAATAAAATGTGCAACAAACAAGTTTTCCTTAATATCACTTGATCTTGGGGCATGTGAGATCCTGAACATTACAAATGATGGGATACACTTAGCTGCTTAGTCCAGTGGTCCCGAGGATCCCAAATCTGGTGCTCCCAGGTCTCTGCTTCCTCACCTTGGCCGTGGAGGTTGCTCTCTGCTTCTTCATCGCACCCACAGAGGTTATTCTCAGAGCTCTGTTATCTTGGCCAAGGAGGCAGTGATGTCCTGCTCCCTCTCTTCCCACTCCATGTTCCAACTCGCCCAAACACTGCACATCATTACCAGCTCACCAGGACTGCCAAAAGCACATCACTGGCCTTGAATAAGGACACACAGACTCTCTTGTCATGTTTATTAGTTACCTAGTGAGTGTCTTAGTTCCACAGACTGGGTTTACTTTACATTCCATACTCATGTCTGTGTACTGACTGACAGACTGTCTGTCTGTAGTCGGTCACTCCATAACTCACAATCACAATCACACACACACTCACACACAAACACAGAACACACAAACACAGAACACACACAAACACACAACACACACACACACACACACACAAACACACACACAGCTTAGAATTTCAGTAAGGACACATACAAGACTAACAAAAAATGCAGTGCAGAATCTTATGAGAGGGTGAGCTAACCATGCGAATGGACACAGGCCACAAAACAGAGTGCTGATGAGACCGGGCAGAGGATTATGGGGAATGAAGTCCTTGATAGAGTGGCAGAAGTCTGGGATTGAGTTGCCCTCTAGAGGACAACAGGGGCACTCCGCAGTGATCGTGACACTGTATAAAGGTGAATCTCAATAAATTAGAATGTCATGGAAAAGCTCATTTATTTCAGTAATTCAACTCAAATGTGAAACTCGTGTATTAAATAAATTCAACTGAAGTAGTTTAAGTCTTTGGTTCTTTAATTGTGATGATTTTGGCTCACACTGAACAAAAACCCACCAATTCACTATATCAACAAATTAGAATAGTTCATAAGACCAATAAAAAAAAAAACATTTTTTGTGAATTGTTGGCCTTCTGGAAAGTATGTTCCTTTATTGTACATGTACTCAATACTTGGTAGGGACTCCTTTTGCTTTAATTACGGCCTCAATTCAGCGTGGTATGGAGGGGATCAGTTTGTGGCTCTGCTGAGGTGGTATGGAAGCCCAGATATCTTTGACAGTGGCCTTCAGCTCATCTGCATTTTTTTGGTCGCTTTGTTTCTCATTT
Source organism: Sinocyclocheilus anophthalmus (assembly GCA_018155175.1). Taxonomy (NCBI): domain Eukaryota; kingdom Metazoa; phylum Chordata; class Actinopteri; order Cypriniformes; family Cyprinidae; genus Sinocyclocheilus; species Sinocyclocheilus anophthalmus. The sequence continues at coordinate 290,926 of JADLZN010007877.1, read as the reverse complement.
TCCTCTTGACAATACCACATAGATTTTTTATGGGGTTCAGGTCTGGTGAGTTTGCGGTTCAGTCAAGCACACCAACACCATGGTATTTTAACCAACTTTTGGTGCTTTTGGCATGTGGGCAGGTGCCACATCCTGCTGGAAAATGAAATCAGCATCGTCAAAAAGCTGGTCAGCAGAAGGAAGCATGAAGATGAAGGGCTCCAAATTTTCTTGGTAAACGGGTGCAGTGACGGTGGTTTTCAAAAAAACACAATGGACCAACAACAGCAAATGACATCGCACCCCAAATCATCACAGACAGTGGAAACTTAACACTGGACTTCAAGAAAATTGGGCTATGAGCTTCCCCACCCTTCCTCCAGACTCTAGGACCGTGGTTTCCAAATGAAATACAAAACTTCTGGAAAAAGGACTTTGGACACACGCGGCAACGTCAGTTCTTCTTCTCCTTACCCAGGTACAGACGTCCCTCTGACGTTGCTGGGCATGAGCTCGCTTATGCCTTCACAAGAGGAGAAGACAATGTAGCCAATTCCTTGACACGTCTGTTTGTGGTGGCTCTTGATGCATTGACCCCAGCCTCAGTCCATTCATTGTGAAGTTCACTTAAATTATTGAATCGATTTTGCTTAATCCTCATAAGGCTGCGGTTCTCTTGTTTGGTTGTGCATCTTTTTCTTCCACACTTTTTCCTTCCACTCAACTTTCTGTTAACATGCTTGGATACAGCACTCTGTGAACAGCCAGCTTCTTTGGCAATGAATGTTTGTGGCTTACCCTCCTTGTGAAGGGTGTCAATGATTGTCTTCTGGACAACTGTCAGATCAGCAGTCTTCTCCATGATTGTGTAGCCTAGTGAACCAAACTGAGAGACCATTTTGAAGGATCAGGAAACCTTTGCAGGTGTTTTGAGTGTGTTTTGAGTTGATTAGCTGATTGGTTTGCATGTCACCATATTCTAATTTGTTGAGATAGTGAATTGGTGAGTTTTTGATAAATGTGAGCCAAAATCATCACAAATAAAAGAACCAAAGACTTAAACTACTTCAGTCTGTGTGCACTGAATTTATTTAATACACGAGTTTCACAATTTGAGTTGAATTACTGAAATAAATGAACTTTTCCACGACATTCTAATTTATTGAGATGCACCTGTATATTCACATTTATGTTGCAGCCTTATACTAAACTGCTGTAAATTGCCTTTTTTCCCCACATCAATCTACTATCCACACTCCATAATGTGATTTGTGATAAAGTTGCAAATTTATAAAAAATAAATAAATTTAATTAATTTAAAAAGGTGTCATTGCAAGTGTAATTCAGACCTTGGCTGAATATGGAATGGCATGATAGCATCCTAAAGATATCTCAGAAATAGTAAGGGCAGCATGGTCGTGTGCTATTCTGAATTCAGCCACCGTTTCAGTGAAGGGTTGTATTAATTTATTGGGTCCAACTCATGAAGAATTATGTCTCTGCAAAACCAAAATGTTTGGGTGCCAATCAATGCATAAAATGGTTGTGTTTCAGCTTTACTCAACTTACTAAATCATGAAGGCCCTCCCCTAAACCTAGCCACCAGTGGGTTAGAGCAAATCAAGGGGAGAGGTTGAAAAACGGCCAATCCTAGCACACTGAACCATGGACCCCTGATTGACCAATCAAGTGTGGTATACAGGCCGAACTTGTATCCGAAATCTAGCCAAATTTGGCCAAAAGTCCATTTGCAATCTGGGCATGCTTTTACTTGCTAGTATATATATATATATATATTGTATGAAATTTGGCTAGATTTGCCTATATACTGTATATGTAGTAGGCAGCAATCCCGGGGTTATAAAAAGAGTCATTCCCTTTATTTTGAATAGCATCTGTCTGATGCAGTTCTCCTTTGAACACCAGGTGGAGACACATATCTAAAAACATCAATCAGTCTAAATCATTTTAAGTAACATCTCAACTCAATTTACTAGGCCTTTTACTTTATTCGCAAATAAATTGTCCTAAATGCAGCTTCTGACAGTCACATGTCACAAATGTGTCCCAGATTTGTAGGACTTTGAGGCAAGTAGTTTCAAGTGGTCACATCCTCAAAATACCACTGCTATTTGTGAAATAACCTACCTGACTTCTTTGGAACGCCACATTATACTATTATTATTTACAATACAGATGGGGTACATTTTAATAGGGAAAACCTACTTTTTACTCCAGTAAATATTTCTCAAGGTATGTTCATCTTTGAAAGCCTGAATAATTTCTGAATAAATCTGTATAAGTTCAATTAACACACGCTGACCTCATAGCAGGGCATGTTGTCACAATGGAAACCTGCTGTTTATTGGCACTGATTGAAGAAGTATCAATGGTTATTGAAGATCACACGAATTGAATAAAATCACATTGTACTGTATAAAAACATGTGATACCCCAACCTTGCCCCAAGCTGATATTTGTGATAAATAACACTAACAAATGCAACTTACAGTGCATTTAAATTACACTTATCTCTTATGTGCAAAAAACAGATTTGCTTCATGGATGTGCAGCCGACAAATCTGCAGCAACTGCGTGGAAAGGACAATTGTGATCAACTTTGATTCTTCCTTTGGCTGTCTCTATATTATCACCTGTGTTATTATGGTGATTATTGTTGCATAAAAAAAGACTTTGTACCTTTCTTTTGTTTAAAAACAAAATGTATTACACTTTTAAACTTTAACATGTATGGGTTGACCTGTAAATATGTTTACAGTTTTACAGAATTATCCTGGCAACCTCAGCTACCAGATTCTTTCTGTTAAAATGACAACAAAAAGTTGTTAAGTTTTAGTTTACTGTAGTCCGTAAAGAGAGGTATGAAAAATTTAGGAAATTAATTCCTAAGAAGTGCTTGAGTAGAGACATTTCTAAAAGGTTATTTTTGTCATGTTGTCATGCTCAGTGGAACACACAGACTATAGGCCGTCCTTTTCACATCCTGCGATGCCGTGACCTATAACTATTAGCCCAAGGCATGTTTTCATGCCTACTAAACCTGACCTATAGGTCCGGCCTAGCTCATATATCCCAGGGACAGGGTTTTCATGTGGAAAAAAACAGCAACAACCTTCAGCTGTCCTGTCTTCAAGTTTGTAAATCCATATAGCTTTGTTTTTGGCAGTGGAATTGGTCTTTAAAGATGTTGGCTACATATGGAAACCTGTCTGGTGGCTTTGTCAGGAAATACATTTTGCAGTACCAAATAAAATACTTCTCTTTAAGTCTTTATATATATACAGTATATATATCGCCAGAATTCAAACACAGCTCTGAGGATATTCTAGCTTTAATGAACAAAAAAGGTCAGAGGTCATTTAACATTTGGTGCTAAATTTACTGCATCCATGTTAACACCTCACTGGCAAGTGCTTACAGAGTAAGAGCTTTGAGATCCCTCTCATTCCAGTCTCAACGTCACTGTTCATGCTCTTTCAGTCATGCAGTGTGAATGGGCATACCAGAGCAACATTCCCAAATGACACCTCTCTAGGTATACTTTTACATGTCAATCTTATCTGCTTTTTTTACCCCCCCATCTCTTTGTGTGCACTTGTGAGACTATGATAATAGAGTTAAGATTGGTTACAGACTTTTTGGAGAATGTGCAAGAGGCTATTTGTGTTCCCCACATGATCTCAAGTGACAAACCTTACTGTAACAGAATATTTTGAAGGGCCCAAAATGGGTGTGGATGATCAATAACATACTTTTCACATCACACTAGACATTCCTTTGTCACCTACTGTCAGAATCCACACAGTTTAGACCTAAAAGGCTCTGGTTTCATATGGTTTTGAAAAATACTATTTTAATATTTTACAGTCGTGTAACCATCATGTAAAAAGTAATAACATTTTCCTTACACTTCAAATATATGTGTAGACATTATTTTCAAAACGTTTTTTTCTACTCTCTCACAAACTAAAGTAAACTATAGATTATCAGTATATATGTGTGTGACCCTGGACCACAAAACCAGTCATAAGGGTACATTTCTAGATTTATACATCATCTGAAAGCTGAATAAATAAGCTTTCCATTGATGTATGGTTTGTTAAGATAGGATATTTGGCCGAGATACAACTATTTGAAAATCTGAAATCTGAGGGTGCAAAAAAAATAAAAATATTGAAAAAAATCGCCTTTAAAGTTGTCCAAATGAAGTTCTTAGCAATGCATATTGCTAATAAAATTAAGTTAATATTTACAGTAGGAAATTTACAAAATATCTTTGTGGAACATGATCTTTATTTAATATTCTAATGATTTTTGGCATAAGAGAAAAATCAATAATTTTGACTCATACTGTGTATTTTTGGCTATTGCTACAAATATACCCCAGCGACTTAAGACTGGTTTTGTGGTCCAGGGTCACACACACATATTTATATATGTATATATATATACTTACATTTTTTTTAGATGGGTGGGTCAAACAAGAAAAATAAAGTAATGTTATTGACATGCTGTTTAAAACGCTGTAAACACATATTGTTTACAATTTACGTACACTTTTCTATGTACAATATTACAAGTACTGATTATGCACAATCTCACTTTATTACACTAGAGTGTTGTTGCACTACTGTTACTGTTCTACTGTTCAGTGTTTAGAATGTTTATAGTGTTTATGGTTCTTTTATCTATTTGTTCTCTACTTGTTATCTGGTGTATTAAAGAGCTGCTAACACTATTTCGTTGTTCTGTACCACTGGGTGAATTCAATGACAATAAAGATAAAGATTCATTCATTCACTCATTCTTTCATACAGAACCGGGTAGGCAAGTTAAATCCAAAGTCATTTAGCCAGGGGGCTGTGTTTGAGTTATTGATGTGAAGAAGGGCTTTAAATGTGTTTACACTTCTGAGGAGATCTGCAGTACATTACAGTGCAGATTAAGAGGATGCGGATGAGGTGTACAGTCCCAGAACTGAGATCATGGAGGTTAGGACCTCCTCAGAGAGATAATGTGAAACACCTGAGGCCCCAGAGGAGCTCACAGCGCTTTCATACAGAGTCTACTGTTTAAAGTAAACCTGGAAATGTGAGGCCCCACAGCTATCAACACGGTTCCAGTGATGACCTTTGGAGTTTCATATAATAATGGGTTGTTTCTTGCATAGACAGAAATGGCACAACAATATTCGAAGGCAAAGTTTTGTTTTCAAAGCATATTTAAATCTATGGATGCTCCTAGTTTGTGTAAATTGAATATGTATGGAATGTTCTTCAATTTTTCCACTCATTTTAACCAATGACTTTTCCAGTCATTCATGATTTACTGGATGAGGCTTATTATCGATAAGGATTAAAAAAAATATATATATCCTATGCATATATATAGAAAATTATATTCATTATTATTTTAATGTTCATGTGTAATGTTGCATTTGTCTTACTTTAAAGGGGTCATATGATGCAAATTAAAAATTTTCCTTTCTCTTTGGAGTTACAAGCTCTTGGTGCATAAAGAAGATCTGTAAAGTTTGCAAAGACTAAAGTCTCAAAACCAAAAAAACAACTTTATCAAAGTTAAGACTCTGCCAAACCCCCCTAAAACGGCTCGTTCTAACACACCCCACATGTCTATCGTCACTATGTGAGAAGATTTGCATAACACCGCCCAAATGTTCACGCAAAGAAGGAAGGTGTAACTTTTATTCTCGTTGTAGTATTTTTGTTGCCGTGTGTTTCGTTGTGAAAGCGAAACTACTTTCCTTCCAAAAGAGGACAATATCTGCTTCATCATGCCTGGAGCTGATCCGTGCTGGTTGCTGAGGAAATACATCAACTTTGCTCTGTGGATCTGCTTTCACCGTGGATGAAGCGCAGTCCAGCTCGGGGTCGTCACATGTGTTTGCCGCAAGCCCGCCGGCCGTTCCTCACTTTAGCCCGCCGCCTCTGCTCACGCTAGGCCGCCGTGTGTGACGCTGTGTTTCGTTTTGACACGACTAGAAATCAGTGGTTAAGTTTTTTACAACATTGTTCCAGAACACTTCAACCCAAGTATTCAGATGTGTGCAGCACATTTTATGGAGGACCGTTTCCTGATCCTGGGAGAGTAGACTACAGTGCCGGCTGTTCTGACTCACAGACTGTAAGTACGGTTTTTATATTTAAAGCGAGTTTTTGGGGCAGTGTATAGTAGGGCTTGTTGTTTGTCATTTCTTTGTTCACAAATGCAGAATTGTTTTTATGTTTATGCGGCGCGATGCAACACACTACGTAAAAAGACAGTATAAGTCATTATAATCCATAATTATGTCCCCACTGGATGCAATCGCTCCGGCCTGACAGGGCATCACCATAATATGGCAAGGGGCGTAACATTTCCTCACACGCTTGAGGTATTCGGCCAATCACAAGGCACTGGATAGCTGGCCAATCAGAGCACACCTCGCTTTTTCAGACCTATGAGCTTTGTAAAAATCGTTTCAGATAGGCGGGGCATAGAGGCGAAACAATAATGTACAGTATGTGGAAAATAATGTGTTTTTTTAACCTTAAACTGCATAAACACATTTCATTACACCAAATACACAAAATAATGTTTTTTTTTTTAGCAACATCATATGACCCCGTTAATCCTCTCGAGGCCCCCTTTTGGGTCCCGACCCCCTGGTTGAGAACCACTGGTCTACAGGTATATTACACTGTAAAAGCATTTTTAAATGTGTTCATAAGTGGTAATAGAATACGTATTTTCTATATCATATTACAACAAAGCTGAAAATAAGCAGGAGGTGCCCATTTGACATCTTGCCCCATTATAGATGTCGATTTTAGTTTAATGAACTATTTTTTCCTTTAGCAATAATGTTGACAATGTTCAACAGCTTATATTGTAATGCTGATTTTAATGGGTTTATTTATTATAAACGGGAATTCAAAAATAAACCAACAATGAGTAATATTCACTGGAGTGAACAGACTGACATCTTAACCTCGTCTCCGCTTAACCCCATTTTATTTATTTTCATTAAGATTTTTTAAAATGTCACATTAACAATTTGATAAATTTATTCTTAAAAAACAAACAAACAAACAAACAAACAATGTAGAACATTTCAATGTATAATTGGTAATTAAGTAACATTAGAGAATTCTAATCTAGTATTTGAATACTGTTCCAAGTTGCTGTATGTGTCTAAACGCAGTCTGGTCTTGCTTTAGATCAGCACAACCCACCTCTTTTTAATGCAAATATTAATTCACAAATGAAAAAAAAAAAAAACAAAAGACCAATGAAACAACACAATTACATTATTAATAAAACACATGACAGAGAACAAATAACAAGATATGAAAATGTAAGAAGTTCTGCTAGGTGTTGTGATGAAATGCCTCCCTAGGACACACACATGATGGTTTAATTGAGGTCAGAATTACTTGTATAGTAAAGTGAACTACATGGCAATAGTGTTCCCTGCATGCAGTTTTTTTTTTATTGGGTTGATATATAATTTGCTCATTATTAATATCTGCTTCATTCAGTTGTAAGAAAACTGGTATATACAGCTGAAGAATATACTGTCACACAATCATGCTTTTGCTGGTGTGAGGTTACAAAGCATCTTTTCAGCTCAACCAGAGGATGCACTTGGTTAAATAAAAACTACTCTACTGTATTTTTGGTCAGCCCGTGTGTTGTAACAGCGCATACTACATTTCCTAAGCTTAGACAGCAATTACACAAACACACTCTTTGTCATCTGTACTCTTCTCAAAATAAGCCCTGAGCAAAAGGTCCTGTAAACAAGCATCACATTCAGTTACTCACTTCATGCTACTAATCTAAACTAATCAACAATAATACATTCTGGATCTACCTAACCAACTTGTGCTGCTAACTGATTTGTTGCACTGATCACAAGTCTCTTCTCTCTTATGAATAGATGAAAGATCATAGATGTATTCGTAAAAGCAACAGCACATCCAAAAATGAAACAATCGGTCATCATTTACTCACCCTTGTGAATTTGATTTCCTTAATGGAAGATGTTTTGCAGAATGTTGACACAGCTCATTTGCATACAATGCAAGTGAATGAGAACTGAGGCTGTCAAGTTAATATGAACAAGACATTTATGCAAGCATTGTAAATGTACTTTATATGACTTGTGCAACAGATTCTACTTATATCTACTTAAGCCATTTGATAGATCTGAGTGAGGAACAGAAGATTTTAAATCTTCCCTTCATAACCATTGGTTATGACGAACACAATAACCAGTCAAGTTTGGCAACAATGCCGTATGCAAATAAATGCCAATAAATATTTGATTTAAGAGCTATAGTGGAGGGATATAACTGACTTCAGAATAACACGAATATAGCACATGATTCATTACTTTTTTGATACTTCAAAGGAATAGTTTACCCAAAAATTAAAATTTGCTAAAAATTTACTCACCCTCATCCATCCAAGACGTAGATGAGTTTGTTTCTTCATTGGAACAGGTTTGGAGAAATTTAGCATTACGTCACTTGCTCACCAATGGTCCAGGTTGCTCACCAACCAGTGAATGGGTGCCGTCAGAATGAGAGACCCAACAGCTGATAAAAACATCACAATAATCCACACGACTCTAAACCATCAATTATGCCAAAAGCTCAGAGTTTGTAGGAAATGTAAATACAAGTCCTCAATGCATAATGTTGCTTTCTCCAATGTCTCATCTGAAACAGTCCAAAAACAGTTCTAAACAAATATGTCAATGGATTTTGATGTGAGAGGACAACAAGGGATGGACTTTTTCACTGGAGGAAGAATTATTATCGATTATTGACTGGTATTTTGACCAGAAGCAAAGGCTTAAAGTTTAAAAGCCATGATGAAGAATGCATTTGTTTCTTATAAACATGAAGCCTTTTATTTCCAATCATTCCAATCATAAGTCATTTCGTCAGGACAGTATGAATATCACTTACATCAAACTGATCCGAAAACCACAAAATGTCCTTACAAACATGGAGCTTTTAAAGTCACAAGACATTAATTGATGGACTGGAGTTGTGTGGATTACTTGTGGATTATTGTGATGTTTTTATCAGCTGTTTGGTTTCTCATTCTGACGGCACCCATTCACTGCAGAGGACCCATTGTTGAGTAAGTGATGGAAGTAATGCAATTTTTTTTTTTCAAATCAGTTCCAATGAAGACACAAATTCATCTGCTGGCCTAAGGCTGAATTTTCAGCAAATTTTAATCTTTGGGTGAGCTATCCCTCTAATGGTGCTTTTTTGAAATTATTGGAGATTGACAGAGCAGCCCCTTTCATTTTATGAAAAAAAAAAGCAGTGTGAAGACTCTGCATCTCACTTCTCAGTTTGGGTTTGGAGCGAGGCGAGTAATATGATGATGGGATTTTCGTTTTTGTGTGAACTATTCATTCAAGAGTTTGGCAAACAATTTTTGAGAAGTGCATGCTGTTTCCAAATGCAGTTTATTTTGTGCATCCTTTGTGCAGGATTGAGTATGATAAATAAGTGTGTTCACTTTGCCCATTGGCTAATACAGTTCATGCAAACATGACGGTGCTGTTGCATGATGTAATAAAAGGTCAGCTAGTCATTCTTTGGCGAGTCTCTGTATTAGTGAATACCATTCTGTCCGTTTCCGTGTAATGTAGGTGGGTGTTATGATCTGAGCGGGCAGGTGGGGACAGCCCTCGACTCTAGCACTCTCACATAGAGCCTCGGCATTACAGATCACATACATGCCACAGTCATAGCTGTTCTGCTGCGAGGGGCATTGCTCCTCCACAAAGGGCACTTTGGCTCCAGTGCCTAGAAAAGCCTCCAACTTGGCTGCAATACGCCTGGCATGCAATGAGTTGCTTCCACTCTGGGAGTCGTAGTGGGAGAACTGGCTGGTGTCTCGCCGATAGAGAAGCAGGCTCCAATGGGAGCCACCAGCCGTTTGATTAGAGTTGTCATTGACAGCCAAAAAAACCCACTGACGAGACACAAGATTCAGCGGCTCCAAGAAAATGGCGAGCTCTTCTTGACATGAGGCGTACTTTATAAACTGAGCGACTTCAGGGCTGATGAAACAGACATTCTCGCCCAAACTTTTAAAGCGCTCTGTTGCAAAGTACTCAAAGGCGAAACCTATGACCTGATCGTTGAGCCAGTGGGGTCCGTTTAAAAGTGCCACGTCTGAGCGCCGCAGGAGACTGTCCTGGTAGCTCAGTACCACTGGATCCATCCTCAAGGCAACCCGAATGACAGCAACAGTTACTGTGGAGATGAGAATTGAGAGATTTTATTGATTTGCATACACAGTACCATTAATGCTTTTACCTTAAGTACATTTACATTTAAGGGCCTTTCGCACCGCGGGAACCTTTTCATAGTACCAGAACTAATTGTGGAACTACGCACATTTTGGCGTTTTCCCACAGCCGGAACTGGGTGCGATTTTAGTACCGGACTGCCTTTTTCGAGAACCAAATTAACTCCTACTCCGGAGCAGGGTTTAACCAGTACAACTAGTACTAATCGTGACGCAAGTAGACATTGATTGGCCAAACGCGTACGAAAACGCCATCACCCGCCATGATTTAAAACGCCATGTAAACATTGTGTCAACTTATTTCGCAAGTATGGAGAACAGAGATAGATGGACGGACGCTGAAGTGCAGGCATTTGTAGCAAATGTAGCACTGCCAGTTTTCGTTGGAGATTCTTAGTCCTCCTTTACGTTCTTTCAATTGCTTTACGTATATGTCGATTTTCCATGTCCATTATTGTGAAACCCTCGAGACAACAAAATCACAGCTCCGATCACAGCGTCCTCCATCCTCCTGTTGTTAATGTTGTTCTTCTTTGTTTCTGTTGTTGAACGCCGCGCACAAATGACGTCGCTGTCGACCGGCTTACGTCACTTCTTAGTACACACTGTCGGTGCGAATGCAACCCTTTAAATGGTACTGGGAAATAGTTTGCGCAAAATGGTCCCAGTACTTTAGTACTGTACATTTAGTTCTGGAACTAAAGCAGTGCGAAAGGCCTTAGACATTAAGCAGACGCTTTTATCCAAAGCGACTTACAAATGAGGACAATGGAAGCAATCAAAATCAACAAAAGAGCAATGATATGCAAGTGCTATAACAAGTCTCAGTTAGCTTAACGCAGTACCCGTAGCAAGGTTTTTTTTTAATCGTATAATAAATAAAAAGAAAACAGATAGAATAGAAAAATAATAGAGCAAGTTAGTGTTAGAAGCCTTTTTTGCTTTTGTTAATCTTATAATAAATAAAATGAAAACAAATAGATAGAATACAAAAAGATTAAAGAAGTTTGTAAATAAATAGAGTGCAAGTCTAAAAGGGGCAAGTTATTTTTAGAAGTAGAGTAGGACTTGATTACTGTAAAGCACTTTTTACTGGTCACCCACAAAAAAATTTTTTAATAAATAATTGACACTTCAGCTCATCCAAAATTCGGAGACTCAGCTATTAACTAGAACTAGGAAGAGAGAACATACAACTCCAGTTTTAGCTCCTTTGCATTGGTTTCCTATTAAATTTAGAATAGATTAGATTAGGTCCTCCTCTTTACGTATCATTTTAACAATTACAATAATTTGACGTACAAAGCCCATAATGGACAAGGACCAAACTATATCGCCAACTCTCTATATTGCCAAGTTATATTCCGTCAGGAATATTAAAATAATCTGCTGCTGATTTATTGGCGGTTCCAGCAACAGATGCAAGACCATTTTAAAGAAAGTTACAAATGTTTATAATTAGTATTCTATGCATTATGTTATTGATATATTGTATTTTTATGCATTACTGTTTTTTAAATCTTATATGTGTGCTGTATTTATTGCTATGCTATTTTTATTTGTTTAATTTGTGTGTGTGATGTATTTGATGTTTATGCTTTTATCTAAAGCACTTTAAGCTGCATTACATGTATGAAAAGTAGGGATGCACGATATATCGGCCACCATATCGGTATCGGCCGATAAATGCTCATTTTTTCTGTTATCGGTATCGGCCTGATAAGAAAATTTGGCCGATATCTTAAAACCGATAAATAATGCATTATTTCCTTCAGAGACACTTCAGATGCGCGCTGTTCGTTTGCAGCCTTTTGTGCAATTGTACATTGTAATATTGTGTTTATTTGATGTATATCTGATTTATCTCGTATAGAATGTGTTTGGTTAAGTTAAAAGAGTGCTTCAGTTTACCGGTGATTGTCTTTAGCTCAGCACACGCAGCTCAAAACAGCAGTGCACAACATTAATAACTATGATTGGGAATGTTGTGTATATAACATTCTAATGAGAACATTATTATAATAAAACGTTGTGCATTCTTTGGGTTTAGTTGCTGTGTTTCAGCGCGTTGATATGGGAAGAGCGCATCCACAACAGGATCACACATTCTGACTATAGCACGCAATAACTGCGTCATTTTGTACATATATAAGTTGTAATATTATGTTTATGTTGTATTAATATTAATCTCAGGATGCATTTCCTTGAGTTAAATAAGCTGCCAGCAAAACGCTTCAGTTTACCATGTTCATTCAGCTCTTCAGCTTCAGCACGCGCAGCTCAACGGCTGCTATTTAAAACAGTGGTATTAATTTGTTACTTTTTCAAAATCATTGATACATTATTAATAACAACAACCACTTGTATTTTTCTCTTATTATTTTCATCAACAATATGGTTTAGTAATTAAAATCATTTAATTATTGTCCGTGCAGAGGCTATTCTGTTTTATTGATCTATGGCGCATTCATTTTGATTCTTTACACGCGTAATGATGTCCAGTGACTTGTTTGCATTATTTTATTTATTTGTAAGACTTTTTTATGACTAAATTTGGTAATGGGAAAGTAAAAATATTTTTAAAACGTACACCGTTCAAACTAGGCTGCTTATGTTGAAGTGCTCGGTATGTGGTTTTTAATGATGAGACCTTTTTTGTAATCAGGCTCTCAAAAAGTATATAACAATTTGGATATAGATTTATCGGCCAACATATCGGTTATCGGCTTTCAAAAATAAAGAATTATCGGTATCGGCCAAAATGTTCATATCGGTGCATCCCTAATGAAAAGTGCTATTTAAATAATGATGTTTATTACATTACATGAATCTATCTATCACTGTACCAAAATACTAACACAACACAGCACTTTGTTTTTCTTACCATTTTTGTATGGCCATTACTTTACTTCTATTACTACAACTTACTCTGTACTTCTTGTATTCATGTTAAGACTATTTATAATGTTATTGTATACGTGCTTCAGCATATTACACAGATGACTACTGCACTGCGCACCGATGCAGGCCAAACAAACACAGCGATTTAAAAACAAATACATTTCACTCCTCTGCCGTCTTCATAAAAACAGTCACCTAATTTGACAACACTTTTCTTACCTCGCTAAGGAAAGAGTCCCCAAAGTAAGCTCTCATAACGTCCACCTTCCTCTACCACAAGCGCAACGAGGGCAGGTGCCGTAAACCATGAACTGTTGTTATAGAAAATGTCGTGCTTCTACACGTTTGCGACAGTGTTGATGGGCAGAGCGCTTCTTCGCCTCACGTACACGCCTCTTTCCAGTGCCCGAAGGTGATTGGCTGACATTCGTGACGCAACTAAATACGTATGCATCTCTGAAAGGCAGCCGCCGCCCATCGCCGCAGCAGCTGACCGCAGATGAGAAGCAGCACTGATTAAGCAGAAAAAAACAGAAAGGGGTTTCAGCGAGCGACTCCCACCAGAAAAGAAACGCCGCACTGTTGGGAAATTTCAATGGGAAAACGACTGTAGTCGTTTTTTTAATCAAAATGGCTCAGCGGCAAGTATTTTTGGACACGGGAAAGTTGCAAAGGACAATCTGAGAGAGAGAGAGTTCTGGGATATGAGTGGACTCGAGCTGCGCTGGAGTTGATCTGTCCTTAAAGGAGAAGCGCAGCACACTGGATTTTTACACTGAACTCAGAGAGGTGAGATTTAGAGTGTTAAAATTCACTTATGTTTTCGGCGAATTACACAAACAAACTTATCGTTCCCATTTACCGTGACTCGAAGTTTCCCTGCAGCGCCAGACATCAGAGTAACAACTCCTGCTCTGTGTCTACGGGCTCTCAGGACGTTTGCGCGTGGCATACGTGCAACACTATATCGTGATATTTCTTTTGGTTCAGTGTCAGCGGACATCAGGGTGACCAGTGATGGGTGGAACCGTATAATTGTGTTACTTTGAGCTGATTTTTCACAGCGGCTGAGTAAAAAGTGTGACAGATGCCCTGGGTGGAGATGATGATGATGATGATGATGATGATGCATGTATTATTGAACACTCACTTCAGCCCCAGTACTGCGGTAATCATGGGCCAAATCTGCACAGTCATCCGGACCCAGTCAGAATGTTTCATTTTGCTCTCATTCACTGGTCTTTTTTTTGGAGATACAGTGGCCCTAAAAGTATGTGGGCACTCAAGTTAGAGTTATAGGTGTATGAATGCCATTGCATTTAGATGGCAAGTGCCATCTGCAAAAAGAATGATGATAAAGCTTTTTTTTCTTTCACAGAACTATGTGATATTAGTGGATGTAGTTCCTCATAAGTTCACTCAGGTTTCCTAGCAGAGTAACCACAGGTGTAGCTCATTACGTTAGCTCAACATCTTCCAGTAGCATTACTTTTTGTATTAAAGGTGGGGTATGTAATTTTTCAAAAACACTTTAGAAAACTGATTCGGGGCCGAATAGCAAAACAAACTTGTAGCCAATCAACAATAAGGGGCGTGTCTGCTCGTGATGTGGAGGAGAGAACTTTAAGTGGGACGGAAATTAGCTGAGCCGAACGACAGAAAGATAGAGATGGCGGATAAAAAACAAAAGAGGAAAACGTCTGTGGAACGATAAGGCAAGAAGTAGGACCCGTGTAACTCTCCAGCTCTGGAGAGAACTCAAGGAGCGGAGGCCTGCGATCGGACACCGAGGTTGCTTTGTTTCTTCTCAATAGGTGAGTGACACCGTGTCTACAACAGCTAAAGTAGGCCTACACTGGACGCGATCAAACGACCGTTGAAAACCATTTGAAATTTGTGTCAACACGTCATAAATAGAAAGCGGCATCAGTTTACTGTTGGGGATTTGTCGTGCCGCACAACGCCGTTCACGTCCGGTGTAGACATGGTGTAACTTTGGTTTTGCTTTGTTTCACAGAACTATTCGTTGCCTGGGTTGCGTACGTATGTACGGGTCGGAGTTATCAAAATAGGGGCGAGACCTTTTTGGGGTAGGGGCGTGTTTGTTTTGGTGATTTCAAATATCAACATTAGGGCCTTTTGCACCGCAGGAACCTTTTCATAGTACCATAACTAATTGTGGAACTACCCACTTTTTGGCGTTTTCGCAGTTCCGCCGGAACTGGGTGTGATTTTAGTACCGGACTGCCTTTTTCGTGAACCAAATTAGCTCCTACTCCGGAGTTGGGTCTAACCAGCACAACTGGTACTATTCGTGACGTAAGTAGACATTGATTGGCTAAACGCGTATGAAAACGCCCTCACCCACTATGATTTAAAATGCTGTGTAAACATATTGTAAACATTGTCAACTTATTTCGCAAGTTTGGAGAACAGTGATAGATGGACGGACTCTGAAGTGCAGGCACTTGTAGCAAATGTAGCTCTGCCAGTTGTCGTTGGAGATTCTTAGTCCTCCTTTCCGTTTTTTTCAATCGCTTTACGTATACGTCGAATTTCCATGTCCGTTATTGTGAAACCCACGAGACACAACAACAACAGCTCCGATCACAGCGTCCTCCATCCTCCTGTTGTTTAACAGTATTTCTTTGTTTTCTGTGTTGATGCCGCGCAAAATGCTCGCTGTGTCGACCGGGCTTTTCCGTCAACTGTCTTGTACAGAGACACTCTCGGAATGGCGAATGCAACCCTTTAAATCGTCCCAGTACTTTAGTACCATACGTTTAGTTCTGGAACTAAAGCGGTGCGAAAGGGCCTATTGGCTACCAGAAATCGCTTACCCTGCCTTTAATTTTAAACGATTTATTTAGTCCTTATTATTTGAATTTGAAACCTAACAAACTTTTGTTTTGCTTAAAAAGAGTTTGTGTCTAAATACTTTCTGTGATGGTTGACGTATGTGTCACTTTAGTTGTCAAAGTGATTTGGAGTTGCTGGGGAAAGTTTGCTCTTATTGGTGGCAGTGTTGTTTTCCCAGCAGAGCAGCACAGGTGATGTGAGGAATGTGAAGGGTCTGCCTCAGCTGTCTGAGAGATTGTGCCATGCCATGACTTTACTCCGACAACTGTCTGGCCGTGTATATGACATCCAAGTAATTAGCTAAAAACCTCCCCGTGTGGTTAGAGAGCTGCATGCTTTCGAATCAGATTTCCAAGTCACCTCACCACTATAGGTTACTATTGTTCTAAAAGCATGTGCTTACAAAAATGTACTGTGCGAGTGGTGTACAGTACAGTGGTGGTGATATCATAGTCCTGAATTGTTATGTTCATATATTTACATGACACTTATTTTAAGCATACCATGGTGCTATAATGTATTTAAATAAATTATTAAAACAACAGCAACAACATCAACTACTGTACTACCACCATAGACTTTTTGTTAAAATTCGTGAGATTTTTGAGATATCTTTTAAAGAGGCTTTCAGTTTGAAACAAAATCACATCACAGGTTTAATAACAATTCCTTGTTATTAAATATTAACGCAGAGCAGAAATAGAAGTTGCATCATATAGCCTGGGGGGAGAAAGACTAATTTTAGTGACTACTTGAAATGGTCCGGTGAAATCCTTTTTTTTTGCCATATTCTGTTTCTTTCTGTTTTTATTTTCCTGGATTCTGTTTGAATGGTTAAATTAAATTTTAGAAATCAAAAAGCATGCCACATTAACTGAAATCATGAAACTTATACAATTCAACAGCAATTTATTCAAAGTTTAACATGACATCTTAGGGCCCTATTTATTAAAATGACATTTTCCCTAATTCTGTTAGATTTTTTCTAAATTCTGTGTTTTCCTTTTTAATTGTTCTGGATTCCACTTTAATGGTTTAATGAAATTTTAATCAAAAAGCATTTCTAATCAATTGAGTTTGTAACACTTGAACAATTTAATAATTTATTAAAATAGGGCCATATGAAATGTTTTATTTTTTCTGAAATTCTGTTGTCTGTTTTACTTTTTCTGGATGTATGATTTAATACAAATTTATTATCAAAAATGGTAGTAATCATATGAAGGCACAAAACATGAACAAATCTTTAAAACAATCTTTAAAAATGTAATCAAATGAAAATTTAGCAATTCCTATTTTTCTTTTTTTTGGCGAAGTAGTGCAAAACAGAGGCTGTGTGATAGTCCTTCAAAATAAAGTTTTAATAAATGTATTATTACTTTTAGAAGTAAATTTTACTGTATAATTTAATAAGCATCTGTCACAGTTTCTTCATTTTAAACCAAACTTGCACCGATCGACCTGACAGGGACCTGAATTAGCCGATTTTCCGCATGATCGGGTGGGCTTGAGCCCACGCCTCTTTAATCGCCGATGCTAAAGTGCCCTTTCGGTCTGCAATTTCTACCAAAGGGGATGCACCCCCCCTCCTCACGTGACTTCTCCCCTGCCCCTCCGGAGGTCTGTGCACGCCACTGCAGTTTATTTATCTAAAATTTGCCATATTCTGTGACATTCCACGTTATACTGTAAATTCCATTTTAATGGCTTGATTCCACGATTCTGTCAGCAATTTTCACATCGTGGAAATCATAAGGCCCTATTGTACTTTATGACTTCTGGAGACGTCTAGCTGATTGTAAGATGCTCTGTATGATGAACCTAGCTTGTAGGAGAAATCCGAAGCGTTTTTGTACCACAGTAATATACTGAAAAAAAAAACAATAAGTAGATTTACTTAATTTTTATTTTGCACATTTTTGCACACATAAATTAAGTAAAATTTAAGTATTGAATTAAGTAAAATCTACTTAAGTAAGTTAGGTAAAATTAGCAAAGGAATTAAGTAAATTTAACATGGCCATTTAGAGTTCGATGAGTAATTTCTACTTAATTATTTTGTTAAATATGCAATACTGAAGTACATTTCCCTCAGTTACAATTTATAAAATGTACTCATACAATGTAGCACTGGAAAACAACCATGCTATTAAAACATGTGGTTCACTTGCAAACATGCAAGTAAGCAAGTAGGCAGCTTGTTATTCTTTGAAGATAATGTCCACTCAATATAATTATTACCGTGTAATTAAAACATGAAATACAACTTGGAAAACTGTTGGAAACATTTTAACCTTTTTAAGTATCTCATGCCCAGTGATAATGGGAAAAACGGATCATAACTTTGATATTTACTTAAAGAATCCTTGTAAACATAAACAATTTCAAGTAAAATATGCTTATAATTTCAAAATGTAATTTCTACAAGCTTAAATTGAGTAGTAATATAGCATTTACTTAATTTGTTTAATTCTTGCCTGAACTAAATTATTTAATGTAGAAATTACATTTGTTTTTATGTAGTATTTACTTTACCACAAAATCATTTTTATCAGTGTAAGAGGAAACTTCCATAGGAAGTAATAAAACTTCCTGCCATCAAGTTGCCTGGATTGTACTGTGAAGGTATGCGGTAATGGATGCGGTAATCCATACTTCAGGCACTGACGCTACAGAAACACTGCATGGACATATGTGGTCTGACAGCATAGTATAACCATTACATCATCTAAGCAAACCAAACATGAGTTACACTGTCTGTTTTTATTGTATTTTTCTCAGAAATGTTTATCTTTTGAATATGTCAGCTGTTCTTCAGACAGTAAATAATTTAGTTGAATTGCAGATTGTGGACCGCTGTAAGCAGACAGATAGCTGAAAAGGAGTATGGGTCAAGTTCCTGGGCTGTAAATAACTGAAAAAAAACAGTAGTTATTTTTTTTTAACCTTTTGTCTGTATTTCAAGCACAGACTAATGTGTGTTGACAGTTCATTGTTTGGCTACCATTCAGGTCAAATTTCATATAAAGATGCTCATGCGATTGCCATGCTATTTTGCTTACTTTTGTGCATTTTGACTTTAGAAATACGTGTATTGGCTTTCCATAGAGCCAAACTGACCACAATATGTGCCAGGCCTAAATTATCATCAAGCAATAAATCATCTTGGATTTATGCATCTTACAGGCTGTAATTTGTCTTGGAGCTTATTTTCGAGATGATCTGAAATTCAGAGCCTGGTGTTATGTTTATCCAGTCCAAACAAATATTTGGAGTGGATTTGGATGGTATTTATGCCTGTGTGTTGTCTAATTCCAGAACGTCCCTTTAAAATGACGTTAAGCCTCTATAAACTCCCAGCAAAATGATTCACTGAGAACATTATTTATTAAACTTTAATGAGTTATGATGGCTTTCCCTCACATAATGTGACATTTAAAGGGTTAGTTCACCTAAAATTGAAAATTCTGTCATTACTCACCATCTTGTCATTCCAAGGCCATAAGACTTTTGATTATTCTCTGAAACACAAATGAAAATATTCTTGATGGAACCTGAGATATTTCTGTCCCTCCGTTCATTTTGATGATTCAAAATGTTCATAAAAACATTGTAAAAGTAATCCATATGAATCGAGCAGTTTACTCCATGTCTGAAGAGACACAATCAGTTTATATGATGAACAGATTGATTTTAGGCTTTTATTCACATATAAAAATTGATCAACGCAGGTGCATAGAGCACATCAAATAAGGTAAACCGATGAACAATATCTTAAGCTGAAAGATATCTTAATTTATGTTTCAAAGATGAATAAAAGTCATATTGGTTTGAAATGAAATGAAGGTGAGTAAATAATGGCCTAACATTTTTGGATGAACTAACCCTTTAAATATGATAATTGTAGTCTTTATGGTAAATATTTATTTAGAAAAATTATCTTGCTAATTGTTTAAAACTCTAGATGTACAGCAGCAAGTGATTTCTATTGATGCTTCGCATAAAAGTTTTGATTATCTTTTTTGATTAAAAAAAAAACCCTCCTAGGTTTTCCATCTGAAGTAAGTAGTAGTATTTTTATTTCGAGTTAAGTACGCACATGCCAGGTGAGATGAAGATGCCAGGTGGCCTAGAAAATCAGTTTTATTAATTTAGTTATTCGTTTTATTGTCTTCTGACTTAATCAACAAAAACTTTGTGTATATCCTCTCACAATTGTGGTGTTTACTGTAGTTCTATATGGCTTAGGGATTGTTCAAAAGTATTTCAAAATGTTCAGGCGACCAACTAATCAGTCTGTAGGAAGCCCTGTATACATTAACAGACCCTGATCAGATGGGTTTCCTTGGTGCTGTTTACATATAAGCCAGTGTCTTTCCTTCAAAAACACACAGAGATCAACAGGAACAGAATGCATGGGTCTTGATGAGTTTTTAAAAATTACAATATTTTCAACTCAACACATCATCTTAAAATGCAACACATATGATTATAGGGATGTAACGAGTAACCGCGAGCCTGTTGAAAATCGATTCAAATATGTGACAAATCGGTTGAGATGCTAAACAAATAGCAATTCAATTAGGGGTAGGAGTTTATATGAATGTATGTCTGAGGGGAACTTACTGTCTTTCGATGGTATTTTTTATTTTCATCTTGCCTCTGTATAATGCATATTAAAGTTCATAAGTGCAGCGCTGCTTTGTTTAAAGCGGAAACACTTTAAGTGTCGCCTGCTGGCAGAGAGTGAATGTGCGTCTCACTCAGCTCGTCTGCTGTTTCTGTTTCATACAGATATTTTTATGTATAGTTTCATTAAACTGAAGTCAAACCATTCTGTTTTGCTTCAAATTTCGAAATTACACAATAATTTAGATTTAAAACACTGCTCAGGTTGCAGGTATGCAGCATCTTTGTTGGATCGTGATTAAAATGCAGTGGGTTGCCTTAATTTTAATGGACAAAAAGAGCACCGACAAAACTTGAGTTTTGTTATATGAAGAGCTTTCTTTATTTGTGTTACGTATTTCTTTGATTGGGGCTGTTTTAAAAATTTCCACTTTAGTTTTTGTTCTATTAATCCTTTACATTATATTAAAATTTTGTTATTTAGCAAACGTTTTTATCCAAAGCTACTAACAAATGAGGACAACAGAAGCAACCAAAACCAACAAAAGAGCAATAAAATGCAAGTGCTATATTAGTATATTATTATATTGTTATATTTCAAATTCACAAAGAAACGTACAGTATTTTGATCAAGCAATAATAAAAGGACACATTTAAAATTTTAATTTATAATTTGTCTTAAATCTAATTTTTTTTAAAAAATCGTGAAATCAATATCGTGAATCGAATCGTGAGTTGAGTGAATCGTTACATCCCTACTTATGAATGCACGGAATGCAATGTAATGGGCAGAGGCATGCGTCTAAATATGATTTGTTGTAGCGGCAGTGGTGTAGAGGGGATGAATTAAAGCCCAGAACACTGTTAGTATAATAATTTAAACATTGCTGCTAAAAATTAGGGGTGCTCCGATTGATCGGCTAACGATCACTATCGGCCGATAATCACGTTAGGATGATTGATAGGCGGTCTCTAAAAAGGCCGATCTCAAAAAAAAACGATCTCAAACTGATGACGCTGCCATGAGAGGTTCGGCATGACATGCAGCGGCACCGTCTCAATATCTGTCTGACGCTGGTAAAATAATTATAATGCTGAAGGTGAGGTACTCACCTTCATATTTCTTCATTAAATAACTTACAAAGTAATTTGAAAACCTTGTGTGAGACGTAATTTTGAAAACCTTGTGTGAGACATCTCTGTTTGCTGTGCTGAATTAAAGTAACAGTGTATTGTTTGCAGTAAATATGAACATGGATTGAAACGAAAATGTAGTAATTACACCATAAATGCATTTATGTTGCACAGTCAACACATATGGCTTTTTGGCAAGGTTTAAAGGAAAACAGCACTTTTAAATAAACATGGCAATAATAGATGGCACTTGTGGAGGAAGAAAAACAAAGTTCTTTATGAACCGCAGGATTGTTGTAATAAAGATTTAAATGCAAAAGAAAAGGCAGTAGAGCTGACTATTTCTGTCAATGGTAAGTTTGTGATAATGTAAGAAAAGTAGTTTAAATGTTAAATGTGAAAGCTGCTCCCCCTCTCACAAGAGTCAACTAAGAGGGGAATTCACCCCATTTTCAAAAATGAAATTCAGGCCCTAAATAAATGTATAAAAATCCTGATTGGAGTATCAAAAAAACAGTTATAAATGATAAAAAGAAGGCTTTAAAAAGATCGGTACCGGTGATCGTATCGGCAGATACTGCTTTCTGTGATCGGCCTCAAAAATCCTGATCGGATCACCCCTACTAAAAATATTACAGCTGAAATAGCTAGATTAAGTAGTAATTGACTAGTTGGTTGTTAGAGGGCTAATATACCTATTTCTAATATATCCATTGAATCATTGAAAAAGTTATGAAAATCAGCATCTTCACAGAAATTATTTAACATATTTGACCTTTCAAGACAAGCACTTGAGGCCAGTCTCTTTAGCTAAGTTTTTATTTTCCATTTGGGGATTTTGTGCCATTGCTGAAGAGTTTAAGTTGTTTTTCATGGCCCTCTTGAGTTGGATCCTCAATTAGACAAGGGAAGAACTAAATCAATTAGTGTCATTAGCTTTTCATCTTTATGTGATGATGCCTCCATATCCCTGAGGGCAGATTCTGAGGGCAAGCTGTCACATTTTCTTCCTTCTGCTGGAATAGGAAGGTTTGAATGGACACCCATGAGAAAGTAACAATAAATGGAACATTGTGTTTTAGTATATGCTGTGTATTTGTATTTACATAGTCAAATGTAGCCAAATAGCTGAATAGCTGATGTTTTTTGTTATTGTAAACCTTTGTTTGCCTATACAAACATTTCTGCCACAATGTTTGGATGTTGCTACATGGTTGCCAGGGCATTGCTGTGGTTGCTAAGGTGTTCTGACTTGTTTTAGTGTGCAATGTTGTTGTGTGGTTGCTTTCTAGCCCAAGTCATAAGAAGCCAGCCATAGTTTATGTGATTGCAATTTTCCTCTTATGATTAATCTAAAAATGTTAAGAATACTTTGAATTGGCAAAAATATACCTAATGTTCTTATCTTAAGAAGAAGTCTGGAAAAGAATCTTAAAATTCAGTATGCCTTCTTAAAGTTAGAATAATATTCCAACTTGTCTTAACTCCCCAAAGGAAAGATGTTTTTTATGAATTTGAGTTGATTCAAATATTAAGCATTACAACATAACACTAGCTACATAAAATACCAGTTATTAGGGATGTGCACATGTACTCAGAGTCTAAAGTGATATGATTGATAATGTAACCATGATCGTTCATGGTTATGTGTGATGTGACGTTTTTTCTTTGGCAAGAACCATCATTTAAACATCAGAGCCTGCCATTTTTTTTCAGTTCATTATCAGTTTTTCAAGAATTGCACTTAGAAACATTCTTCCAAACAAACTTCTTGTTCTCCTATTTCATGAATCTGGCCTCTAGGTCTTAGATATGACTTGGGACTGTCGGTTTTCTTTACTCATTTTATCAACTTTGAGGTGAAATTCACAAGTCATTTAGAAAAGAATCATTTAGAAAAGTAAAAACCAATCTTAACTCTTTAAACTGTGTGATTTAAGGCAGACTTACATTTAATATTTGATGCACATTTGTTCAAATCCCTAACCTTAAGTACTATGAGCAATAGCAGTGATGCTTTAAAATAGTTTGGATGTAGTACTTCGCTAGCTTAAGTAGGTAAGTAGGTACCTGTCTGCTCTTGATAAATGTCCAGCAGCAGAACAGGTGTTGACAAGCCACTTTTTGTAGTATAGGGGCCGTAGTAAAGGGGGCACTGTAAAACTGGGTCGTTTCACTAAAAGTACAGGATCGTAAGGGATCTAGGGCTGCTCTGACCTTCTTATCATAGTGAGAAGACACTGCACCTGATCTATTAGTGTTAAGCGGTCAGTCTTCACCAGCACCAGTCCTGCTCTGTACAATATCTCTCCTTCAATGTTTGATGGTAAGGCCTTTTTGGAGCTGCAGGAAAAATGTCAGAAACTGCTGGCTGTTTGAAGGGTAGGAAAGATTTATCAGTGGCTTATCTCGTCTCAAATCTTGGATACCGTCTTAACATTAGTGTGTGCTCTGCAAAATCAGTTTGTACAGCAAGCCAGGAGGCTATGTAAATATGTGAAAAGCGTAAATAAATAAATATATATTATATATATATATATAGATATATATATATATACTATTATATATTATAATATATCAGACGGAGACGAGAGAGAGAGAGAGATTTATTCTTTTTTTACTTCAATGGAATGGGAAGGTAACCAGTAAATTAGTTGGTGCAAACTTCTTGTACATGTTATTTACTCATGTTCAGACCTTTATTTTCTTTCTTCTGTAAAACACATGAGCAGATATTAGAACAAAGTGTCGCAAACACATAAAAGCAGCTTGTTCTTTTTCATGAAACAAAAAATGGATGGTGATTTGTGCTGTCAAGCTTCAAAAGAGACAAAAAGCAAGATTTAAAGCTCCATAAAACTGTGTCCTAACATGCATGATGCAACAACATTCCGGCTGCAGTTTTTCCATCCACACTCGGCGCTTTTCCTTGTGGAACTTGAGAGGTTTATCATGTAATGTTTCTAAACTTCCACAATGAATTTCATCTTGTTTAATGTTTAATACACACATGCATATACTGTAATTAACTTGTATACTATGAGACAGAGAAAGGAACAAGAAAAAAGCGTGAATGAAGCAGACATTTCAGTTAGTACAGTTCAGTTAATAGGGCTGGGTAAAAAATATTGATTTCTCGATATTAAGCGATTCTCTTTTTTACGGAATGATATCGATTCTTAAATCCCAAGAATCGATTTGTCTAGCCTGTTTTCAGCTAATGGACGGGACATTGAAGGGTATTTCCCATTGTGCTTTGGTGCTTTTAATATGAAACAAAGTCTCAGGTTTCAATTTATGTCCATTGTATTGCAGTATTCAAACAACAAATGCCGTTTTGGCACTGTTTAATGTAGAGTGACAGATCTCTGTAGCGCCTCAGTTCAACAGACAGCAGCGCGAGGTGCATGTGAACTGATCATCTCCTCCACATTAATACCAGTTTCAGCACAAAATAATCATGACTAAACATCTGAAGGTAAGTTAAAAGAAAGAGTACAATTTTACAATCCGTATCCTGTATCATGTTATAGCTCAATCTGTGTTTCTGTCGCGCAAAGACGTCAATATAACGGCTTGTTAACAATTCATGTAACATCACATTTAATTACCTCAGAAAAACATATTCGGTGACCATAAACTCATTAGTCAGATAGAAAAATAAACTGTAGAGAGGGGCATTTTGCTAAAAATATGCACCATATAACATTCATTATAACCTTTACTTGTTCTTCAATGTTTAATTTATGTTTGAATAAATCCATCCATTTTTTTATTACAGCCACCATTTAAATGTTAAAAAAAACAAAAAAACAAATTGAAGTAGAAATATTAATATGTAATTGTAACTTTATTATTTTAAAAACTTCATAGTGTAATTTTAACAGTTGTATGCTATAACTTACAAATCAGTCAATTTTAACCTTCAATTTTATAATGTAGTACCGACTGACTCTCATGTATATTTTACAGCATTAGTTGAGAGATTTTTTTTTTTCTTTGAGAAAAAATTGGCATGTACTGTACCCTGCTATAGTGGGTACGGAAAGTATTCAGAACCCCTTAAAATTTTCACTCTTTGTATATTGCAGCCATTTGCTTAAAATCATTTAAGTTAACTTTTTGTACTCATTAATGTACACACAGCACCCCATATTGACAGAAAAACAACAGAATTGTTGACATTTTTGCAGAAAAAAAAGTAAAACTGAAATATCACATGGTCCTAAGTATTCAGGACCCTTTGCTCAGTATTTAGTAGAAACACCATTTTGATCTAATACAGCCATGAGTCTTTTGGGAAAGATGCAACAAGTTTTTAACACCTGGATTTGGGGATCCTCTGCCATTCCTTCTTGCAGATCCTCCAGTCTGTCAGGTTGGATGGTAAACGTTGGGGGACAGCCATTTTTAGGTCTCTCCAGAGATGTCAATTGGGTTTAAGTCAGGGCTCTGGTGGGCCATTCAAGAACAGTCACAGAGTTATTTGTGAAGCCACTCCTTCGTTATTTTAGCTGTGTGATTAGGGTCATTGTCTTGTTGGAAGGTAAACCATTGGCCCAGTCTGAGGTCCTGAGCACTCTCGAGAAGGTTTTCGTCCAGGATATCCCAATTCATCTTTCCCTCGATTGCAACCAATCCTCCTGTCCCTGCAGCTGAAAAACACCAACACAGCATGATGCTGCCACCACCATGATTAACTGTTGGGACTGTATTGGACAGGTGAAGAGCAGTGCCTGGTTTTCTCCACACATAACGCTTAGAATTAAGGCCAAAAAGTTCTATCTTGGTTCTATCTATCTCATCAGACCAGAGAATCTTATTTCTCACCATCTTGGAGTCCTTCAGGTGTTTTTTAGCAAACTCCATGCAGTCTTACATGTGTCTTGCACTGAGGAGAGGCTACCGTCGGGCCACTCTGCCATAAAGCCACTGGTGGAGGGCTGCAGTGATGGTTGACTTTCTACAACTTTCTCCCAGCTCCCGACTGCATCTCTGGAGCTCAGCCACAGTGATCTTTGGGTTCTTCTTACCTCTCTCACCAGGCTCTTCCCCCCCGATAGCTCAGTTGGCCGGACGGCCAGCTCTAGGAAGAATTCTGGTCGTCCCAAACGTCTTCCATTTAAGGATTATGGAGGCCACTGTGCTCTTAGGAACCTTAAGTGCAGCAGAAATTTTTTTGTAACCTTGGCCAGATCTGTGCCTTGCCACAATTCTGTCTCTGAGCTCTTCAGGCAGTTCCTTTGACCTCATGATTCTCATTTGCTCTGACATGCACTGTGAGCTGTAAGGTCTTATATAGACAGGTGTGTGGCTTTCCTAATCAAGTCCAATAAGTATAATCAAACACAGCTGGACTCAATGAAGGTGTAGAACCATCTCAAGGATGATCAGAAGTAATGGACAGCACCTGAGTTAAATATATGAGTGTCACAGCAAAGGGTCTGAATACTTAGGACCATGTGATATTTCAGTTTTTCTTTTTTAATAAAACTGCCAAAAATGTCAAAAATTCTGTTTTTTTCTGTCAATATGGGGTGATGTGTGTAGATTAATGAGGAAAAAAAATTAACTTTAACTAAATGATTTTAGCAAATGGCTGCAATATAACAAAGAGTGAAAAATTTAAGGGGGTCTGAATACTTTCCGTACCCACTGTATATCCAAAATAATCGAAATCGAATCGAAAGCTTGTGAATGAGAATCATGAAATTTGTGTCAAAACCCAGCACTATCAGTTAGTACACAAACTTTCATACATCCATACCAAAAGACCGTTGGCGCTGTTGGAACGAACAAAATCGAATCTGCAAAATTTCACCACAAAATCTAAATTGACGATTCTTATTTTTCTATGTATTGTTGCAGTGATTTATCTGTGCACATCATAATTTTTGAAAAATTCACATCATAATCTGTAATCAAAAACATTAACTTACCCTTTTCGCATTCTTTTTTATGATGACGTGTACACTGGCATGAGGGCTGGACAATAATCCATCCATCCCACCCAGCAACCTGTAACTCGCATGAGATTTCAGCAATTAGCAAACAACGACAATCCAATCAACGGACAGAAGTCTCACTTTATATTTTTCCTCGTTTGAGAAACCACACAATAAAAATACTATAGCAATTTCCATTTCATGCCAACTTTAATTAATGTAACGACACTAACACTTAAATGCTAATATTAACAGTAAATGAGAAGGGGGTCTGTGGTAAGAGGAGTTTTATGATGTGGTAGTATCCCAATATTGGTGTCTTTCTACATTCTTAAAAGTATGGACTTTCCCATTACCAGAAAGTACACACTTTTACTGTGTAGTAGAAGTCAGAGAATTTGGTACACAGTCCAAGACTTGAAACATGTCAAACCAGGGGTGTAACTGAATCTCATTCAATGTTTCTGTTACTTGGCCTTTGTTTGGATTCTCTTTTTTTCATTTGTACAGTTTGGCTATGTCAGAGCAGTGATGGAAACAGGAAATTATAGACCTTATGATGACTGACATGAAGTTGGAGCAACCATATTTTCCTTCAGTGTAGTTTAACCATTATGTTACAGCTTAAATTACACATTTACATAACTCCTGGACCGTGATCTGCGTTATGAGGAGGGTCCAAAATTAACTTTTAAGGATCCTAATGTTTAAAAAGGCAATATTTATTTTCAACTATATGCGAATGTCTCAGTATATCATTATTTGTTTGTTCAGTACATTTCACTGTAGATTCTTTGGTAAATCATTTGTAATTTGATGTTAATTTAAAGTAATGCCACTACAAGTAAGTAAGTGTGTTAATAATGCCTAATCTATAATAAGTGTTTTTTGATGTAAGGATAGTTAGACATTGATTGTTGCAAAATTGTTTATTGCTGTTTATGCATCAATAAATCAAACCAGTGACTAAATCGTCTGTCAGCTTCACATTGTTCCTCTTAGTAGCATGAACATCACCTGTTGTTAAAATTATTAAATTCTATAGCCTAGCTAAAGAAAGTGAGGATAGAAGCTCCCTTTATAATCGCTAGAGCTATCACTTCAGTTCAGAGCAAACTCAGTGAGTTCTACACTCTTGCCAAAACTCCATTTATAATCAATGCGGCTGTCTACAGTGCACAATGATTGTCCTATTTACATTGTGTTTGCACACTGTGTTAGTTATAATGAAAGCCTTCATGAGAGTGCAGGAGTTGAGTTGCAATGGTGAGATCAGTGCATTTCAACAGACATACAATGCTCAGCTCTGCGATCTTTAATGCAGTGGAAGTTGTTAGTTAATCTCAGTTTTGAAAAGAGTTCTACATAATACTTATTTTATATGCGAAGATGATATCCAATCATAGCAGTGTGAGGTTTACATTTCACAAGTCTTAAAGAAGACACGTCCCTTTAAATGGAGTGTTTAAGTCAGAGGCCTAAAATCAGACTAAAAAATGACATGACAATTTTTTTGTTGTAAAATTCCTTATAAATGCACCGCAGGAAACATAAAATACCCTGCAATTTATGGCCGCTTTAAAAATAAACAATTAACAATAGTAATGGACTGAATGATAGAATTCATGGAATAACACTCGGAATGTGTGTGTGATTGTGTATTTGTTCCTTCAGGGGTTAATAATATCAGTGAAATCCAGCTATCTGGTATGTGTTTGTTCATCTGGCAGACAGTGTGCCTGGTGAGATGCCTTCTGGTGGGCTCCTTGTGTCTCCTCCTGTCTGCTGCTGCCCTCAGGCCACGCTCTGCTCAGTCTAGCAGTTTGTCCTGAAGTCGACATTTCTAAAGGGGAAATGGTGCGTGCATAATGCTTGTTACTGATATATCCTGCCTTAAAACATCTCCTTTTCTCTCTGTAATGCCAACACAACTCTGTCTTAACCGGGTACGATAAGAGGAAAAAGTGACAAAATACACCCAGCTGATATTTCATTGTGGGTGGGGCTATCCAGCATAATGCGAATTTTACATACCACGATCACTTTCTCTGTTGATTTTTAGAGGCAAACATCAAATGTATGTACTTGTTTTGTTTCCTGACAGATACTTGCTAGCATAACTTAGGTGAAGGTGGGAGCTAATTATAACTTCAGGTAGGGCGGTTCACTGCATCTGTTTTTAATGGGTACAAGAAATAGTGTAGTGTGTTAAAGGTGCGGTATACTCATTAAAGTCAATATGAGCAGCACAATAATGTCATGTTTTGGTTTTGGATCTGAGTCACTCTTCCTGTACCGCCCATGTTGGGGTCTTTGTCCCAGGAGCGGGCGCCATAGGGAGGACAGGAAAAAGACCATTGCCATGGAGACATTGACGGAGTGGCTGCTTACATGCCAGGCCTCCACCTTTCTGTAGTCACTCACTGAGTCTCTCTTTTTCATTATTTTTAGTAGTAGCTCTTGAATGTACATTTAAATTGATTGGAAGCTTAATTTTTAAAGGGGTCATGAAATGCATTTTCAGTTGAGCATCTGATGCAAAAATAGAATTTTCTGTGAACTATTCATAGATTTGGAAAACTTTGGTGCTAACTAAATTATCTCCCAAATGTTATGTCTTTTGGGTCATATTTTATACAGCCATAAAACTGCCAGTTCAGACAAAATGTTCTCTAGTAGGTCTGGTCATAATTTCAACTTTTACAGTCATTACTGTTGTCACTCACCCTCATGGTAAGAATCTGTATTTAAGCAACAAAAAATTGAGAAATAATTTGTAATTTTTTTGCTAGTGCCTTGAGCTTTCTTGGCCTCTCATTAGCATTTTCAGTGTATGACTTGCCAAAGCTACAGATTATGTTGACGGTCTTCATCAGCGGTTGGTGTGCTAAAGTGCTGAGTTAAAAAAAACACATTATTTTCCACAAAAAGTACATTATTGTTTCTCCTCTATACCACGCCTTTCTAAAACACGTCGATTTTTACAAAGCTAATCAGTCTGAAAAACGAGGTGTGCTCTGATTGGCCAGCTATACAGTGCATTGTGATTGGTCGAATACCACAAGCACGCGTCGGAAATTTAACACCCCTTACCATACGCGATGCGTCTCACGGAGTGGACGAGTGCCGTGGACAAACCATAAAACCCATTATAAACGGAGCATTTGTTTTTCCCCTTTTTTTTTGTTTATAGCCTCCCAGTGGACATAATTACTGATTATAATGACTTATACTGTGTTTTTACACCTTGCGTTGCGTATCGCGCTGCGTAAACATAAAACCATGTCTTAATTTGTGATCGGAGAAATGACAAACTACAAGTGCTACTCTACACTGCTAAAAACTTGCGTTTGAATCGTCAGTGTGGCAAATTCTTTAAATATAAAAATGTACTTGCAGTCTGTGAGTCAGAAGCGCCAGATTGTCTTTGCAAAGTTGGAACTGCCCCACTTTGTAGAACAGCCTTTGAGCACAGACCCATTGTAGACTACATGCAGGTTTAGGAAACAGTCCTCCATAAAATGTGTCACACAGCGTCACACACTGCGGGCTTGAGTGAGGACGTGCCGGTGTTCTGACGATTTGTGCTCCCCTGTCAGATTTTGCTACCTCCCATTTAAACAGATGGTAGCATAATTCGATAGAGAAAAGTGCTACCTATCAGATTTTGCCTCCAGCATGATATTAATAAGGTGTGAGGCTTTATTAAAACGTACACCTACCCCAACCCTAAACCTACCCTTACAGTAGGATAAATACAGTGTTGGTAGCATAATCTGATAGGTAGCATTATTTGTCAGAACACCGGCGGGCTTGAGTGAGGAACGGCCAGCAGGCTTGAGAACGGCGCGGCCGGCGGAATCGACGAAGGAGCGGCCGGAGGGCTTGCGGCAACAAATGTGACGAACCCAAGCGGATATCGTCTCTTTTGGAAGGCCAAACAAAGTAGTTTCACTTTCTCAACGAAACACAGCGTCTTCACGACATGGCGGCGGCGGGCAACAGCAATACTACAGCTAGAATAAAAGTTATGCCGCCTTTCTTTGCGTGAACATTTGGGATGTGTTATGCAAATCTTCCCACACAGTGACGTAGACATGTGAGGGCGTGGTTGACTCTTAACTTTTATAAAGAATATCTCTTTGGATTTGAGACTTTAGTCTTTGCAACTTTACAGATCGTCTTATGCACCAAGAGCTGTAACACTCCAAAGAGAAAGGAAAAATTGAAATCGAATAATATGACCCCTTTAAAAGAGATTTTGATGTACAGTTTTGCATGGGCAATTTCTATTTCTCGGAGGAGTTGCCTGAAAAACATTGCAATAATAAGAATTGAATTGAGGTGTAGTCTGTATGAAAGTCATCGTGTAAGTCGACTTGGTGAACTCATGATCATTTCTCCCATACGAGCGGTCAGACCATGAGTTATAGCGCAGTGATATGACTCATTCACTCCTTGGTGAAGGTTTCCACAAATTATCATTGCAAAGACTATTCAGACCACCCTCTATGTTCCTGGTTAATTTCCCTCTTGTGTAGCTTGAATGAAGTCGGCTGCACTAGTGTGTCGGGCCATCATGATTGCTCGCCATCTGTTACCCCTATCACAGGCCTATCTAAATGCACTGTACTTACTGTTTACTTACAATCCTCATTTCTGATTCAGAGCCTGATCGATAGTAATGACGCATTACCCTGCATCTCTTTGTGCACACCGCAGGGATTTTTACTGGCATAATGAATAGACATATCAAAGTTTCAGTATTGATATTTTGCTGGTAAACCCTTCTGATCTAATTGTGCTTTAGGATCACATTATTATTTTGGTGGACAATGGATGAAAATGATACTACAGTTGTCATGTACACATGTGTTGCTTTACATAGTCTCCTAATCTGTAGTGATCAAGCCACAAGCAAGATATTTGATCTCCTTCATTTTCTAACCAACTATGTCGATGACAAAGCTTGTGCCACAACAACACATTTTGGTGATCTCTTGGTTTCATTTTTTGTGTTGCTTTGATTGAAAGATCATTGGTCTGAAAAATGTTCCACGTTGTATGTTAAATAATATTGAAATATGTTATAAATGTGTGGCTTTGCAGCATTTTTGCTCCTGGTAGGACTGTTTGAATCAAATGTCCAATGCTGGGGAATGTTACATTAAAAGTAGCATGTTCCATCATTGTGTTACTCCTAAGAAAATTGCTTATGTTACTTTAGAAGCTTTTCAGTATTTTTCTCACAAAAAATGTCTAGAATGATGCCACTATGCTGGTCAAAAAAATATAAATAGAAAAGTAGGCCTAACTACTCTGTGGAGAGAAAAAAAAAAAAAACTTGTATTTTGATTAAAAAAAAGTTTTACTTTTCTCGCCACTTTGAAACAGTAGTCCTATTTTGTAACATGCATTATCCCCAAAACTGGTCACAACAGTCAAATGACTCCAACCTTAACCTATTGTTTTCTTTTCCTAAAGTATTTTTTTAAACAATGTTGATAGTCTTGTGTCCAAATGTTGACACAAACTGAAGGACATGCTGTTTCTCTGCAGTTTTTGGCTTTGTTTCCTGCTCCAGCTCACTCCGAGTCCCCTCAGGCTGATACAAGCTTGATCTGAGTTTTGTGGGGTCAGCCAATCTGATTTGTTAAAGTGCTTGTTTCTCTTTTGCTTGCAGTTCTAACATAAATATTCCAGTTTTGGCTTCCTGACTGTGATGAAACTGCTTAAATGTGTTTCATTTTGGCTTCATTTACCCTACACAATGTTGTCAAGTGACCGAATCAACCTGCTTGTTATATAACTCATGGAAGTTCCCCGTCTTGTTGCTTGAGGATGTTCCTTGGTGAAAAGCAGTTTTCTTATGGTTTTAATCCTGGAGTGGATGAGAGAACAGCAGGGGCAGGTATATCCTTCCAGATACTTTTCATAGTGGTTTGTAACGGTCTGAGAAGGCCTGTGATGCATTTGGTTTGCAAATCCAGAGGCTCAGTCTGTGCTGGGATGGGGAATCGCAGAGAGGAGAGATGTCATCCCTCCTGTCCGTCTGTGGAATAGGAGACTGTGACTCCCCAGCAGGCTGCTGAATGACTAGAGACAGATTCTGGAATCCTCCCAACCCTCTTTACCATCTACTTCTCTTCTTCCCTTTCTCTCAGTCCTGGAAAGTGTCCAAATTCACATTCTGCCTATCCTAAATAGTATGCAAGATTGGAATTAGGGCTGAACGATTAATTGCATTATGAAAAAACAAGATTTTTCAATCGCAGAAGCTGCGATCACAAGGTCACGTGACAGGCGAGAGTAAAGAGGTGTGTTCGACTTGAAGATCAGATCAATGTATTACATCAAAGTACGGCGAGAGAGAGCATAAGGAGACATCCGCACTCTCTTATAGCTCTCGCAGTACTTTGATGTCATACACCCATCGGCCTAAGCAGTGCTGTTTCAAGTCGAGTGCGAACCATCAGCAGAAAAAAGAAAGAAATAAAACCTTAAACAGCCAAAGGACGTAACTTAGAATGGGAGATGGATCGGTTTGTGAAAGCAAAGAGAAAAGCCATAGATGAAGTCGCACAGACCCAGACAGATGCTGGTCATTTAAAAGCTAAATGCAGAAAATATGACGAGGCATATCTTGCTCTCGGCTTCACTCACCGTGTCTACCGGACGCTACAGTTGTGCGTCATGCCGCAACAGCTCTACACTGAAGCGACAAAGCGACAATTGCAAATCATTTTAACTTTGTCAGTACGTCATAAATAGAACAAGGCATCAGTTTAATGTTGCGTCGCATCCAGTGTAGACAGCATCACTTATTATAATGGGTTCATTGTATTTTGCGCTGCTCGCGTCCGGTGTAGACACTGTGTTTTATGTCGTTGGTGAGGAAAGCCTGTGTGTTCTATGCCTTAGTGGACAGCAAGAAACCCACAAAAAAAAATAAAAAGAACAACGAGAGAATAATAATAATTAGGACTGCAACAACGAATCGATTAAATCGATAAAAATCGATTACTAAAAGAGTTAGCAACGAATTTCATAATCGATTCGTTGTCGCGCGACGCGGAGACGTTTGATTATTAAAAAAAAAAAATACTTTAGTTGAGCGCGGAGCGGAGTGAAAACACTCGGTCTCTCTCGCGCACTGATGCTAGCAGAGTTCGGCGCCTCATATAGGCCCTGTCCCAAATAGCGCACTTCATGTGGACTTTCGGTCTCGTGGACTTAAATTGAGCGTGCTCGCCGAGTCTTCGAGTCCGTAGCCCGTCCCATTCAGCATTTTAACGCTCTAAAGTGTGCTCAGCAGCACCCCCTTTGTACCCTTGAAGCGGTCTTCCGCGAAGCCCGCATAGATGCAGGCTCCGCACACTTTAACTACCCAGGAATCTTTGCAAAATGCCAATCAGACAACGGATGGGAGGAGATTTCGCTCAAGAGCAATTGATGACATGGCTGAGAAGAAAATATTTAAGTGTAGGTATCATTACGGTTTTTATGACCTAGGTGTACATTTTACCAGTTGTTACCTACAGTTTATACAAACATTATGGTCATCGACCAGTGGTTGATATCTCAAACATAATAATAGCGCGTTGAATAATACGATCGCATGATTCATTAAATAAATAGAACCGAATGTCAGGGCTTTACTGAGTCATATGTAAACCTAGTATATTTAAACCTGTAAATTCATCTGAAGCGAAGCTGAGGATGTCCACAGCCAAGTGAGGAACGAAGTCCTCACATACTTTAGAGAAAAGAGCCTCGCCAAGGAAGAAACCCCATTATTGTGGTGGAAGGCTAACAATGAAAGATATCCCATGTTGGCCAGGCTAGCCAAGTCTTACCCCTCATCCCTGCCACCTCAACACCATCTGAGCGGCTGTTTTCTGCAGCAGGCAACATAGCCTCAAAGAAAAGAGCGAGCCTGAGCCAGGAGCATGAGGAACATGCTCACTATTTTGCCATTGCAATGCAAAGTGTTCGACAAAGGAGTGAGAGAGCGTAAGTGTGTGTGTGTTTCAGTGTGAGAGTTTGGGAGTGTGTGCGTCTGCGAGTACGTTGTGCATCTGCGGCGTGGTGCGTCTGCAGTGTAGTGTTAGAGAACAAGTTCTGACATTCCAAAAAAATCCTTTAAATTTCTGATTGGTATTGTTCTTTATTTTTATAAATTATTTAGTATTATGGCAGCTCAGGTGGCACTTTAGATTAAAAAAAAAGGCGTATATTTGCAGATGTAAAGCAACATGTGTAAGTCAATTTTTATTTATTTATTATTATTATTAAACAGACTCAGGGATGTCAAGAGCAAAATTTTTGTGCACTTTCTAAAGGGTTTAGTTCTGTTTTTGAATAAAGGGTTGGAAATGAATGCTTTTCTGGCTTTTTTGTTTTTTATCCGATTCATCGATTAATCGAAAAAATAATCGACAGATTAATCGATTATTAAAATAATCGATAGTTGCAGCCCTAATAATAAAAGTTATTCTCTCTATGCTATTTTCAATGTTTCAAGTGATGCAGGTGTTTTCTCCCTGTAGGTTTATTAAATTAAAAAGCATTAATTTTTCATAATGTTTAGTGAAAATATTTGGTAGTCTGAGGTGGGATGGGGATTCGGGAAAGGGGGAAGATTTTTTTATAGGTTTAAAGGGGGGCGCGACCAAAACAGTTTGAGAAGCACTGGTCTAAAGTTAACAGACAATGTTTAAAAAGTGCAATCCAAATGTTTACATAGGCCTATATGTTTAATTATTACAGTGACTTTGAATTACCTAAAATAGTGTGGTAAAGCAACAGATTTGTTCTTATATTTCTGCAATCTACTTTAGTTAGTGTGATTTGTTACTGACTTTCATATTAATGTTTACACCAGGCTTATTTAAACATAATTATTACATGCTTACAAGGTTGGAAGTTCAACAAATCAGTCAATATACTATAGTGATTGTAGTTGTTAAATAAAAATGTCATTCATATCAATTTATGCATCACCTAATTTCATCGTAACATATAGGCCTGGCCTACAGAAAAGAACAATTATGTTTAATCTATCTAATATTTTGTTGGTCATACTATACAATGATTTATAGCGTGTCTTTGTTGAATAATACAGAACATAAAGAACTTTAAAAAAAGAATTGCATATTAAATCGCAATCACAATATTGGTAAAAAAAATCGCAATTAGATTATTTTCCAAAATCGTTCAGCCCTAATTGGAATTAGTCTTAGTATTGTTTAAATTAAATTAATGAGAGGTATGCTTTTTGCCCACAGTCCCTTTGTTGCCTGTCACAGCTGTTTTTATCATGGAATATTTTTATATAACCAACATAGATTTATCTGTCATAATGTATCTATTAGAACAGTGTCTTCTCTTTGTTTTTAAATCCAAGCTCGAAACAATGCCTAAAATGATCATGCTTCACGCTCTTCACCGAGCTCTTACACAGATACACACGGGAGCGTTTGAAAGCCGCGTCTATCAGCGGATCCCTAATATATCTGCTCATTGACGGATCTGCCGATAGATGTGGCTTTCAAATGCTCCCGTGTGTATTTGTGTAAGCGCTCCTTGAAGAGCGTGAAGCGATGATCATTGTAGCCAATCACAGACATATCTGTTGAGCATTTTAAAATTTCAGTACTAACATCGGTACTTTTGACAACACTATAAACAAACAATGAATACATGTAATTTGGTAACAAATGTATATAAATAATTTTTATATATATTATATATATATAATATATATATATAATCATCCTTTCCATCATCTCCTACTTGATCCTGTTCCATCTCATCTCATTCAAGCCATTTCTCCTGCCGTTGTACCTGCACTCACTTACATCGTTAACACATCCCTTCACACTGCTGTTTTTCCCTCAACATTTAAACAGGATCTTATAATCCCACTTCTTAAGAAACCTACTCTTAACCCAACTCTTTTAGACCGGTTTCCCTTCTACCTTTCATTGCAAAAACACTTGAACGAGTTCAACCAAGTCTCAGCCTTTCTCACACAGAACAACCTCCTGGACAGCAACCAATCTGGCTTCAGAAGTGGACATTCAACCAAAACTTGCCTTGCTTTCAGTTGTTGAAGCCCCAAGACTGGCAAGAGCGGCCTCCAAATCTTCTATACTTATTTTGCTGGATCTGTCTGCTGCTTTTGATACGGTGAACCACCAGATTCTCCTGTCAACCCTATTGGAAAATGGCTTTTTAAGCGATGTTTTTGAAGCGTTAAGCTTTGTACTCAAAAGTTAGTCAGTGGTGCGTCCACTCATTACTGTTTGTTCATAGTGAGATCATTGACTGAATTCTACACGTTTGCTAATCCTTTCATTATAACCAACAAAATGTGAAAACAACGTAATTATAAGATTCACTGTGCAGTGTAGATGGCTTCATTGATTATACTAGGAATTTTCGTGAGAGTTGCACTAAACTGAAATGATTGACAGCTTCAGTTATTATAAAGGTAGTGTTCTTTGTTCACTGTCTGTAGCTATACATTCCTGGTCATAAATTTGTAATATAAATAAAACCACAGTGTGTATGTATGCGTGTATATACAGTGGTGTGAAAAAGTGTTGGCCCCCTTCCTATTGTTTTAATTTTTTGCATATTTGTCACACTTAAAAGATTCAGATCATCAAACAAATTTTAATATTACACAAAGATAATGCAAGTAAATACAAAATGCAGTTTTTAAATGATGATTTCATTTATTAAGGGAAAAAAGCTGTCCAAACATACCTGGCCCTATGTGAAAAATTAATTGCCCCCTCCTGTTAAATCATGAAAGAACTGCAATTGACCACATTATTTGAGAAAGCTGAGTTAAATTTCACTAGCAACACCCAGGCCTGATTACTGCCACACCTGATCGCAATCAAGAAATCACTTAAATAGAACCTGTCTGACAAAGTGAAGCATGCTTAAAGAGCAACACATTATGCCGCGATCTAAAGAAATTCAAGAACAGATGAGAATCAAAACAGTTGACATGTATCAGTCTGGAAAGGATTATAAAGCCATTTCTAAGGCTTTGGGACTCCAGCGAACCACAGTCAGAGCCATTATCCACAAATTGAGAAAACTTGGAACAGTGGTGAACCTTCCCAGGAGTTGCCGGCCAAAATTACTCCAAGAGCACAACAACAACTCACCAGGAGGTCATAAAAGAACCCAGAACAACATCTAAAGAACTGCAGGCCTCACTTGCCTCAATTAAGGTCAGTGTTCATGATTCAACAATAAGAAAGAGACTGGGCAAAAACGGCATCCATGGGAGAGTTCCAAGGCAAAAGCCACTGCTGACCAAAAAGAACACAAAGGCTCGTCTCTCATTTGCCAAAAAATATCTTGATTATCCCCAAGACTTTTGGGCAAATATTCTGTGGACTGATGAGACAAAAGTTGAACTTTTTGGAAGGTGTGTGTCCCATTACGTCTGACATAAAAGCAACACTGCATTTCAGAAAAAGAACATCATACAACAGTAAAATATGGTGGTGGTAGTGTGATGATCTGGGACTGCTTTGCAGCTTCAGGACCTGGACAACTTGCCATAATTAACGGAACCATGAATTCTGCACTCTATCAGAAAATCCTGAAGGAGAATGTCCGGCCATCAGTTTGTGACCTCAAGCTCAAGCGCACTTGGGTTATGTAGCAGGACAATGATCCCAAACACACCAGCAAGTCCACCTCAAGAAAAACAAAATTAAGGTTTTAAATCAAAGTCCGGACTCAAATCTGATTTAAATGCTTAAACAGTCCATTCACGCTCGAAAACCCTCCAATGTGGCTGAAATAAAACAATTCCGCAAAGAATAGTGGGCCAAAATTCCTCCACAGCGAAATGAAAGACTCATTGCCAGTTATCGCAAACACTTGATTGCAGTTGTTGCTGCAAAGCGTGGCACAACCAGTTATTAGATTTAGGGGGCAATTACTTTTTCACGTAGGGCCAGGCAGGTTTGGACAGCTTTTTTCCCTTAATAAAATAAATAATCATTTAAAAACTGCATTTTGTATTTACTTGCATTATCTTTGTGCAAAAAAAATTTGTTTGATGATCTGAATCTTTTAAGTGTGACAAATATGCAAAACATGTAAAAAAACAGGAAGGGGGCCAACACTTTTTCACACCACTGTGTGTGTGTGTGTGTGTGTGTGTGTGTGTGTGTGTAGTACTTTACACAACCATTGTTTGGGGTTGGTAAATTATTTTTGAAAGTAAAAAAAAAATACTCAGTATATAGTTTCTCATCCCTAGTGAAGTATGTACTTGTAGTGTAGAAGATTGTGAATGGTGAAGTAGTTCTACTTTCTCTGAAGAGATTTCAGGAAGTGACAGTCCTCTGATCAGCAGCCTTATCCTCATGTGTCCAGCGAGAGAGAGGGGGAAACTAAAGGACAGGGAGGGACGAGCAGACAGGAAACCGAAGAGTGCGGCATGCAGATGTACTGCTGTGATGCAGCAGTGAGGGGAAACAGCAGGGAATCTCTCTTTTTAAACAGCCTGTGTATTGCTGGCTCTCTATGAAGAGTGGCTCTTGTAGATAAGGTCTCTAGAGTGAAATGTCACAAGCCAACACAGGAAATTGTGTCAGAGTGGGAGAGAGTGAGCGGAGGGATTGTCTGTCTGTGCGTTGAACACTCAGTTTACTGTCATCCTCCTCAACAGCTTTGACACCTGTCCACATGGAGTAGCTTTACACTCCCACCCGACACAATATGCTGGGCAGTTAGAGATAGCTCTTCCAATATATATATAAATATTTTGTCATCATTTACCAAGCTCCAAGCTCAAGACATCTTTCTAGCACATTCTGTGGAGTACCAGGACAAATCACATCATGAATGTGTTATAAAAGTCCAGACAACTTGCGCGATTGTGATTAGCTTTGTTTGAGAAATATACCAAAATAAATATTCACTAAAAATCTTCCCTTTTGCTCAAGGTCTCATATCACACTCCTGCACGTGATGCACTAAACATCAGAGGAGAAAAATGCATCAGTGTGAAACAAATTTGACACTATATGCAATAATAGGCAGCCCAGACAGAAACTACAAGTTAACATTGAATTAAATGCTAGATACAGTTTATCATGTATCCAAAATACCAATATTAACTAGGAAAAAAGCAGACTAAAACTTTATCCATGATGCAGGACTTTTAATTATAAACAAGCCTGAAATACAGTGACTCTTCTTTTTAAATTTCTATTGCTTTACTATTGCTGGCTGCTCAATCAAAAAGATGAGGAAGATAAAGTATACACTCTTCCAGCCATCTACAATGAGTTACAAAATAATCATGCTTATTGATTGTGAACTGCTCTGAAACCACAAAACTGTAGAACGTGCCACGTTTTGACGTTGAAACTTGCAGCGCTCGTATTTATTTAATAATATCATAGCCTTTTGAAATTTAATAATCACATTAGGCTTTAATCGCGATGACTGCGTCTCCGTCCCCAATTTAAACTTTATTAAAATGATTAAGGTGTTTATTATACTAGACTTTTTAAATACCAGTGAGTTATTTTATTCACACATATGCTCCTAAATACATTTTGCAGTTCGCACACATCTATATTTATTCACAAATGCAAGTTGTATTAAAATGAGTTTTATTTAAAAATTACAGTTTTCATGGCATCTGTTGCATATAGTTCATCTAATTTGTGACTTCTGCTTGGATCTGTTATATGCTTGAGTTCTGAAACAATAAAAAATTTGATCACAAAAAAAAATTGCAGTGAGTACTAGATGATGGCAAATCTAAGTGAAAAACCGAAATGAGCATGCACAACGGCATATTAAACCTCTACCAATTATTCATTCATTTTGGCCAAATATTGATATGGTACTGATTTTTATTGTGCATCCTTAGTTTCATATTGACGTTAAAAGGATAGTTCACCCAAAAATGAAAGCTGTTATTGTTTTCTCACCAGTTCTTTTGGACTTTCACTGCATAGACAAAAACAGCAAAAATATTCTTCAAAATATATTTTTTTGTAAATGTTCATAATCAAATCCAGTCAAATGTCTAACTTTAAAAATAACCACCTTAAACTTTCAGAGGAATTTTTATGTGATTGTTGGATCATTATCCATTGCTCCATCTGTGGAAAATAAAGGCTTATCTGCTGGACTACGTTCAGGACACCAGCAGCTCTGGGCAAGATCCTGAGTTCTGCCTAACTGCTTTTCATGAGAGCTCTTGGAATTCACAACAAACCTCCCCAAAATCTTGATTGTCATAAACAAACCTTGCAGATCATCTTCACAATCTGAAACAGGCTTTTGAGATAAACTAGGAAATTTCTAGTTCCCCTTAAATTAATATGCCTGGAGGCCTGTGGAAATATTGTATCTGTAGCTTATGAACACAAATAAGACCCTGTATGCAGGTTACAGTGTCACACACACAGCTCTGTTCTTTGTTTCACTCGGATGCTTATCAGTACAGCTGCCCTGCTTTCTTTAGTGTCATCTGGGTTAAATGAGCTTGATATAGCAACATATGCATGCGTTTGGTTACTCTGTGAAATTAATAATAGATTTCAGCTGCAATTGTTATTAATTGACTGTCGCTATCTAAAGCAGATATGAGATATGGAGTATCTGATGATTTAGTGTTTAATTAGAACAGAGCCTGCTTTTCATTCCAATATTTTAAGCAGATAGAGTTAAGCAGAGTTTTTCTTTTTGCGATTCAAATGGTGTAGCCTTTTTTTAGATTTTTAGTTTGTCAGTAGTACAATTATCCATCTTTTCTATGCTGTATACTACAGGTCAAAAGTGTGAAATAATTAAGTTATTTTTTTCCCCAAAGAAGTCTCTTATGCTTATCAAGGCATTTATTTGATCAAAATACAGAAAAAAAACAATATTGTGAAAAGTTAATACAATTTAAAAGAACTGTTTTCTGTGTGAATATACTTTTAAAATGTTATTTTATAGATGGCAAGGCTGAATTTGGTTGATTGAAAGAATGACTTCTGAAGGGTCATGTAATACTGAAAACGGCAGAGAATTCAGAAGCTTTGCGATCTCAGGAATAAATTACATTTTAAAGTATATTTTAGAAAAGAAAAGTTATTTTATAGTTTGTATGTAATAATAGTTCACAGTATTGCTGTCTCTACTGTATTTTTGATCAAATGAATGAAGAATTGGTGAGCATAAAAGTCTTAATCTTAATTACAAAATCTTAATTACTCAGAACCTTTGACTGGTAGTGTATATGTAAGTATTTGTATGCCTGAATTTAAGGAAACGTAAAAAGTTAGATAAATTTTTTCATGGCTATATGACATTAAGCAACATTATGAATATTGTAATAATTTTAATTAGCTTTTTATATTGAGATATGCATCAATGATTGTTAAAAGGGTGATATATACAGTCATGGCCAACAAACAGTTTAGGCAAGTGACATAAATTGGGTTTTGCAAAGTTTGCTGCTTAGCTGTTGTGGTGTTCATGCACATTGGTCTAGATTATTGTGTAGA
Organism: Sinocyclocheilus anophthalmus; assembly: GCA_018155175.1. Taxonomy (NCBI): domain Eukaryota; kingdom Metazoa; phylum Chordata; class Actinopteri; order Cypriniformes; family Cyprinidae; genus Sinocyclocheilus; species Sinocyclocheilus anophthalmus. Next base: position 247,563 of record JADLZN010007877.1, on the reverse strand, counting down.
GTAATCAGATACATTTTAAATAATTGCTAAAAGCTTCATTGGCCAAAAAATGAACTTTTCACAAAAACATTTATAAATTCACTGTTTTTTAGGGATGTAACGATTCACTCAACTCACGATTCGATTCACGATTTTGATTTCACGATTCGATTCAATTCACGATTTATTTATTTTTTTACAAAATGAGATTTAAGAGAAATTATAAATTAAATGTGTCTTTTTATTATTGCTTGGACAAAATACTGTGTTTCTTTGTGAAATTGCAATATAACACTATAATAATATACTAATTAGCACTTTCATTTTATTGCTCTTTTGTTGGTTTTGATTGCTTCTATTGTCCTCATTTGTTAGTCGCCTTGGATAAAAGCGTTTGCTAAATAACAAAATTTAAATATAATGTAAATGTAAATAACAAAACTAAATTAAAATTTTAAAACAAGCCCCAAATCAAATAAATAACACAAATAAAAGAAATCTCTTCATATAAACAAAACTAAGGCTTTGTCTGTTCGCTTTCCATTTAAAATTAGAGGCAAACACTGCATTTTAATCTTGATCCAAACAAAGATGCTGCATACAGGCAACATGAGCAGTTTTTAATCTAAAATTACATTGTATAATTTCGAAATTTGAAGCAAAAACAGAATGGTTTGACTTCAGTTTTGTGAAACTATGCATAAAAAATATCATGTGCAAAATATGCATGAAACCGAAACAGCAGACGAGCTGAATGAGACGCAGATTCACTCTCTGCCTGCAGGTGGCGCTTAAAGCGTTTCCTTGGTTTCCGCTGTAAACAAAGCAAAGCTGCACTTATGAACTTTAATATGCAGGGCTCCAGACTGCGACCATTTTTTCTGCCTGTGCGACTAAATTTTTGTGTGCGGTCGCACTGGCGCGATCACCGCATTGTTTAACTCATAAGCGCTGCATTTCTGTTGCATGTGAGAAACAACGGCAAACGAAACTGAAAGCATAACGAAACCGCGCTTAAGAGTATACCTACTCGACGTGTCAGCACGAGCGCGAAGCTGCGCGCAGCAAAAATGTACACGCATATTGAGGAAACGATGGATGGTTTTCAAACGAAAGTCAAGTAAAAGACCGCTTCTTAAACCAGAGAAGGTGAACATGCTGGTATTCTTGTGGGGGGGAAAACATGCAAGCACTGTCACCGTTAGTTTTACTTTTCTTTTTGTTTTCATTTTTGAAAAACTTATCTTTGCTGTTTACCTTAAGCTATGGCTCTTGATTTATGTATTTAATTGATTTGAGCTCCCGTGTTTGCTAAAAACGTTCTGTAATTTATGTCGGGTATATCAATTACAGCCCCACCCCGGTGATGTTTGCCAGGCTCATCTTATTCGTCGCTGATGTTATTTTTGTTGCTGTTTCGTCACACCTTAGAATAAACCAATGAAATCCATCTTTGTGTTAGTCTTATGAAGGTGCGTCCTCGTAGACTGCTCTGTCACCAAGAACCAACATTTGACAACCAAGATCGCGAATTCGAAGTGAGTATCGAAGCAAAAGAGGAAACTCCCATATCAAACCACCCCAACTTCCACAACTCTACAACTCAATAATACTGCAAGCCGATAAGAACGCCCGCGCTCGAAGGTAAACCACTTTCGTTTTCATATAACTAGAAACTATGATAAAAGTTCATCAGTATGCATTGAGTAATCCCATGTTGTAGCACAAAAAAATTAAAATGTTGCGACCAAATCATGTGCTAGTGCGACCAGCTGAGAAAGTTAATTGCAAAAGAGCGCGACCAGTGGGAAGAATGAGTCTGGACCCCTGATATGCATTATACAGAGGCAAGAGGAAAAGAAAAAAAAATACCATCGAAAGACAGTAAGTTCCTCTCAGACATGCATTCATATAAACTCCAACCCCTAATTGAATCGCGATTTGTTTAGCATCTCAACCGATTTGAATTGTCACATATTTAAATCAATTTTCAACCGGCTCGCAATTAATCGTTACATCCCTACTGTTTTTTGATCCTGACACAAAATGACCAGCTAACATTAATTGACTAATCATATCAGCAGTGGATGTAAAAGTGTGAGTGAGTACTAGTCAAGTGAAATCACTATCATACTAATTAGAATGTAAGAGCAGACTGATTAATATTAAAAGAGGGAAGAAGCACTTCCAATCATTGTGTTCTTGTTAGCAATGGTTACCTCCAAAGAAACACGTGCAGCCTCATCGCTTTGCATCAAAATGGCCTCACATGCGAGGAAATTGCTACGAAGAATATTGCACCTGAAAGAACCATTTACCGGATCATCAAGAACTTCAAGGAGAGAGGTTCGACTGCAGTGAAGAAGTCTTCAGGACATCCCAGAGTGTCCAGCAAGCGCCAGGACCATCTCCTCCTGAGGAGTCAGCTACAGAATCGTGTCACCAGCAGTGCAGAGCTTGCTTAGGAATGGCAGCAGGTTGGTGTGAGAGCATCTGCACGCACAGTGAGGCCAAGACTTTTGGACAACGGCCTGGTGTCAAGAAAGGCAGCAAAGAAGCCAATTCTCTCCAAGAAAAAAACGTCAAGGACAGACTGAAATTCTGCAGGAAGTGAAAGGATTGGACAGCAGAAGACTGGTTATTTTCTCTGATGAAGCTCCCTTAAAACTGTTTTGGAACAACTGGAAAATCGATTGTTCGGAGAAGAAAAGGTGAACGCTACCATGAGTCCTGTGTTGTGCCAACAGTGAAGCATCCTGAGACCATCCATGTGTGGGGTTGCTTTTCAACCAGGGGAGTGGGCTCTCTCATAATTCTGCTCAAAAACACTGCCAGGAATAAATAATGGTATCAAAACGTCCTGCAAGAGTGACTTCTTCCAACGATCCATGAGCAATTTGGTGATGATCCGTGCGTTTTCCAGCATGATGGAGCACCATGTCAAAAGCAAGAGTGATAAAGAAGTGGCTCGAAGATCATTACATTGAATTTTTGGATCCGTGGCCAGGCAACTCCCCCGATCTCAATCCCACAGAGAACCTGTAGTCAGTCCTCAAAAGGCGAGTGGACAAGCAGAAGCCCACAAATTGTGATCAGCTCTGAGAACTAATAAGGCAAGAATGGATCGCCATCAGTCAAGATTTGGCCCAGAAGCTGATATCCAGCATGCCAGAGCGAAATGCAGAGTTTATGAAGAACAAGGGTCAACACTGTAAATATTGACTCATATTTTTTTTGCCAATAAAAGCCTTTAAAAAACTTTATGATATGCTTATTGTTTTTCAGTATACCATAGAAACTTGGAAAAATAATCTACAAATACTGAACAGCAAACTTTGCAAAACACAAAACTTATGTCACTGCCAAAACTTTTGGCCATGACTGTGGATATATATATATATGTATATGTATATGTATATTCTTTCAAGTCTGTTTAAAATCAGAGTGAGATGACCACAATAATTTTTTCACACAACTACTGTAGTAGCTGTCTATTACAGCAAACAAAATATATACTCCTTAGAAATTGCCCAGACAAGGTCATTGCCGCCTCTTAGTGTGGCTAGCTGTAGGCGAGATCTGCAGTAGCCCAAGCTCTCATCTCTGAACATGAGTGGCTGTTAGACTGCAGGCCTGGCCTGTAATTACACAGACATTTGTGAGTGGAGTATGTCCATGGGGCGAGTTGGTGCCTGAACCGGTATGCCCTCCCAGGCCTCTTTTACCCCTCTACCCCTGTCATAAATCAAAGGGCCAGCTGCCATCGGCTCATTATCAGTGTAATTATCTCATCCTGCAGTCCTGCTTTATCTCCAAGACAGCCTGGGCCTCACTACCCTCACCCGGTCCTTTCCCAGACAGACCCCTGCATGAGCCGAGTCTCATCTTCTGTTGTAGAGCCTCTGATCCTGTGCCTCTGTATGGCCCTGTCTTCATTACCGATAGGTATAATCGTGTTTTTTAATTGGTATTTTAATGAGTTTCTGGCATGATCACTGTTAGAAAAGTGATGAATCTCTCCAGCATGAACATTCTGTCATGTATTCGAGTCCCACAAAGTTATATACATACTTAAACTGCAATATTATGATCCTCAGATCTTCAAAAGGCATTTAAAGAAATATGTGGAGCACAAGAGTTATGAAAATGTCCACTCCAAGCTGCTCTTTTACATACAGTGAAAGTGGATAGTGACCACAGATCCAAGCATCATAAAAGTAGTGCACTGTTATAAGTCTTCTAATGGCATACAGTGGCTGTGTGATAAACTACCTGAAATTTAAACCATTATTCACTGAATTTTTTTCTTCCTTCTGTTGCACAGTCACAATACTTTTGAACTTTTTTGTTGCATACAGTTGAGAAGATGGCACGATAAACAAAGTTTTTTGGTTCTCGCATGTATCATGACATCCCTGGGATTAACATGCAGAAACAAGCATAGGGTTTGAGAGCTAGGCCACAAATAATAACTGCATTTACTGCAAGCACAATGTATTTTTGTAGGCCAAAACCTGCAAATGAGTTGGCATTAGTTAGCACTTCCGGTTCCATCGTCCTGAAGTCAGTGGGTTTTTTGAATGGGTTTTTGGTTAAAATACATCAGTAATACACCATTATGATTTTCTTTTCTTCTTTTTTTAAGCTTTTTCTTGTCTTGCAAAAGTCAGTTGCTGAAAAGTGGGTACATTAGACTACAGAGGTTGTCAGGGACATTAAACCTCAAGCTAAACAGGAAAAGTCATCTACTCACTACACTCTTAAAAATAAAGGGTCTTCACGATGCCATAGAAGAACCTTTTTGTCTAATTGGTTCCATAAAGAACTTCTGAAGAACCTTTCTGTTTCACAAAAGGTTCTTTGGGGTGAAAGAAGGTTCTTCAGATTATACCAAGGTAAGAAAGAGATGGTTCTTTAAAGAATCTTTGACTGAATGGTTCTTTGTGGAACCAAAAATGGTTCTTCTATGGCATCGCTTGAAGAACCTTTTGAAGCACCTTTATTTTTAAGAGTGTAGTCCGCTTTCACAGCCTTGTTGTGTTTATTATCAGACTCTTGAAAACTGTTCTAACTCAAACTTTCAGGGAAAAGACTGGAAGAGTTGTCAAAAGATTAATGGTGGTGATGGTGAAGTAATGTGACCGGGGTGTAGTTCGTTTAAAGCCTTTGTTTAACTTTTATTTTTTTACATCTGGAGGTTGTATTTAGGCTTCAGAAAACTTCAACATTTTTGTTAAGGGAACAAGAGTGATTCTAACTTCCTGGTTGGCCTACAAAAATACATAATTGTTGCAGAGCTCTATGACATGATGGTAAGCAGGTGGTAACATGGACATTGAGAGGGGCAATGTTACCCCAAAAATTCGGATTTCAGTTATTATTTTTATTTTTTATTTTACTGTTCACTCTTAAATATTTCAATACATTCTTGGAATTTTATCTTGTTTTTTTGGGTAAACTATCCTTTTAATGACCGCTTCAGCTGGATGTCTTCTAGGTTGTATATATGTCTTGGATGTTGTGTAAGAGCTTCTCAAAAGTAATGGATGTTTTCTCTCACTTTATGTTCAGCATATTTTCCCTTGTGTCTTTATTTTTGGCAGCAGTCCTATGAAACAGTCCCTTCCTTTACTTTGAAACATGTTTGTTTTGCAACATTATATCTTTGCTTATTACCAGCAATAATAAACCCAAGCCCAGAGGCAGTGAACATATTGAGATTATGGATGTTTGTCCACTGCATTTTTGAGGGTTTGTCCCAGTGATGTTTTTGTATGTTTAAAAGTGTGATTTCCTCTTTCCTGCTCTCTCAGAACATTATTGACTCTTACAGTGACTTCTAAGCGCTTGTAAAAGCACCAGAACATAAGCTTGTATGTTCAGGCAGGAACGTTTTGTCCTCCATGCCTCATTAGTCCCTCTTTCAACTGCATACATACTTTGGGCTCAATGCTTTCTGTTGATTGGCCAGTGCTGAGATCATATGCTCTTATTGTATAGACATTCTTGCCTCCATAATCAGGGATAGCTGCTCCAGGAACTGTTACCCTGCAAAAGATCTCAAGCAGCATTAAGTTTTGGAACAAAAGGGCCTGTTTGACTAAATAGGGCCTTTCGCACCACGGGAACCTTTTCATAGTACCAGAACTAATTGTAAAACTACCCACTTTTTGGCGTTTTCGCACCGCCGGAACTGGGTGCGATTTTAGTACCGGACTGCCTTTTTTTGAGAACAAAATTAGCTCCTACTCCGGAGCAGGGTCTAACAAGCACAACTGGTACTAATCATGACGTAAGTAGACATTGATTGGCCAAACGCGTACGAAAACGCCCTCACCCACCATGATTTAAAACGCCTTGTAAACATACTGTAAACATTGTGTCAACTTATTTCGCAAGTATGGAGAACAGCGATAGATGGACGGACACTGAAGTGCAGGCACTTGTAGCAAATGTAGCACTGCCAGTTGTCGTTGGAGATTCTTAGTCCTCCTTTCCGTTCCTTCAATTGCTTTACGTATACGTCGACTTTCCATATCCATTATTGTGAAACCCGCGAGACACAACAAAAACACAGCTCCGATCACAGTGTCCTCCATCCTCCTGTTGTTAATGTTGTTCTTTGTTTCTGTTGTTGAACGCCGCGCACAAATGTCGACCGGCTCACGTCACTTCTTAGTACACACTCTCGGTGTGAATGCAACCCTTTAAATGGTACTGGGAAATAGTTCTCGCAAAATCGTCCCAGTACTTTAGTACTATACATTTAGTTCTGGAACTAAAGCGGTGTGAAAGGCCCTATTGACTCAGGGCATTGCACTTGCAGTGCCATAGATGTGGCAGTGCTGTTTGAATGGAGCTCTGTCCAGCATATGAGTCACTGAGCTGGTCGTGGAGGATGGATGGTTTGGAGTTTCTTCTAGGTTCACCGCACAGAACAGTAGGTCATAACTAAGCCCACACAGAATTAACTTTTTGTATATCTTATGATAAAGTCTCCAGCTCATATTCCACTTGTTTTTTTTACTTTTTGTACATTTTATTTTGCTAGTAATAGTGCAACAGTGCTCGCCACTTCTTCAGCAGCCTTGGTTCCAGGAGAGTTTTTCCAATTCATTTTTCCCATAAGGATTTTAAAAAGTCTTCGTTTAAGAGTGAATCAAACCAGCCAGCTTAGAGGTGTTTGAAAAATTGGCCAAAAAGACAAAGGTTGTTTACTTCACTTCACTAGTTTTAGTCAGGGAAAGAACCACAATCCCATGAAGCACTGTGAATGACATAATCATATATATTCTGTATTATTTATATGGATAAATATAAAACTGTTGATTTAATGTTAATTGTGTATGTAGAAGCACAAATATTATACATTTATTGCCAAATATGCATGTAATAGACAAATATTTATTTGCGGAATCATGGGTAATGTAGTTTTTCACATGGAGTCATTAAACACGATTGTTTGAAAAATGTTGAAATAATTCAGGCGGTTGGCTTCAACAGAAGCATACAGTAAAACATTTCTTTAACAGCCTCATAGCACAGGTCTTCAAAAGTTATCGTCAAAAGTAATTTTTTTTTACTTTCAGAAACTGACTGCACTCTATTCCATTTATTTTTAAAGGAGATTCTCATTATATTCTTATTAATGTAATACAGTTACATTACTGTATTAAATGGTACAAAAATAGGCTTCATTTTCTTTAAAATATAATTTGCATGTGTTATATTTGTTTGGGTCCTAGAAGCCTCCAGCTTTTCCAGCCACACTCATCCACTGTCCATGATAGTTACAACACTTCTCATGCATTCTCAAGGACATGCTTCAAAAAGTCCTCACATGTGATAAAGATTGGTTACAAAGAAGTGCAAATTCCTGCTGAGAGATTCACACTCTTGATCACATGCCGAAACCCTCACTGTCCGCATCAAGTTGTTTTGTTCAAGAATGCCCTGCTGATATTGAAGGAAGTTTATAGAACATCTTAGTCAAGTTTGTCAGCCTCAAAATGTCTGGTACGTCTACTATGTGACCTAACCTGTGTTTGTTTGAAAAAAAAACGTATCCTCTCCTTTCTTGGAATTTCTTAAATATGTGGTTCCTTTTTGACTAGATGAAGTTTGTGAAGTGTGAAGTTCCTGATGTCCTCAGCCTGTAAGCCATTAGTTGATTGAGCTGGTATGGTAAATAAGGTGCAGCGTGGACCCGGGAGAAGAATCCTTCCTCTAAATCTGTTGCTATCCTTTAAGTAGTGTGCTGACCATCTGCTCTGCTGTGAGGTCCCCAAATCCTCTGAGAGCTCAGCAAAGTGCACCTCTAATTCTCTCCTTATGGCTCTTTATGCAATCTGTTTTTTTGGCATTACACCGTGCACTGAGGTGGACATGAGTGTTTGTGTATGCATGTTCATTTTATGCTGTGTTGAGAACCAGAAATCAGAAAGTAGGATGTAGTCTTTGATGTAGTATATTCAGAGTGTTCATTTTTGTAAAATGTTTGACATATTCATTAATTATTGTTATTATATAATATAATAATAATAATAATAATCAATAAATAAATTCACTATAAACATGATCTGCACCTATCCCATATACAGTATATATTTCTTCTTTATCCACAGTGCACTCATCTTTCATTGGTGTATGCACCGATATAAATTGTCTAACTAACTAACCGTTAAGAGTTGATAATAATGTCTGTTATTGTCTGATAACTGATCAATATCAGTATAAAATTATGTACTAAAATCTGTAAAACATACAATAAAGTGACTTTTAAATAAAGTGAATTTGGTATCCACATTATAATATGTAGCCATGAGGATATACATTACTTACTTTTGAGATCTGTGTCATCATTACTTCTTAACATCTGTGTCAAATCAACCAAATTTCAGAAACTTAAAAGTGAAATTAAATGAATAAATTAAAAACATTTTAGAAAGATGGCAGCATCATCATTTTATGTTTTGCAAGATTGTTAGGTCTATTAGTAAAATCAGTTGACTTTAGTAATCCTTGTTGTATCATATGCCAATAGTGATCATTCAAAACATGAAAAAGCACTTTTTTTCTAAAGTTTGTATGCCTGTAACTCAGTTTCAGAGATGAGGGTCTCAATGTGGCCCATCATGAGTAAATTAAGATGTAAAATTAAACACATTTTCAAGTGGTCAAAAACCAAATGTGGGTTATAGCTGATTATTTTAAAGAGGAATGTCTGAAGAACAAAAAAATGATGAAACTAGAAATGAATCTTGCTCCCCTCTATCAAAACAATTGCATATGAGCATGTCTGAGTGTAAAAAAAATTTCCCCCCCAAAGTTTGTGTGCCTGTAACTCAATAAATATTAAATATATCTCAATATGATTTTCAATTTAATATGAAGAAACTGTTATTTTGGTATCTTCATTTTTACCCATTTGAAATTGCCAAAAATGAAATGTCAATCGCTTTTAACAGCTTAAAAATGAGATTAGAAATGTCAAGTGATAGGATTTATTTGCTGGATGATGACTGCACACTTCTTGCTAAATTAAACGTGTAATGTATTGATGTTATGTGACAACAGTGTAGAATATTATTGTTTGCATTTTGCAAGCTTTTCATGCGAGGTTAAAATGATATGCTGTAAAATGCGCAGTACACCAAAAGCTGTATGCTAGTATTCCTAAACATAGCCAGTGTATTGGAAACCAGCTACAGGATGATAGGATCTCTTAGTTTTGCCATAACGCTCTATGCTCTCCATTTCCTTAACAGCTATTTTTCCTCAAATGGTATCCACACATTCTACTTGAACAAGTCTTGGACTGCAGTTAAGCCCTAAAACAATCCTGATGTTTAAAAGATGTCTAAATACAAGCCCATTGCTCATCCAACACAATTCAGTGTGCTGCAAATGGCCCTGTGTAGATTGTCTGTTATAGCAATAATGTTACTATAGAGGACTGAACAGAGACTTCAGTGAGACCTGTCTCTGCACCTGAGAGCGCTGGCTGGACTCCAGATATCAGTCTCAGTCGCACAAGAGGGGGGGGCTCATTGGCTCCTGATGAGAGATGGGGACCAGCAGACAGGAGCCACATTGACCTCACAAGCACAAATAAATAAAGCCCTGCTCCTGAACGGGCTCCTGTATTGAAACACCGAAGGCTGTTAGTGTTTGAGTTGTTGTTTCAAAGATAGCCTGTGTCCTCAGCTGAAATAACACATCAGATTGAATGAAGACTGAAAGTAAAGACTAAAGAGTTTTGGTTTGTTTAGCTTCAAACAAATACAGGTCTGTGGGTGTTATTTCAGTAAATTAACTTGTTTGTTGGGCATTATAGCCAAGTCAGATATTTTATGTTAAACATCGACATTTATGTAACGTTTATAGCAATTTAACGAAGCAATTACCATGTTTTTATTTTGCGTCAGTGTACACGGTGCTTCTGTAATGAATAGTAACCCTTGGAGACTATTCAGGCATTATTAAGTGGATGGTTGTGAATCAAGTTATTGTGTGTCTGTTAGAGAAGGTGGCAGCTGGTGATTTTGGCAGCCGGCTGAATTTCTGTGCTCTGTAGAAAGCAGATAGTGACCCAGTGTGTGTTGACACACAGATCTGCCCATTCTTGATGGTAACTCCTAAATCCGTCTGTTTTAATCTCTTAAAAACTGTAGCTAATCATTTAAAACTATCTTTTAGTTTGTTAGTTTTGTAAAATTATGAGTGGGATTACTGACTTAGTGTACTCTTGCTAAAAGAGAAAATGTCTATGGCTACAGAATATCCAGAAATCCAGACAGAAATTTGTTTTGCAATGTCTGCGAATACATAGTGAGTTTGATGAAAAAAAAGACTGCATGCTAGTGATGCAAATTTGTTTTGTAATCTTTGTTTTTCACTTCAGAATGCATTGCTGTTATGAAAATTGCTAATTCAAATATCCCTGAAACGCTGTTACATCTCGTTGAATGCACAGTGATGTCATGTTGTTGAGACCCACAAAATGATGGTATTTATTCATAGAATTTGACATTTTTTAAAGAACCAGTAACCGATTAAGTAGAAAAATATGACTTAAAAAAAATAAGAAAATGGGTTAAACTGATTTTTGGTCTTTCTCACATGCTAATCGTGTGCAATACCAGTATGGTTACAGATATATCATGCATCCTTAGAAATTAAACTTGTTGCTTGTGTCAGTTTATTTATTATTGCATCGGTGATATATTTGCTTTTGATAGATGCTTCATTTCCCATAAGCATCATATTTTGTTGGTGCCAAGGGTGTCTACAGTCTACAGGGGTTGGTCAATGAAACTGAAACAACTTATTTTAGACCACAGTAATTTGTTACTATGGTGTAGAGCATTCTTTTGCTGCCAGGAGAGCATCAATTTGTCTTCGGAATGACAGATACAAATCCCAGTTGCATAAACTTAGCCTCTATGTTAAGACAGTGTCTTAAGTACTAGTCTGACCAACTAGCAGTTAACCAAAGGGTAATCAGTCTTATTTTTTGGATTCAACTTAGACTAATCTACATTTTTATTTAAGTAAAAAAATATATATAATACCTGCCTTGAAGAAAAACAATTAGTTGACTAACTTTTAAGACTAGTCTAAACCTTTTATGCAACCGGCCCCACTGAACGGAGTGATTTTGAGCCATTCCAGGTCACTACGTGATGCTGACTCGCTCCTCTAAAACACCCCAAACTGGTTCAATAATAATCAGATCTGGTGAATGTGCAGGTCATGGGAGATGTTCACCTTCACTTTCATGTTCGTCAAACCACTCTGTCACCAGTCTTGCTGTGTATATTGATGCATTATCATTCTGACACATGGCATCACCTTTAGGGTATAATATTTGAACCATTGGGTGCACATGGTCCTCCAGAATGGTTTGATAGCACAGTATAGGGAATGGTATGATATTGCAGCACAAAACATCACTGATCCACCCCTGTGCTTCACACTGGGCATGCAGCAGTCTGGGTGGGTAAGCCTTTTTGGGGCTTCTCCGCACAGACTGTGACTGTGGACTCATCAGAGAGCAATACATGTTTCACATTGTCCACAGGCCAAGATTTGCACTGCTGAAACTGACATTTGGCATTGGCACGAATGACCGAAGGTTTGGCTCTTGCAGCCATGAATATTGACCCTGTGGAGCTCCCAACAGTTTTGGTGGTAACAATTGATTTGAGGCGTACATTTAATTCTGCAGGGAGTTGGGCAGCTGTGGTTTTATGATTTTGGATATAATCCGGGTTAGTACCTGGACATGCCTTTCAGACAACTTCCTCATCATGTGTTGTCAGTTACTCCTGTTGGATGTGGTTCATACTTAGTGTATATTTTGGGATCAGCTGATAACTTTGCATACTTGATTAACATGTTTAACAGCAGTGTTAGTTATAACATTTAGTGACAGCTTTGTCAGTGGATAGCAAACATTTTGTAGTTTCAGATTTTTATGAGTAAATATTGTGTACAATTACTGTTCAACAACTTTTCAAAATATTGTGTTGTCTCTTATAATATGCAAATCTGATTCAGACATCATCCACCTTGCTCAGTAGATATTGGTATCGGCCATTTAAAAACCCAGCTGAACATTAATATTTATTTTTAATTGTCTTTCTCTGTTTCTCTGACAGTTGTAATGTCTTGAAGCAGTACCCGGCACGTTTGAAGGATGTACAGTGAGTGCTGATGGAAACTGCTGCTCCAATATGAGTGTTCATGATGTTGGTGGGAGACGACGCTTTGAGGACTCTGAGTTCACCCTGCGGATCTACCCAGGGGTCATCGCCGAGGGCACCATCTACTGCCCCATCACCGCCCGTAAGATCACTTCAGCCGCGGAGGTCATCGAGCAAGTCATTGATCGGCTCCAGCTAGATCGGACGAAATGCTACGTCCTGGCAGAAGTGAAAGAGTTTGGTGGGGAAGAATGGATCCTCAACCCCACCGACTGTCCCATCCAGCGCATGATGCTGTGGCCTCGCATGGCCTTGGAGAACCGCTTCAGCAGCGAGGACTACCGCTTCCTGCTGCGAGAGAAAAACCTAGACGGCTCCATCCACTATGGCAACTTGCAGATGTGGCTGCAGGTCACAGAAGAGCGGCGGCGCATGGTGGAGCGGGGCTTCCTGCCGCAGCCCTTGCCGAAGGACTTCGATGACCTTTGTAACCTGCCGGATCTCAATGAGAAGACTCTGCTGGACAACCTGCGCAGTCGCTTCAAGCAGGAAAAGATCTACACCTATGTGGGCAGCATCCTCATAGTCATCAACCCCTTCAAGTTCCTCCCTATCTATAACCCCAAATATGTCAAGATGTACGATAATCACCAGCTGGGCAAGCTGGAGCCGCATATCTATGCGGTGGCGGACGTGGCCTACCATGCTATGCTGCAGAGTAAGCAGAATCAATGCGTTGTTATTTCTGGGGAGAGTGGATCTGGCAAGACTCAAAGCACCAACTTCCTGATCCACCATCTCACGGCTCTAAGTCAGAAAGGCTTTGCTAGCGGAGTTGAGCAGATTATTCTGGGTGCTGGACCAGTGCTGGAGGTAAGAGCTGATTATATAAATGTAAAATATCATGAGGTTGTTGGCAATGGGTTTTATAGACCTTTGAATCATCTGAAAATCTTGTCAAAGTTTATTAAAAGTTTATTAGGTTATTAGGTTTTATTAATCCTCTTTTGTTCAAAAACTGGGTACAACTTTTGTTGTGGATCAAATTCACCCACATTGATTTCCAAGCAATTTGTGAAAAATCAACACTATTAAAGACAATAAAGATTCGTGCAAAAACAAAATCCCTTTATCGTAGCTTGTCAGAGACAAGAAAATATAGGATATATGAGAAATTTAAAAGGCTTGTGTATTTTTATTGTGCCAATTTGACCCACATATTTTGTTCAAAATTAGCTACAAAGACACACACACACACACACACACAAAATTGCCATGACTGCTTTTAGTGATTATTTGCACACTGAGGTGCAAATATCTACAAGTATAAATAGTATTTAACATTATTTGTACTTGGTGTAAGTAGTATTTATTGCTGTTTGTGCTTCCGCCGCCTTTGTATGTCTGGTTCTCAAAGTCCTGTGAGTGTAAAATTAGTTTCTCACACTACCTGTGCTGCAACAGTCTAGTAATTGAGATCCCAAAAAACTAACAACCAAAAGCAACCTTTGACACATTTTTTCACTATGAAACTCAACTAGATAAAAAAAAACGTGAATTTCCTTGGTTTCTTAAATTGAGTAAACATAGTCTTAAAATACACACACAACACACACACAAGTATATTACCCTATTCTTTGCTGTTTTTCAAAATGTTGATTTTTGGAAAATTGCATGGAAACCAACGTTCGTGGACCCCAACACGAAAGTCGTAACAAAAATTGTACATTCATGACCCTAAATGAGAAATATTCACAAAAATCACAATAATCAGCAGTTCAAAAATTGACTTTGGGTCAGAATGACCCGATCACAACATGCAAGTTATAGGTTTGAGCTTAGATCTGATCTTTAGTAAACCTTACATTCTGTCGTAACCCACTGCGACGTGTCGAGACATTCTGCCGGTTGCTTGGCTGCTGTTCCTGTCGTGTCACACTTGGTATCTGTATATTAAATACCAAATACATATGTGGTTGGCTGTGATTGTGTTGCTACATGCAGTATTTTCTGTTTCAGTGTGAACAGAAAAACTTGTCACGCCAACATGTCATTTGTCTTGGTGAGTCTTTTGAATCCTGAGGCATTACCTTTGAGGTCTGAGAGCCATTCGCACTTGGGCCTGTGTTTGAAATACTCAACGTCACACCTTTAATAAACCAAGTTATTGTGTTGTGTGCAATTGTCACATTCTTTGATTTGCTTGCAGTTTTGTGTGTTTTGTAACCTAGAAAACCCTTTGAGTGATGACCGTTTAGAACGGCATACAGTAGGTCATGCGATACAATTTTACAGACATAATGTAGCCGAAAGAATGGGTTTTAAAGCTGCTCTTGTGGATTCTAGTGATGCCAGTAATTCCATTTGACTTTTGTCACCAAGAAGCACATGATGCTGTTTTGATAACATTATCAAAGTTACTGTTGTTAGTGCATTTCTGTGTGTAGTTTACTGGAAGGGTTTTTTGTTACTGGAGGAATGAAAGGTTAAAAGTCGGAATCAAAAGAATTTGTTTGCAGGCATTTATTAAAGTGTACTTCAACCATAAGAGGCCATGATAAAATCAATGAAACGGCCTCTTGTGGCCTAATGCTTAGTCATGTTGTTGCCGGCATTTTATATTAGACACTAATGTGCAATAAATAAGTATATTCATTATTAATAATAAATACAGAAAACATAAACCTCTTCTGCCAAGTAATATAGTTAATTATTTGGCAAAACTGTAGATGGATAACGTCACTAATGTAGTTACTATTAATGCTCCACTGATGCTCAGTGTTTCTCATCCAATCAGACTTCAGTTCTATAACTGTTTTCTGTGATCTGTTTTGAGATTGAACACTGTAAAAGTGTTAAATATTAGGTTGGTTCAACTAATGTGACAATGTCAAAACATTCACATAAGTTTATTGAGCCGACTGAAAATGTTGACCTTTTATAGAGAAGAGATAGTTATGAAAATTGTTTAAAATCTTGTCATCATTGTTAAATTCTTTCGTCTGTGGAGCATACAAGGAAATGTTTAGCGGAATGTCTGAGGTTCTTTGTTTATACATGACTGGATCTTTCAAGCTCCAAGAAGAAGAAAAAAATACATTTCTAGATCCATGTCCCCTCACGGACGACTGTCGCGCACAAACAAAACCAAAACACAAAATAAACTCCAGGCCTGGTCCTCTCTCGTCTTTCACTGTCGTCACTCCTTCTTTTATCCTTCCGGAGCTCCTCCGTGAGACTCGAGACCGGTGAGTGGCGCAGGTGTCGCTCATTATCAATTACTCCACCGGCTTCGCTCCGTTCCCACGGCTCTCGGCCCCGCCCCTCTCACACAGGAAAGAACAGCTTGAACATTCTGCTCAACATCTTCTTTTGTGCTTCATGGAGGAAAGAAAGTCAAAGAGATTTAAACAACATGGGGGTGAGTAAATTATGACAGAATTGTATTTTTTTTCAGCTGAGACTATATTGGCAATACAGAACAGCTTTGAGTGTCTTATTGAATTTAATGAAATTGTTACTTGCTACATAAATTTTAAGGTAACACATTCTCATTAAAACACAATTCGTGATGGCAGGCCTTCCTGCACGGCACATGTGCAATATCTCACTTCTTTAACTCTGAATAAGCTTGTTAGTAGAGTGTTATGAACTAAACTGGTTGTGTCAGATTAGTGAGACACCTAAAATGTGCAGTGCGTCCTGGTAGAAATGGAATTTATTTTTCTATTTAAATCTAAAACACTTGATATAATCTGAATTTTTGACTTGCCGTCCACATGCTTTCAAAGGGCTAATGTTTAAGCATATGGGTTAATGTCCAACCATCTGGCACAATTGAATGGCTCTTGAGTGGAGAGGATGGGCTTTAATTGTTTGCAGAGTGAGATTGTGGATCTGCTCATTACTGATTAATGCAGAGCGTGTGAAGTGGCCGAGCACACAGAAGTTTCTTCCTCTTTACTCACATGGAGGTGACACATCTGTCATGCTTTCTAATGACAACAATGCCAGTTTATACACACACTCTGTGCCTGAAACTCTTTAAGTGCAAGGGAGTTAAAGAGTTAAGTCCCCAAAAAAAAAAAAAAAAAAAATTAGGCTATGTTTTGCTCACCCCCGAGTAGGGCTGCACGATATATCGAAATTATCGAAATATCGCAAATGTAAATATCGCGATATGCATATCGCAACGGCGTGCGATATCATTATCATTTTAATAATAGGCTACTTAAATCAAAACGTTGCAAAAGCTCAAAGTTTTAGTTCGCACAGCATAAGCATAGATTTCTGTGGTTTGAACAGAGTTAAGTTGCAATAGTTTCAGAAACACTGAACTCTTTGGCGTCTCGTCTGGCTGTCTACTCACCCTGAATCCGCGCACAATCCGCCATCTACTTCCCAGCAGCGTATCTTCATAGATTCTGCCGCCACGTGCAAATATATAGAGAGCGACGATATATACACAGAGAGACGCGTTTCAGACCGAGTTGATTCGTCTTTCGCATTTCCTCCTCATGTTTGAACAGACACATACACACAGAATTATGTCAATAGTACCCATCTCGACGATCATTCTCGTAAACGCAGTCGGTTATGTTTTAAATGAATGTAAACAGCGGAGAAAGAAATCGGATGTATATCATTATACTGGATCCATGCAGTAGGAATTTAAAGGGACAGCAGCCTATAAATACGTGCTGCTGAATATGTCACTAATGCTAACAAAACAACAAAACGGCTATAACAAAGAATAATCTAAATTTAATTCATACAGTGAAAACTATGCAGTGTTATTTTACACATTACATTTCTGCACCTGAATACTACTGTTTATTTTATAAATGCTTGTAAATTGTGTATTTGTTCTTCTTTTTCTTTCTTTTTTTTTACTGACTGTTCACTTGCCTTTAATCATGTTTGAGCTTTCTCAGACTATAGTTTTTGCTGTAGTATATGAAGAAGTACTTAAAGTGCATGGAAAGCAAAGTCACAATGATATAAAATTAGTCATTAATTTTTTTTTGTCATTCACATTGATGTTAAAATTAAATTATCTGATTTGTGACATTACTTTTTATGTAATGCTAAAACACAGCTGGTCACTTTCAGAAGTTATAGTGATTCTTTATTTTCCAAGAAAGAATATGAAACAATTGGTGTTATAAGTTTCTTTTTTAATTTGTCAAAATGAATTTTAATTGATTTTACACAGTTAAGTCAATGTCGTATCGCATATCGAATATTGCATTTTTTTAACAAGGTATCGCATATCGCATTTTTTCTTCAATATCGCACAGCCCTACCCCCGAGGCATATGACTTGTGACATATGTATATGACTTTCTTCTTTCAGATTATCATCGGATTAGAATAAAAATTGCCCTGGCTATTCCAATCTCTATCTTGCGTCAGCGTGTGTTGCAGTGCTTCAGTCCAAAAGAAGTGAAATAAAAAGCGCCCATCCATAAAAAAAAGGTCTCTCACATGGCTCCGGGGGGTGATCATAGGCCTCCTGTAGCGAATCGATGCATTTTTATAAGAAAATTATCCATATTCAAAACTTAATAATCATTTTAATGTAGCTTGCGCCAGCAGTTGGACTCGGAAGCAGTTCCGGGCGGATGACGTGTATATAAATATCTATATTTTGATACTGATACTGAAATATCTGACACGGTTCCATTACTCATTTTCCACAGTATCTACCGTGTTTTGCCTACACCGATACAAGCTGCGTCTCTTTTTACGCCGGTGATGCATCTAGCCTGCCGCAAATTCTATAAGAAGAAGCTGCGTCTCTTTCCTCTCCGACAGCGAGTTTGACATGCATCCGCCTCCTGTCAATTACGGAGTCTGAATGTACGTGCGGGATTGCAGGTATTCTGCAAAATTTTAATCATTCCTGAGCTAATGTGGCGAGCGCTTTATTGTAACATGAGAACACAGTCATGTAATCGCAGAAAACTGGATGCAAGATCTCAAATAACTGCCTGTCCTCTCACTCCGATATTGCTTGTGCGCAGACTGTGTGCAATCGCGATCTCTACATGCTTTTTAAAGTAGAAATATTTCTCTTTGCTCCTGGATTAAACTTTGTCAAAAGAATAGATCCACGCCTGACCGATGAAAATCCTACTGGAAATTTAATTGGCTGTAAGTGAAATGCACCAGAAAGTCTTTTAACAATCAAAGATGGAACTTTAATTTATTTACAATGTAAGTTTATGCTAGAAATGTTTTGGAATAGGATATTTGTCTGATTTGTACATATATAAATATCCTAGTCTGCCTAACTGCATAACTCTTAAATCACTGCTTATGAAAATTCAGTGTTGTCAGATTTCGAATACCGCAACTGAATTGAGGTCATTTGTTTTATAATTTTATTACTGACTACTTGTCTTTTTTTGTAAATTCAATTCAGTTTGAAATCAAATTTGAAATCAAGCTTCCTTGTGCTGTAAGCTTTTGCAACAAAGTTACCCTATTTTATAGACACAAATACACAGAATGAGCAAATGTTTAAGATTGAGATTTTTTTAATGGTAATTTATCAATATTTGTATGTAAATAAAAGCCTATATTAAAATCTGTTCATCATATAAAGCGCATGTGTCTTTTTAGAAGACTTGGATTAAATCAATTTCAAAGCTTGAAATAATAAGCTTGAAATAATGATTGCCTTTTAAAAAAATGGATAGACAATTTTTTTTAAATATTAAAATATCTATATGGCATTATACAGTATGTGTTAGTTTTGCCAATGGTATTGAAAATTAGTCATCATGAAATCAAAAATGACCCTGCTTACTTTTTAGTGCACATTACTAGTCTTGTGGTGAACAATTAAAGCAATACACAGTAACCGTAAAGTCAATACACTGAAAAAAAAAATGTCTGCCGTCGTAATCGTTAATCAAAAACTGAAAATTGGCTTCTGCTCTGGATTGGCGTTCTCGCTCTGATGACGTCAGTTTGACGGCTTCGGGAGAATCCTCTTGTTAAGTCATGACGTAAGGACTGCTGTTTCCGGGTCCAAGCCTCTACTCCTTCCCTTGAGAATATTACCTCAGCAGCCATTTATGAGCATTATTTAATTAATATTACATATTTAAGCTAAGCATTTAAAAAATTGCTGTCCACACTACAGTCTCCGTGCTCACTGTGTCTCAGACACTAACATTTTAGCTGGATCACTGTCTGGCCATCTGGGATTTCAGTATGGAGATAAAGGTTAGGGTTATAATTTTTCAGTATTACATGACATCGTGAGTGTGTATATGCACAGTTTATTGTTTTTTGGGGGGCGTCTGGCAGAGCGTTAGGACCCAGAAGCGGTGAAGCGTGATGTCAGACGTAACAAGCAGATATTCTTAACCATTATCCAACTGTGAATCTGCTATTAGCAAGAGGTGGAGTGGAGGTGCACCATAATAAAACCCCGCCCTTTATTCAATATTTAATTTCACTTGGAAATACATCACAACACTGAAGTCAGTTGCATCTTCCGGTTCACAGGTACTTTGATATTGATACAGGAATTTCTAACTTCAGTACCTTTATCATGACCACTTATTGACATACTTTTTCAATAAGAAAAAAGTGGGTTTTGTTCGAAGTAGCTATTATCCACACATAGATCCTTAATATGAATATTTTTTGGTAATTCATTAAAGGGGTCATATGATGCAATTTCAAATTTTCCTTTCTCTTTGGAGTTTACAAGCTGTTCGTGAATAGATAAGATCCCTAAAGACTAAAGTCTCAAACTCAAAGAGATATTCTATTTAAAAGTTAAGACTCATCCACGCCCTTCTAAAACGCCTAATTTAAACACGCCCCCACATATATATATATGTCCCTGTGTTGGAGGATTTGCATAACACCGCCCAAATGTTCACACAAAGAAAGAAGGCGTAACTTTGATTCTCGCTGTAGTATTGTTGTTGCCGCCGCCGCCACCATGTCGTGGAGACACTGTGTGTTTCGTTGTGAAAGCGAAACTACTTTGTTTGGTCTTCCAAAAGAGGACACACTATAATCATTGGTTAAGTTGTATGTACAACACTGTTCCAGAACACTTCAACCCAAATATTCAGATGTGTGCAACGTATTTTATGGAGGACTTTTTCCTGAACCTGCAGAGTAGCCTACAATACTTCTGTGCTCAAAGGCTGTTTCTATAAAGTGGGGCGATTCCAACTTTGCAAGGACAGTCTGGTGCTTCTGACTCACAGCCTGTTAGTACGTTTTTATGTTTAAAGAATTTGTCACTGATGATTCAAACGCGAGTTTTGAGCAGTGTAGAGTAGCACTTGTTGTTTGTCATTTTCCTCCGATCACAAATGCAGACATGGTTTTATGTTTCGCGGCACGATATGCAGACGCGATGCAACGCAACCTGTAAAAAGACAGTATAAGTCATTATGATCCGTAATTATGTCCCCACTGTATGCAACAAATGCCTCGTTTGTAATGGGTTTTATTGGTTTTGTCTCGTCACGCCGGGACACGGCATCACAGTATGGTAAGGGGCGTAACATTTCCGTCACATGCTTGAGGTATTCGGCCAGTCACAACGCACTGGATAGCTGGCCAATCAGAGCACACCTCGCTTTTCAGACCGATGAGCTTTGTAAAAAACAACGTGTTTCAGAAAGGCGGGAAAAAAAAAAAGACAAGAGGGAAACTATAATTTACAGTATGTGGAAAATAATTTGTTTTTTTAACCTTAAACCGCATAAACGCATTTCATTACACCAAATACACAAAATTTGTTCTTTTTTAGCAACATCATATGACCCCTTTAATTAAGTTTTCCGACACGAGTGATACCTAAAATCATGTGGCTTGTCGAGGACATGTATTACTTTCTTAAGAGTTACACGTCCCATAAACTTACACTGAAGGTGGAGAACCTAAGACATATCTTGAGGTGGGCTCTTTTGACCTAGTAGCTAGTACCTTACCTTCAAGCACATTGATGTGATGCAGCCTGTTCTTTAAAGCCTATCACAGAAGTTCAGAAAGACGTTCATGTATCTGGAAATGGCAGTAAAGTGTTGCCTGGCAGTTCCAATGCAAGAGCTTTAATTTGTACACCACTTTCTTCTTTTTAGTAGGCTTTTGTAATGGGTATAATCTTCTCTGAAGCTTAACGTTTCTGCTCGAGTGAGAATATCAGTTTCAAAGACTCATCTCTCTCTGGCTTTCTGCCAGAGCAGTAGCGTTGATAGTTGGGAGTCTGTGTTATGAGTTGGCTAATATGTAGTGAGGATTATTCATCCAACAAACCTTCTGTTGTCATATTAAAGAGTTGTTGACACAGTGCCTGGAATTTGTGCACTGCTGGTATCTTTAGTCATAGAAATGTTGCGTTGTATTGCTTCAGATGGTTAGTATAGACTATAGTTTCATTATTCAGAGATTTCAGTTGTAGCCATACAATGGGCCTCTGTCAGTACTTCATATGGCCCTCTAGATCCGTTAATGTTGTGTTTGACATTGACATTTTGAACGGCTTTAGCATAGGGCAGTTTGATTCCTAATGTCAGTTTTTGGAAATGATTAAGTTGATTCCAGTTTAATACAAAGTAATTTTATTGATTCTTTGAAAAAAAGTGAGGTGAGATAAACGGTGCAATTAGGCCTATAATTAGGGTTGGGTATCGAGAACTGGTTCCATTTTAGAACCGGTTCCAAATTTCCAATAATTGGGTATTCGATAAGACATGCGCATTTCGATTCTGCTTATCGATTCCCGCATTCGCATTTTAATGGGATTTTAAACTATTTAAGTGCAGGAAGAGAAAGAACTTGCACACTGTTTGCATGCAGCGCACACATCTGAAGCGCGAGCACAGAGAACAGTGGTCCCGATGCAGGTTCCCGACCTGTGTCCGTTCTCGAACTGTTCCGTGCATTTCCACAAAGTTTGTTCCGGTCCAGAACTGACTTCTCTTTCACATTTATCGACCAGTATGCACGAAATACGTCAGTATATCATCATACACAGCCATTTTTTTAAGTGAACGTAAACAGATGAGAAAGAAAACGCATGTGTAACAGTATTTTTAGATCTGTGTGTGTTCGGTGTTAAAGAGACAGCCGTCTAATAAACGTGCTGCCTATCATTAATGTTAATCAAAGAACAAAAGAAAATAATTAACTGACTGAATATCTTTCATAAATTTAATGAGGATTAATCAATATTTTATTTATGAAAAGAAAACTATACAGTGTTTTTAAACTTTTGATTTCAATTTCTGTACCTGACATTTGTTCCGTTTTATTTATTTATGCTATTGCTAATTAATTAGTTTACTTGTCTTTAACAATTTAATGTTTGAAATTTATATTAGTCTAGTTGTTTTTTTCTGTGGTATTTTTTTTTTATAAAACCATAGACATAAAACAGAATAAATATGTTTGACATCTAAATATTTGACTTAAAATTTGTTTAATGGATTTTTTTTATCTTATTGGAATCAGAATTAGGAATCGATAAGAATCATATAGTGGAACCGAAGTCAGAATCGATAAAATTCAAACGATACCCAACCCTACCTATAAAAATATAAAGTATTTTTAGCAGTAATATAAATGTTATGTATCGTTTAGCTGTATCTGTGTTTTAAATTACTGATGTCATTGAGTTTTGATTGTGATTGATTCTGTATTTTCTTAACTATTTAGAGCGACAGAAAAAATACTCACTGAAAAATTCACTTGTTTTCAGTTTTTGGTGTGATAATGCAACCTACAAAATGCATCTGTGAATGAATCTGAATGATTAGTGGTGTCAATTGGATTAATCAAAATCTCCTCTTAAAACTGAATCACACTTCGGAATCAAATAATTGTACAGAATATGTTTGAACGCACCTTATGTTTTGAAAGGTTTCAGTTTTTCCCAAATAGTACATGTTTGAACATTTTTCCATAATTATTTTTGGTATTTGGACTTCTGGTTTGAAAGTAGTTAACTTTCTGGCCGTTACATTTCTCTGATGTCATTTTCTACAATCCAGTTTTTGCAATATCCAAACCTTGGCACAGTCCTCAGCTCTGTAGTTAAATTCGGTGGTTTTAAAGGTATTTGTGTGATTGTGTGACGGTGTGTGTGAGGTAAGGGTCTCTGGGAGTTTGGCAGGCTGCTTGGGTTCGTTTCCAGGCCCAAGTGAGGCTTGGGAGTTTTTCAGTCCAATAGAAACATTCCAGCTAGAGCCATATGAGAGTCAGCCTGGGTAACAGCATGGCTGCTCCTCCTCAGCAGACTATAATGAATCTTTAATACCTGCTGTCATTAGTCTTAATGCGCTACTGGGATTATTGTGAATTACTGCTAGCACTGGGTGGGGCGGCAGAGTTTGGGGGATTTATTGTATGTTAGTATTCATCATCCTGGTATGTATTGAAGCCAACAGTATCTTGATCATAAAAAAATTGTCTGAGCTTTATAAAGTTGTACAGTATGTGAATAAAAGATGAGGCAAACTACTTAATTTTTTTAATACAGTCAAATTATGTTGATGTGAAATAATATGAAAGTATTATATAAAAAGTGTATGTAGTGGAAACTCCAACCTGATCTCATGAGAAAGCATTGCTATGTTATGAGGTGGTGATTTTGTATGAATTCTTGTGATGTGATTTGTACACAAGTGTATAATTTTTAGAAAAAAATTTAAGCATGAATGTTCACCCCTAAACCTAATCATCAGTGGGGCATAAGCAGATCATGTGAAAACGTATGAATAAGATCGTAGAAATTAATATGAATTGGGCACCAATTCACCAAAGAGAATTGCTATGAGAATGTGTTGGGAAACTCAGTGCTTTTCATTAACAAACCCAAACCAAATTATGTGAAGTATTTTACCCCATGGCAGTGAAATAAAAAGTGTTCTTTTTTTCCCTGAACATAATCCACAAATCTGAGAAACCCAAAAATAAATGAGTCATAATTTGTGAATATTTTTTGTATCGTGTAGATATTGCTTGGTTGCCTTCAGGTGTGTCCAGTCAATCAAACACTGATTTCCTCAAAATTAGCCTGAATCTTCATGACATTTTCCACAGAGGTGATTTGAGCATGGCAATGTACAATGCCACCTCTCACATACATGGCTTAGATTTGTCATGTAGGGTCAAAGCTATGCAGGATCTTCAGTGGTAAGAGTGAAAGGGTTAAGCCAGCTCTTTTGTACTGAATCTGTCAAAACAATTACAATTGCTTTGAATCAGTCCTCCACTGAAAACACTGCATTTTGTTGTAAACGCTGTGCAGGTGTTCTGATAAATCCTTATCTGAAGTGCTGGGCATTGTCTAGTCTCACATAGCCAGACGTCTGGTTCACATTGCTGCTACTTCTGGCCAGCCAGTCAGATTGAAGCTTGCTTTTTTAGTCATTAACATCGACATTGTGCTAGATTACTGTGTTCTCCAGTGGTTTGCTAATATAATATAACATAATAAAACCTGATATAGTAGTTAGCATTAATTTTGTAAAATTTTGGTCCACCTATTTTCATGGTCAGTATGCAAGCTAACACGAAATACAAGCTTACCAATGGACCCTTGTCACATTTCTGGGATTCTCAGAAGTAGAAGTAGTCATAGTTGGGTAAACTTCTAAAGTGGTGAATGGAGATGCAACAAAAATTATTTTTACATTCCCATTTGCTCAAATGGCAAAAGCAAAAAAAATCCATTGTCACACTTTAGTTTGGAGGCCAGTTCTTACTCTTAACTAACTATTAACTATGATTTTTGCCTCCGTAAACTCTTGATTACTGCTTATTAATAGATAGAAAGGTAGTTTTTAAGTTTAGGTATGGGGTAGGATTAAGGGATCTAAAATATGGTCATGCAGAATAAGGCATTTATATGTGCTTATACATAAGTACTAATAAACAGCCAATATGCTAGTAATATGCATGCTAATAAGCAACTAGTTAATAGTGAGAATTGGTAAATAAAATTGTAAATTTTTTGTAATTTAACATCATGGTAATGCACTTTTACATTACAATAAATAAATACAAATAAAATCAAATATATGTATATTTTTAATGTTGTTAGATTTGCAGTGTTTATAACTGTGGAAATATGCCATCACAGTCTCTGAAAAGGATCCATCCTGCTTGCATTCCCAGGGTTCCTGCATGCCTCTCCGCAGACCTTTGGTCCTGGTGTGGTTTCACTCCAACACCAACAACTGTCAGTTTCTCTCACTGCAGTAAATCTTGTCCACTTTGTGTGGTACTTTCTTTTTGGAAACTTTTATTTTTTCTTTCAAGCATTCTGAAGCACTTTTGCTTGCATCAAGGAAAGAAGGAATTGGAAACAATGACCCTTGTAATCTGAATTGCTCATGGTAGGTCTGACAAAGAAAGTAGCCAATCATTAACTCTTTGAGCTCATTCATTGTTGGCATGGTTTATTATTGTTGTAAAAGTTTATTGTATTGTTGTTTAGACCAGTGCATGTATTGCATTGTTGAACGTTAGATAGTAAACACACTGTCCATGTGAAACACACTTTCTTCTCCTAACAGCTGTGCCTTATTTATACAAATCAATAAAGCTTTTTACACCAGGTTTTGTGGTGAAGAGAGCATGACTAGTAGTTTAGATACTGTGAATGGTGATGATGGCTGGTATGGAACTATGAGTTCTCTTAATATTGATCGTATAGAGTTAATTTTTTTCTCAGAAGCACACTGTAAGACATAAATGTCCATGTTAAAACATATCCTATTTTATTGAACAATGTCTCATTTTAAGCCATTTTGTAGCCACAGGAACTTGTAAATTACACTCATACCATTTAGGAAGGTCACATCCACATTCCAGCCAATTCAACATGATAAAAATTATGATACAAATTCTCTCATCATTTGCCCCCATACCATCCCAGATTTATATGATAAATTCATCAAATATATTTTTAGTAGAAAAATACAGTTCTGTTCATATAATACAAGTGAATAGGTGGCATGGAATTCCAAAAAAAGCACATACTTCTTTCATAATGGTAATTCATACGACCCCAGTGGATCGTAAAGAATATGTATGTTGTGTTATATTGCTGCAGACTAAAAAATGAATTATTGTCTGCTTAGGACAAGATGTAATGTGCTTTTTGATGCTGTTTGGATAGCCATGTCACCTTTAACCAGCTCTTGTATGACACTTGTCATGTAATTTCCTGTTTATTTATGGCCTCTAACCATATGATGCACACTGCCAGTAAGAGGATCAGCATTACCATCCTGCTAAGAAAAAGCTTTTGTCACTAAGGAATGTTGCCTGCGGTTTAACTGGTGTGATTTCTGAACTGTCCACAACAGTCATCAAAGAAACTGTAATAGTCCTCGTGTTGGTCAGATTCTTTTGTAGTGAGTTATGGCTTACATTTCATGGGCATTTTACTCTTACTGCAGGTTGTTTTGAAGTTTAACAGTTTAATGCAGTGGTCACCAGTTAGGGGATGGCGGTGCAGATCCAGACCCAAGACTGGTTCCAGCCAAACCATGAATCATTTCTTGTAATTTTTTTCATATTTTACCAAGTAGTTCTGAACACTGTAAACATGCACACTAAGTTTAGTATGTTTTACATTAAAAATATTTTGAGATTGTATATTAGATAAATCAGTATCATAAGGCTATGAAGTACTTTTCATTTATAGTTCAACCTCACATTCACCTAAAAACAAAATGAAAGAAATTAATTATATTTTGTTTTCATAAAATGAAGCCTTTGAAGCCTAGGACCGTTACAGTTTTTGCATTGTCCCATTAATATGTTTATTTAGCAAGGATGTATTAAATTGATCAAAAGTGACAGTATGGTAAAGACTTTTACCATATCCAGATTTTTTTAATTCAAGTAAATATTGTTCTTTTGAAATTTCTATTCATTAAAGAACAAATTTATCACAATAATGAATCGAAAAAATATTAAGCAGCATACATTTTTTCAAAATTAATATTAAGAAATATACGGAGAGCTCAGTGCACTGCAAATAAAAAAAACACATGCAAATAGAAAAAACACCAACAAATTAAAAAAAATCTTCTTCAGTTTGACAACACATGTGCTGCAAGTACTCACAACACTACCAAATACAGATACGTGCTGCAAGTACTCACCAACCTACCAAATATCCGATACGTGCTGGCAATACTCCACCACCTAACCAATACAGATAACTCGCTGCAATCCGTCACGCACGACCAAATCCTAGACCGCGTTGCAATACTCACACACGAACCAATACATCAATGCCCTGCAAATACTTGCAACACGACCAAATCTAGAAACGCGCTGCAAATACTCACAACACGACCAAATCATAGACTCTCTGCAAACATACTCCCCTTCTCGCAGCATGACTGCCACTACAGAACTAAGGCTGCAAATACTACTCGCAGCACTACCAATCTAGAAACGCACTGCAATACTCGCAGCACGACCACATCTTAGAGCCGCGCTGCCAATACGTCAATACAACAGACCAAATACAGAACGCGCTGCTAATCTCGCAGCACGACCAGAATTCGAAACGCACTGCAAATACTCACAACGCGACCAAACACAGAAACGCACTGCAAATGCTCATAACACTACCAAATACAGAAACGCGCTGCAAATACTCGGAGCACGACCAAATCTAGAAACGCACTGCAAATACTCACAAAAACACGACAAATCAGCAATGCGCTGCCAAATACGCCTCAACGCGCCAAATAAGAAACTGCTGCAAATACTCGCAATGCCCAATACCAGAAACGCGCTGCAAAATACTCACGCGCAACACACCAATACAGAAAGGCGCTGCAAATACTAGGGCCTGGGTTCGTTTAAATTTTAATCATTCCGATTCTGCCTTTATCGATTCAGAATTCTTTTCGTGATTCCCAGTTTTCGTTTCGTGTGATTAAAGGGGTCATATGTTGTTGCTAAAAACAACATTATTTGGTGTGATGAAATGTGTTTATGCGGTTTAAATAAAAAAAAACACATTATTTTCCCACATACTGTACATTATTGTTACTCTTTTTCTCTCCTCTATGCCGCGCTTTCTGAAACACGTCGGTTTTACAAAGCTTATCGGTCTGAAAAGTGAGGTGTACGCTGGATGGCCAGCTATCCAGTGCGTTGTGATTGGCCGAATACCGTGCAGCGTGTTGACGGAAATGTTACGCCCCTTACCATTACTGTGATGCCCTGTCCGGCCGGAGTGACTAGACAAAAACATTAAAATCCATTATAAGCGAGGCATTTGTTGCGTCCAGTGGGGGCATAATTACTGATTATAATAACTTATTCTGGTTTACCGCGTACACCTAAAACCATGTCTGGCATTGTAGTGGAGATGCAACCAAGTGCTACTCTACACTTGGCTCAAAAACTCGCGTTTGAACATCAGTGGCAAATCTTTTAAATAAAGCATACTTACATTCCTGTACGTCAGCACCGTCCTGCATGGTAGTCGTTACTCTCCCAGGATCAGTAACGTTAAACAGTCCTCCATAAAATGTGCTGCACAAACAATTTGGGTTGTACTGTTCTGGAACAGTGTTTGTAAATACAACTTAACCACGTGATTTCTAGTTGTGTCTTGTTTTGGAAGACCAAACAAAGTAGTTTAACTTTCACAACGAAACACAACCACGGCGCTAAAGTGGGCGGAGGGCGATTGCCTCGAGTGAGCGGAGGCCAGGCTCTAGATGACTTTTTTTTTTTTTTTCATTGTAAAACCATGGGTAATTTTTTCATAGAAGTTGTGAAAATTAGCTAGCCAGCTTACATAACATTTCACAGTTAGAGTAATTGTGTATTTCGTCAGCTTATTTAGGCTAATGATATCCAAAAAGCTAAGGTATCATAAGATCAGGATGTTAAAATAAACAAAAATCCTCACTTTTAAGATGGCAGATATTAAATATTCCATTGTGGTGTCTGTCGTATTGCCAGCGCATTTTGTTCTGTATTTTTTGGTCGCAAATATTTGCTGCGCCTGTTGTTCTGGTATTTGGGCCGCCCGTCCAATTGGTGTTTGCAAGTATTTGCAGCGTGTTTTTTCTGTTTTGTCGGCAATGTGCGTATTTGCGCACGTTTCTGTACTTTGTGTGTTGCGAGTAATTTGCTGTATTTCTGTATCTTGTTGCCACGAGTATATTGCAGCAATTTATGTATTTTGGTTGTGTTGCGGGTATTTGTCAGTGCAACTTTCTGTATTTGGTACAAGAGTATTGCAGTGCATTGCTGGATTTAGGTCACGAAGTGGCTTTGGGGCAGTGCATTTCTTTTCTTTTATTTGGTCACGAGATTTGCATTGCATTCTGTAATTTGGTACACGGATATTGTTTGCAGTGCAATTTCTGTATTTGGTCATGAGTAATTTTAGTGCACTTTCTGTATTTGGTTTTGTTCTCGAGTATTCAGTCTTTTCAGCACACAGTATCACTATTTCTGTGTTGTACACACATTTCAATCAACACAGAGTACTAGGATAAAAATGTTAGTTCAGATATAACTGTGTGTATGATTGTACGCTTTAAAATAGCAAATAAATCACCTGTTTGAAAGTATTGAACACTCAAATGAAGATGTATCCTAGAAATTAATTGTTATATGCCAGTAGGAGTGGCGAAAAGGCGCATGTCATAAAATGCTGTATTGTCTTGATATGGAATCATACAAAGAATTCGTTCATTAGAATGCTGATTTCATCCAGTATTGAACAGCAAGGCTGACATTCTTGGTGTGAGTCATTTCAATCATTAATTCATAAATATACAGTGATTTTTGTTTAGTGTCTGAATGTTTTTTCTTCACAAGAATCATGAGAGAACCAAGCTTGTCCATGGGGAAAACAACTCCTTCAACTTAGTCCATAATCATGCGTTCATTTTGCACACAACAGCTCTAAGAGTCTAGTGTTTATATTAGCCTGTTGATGTTGAGTTCGTAGAAGTTGTAAAGTGAAAAAGGTAATTTGCATCATTAATTGCTATTGTCTTTTGTTTTGCATTGGCAGTTTGCCTGCATACTTTTTCCCATAACTGGTTCAACTGAGATTAGGAGTCGCACTAAGGCAGATAACTCTGATACAATCGCGTACCACGTTAGGAGGACAGCTAGACGGAGAAGCCCTGTGTATTTGCTCCATTGCCTACACTCTCATCAGATTGGGCCCTCCTTTCTCAGAGTTTGCCAATTGGGAGTTTTTACCAACTTATGTTGTGTTTCTCCCCCCCAGCCGACCGCCAGCCCTGCCCGTAGCACATGTGATATATTGGGGGCTGTGTTTCTGGGCAACCACCTGTTCTTAGCAAGCAAACTAAGCGCGACTCAGCAGTAACTGCAAATGCTGGCAGGCTGGCCACCTAAAAGCTTCCCAAGTGCGCGAGCT
Source organism: Sinocyclocheilus anophthalmus (assembly GCA_018155175.1). Classification (NCBI taxonomy): domain Eukaryota; kingdom Metazoa; phylum Chordata; class Actinopteri; order Cypriniformes; family Cyprinidae; genus Sinocyclocheilus; species Sinocyclocheilus anophthalmus. The sequence continues at coordinate 216,448 of JADLZN010007877.1, read as the reverse complement.
GTCTTTTTTAGCCAGTTTGGAGGACCCAGGTCGGGGGGGGGACTGTAAAAAGGGGATAGCAATACGTGGGGCGACAATGTGTAGGGGTATGCCATACCAGAGCGGATGACGTTGTGGGAACCGCGCCATGTCGCGGCCAGCACGGTGCCAGTGCACGATATTGGAAAAAACTCACACTGCAATATATATTTTTTTCTGCGATATATATTGCGATTATGGAAAAAACAGTAGCTTCAATAGCTCTATTTAGGAAAAAAAAAAACTTTTCTTTGTGTTTTGTTGTTTGATTAATGTTCATCGGGAGAGACGCGGAAAGCACAGGAATATTAAACTGCTGTGAACCGATATACTGTTACACATCCATTTTCTTTTTTTAATTGTTTCCCTTCACGTAAGCCATAAGCATCTGTGTTTACAGGATACTTCAGAGCACCTTCCGGTGTAGACATGGTGTCTGTGTGTGAGCAAAGAAAACAATCAAGTATAAATATAATGATCAGTAGCCTATACTAAACATCACACATCCTGTGACTATTGGATGCGCACGTCGCGATATCGATGCTGAAACGATATTTCATGCAGCCCTACCAAAAACCAAAAGATTCTGTCATTGTTTTCTCACCCTATGCTGTTCTCATGGTATATATTGTTCTGCTAATATTACCAAAACAATTCATGTTTATAGAATGGAACAGCAGCTGTGAAATTCTTCAAAATAACTTGTTTTTGTTCCACAGAAGGAATGGCATGAATGTTTAAATGATAGATTTTGCAACCTTTCATTCATGCTCAAAAGTAGTTAAATTTCAGCAGAAGAAATTACATTTGGAAAAAAAATTCTGTCATGTACTCGCCCTCATGTCATTCCAAAACTGTATGACTTTTTTTTTCTTCTGCATTTTGTCTTTTTTTTTTTCTTCTGCATTTTGTCTTTTTTTTTTAGCTCCATGCAATGAAGGTCATTGATGTCCATTGTTGTTTTTGACCCCATTTAATTTTTATTGTATGGGGAAAAAGTCAAATCATTCAAAATATCAAAAACTGATATTAGAAAAGAGTAAGAAGTCTTCTTCATATATACTCTTTGCTCTTTAATAATTAGTTTAATACAACTGTGCAGCTCGCTGGATTGAATTGTAAGGGTAGTGTTCTGCTGTTCAGGGTAAATAGTTATGTTTCTGGTTGGGAAATGCTCCAGACTAAATTGTACTGATCTGTAGAGTTGGACAGAAGTTTGTGGACATGATCCAGCCCTCCCCTGTCAAGCCTGATAACATAGCTTCTTTGGATTTCGAAGATATTTTTAAGGCTTTATAGGGATACAGTAGCCATTTTCTTCAGACTTTAAGCCATCTTGAGGATTTAGTTGTATCTGATAAAGAACTGCAGAAGAAAACTTGCTAATGTAGTCAAATTCAGCTGGTAAATCATGGGAGAATTATTAAGCTGATAATGATGTCATATTTATGGTCATCTGTTTTGATGTACATTGAAAACGGTTTTAGCACCACTCATTGGTGAAAGACTTGGAAAGTGCCACAAAACATGCAAGAAGCATCATAATATAATTTTGCAGAAATTTCGCCACAGGCACTTTTTCCCCAATGAACCTGGGTTGAATTTTAGCATTATATATAGGCAGCAGCCCATAGCATGTCACAAAAATGGTCCTCGCATGAATCAACCATAAAATAGGACTGATATTTGCATGTTGCTAAGCTAAAGACTCAATAATAAATAATAATAATGATGATATAATAATAAAATACAACACACATTTTGAGCAAAACTAATTTTTTATTTAGAATGAAGTTTTTAAGAAATTTTGGTTATTGAATGAAAGACATTTATAATTATTTCTGTCAAATCTGTCAGCTCAGCCACCATTTTGGATGAATTACTCATTGAGCCTATCACAATGCATTCTGAGATTCCTTGCTTTACTGAAACTGCTGTCTTGAAAGCAAGACTCCCATTCTACACTGAAAGATATTGCTTTAAGAAGTAGCTTTTTTACTATTTAGCTCCCTTTCAGGCCATTTTTTAAAAGTTGTGGGAGTCTTCCTTCCTTCCTGGTAAATTGCACTCGGTTTGAGACATGTCAGATAGGTTATTTTTCATCTCCTGTCCGTTAGGGGCCATATGCTACATTCCTGGATGTGTTTGGGAAGCTCCTCTTCACGTTCTTCTGCAGTCTGGTCTGGCTTTCCTCTTCCTGCTCCCACACGTGTCCACAGCCTGTCAGCGTCTTTAGGCCGTAGCTACGGCTATTGTTTAAACAGGGCTGAGGGTGTGTGCAGTCTAAGCGGCCGCGGCCATCAACGAAAGAGCTCATTCCTGCTTAATGTGCTGCTGACTAATAGATGAGCAATGGAACATCATGCTATAAAACTCACGTTTACATCCACCCGCACAGTGTTAACAACACACCCCACGCTCATTTACCAACACACCCACACACACTTACACAGGGTGGGAATGGCACACAGTTGCTTCTCTTCACTAGCACAGAAACATCTGCCAAAAATGTGTTTGATGCTGCCGTCTTATCACTTGCACTTTAAGGGGTAGTTAACCAAAAAAATTCTGTCATTTATTCATGACAATTACCATTTTGTTTCAATCCTGTATGGCTTTCTTACTTCTGTGGAACCCAAAAGAAGATAATTTGAAGAGCACAGGGGTCCCCGTTGTCTTTGAAGCAAGAAAGTCTTATAAGTTTGACACGACATAAAGGGTGTGTTTTATTTTTGAGTGAATTCTCTTTTAGGACTGCAATTCAGCATTTTTATTGTTAAGATAATTTTTAAGCAGTTATTTAGATATTAGAGTTTGTTTTGAATCAATATCACTAGGCCTGGTGTGGGGTAACTTGTATTTACTCAACTTGTATGTTTATGTGTGTGATAAAGGGGTTGTTATCTGTTTACTCCGAGATGGGCCTAATTATAAAGTTGCACATTTACCTAATACTTGCCAAAAACTTGAATCTAAGGTGACCCAGAACACTCTATTTAGGGTAATTGTATTGTATGTTTAACTAAGTGCCTCAAACACTTGTTTAAGTCTTAACCACTGTGACTGGTTTGCTCTTTTGCTGTACCAGCGTCAGTGTCTGGGTGATGTAACAGCAGCCAGAAACAGAAGTGCACTGTGTAATGGGTTCACTGGGGTTAGGCTTGCCCTGGCACCAAACCAACACTGCATGCTCCAAGATGCTACTCCATTGGCACTGTGCCAGAGTCTTGCTCAAAAACACATACACGCATAACTCTTAGACACTCTGAGGACTCCACAAGTCCCATCTGTCTGCTGGTATGACAGAACATCTCTGAACTATGACCTTCCTGTTTGAAATTCTCATTGGTCAAGGGATTCCTACAGAGTGTGTTGCATTAAAGTTAGTTTATGCAAAAATAAAAATACTTTCAATTACTCATCCTCATGTTGTTCCACACCTATAAGACATCTTTGAAACACAAATGAGTTTTTTTGAACCTAGATAGGCCAATCTGTCTCCATTCATTTTCCACCCCAAATGCTTCAAAAAGTTCATAAAGGTATCGTAAACGTAATCATATGAATCAAGCAGTTTAATCCAAGTCTTCTGAAGAACAGATGAGCAGATGATGAACGTGATTAACAGAATGAATGTATGCTTTTATTCACATATAAACATTGATCAATGCACATACATAGAGCTGATCAAATATGGTAAGCAGAAGTTCATCTGTATTTGCTTTGGATCCAGTATGTTGACGCACATCCGATTTTCTCTCAACTGTTTACGTTACTGTGTCTCTGCAAGGTGGACATTTTGACATATCTTTGTGTAACTTTGACAGATTAAGGACAATCATGCAAAATCAAAATCACTAAAAAGTTTCAACTGGCAAGGCTTAAAAATGAATGAAAAAACACATTTTCATGACGACGCAACACTGCAACTGTCACGTGAGTGTAACCGTGATGGAGACGGTAATCCAAGAATTGTACCCATTGCCAAATTTCTACCAGTTTATCGTGTCTACAGATAACTTGGCATTGTAGAATATTGTTGGCCACATTTGTAAGTCACTTTTGATACAAGTGTTGGCTAAATGTATTGTGCTGTAAATTGAACCAAAAGGGAGATCTAAATCCCAATGTGAATATGAGAGGTAGATCCTCATTTGAGTTCATTAAAAAGTTGTGAAGTTCTATTAGCAGCAGAACATGGGTAATTTGAATTTTTTTGACTTTTTTTGGAGTCAAAAGGCATTGCTTGCTAGTTAGCAGATTTTTATCTGTTTACTGTTTCTTTGAGATCTAAGAAAAACCTATATACGTTTGTTAATCATGTCACAATAGTCACAATATTTGTTAAAATTACAATATGGAGCCCTGGTTTTGTTCTTGGAACAATTGGTGCTCAGTTTCAGTTCTCACACATGTATGCTGTCACCAATTGTTTAGTCCAATCCAACCATGCCAGCTTCATAATCAATACAGTGGATGCCGTCTGACACATTGCAGCTGTTGACCAGGGGCAAGGTCACATTTCCCTATGTGATTGGCTTTAAACCTATTATTTATTATAGAGCTTTAGAAGTCTGCACATCCTTCCAAAGGCCAGGGTATACTTTGCAAAAGAAAATTTATCTATTTTTACCAAAATTATGATGTCAGTGTGTACCTAATAAATAAATATACAGTGGGGCAAATAAGTATTTGATACACTGCTGATTTTTCAAGTTTTCCCACTTACAAAGAATGGAGAGATCTGTAATTTTCATCGTAGGTACACCTCAACTGTGAGAGACAGAAAATCACATTATATTTAAATAATTAATTTCCATTTTATTGCATGAAATAAGTATTTGATCACCTACCAACCAGCAAGAATTCTAGCTCTCACAGACCTGTTAGTTTGTCTTTAAGAAGCCCTCCTATCCTCCACTCATTACCTGTATTAATTGCACCTGTTTGAACTCGTTACCTGTATTAAAAGACACCGGTCCACACACTCAATCAATCAGACTCCAACCTCTCCACTATGGGCAAGACCAAAGAGCTGTCTAAGGACACCAGGGACAAAATTGTAGACCTGCACAAGGCTGGGATGGGCTACAGGACAATAGGCAAACAGCTTGGTGAGAAGGCAACAATTGTTGGCGCAATTATTAGAAAATGGAAGAAATTCAAGATGACTGTCAATCTCCCTCGGACTGGGGCTCCATGCAAGATCTCGCCTCGTGGAGTATCAATGATCCTGAGAAAGGTGAGGAATCAGCCTAGAACTACACGGGAGGACCTGGTCAATGACCTGAAGAGAGCTGGGACCACAGTCTCAACGTTTACCATTAGTAACACACTACACCGTCATGGATTAAAATACTGCAGCGTGGGCAAGGTCCCCCTGCCCAAGCCAGCACATGTCCAGGCCCGTCAGAAGTTTGCCAAAGACCATCTGGATGATCCAGAGGAGGCATGGCAGAAGGTCATGTGGTCAGAGGAGACCAAAACAGAAGTTTTTGGTATAAACTCCACTCGACGTGTTGGAGGCAGAAGAAAGAATGAGTATAATCCAAGAACACAACCATCCCAACCGATAAAGCATGGGGGTGGCAACATCATGCTTTGGGGGTGCTTTTCTGCAAGGGGGACAGGACGACTTGCACCGTATTTAGCATGGATGATGATGGGGCCTGTATGCGAGTTTAGGGCAACAACCCCTCCTTCCCTCAGTACGACATTGAAGATGGGTCTGGCTTGTTCGTCCAGCAGACCATGGACCCAAACACATAGCCGGGCAACGAAGGAGTGGCCTCGTAAGAAGCATTTCAAGGTCCTGGAGCGGCCTAGTCAGTCTCCAGATCTCAACCCTATAGAAAATCTTTGGAGGGAGTTGAAAATTCTTGTTGCCCAGCGACAGCCCCAAAACCTGAAAGATCTGGAGAACACCTGTATGGAGGAATGGGCCAAATCCCTGCTGCAGTGTCTGCAAACCTGGTCAAGAACTACAGGAAGCGTCTGACCTCTGTAATTGTAAACAAAGGTTTCTGTACCAAATATTAAGTTCTATTTTTCTATTGTATCAAATACTTATTTCATGCAATAAAATGGAAATTAATTATTAAAAAATCATACAATGTTATTTTCTGGATTTTTTTTTTTGATTCGGTCTCTCCCAGTTGAGGTGTACCTACGATGAAAATTACAGATTTCTCCATTCTTTGTAAGTGGGAAAACTGGAAACATCGGCAGTGTATCAAATACTTATTTGCCCCACTGTATATAATTTTTTCCCCCCCTGTTTCTGTAAGGTTGTAAGAGGTCTACTTTCAGCTGTACTTTTTTTTTTTTTGTGTTTTTAGTTAGTTATTGTTTTCCTTCCTTTTGGATGCATAGCATTAAATGCCTAATACACACAATGCTGTAGCTCCTCTGTGAGACAAAAGCTCAGTGTTAATAGATTGCCACTCTTGGATCCAGTCCCCTTGCAACATTATACAAATCTGCATCATTTTGTGCTATCAGATGCACAGCAGGAGGAAGAATAGTGTCACTCAGATGGGGTCAATCCCCATGACAATGTGCTCTTGTTTCTCATGGGCCGTTTGGGCTGGTGGGTGACTAAAGGAATGGAATAAGCACAGTTGGAATAAGTCAGTGCTCATGGGCCAGTTAACTGTCTCTGAGTGCTGGATCAATGATTCATCTGGACCACTGCACTTCACAGCTTTGGAAACAACTACCAGATAAACAGTCACCCCTGTCCTCCTCTTTTACTTCCTCCCACCGTGACTGTGCTTTAAGCAATGACCTGTACTCATCATGATATTCCCCCAGCTCCAATTCAGCTCTGAACATGAGCCAGGGACTGGCATATGGTGGAATGCCTAAAGGATATCACATAGTCATTTGTCAAGCATGATTTACTGATATCTAGGGATGAGAATCTCATTGCGGGTGGGCTTATTTGACTTGGGCCTGTAAGCAGCTACCTAATGTAACGATCAACCAAGAATCCTAGAAACTGATCCATTAAGTCCCAATATTGGACAGTAACCTTTATGGTAGGGATATGTTGTGCATCCCACAGTGCTCCAGCATTGTGACGGTGGCTTTTGCATGGACTAGTGTCACGGCCAGCTCGTTCCCGACTGTCATATAAAGAGGTCCACACATACAAACGAATTGTTTGACTTGCAAGATTATTTATTCAATAGAAAATGATCTGTTACAGAAATGTAACACGATGTCTAGGGATTTAAATAAAAGAAAATATCAATCCCAATGGGCAAGAAACGTTGATAAATAACCAACAAGAAGAAAACAAGTTGGAGCAAATGACTCCTCTGAAGAACTTGGTTCTCCCACAGGAAGTACTGTTGGGCAGTTCAGCCAAACATTTATACTCTCCACCCATGAGTTATCCAATTAACAGTGACGTCACATTCTGATGTTATCCTGCCACCATCAGGTAAAGAAGGAAAAGACGGGGTCGTAACACTAGGAACATTTACATTTTCTTCAGATCTAATTTGATGTAACTATCTTGCTTGTCATTTATAATGTCAGATGTAACGTTGAGCACCCTAAACCATTAGTGTCGTTTTAGGAGAGACAGAATGGCAGAGCTAGCGTAGTGTGCTGTCTAAACAGCGGTTTGGGGTCATGCTGTTCAGCTGTCAATAACGAATGGGTTTATTGATGCGTTAGCAGAGAGTACAGTCCTAATAGCCTCAGTCTTCCTGCCTGAAAAGGCATCACCCCTCATTTCTGATTAATGGATCATTAGAAGCCAGAGCTTTATCAGTCACACTGCTGGCATAAAACATTAGCATTTATTTCATGACTGTAAAGTCAATGAAATAGTGTTGTCTGATTTTATAATTGAAAGCTAACTACTTCTGTGTTGTTCATGAAGTGAAATACTACTTAAGGCCACTGTATAGTAGTGTAGTCAACAACAGCAACAGGACATGGACAGCTTGGTCTTTCCTGACTCTTTCGTATGATCACTAAAGGTACTTGCTGTTTGTAGAGTGATTATTTGATCTAAGGTCAGTTAATATAGCATTTTCAGGTCCTAATGGACACGTTTCCCAGTTTTTAACAACATTCAGCTGGGATAATGTAATAGCCTCATCACTGAGGAAACCTTTCCAAGAAACCTCATGAAGAGCAGAGAGACGGCTCCCTCAGTGAGTTTTCCTTTGGCCTCTGAATCTGAAGAGTACAGCTCGCTCCTGTTACATCGCCTTGAGAAAACAGTACGCCATTGTTTGCTGCGGAATGCACAGGGAATTCTGTGTCCAAAAAAACGAGGCTTAGCTTAAACCTGACCCCTTCATTGTTTATTATTCACCTTTCGTCATGTTTACTTTGTTGTTTGGGTAAAAAAAAAAAGCCATTTTGCATCGACCAAATTTTAATTTTGTGAAGATCACTCTTTGAAAGTTTGGCCGTCGAGAATAATTGCTCCATATGCATGAAATCCTGCCTCTCACCCACTTAGGAAACAAAATACTCTTACATAACACAAGTCAAAAGTTCAATTTGAAATAAGAGACTATTGGATTGTGTGTGTCTGTGTGCGTGATCGTCTTTTTTTTTTTTGGTGGCCGTTTTCCTCACATGACTCTCTTGAGATGCTTCAGTGCAGCTGGAATTAGGAAATATAATACTACACGTACTTGAATTTACCTATTGTGAAAATGTTAACTTTTTTATAGTTGTGCTAAGCAACTTTGTCCAGATCAATAATTGTTCAAAATACTTTAAACGCCATTTATACATATTTTAAATTTTGGGTGACAAAGTAAAAAAAAAAAAAAATAAATAAATTAAAAATAAACTCTTTAAAATTATTAAAGCTAATGTGCAGTAATATACAGGAAAAATAAAAAAGGAAACAACTTGATCATTTGATACAGTAGGTAAAAATAACATTCATTACATGGCAAGGTTGTAAAATGCCATGTGGTACAACCTCTGCAAAAATGTATATGAATTTTTAGTTCTTGATTTGTTTAAAAATAAATGAAGAAATAAAACAAAACCTGAATATTTTTTTTTTATTTAACATATGTAAACGCGTGTATTCAAAGTGTAAAAATACTGCATTTTGACATCTAAACTTTTTATTTTAAATGGTATAAAAGTTTTTCAAAGCCAAATGAAATTAGTGTGACTTCAAATATTAAATTTCTTACAACTTGGATAACTGAGCACCACCCCATTTTTTTTATACCAAAAAGGTTAACATAATGCTGCAGTATATAGTCCATCACCACTGTCATATTGACTAGCTAAATATGATCAACAAACATATTTCACTTGACATTTGAGAGTCTCTGTAAATTGTCATTGAGCTTGTATGGCTCTGACTCTCGTGTGGTGACAGCAGCTGTTTGTGGCCACCCACATCCTGGCACGGACATCAGCTGTGCTAATTTTAGGCTCTTTACATGTCAGGAAGAATGGTAAACCTGCAAGCCTTTCATCACAGACCTTGATTGGAATTTGACATAAGTTTCCACCCAAAGCTTAGAAACAAACCCAGCAAACCATCTATTAAGCGTTTTTTGGATCCTCTGTGCACCTGTTTTGAAAGATTCCTTCTGTAAATCATCAACAAAACATTAAAGCTCTCAGGATGAAGTATGTCTGAATGAGGGGCTGAAGACTCTGGCCTCTTCTTACTTTGTTTACACAGTTTCATAGCCGTTAGAATGACATGAACACATCAGAATCTGTGGTATGTGCTATTGTAGTCTTGAGATACTGAGCCTGTTATAAGTATTTGTGCAAGTATCTTTGGTGCTTTAACAAAATAAATTACCCTAAAATTAAAATGTTGTTTATGTACTCATGTAACCCTCATGTTGTTCCAAATCTGTATGATTTTTCTTTCTTTCATGTAGCACCAAAATAAATGTTAGCCATGATGTTCATGATCCTATTTTCCATGCAATTATAATGTGGTCATGCTACATCAAGTACAAAAAAGTACCATAAAAGTATTTTCCGTAAAAGTGGTCTATAATAGTGGCTTTTTATTAACAATGGGTTCTTAGCTAAGTGGGCTTATCAAGGTCAGTGGCACTGTTCCTAATAAGCATTATTCCAAATATCGCTAACTAATAATATTAGTTCAACCAAACAACTACACTGTAAAAAAAAATAATTATATATAAAAATAAATAAAATACATAAAATAACAATAAATGAAGAATACTTCATTTTTAAAATAAATTTTAATCTTAAAAAAATAAATCAACTAGCGGAGATGTAGTTGTGCCAATACATTTTTGATAGTCTGGTTGTTCACCCAAACTAACATTTTAAGATAAATCGGAAGCTTACTAATCTAACTTTAAGAAACAATTTTTCACAGGTAAGTGAAGTCCATTAAACTCAAAATTGTTTAGCAGTTGGTTGAGTACATTCTGTTGAACAAACCTAACCTAAACACTAATTACTGCAATGGTGACTTAAAATAAAACACCATCAAAGCCCAAAGTTATGATTTTCTTTTATTCTTCTAAAAGATGATTAAATGTACACATCCTCATAACTCCCCATGTTTTGACCAAACACACAAAATGAAATGAAGTGCACAAATAGTTCTCCAAAAGGCATGCTTAGTAATACATGCAACAGTATGAGGTTCAATGTGTTTAGCGTTATACATTATTACAATATTTATATTTCATAAATACATTCCATATTAAAATGTGAAAATGTTAATCCTGAAATCAGCTGTGATAATAATAGTGGCAGTTTTAAGCAAGGTGGAATTATTCTGCTTAATGATCCAAAAAAATAAAAAATAAATAAAATATATATGTGTGTGTGTGTGTGTGTGTGTGTGTGTGTGAAAAATTTCCCACAGTGCTCCAGCATTGTGACGGTGGCTTTTGCATGGACTAGGAACATTTACATTTTCTTCAGATCTAATTTGATGTAACTATTTTGCTTGTCATTTATAATGTCAGATGTAACATTGAGCACCCTAAACCATTAGTGTTTTTTTTATAAGTGCTCTGTTCAAGCAGTTGGCTTTTTATTCACCTTTTAAAAATATCTTATTTTATTTTATCAACTTATTCTTAATTTCTATTATGTATGTACATTTTTATTTGTTTCTCTTCTGTGAATGCATACATGTATGTCTCTTCTGCAAATCACACTTTTTAAAAGGGGCTACACAAATAAAGCTTTCCTTAAAGTGTGCAGACTAGGCTTGACACATTAAGAACTGATAAACACAAATCATCCTATGAGTGAATTCCGCCTCAAGAAGTAATAATCAGCAATACAAAACTTCGTCTCTGTATATTGTTATTGTCTTCAGACTGAATCATGAAGGAATTCAATTCTTAAAACTTTAACAATTGAATAATTTATTAAAATGTTAACAATAATAGTGCCCTATGACCTGTGTCATGGATCATGAGGAAATTTTTTTTTATATGATGATTTAATAATTTTTTTAAATCGAAAATGGTGGTAATCAAATGAAGGTATAAAACATTAATATTTGAATTTATCTTTTAAAACCTAATTAAATGAAAATGAATTTTTTTTGGTAAACAAAATGCTGCACAACCAAAGTCTACTGTTATAATTAAAACAGAAGAAAAAATGTATTAAAAAGATAGGGATTTTAATGTATAATAGTACTAGTAAAAGAGAATTTGCCCTGTAGTTCTGGCACAATTATCTTCACAGATACGAATAATTTATTTAATGCTGGGGTTGTTGTTGTGAAGATTTTTGAGTTTCTGTGTGCATTTATGATTTTTTTACATCAGGGGGAGGGGGGGGGGGGGGGGGGCGGTGAACTGGTGACGTAGCAATTAGAAAACAGAGTAGGCACGTGCAATGACAGAACATGCATAAGGGTTCATATTTAAATAGCAGTCTTTTGCACTTTAATATTCATAATAATCTGATTACGTGTACAGCCCTCATTTTGATTTATTAATTAAAATTTGGCAAATTCCGTGACATTCCGTTTTATACTGTAAATTCCATTTTTATGATTCCACGACTCCGTCCTCATTTTCCACGTCTCGGAAATCATAAGCAGGGCTCTACGCTTACTTTTCTTTTTAGGAGCACTTGTGCTCCTAACTTAAAAAATTTAGGAGCATTTTATCAAAAAGTAGCCTTCCCATTACTAGGTGATATTTGACTCCTCTAACTTTATTAAAAGTGTCATCTTTTGTCAAATTTTTTAAAAAATTATATTTTATAAGCTTTTACATTTTTTTAAATTAAAATGACAGAATAAGAACAAGTAGAATAAGAAATATAAGTTACCAATCAAATGAAATCAGTATTAACAAAATGTATTTGTAGAGCTGGCAAAAGTGGCTTGGTGTACTTTCAGACATTTAATGAGGCTCAGAATTGGGAATGAGTGCATTAATCCATAACTATCTGTATGATATTAATGTTTTTAAATATAAATGTTGAATATATAAATAGAATGATTAAATAAATGAAAAGTACTTTAAATGAACAAAACTTGGCCAGCAGGTGCGTCAATTCACTCTGATTTTTATCACACTGAATCATTCATATTCAATTGATTAATTTCTAATGGCTGGAATCATTCCGGAATGAATTCAAGTGACGTCTTTATGAATGTTATCCGAATACACTTTTGGGACTCCTATATTAGTGTAAAAAAAAAGTTCCTATCATAACGCAACACCGCTGTGTTTAATGGAGTATGCGCAGCGGCTGAGCCTGTGACGTTGTTTAAACGGATTTTCGAGACGAAATAGAGCAAAATCAGACAGTGTTATAGTCAGACAATTAATTACTCAATATTAACTTTCTTTTTATTGAACTGTTGTATTAAATCAGTTATCACATTTACAAACGCCCTTAAAAATCATTAAAAGCTGTCACTCATCTTAGTTCATCGCGATCTCACATTTATAATCAACAAAGCGCTCTACACTGCGCAATGAATCTCTTATTTACACCCTGTCTACACTTTGCTTATGAAAGGATTCGTGAGATATGTCTGTGATGCATTAGTCAATGCTGCAAAAACACGTAACGTTAGAAAGCTTTGAAGCTCCCCTGAGCGCAATCACAAATATGATGATCGGGTCAGTCGGACTGGTGCTCCAAAAAAAATTTCATAGTCGCACGCAGTAGTTTTCAATCGCAAATGCGACTGAAATGGTCGCACTGTAGAGCCCTGATAAGGCCATAAATGTGCTCATTTTCAGCTCTGTCTGCTGCAATACTGAACGTCTCCCATTAAATGAAAGATGCCTCTGATATGTGACTCAAGTACACAAGACTGATCATCACTCACATGAACACAGACCCTCGTTTCACATCCCTGACTAATTGCTGCAAGGCACCACTGCGTAGACATGGAACGCTATTGACATTTGAGTGATGCTTCCCTTCTAGCTCTGTCTTGAGGCATCATAAGTCTCTCTTTCTGTTTCACACCAACCCTATCTGTCTTTTCCTTCCCTCACAAACTAACATTTGTTCATTTCTTCACTATAAATGGATGCTTCAGACTCTAAAATCTTTAGATTAAGCACGGGCATATCTCATTGTACAATGATTGAATTCTGTGTTAGGGTAGTTGTTGCATCAAAGTTTTAGGTTAACATTTAGATTACAAAAGAAATTGGGATGGGTTACTAAACTTGGTCTGGTCAATTTTTGTTTTGTTTTGTCTTGTCTTGTCTTGTTTTGACTTGTCTTTAGTTTTTTTTTGGTCTTGTTTTGTATTTTTTTGGTTTTGTTATATTTTGTCTTATCTTGTTTTGTCTTGTTTTTTTGTTTGGTTTTGTTTTGTTTTTTTTTTGTTTTTTTTTATTAGAAGCCACCAGAAATTACCGTTCAACTTCCTAAAAGTTTGAAACATCAGCTATTCCTTAAAAGGATAGTTCACCCAAAAATGAAAATTTGATGTTTACCTGCTTACCCGCAGGGCATCCAAGATGTAGGTGACTTTGTTTCTTCAGTAGAACACAAACAAAGATTTTAACTCAAACCGTTGCAGTCTGTCAATCATATAATGAAAGTGAATGGGAATCATGGCTTTGAGAGTCAAAAAAACGTACACAAACAAAATCAAATTAAAGCCTGCGGCTCGTGACGATACATTGTGTAAAGACACGAAACGACCGGTCTGTCCAAGAAACTGAACAGTATTTATCTAGTTTTTTTTTTTACCTCTGATTCACCACAATGTCCGAACTGTCCTGAGCGCGTTCGCGTCTTCTTTAGCCAGCGCGGGACGCGTCGTCTTTTTGCTTTACGGCAGATCACAGACTTAAGTGCATTACCGCCACCTATCTCTCAAATGGACCATTGACACTCTATCTACAATCTCAATTAGGAGTGTCAATGGTCCATTTGAAAGATAGGTGGCGGTAATGCACTTATAAGTCTGTGATCTTTTACAAGTTGGTGAGTATATGAGGCCCAGAGTTTTAAAATCTGTTCAGAAGTCGTGTAGTGTATTCCAGCCTTTAATCTATAAATATCTACAAGTATCTGTCACATATAGTTGATGGCATAATTTGACATGAATTAACGAAACTTATTTCATTGTATTTCTGTTGTCTTTGTTTTATTAAAAAACTGTAGTTGAAGGCTAGGGCTGTGCAAAAAATCGAATGCGATTTTCATTCTTTTTTTTTTGTAGCTTGTCAGTGAACTACGGCTTTGTGTAGTAAATGCCGCTCCATCTGAACGCACGGGCTGGAAATTTACTACTAATCACAGGAGCGCCTTTACTGACGAGATGCGCTTGAAAATCGCATTCGATTTTTTGCACCGCCCTATTGAAGGCACTGATTTGCAGTTTACCATGGTTAAGGGATTGATTAATGGTAAAATCACTGTAACGTTCAATGTAATGTTACATATTGTGTTTGAGGTTTGAGATTAAACACACTTACTGTGAGAAGTGTTGTATTTTAGATTCCAGCAGCAGAACACTTCATCAAGGTTTGTAATTAGACCTTCTGTTGCTTCCGGTTTTTGGCCAGTTTTGCAGATGACTAATCTGGATGCACAAGATCCAAGAGCGTCACATAAATACTTAATGCTGGCTGATGTCAGATGTGTGAAGGTTTAACTCTGTGCAGAGGTTTTAATTGCATCCAGAGTTTGCCTTTATGCTGGGAGCTTTGGTGGGTGGTTATATACAGTAATTATGAAGCAAACATAGATGCCAGGGTTTCTGCAGTGCAGACGTCTGGGTTGTGTCCCACCTTTAATGGTCCCAAAGACCCTCTCCATGTTGCTGGCAGATTTGGGAATATCTGGAGAGAAGCACAGGTGCTGTGCTCTCTCTTGTGTAGGGTTTGTTTTGTCAGCATTTGATCTGGAAGACATACTACGTACGATCTGAAGCACAAACCATTTAATAAAGGTATTCTGAAGCGAATCGATGCGTTTGTCAAAAATATCCATATATTTAAAACTATATAAAACTATAATCCGTAATCTCTAGCTTCCACTAACTGTCGTACGCTCGTTTTAGCTGAGCTGGGCTCATTCCTACTGAGAGTGATTTATAAAGTGCAATAAAACATCACACCCAGATATGCTGTTTTTCGGTGTTTTCCTGTGAACTACACGACCCACACTGACCCTTCATGAATTGTATGATGCTTATTGCACACAAAAATATCAAGAATATTAGCTGAGCTGCCACTCCCATTACAACAACTGAATGCATCCCACAGGTAATCTAAAGACACTCTGGAGGACTGACTTCATTTAGGCCGCTCAATACACTCTCACACCCTGTAGTGCAGCCGTTCAGGGCTTCCTTTTTTGTCTTTGCTCTGTAATCCAGGAAAAATGTCCTATTTCTGTTGTAGGCTAAGGGGGTGAGTTATTTAGCAGTACAGGACATGAGTCTGAAACCGAAAGAGGAAATGGGGAAAATGAGTGCTGTTGTAATTTTCTGGGTAGTCTGTACAGCATAAAGGTGATGACAGAGTGCCAAAACACTTGGAAGGCAACCAAACACAAGACTGTCTGAATGACATGATGACGGGCTCATTCCTACTGAGAGTGATTTATAAAGTGCAATAAAACATCACACCCAGATATGCTGTTTTTCTGTGTTTTCCTGTGAATTACACGACCCACACTGACCTTTCATGAATCGTATGATGCTTGTTGCACACAAAAATATCAAGAATTTTCTCAAAGCTGCAAGCTACAATCTGATTGGCTGGCTTCATACAGTTTCCAGCAGTGAAAGTGCAGGAGTTGATCAGTCCACCAGGAAACAAATTTGTGTGTATATGTCTCCGGGCTTCTACAATGAGCACAAGTATTTGTTGATGTTAAGACTGATTTATTAGCATCTTTTCACGTAAATCCTTTCTTTAGTAAAAGGTATTCTGAGTCCAAGAAAAGCACTTACTTACTGTAAGTTAGTTAAAGGGATAGTTCACCTAAAAATGAAAATTTGATGTTTATATGCTTACCCCCAGGGCATCCAAGATGTAGGTGACTTTGTTTCTTCAGTAGAACACAAATAGAGATTTTTAACACAAACCGTTGCAGTCTGTCAGTCTTATAATGGAGGTGAATGGGAATCACGGCTAAAACAAAACAAAAAAAAACATACAAACAAAACCAAATTGGCTGGCGCGTGAGGCATCGTCGTCTTGCTTTACAGCGGATCGCAGACTTATAAGTGCATTACCGCCACCTATCTCTCAAATGGACCATTGACACTTTCTACAATCTCAATTAGGAGTGTCAATGGTCCATTTGAGAGATAGGTCGTCACTAGCTGCAGGGTTTAATTTGGTTTTGTTTTGTGTATGTTTTTTTTTGTTTTATTTTATGTTTTAGCCGTGATTCCCATTCACCTCCATTATATGACTGGCAGACTGCAACGGTTTGAGTTAAAAATCTTCGTTGTGTTCTACTGAAGAAACAAGCACCTACATCTTGGATGCCCTGGTGGTAAGCAGATAAAACATCCAATTAAATTTTTGGTGAACTATCCCTTTAATTACTGTAACTGGGTGAAGAATCACACAACACTAATCTCAATCAATACCCCGGAGGTGGATTTATTGGGGTGAGGGGTGCTTGTGAGAAAGGTCCAGGTAGGTGCTCCTGTGCCGTGAGTGCTCTCTTCCGTCTTCCCAGTGCAGAGGGTTCGTGCAGTGCTCCTGTGGGGCTGGTCAGTCACACGCATGCTTTCTGTGGGAAAAATGAGAGGGTGAGTTAGTGCTCAGTCTCATGGAGGAATCTCCTAGATGGCAGGGCTTGCGTGGCTTATGTAGCCGCCGCCTGATGAGGTGCAGCTGTGACCGATCAGCCTGTGATGATGATGGCCAGGTGCTCCTCGCTTGTTTCCAGGGCAACGCTGATGAAGCTTACTTTGAGTGAATCATATGTCATTTCAAAACATGAACTTTTCTTAGAGGACATTTACTCAAAGCAACAGTGTTGTGTTATCATTAGCTTAAATTAATTGAAATAAAGCCAAAATAAAATAAGATGCAAAATGAAACACTTGATGAAAATTAAGAAATGCTTGCTTGGCCCAAGTTCAAGTACTAAGTTTATTTTTATTTCAGTTAATAATTTGAGGGGAAAAAAACTACTAAAAAGTACCAAAAAATTAAAAATAAAGGATGATTCAAAATGTAAAAAAAAAAAGTGTGAACGTCACAGTCATAGCTTAGCAATGATGTACTGTTAACAGAGACAGCCTATGACTAGGGCTGGACAATAATTCCATATCAATATGTATCGCGATATAATTTTTTTCAATAACGGTGATATGACTTTTAAACACATTTCCGATATTTTCGATATACATTACCAGTGTTTTTGGGGTCCATACCTTGATTTATTTGTGGCGTTTGACTTCGTTGAATAAACATGAGCCCTGCACGTTTCAAAATCAAACGCGTCGGGGTTTTTTATTAAAAAAAAAATTTTTTTTTTTTTAAAATTTTTGGTATCTCTGAAGGGAACCGACTGTCTTCAGGATAGTTTAGATGGCATTTTTATCTGATAAAGTAGCGTTCATGAGCGGAGCTGCTTTGTTTACAGCCGTTAATGGAGAAACCGCTAGTGCCACCGCTCTCACAGCGGCTCCTGCTGGCAGACAATCAGTTTGCAATTTCAATAATAAACCCATTTCCAGCAACATGCTGTTGTTTGCTCTATGTGTTTGTTTTCTGAAGCAACCTCGGATCATGTTTCATACTCGTTATCCTGGTTAATGCACGTTTTAATCTATAAGAATAATCAGCCTACACCAGTCAAAGGTTTTTGAACTGCAAGATTTTTTATGTTTGTTAAAGAATTCTCTTCTGCTCACCAAGCCTGCATTTATTTGATCCAAAATGCACCAAAAGCAGTAACATTTTGAAGTATTTTTATTATTTAAATAATTGCTTTCTATTTGAATATAATATAAAATGTAATTTATTCATGTGATAAAGCTGAATTCCGCCCATTAGGGCCTATTCCAGTCTTGCATGTCACTGATCCTAACAATCATTTTATTATGCTGAGTTGCTTATTTATCAATATTTAAAACAGTCGAGTCATGTTTTCAAGATTCTTGTGAATAGACCGATCAGCATTTATCTGAAATAAAAAGCTTTTGTACCATTATACACTATACCACATTCAAAAGCTCTTTTTTAAAATGTATATTATAGAAATTAATTACTTTCATTTAGCAAGGATGTTTAAATTGAGCAAAAGTGATGATAAAGACATTCATAACGTTACAAAATATTTCTATTTCAGATAAATGTTGTTCTTCTGAAATTTCTATCCATCAAAGAAACCTGAAAAATTCTACTCCTTTGTTTTCAACATAATAATAATTGTTTTTGAGCAGCAAATCAGCATATAATGATTTCTAAAGGATCATGTGTGAGTAATGATGCTAAACGCTCTGCGTTAAATCACATGAATAAATTGCATTTTAAAATAGAAAATGGTTATTTTAAATAGTAAAAATATTTTCAAATGTTACTGTTTTTGCTGTATTTTGGTCAAATAAATTCGGCCTTGGTGAGCATAAGATATTTCTTTAAAAACATTACAAATCTTACTGTTCAAATACTTTTGACTGGTATGTTAGCCTATATTTTGAAGTAAAAAAATATTAATAAGGAGAGTCTGAGATTTATTTGACCGTTATTTCACATTTCTTGTTTGAATAAAGGCTAAATACAAATAAAAGGTGAAAATTAATTTATTTGTGCTGTTTTTTTTCCTCCCTAAAATATTATATAGTTTTATAGGAGTAGGTTTCATGGAGTTGGCAAATACATTTTTCATAAGTTTGTATGCACAGACTTCTGTTGTGGCCATTCTTGGCCGTTTTTATGAGGCTTTTTAATAGTGTTCATATCGATATCGGAATTATATCGTTTCGACCAAAATTAAGAAATATATTGATATAAATTTTGGCCATATTGTCCAGCCCTACCTATGCACGTTTGGTCATCATTGATTTGGGAGGAGTTTTTGGGTAAGGCTGGCATTGACCTCAGAGAAATCACAAAGTGCTCAGGCAGGATGACTGTCCAGTGGTGTTAGTCAGACTAAACCCACTCCACCGCCGGGGATTTACAGTGTCCAAAACAGCCACACAACAAGTTTCTAAGTAACATTTCTGTAGCCACGAAAGTTAAGTGACCCTGTGGAATGACCCCAGTTGATTTATGCAATACTGTCAATTTTTGTGACGGTCACAATTCACCATCAAACTCAGAGGAGTGTGTGTACGCAAAATTAATGGTCAAAATGCATTAAAAAAAAAAAGTATATACACTGCTGGTCAAAAGTTTGGAATAAGTAAGAGTTTTTTAATGTTTTTGAAAAAAAGTAGTTTTAATGCTCACCAAGGCTATATTGTTACCCTGGCCCACAAACCAGTCATAAGATTCAATTTGTTTTTCGAGTGAGATTTATGATAATCTGATAATACATCATATGAAAGCTGAATAAATAAGCTCTCCATTGGTTTATGGTTTGTTAGGATAGTACAATATTAGGCCGAGATACACTATTTGAAAATCTTAGGGTGCAAAAAAATCTAAAATGAGAAAATCGCCTTTAAAGTTGGAAATTTACTAAATATCTTCATGGAACATGATCTTTACTTAATATCCTAATGGATTTTTGTCATAAAAGAAAATCTATAATTTTGACCCATACTGTTGTCTATTGCTACAAATATACCCATCGACTTAACACTGCTTTTGTGGTCAGGTTGGTACTACATTAGAAACAGTATTGTTTTAAAATATTATTAGATTTACTGAGCATTTTCTATTGTAATATATTTAAAATTTAATGTATGCTGTAAATGTAAAATCCTAAATTATTTTCATAATATAACATAATAAAAATATCTAAATAATCAAAACTCTAAATCAAATCTCTTTAAAATAAATAAATCAAGATGACAATTAATGTTTGTTTACCCTCCTGTAACTGACCATTGATATCAGCAGAGAACTGAAGCATCTATGTTGTTAAATTAAAAGATGTCATATGATGTGATTTCAATTGTTCTCTTCTCTTTGGAGTGTTACAAGCTCTTGGTGCATAAAGAAGATCTGTAAGTTGCAAAGACTGAGTCTCAAATCCAAAGAGATTTCTTTATAAAGTGAAGAGTTTAACCACGCCTACCTAAAACTCTCGTTCTAACCCGCCCCACATATCTACCTCACGGTGGGAAGATTTTGCTAACACAAAACCGCCCAAATGTGCATGCAAGAAAGAAGGCTTAACTTTTTTCTCACTGTATATTGTTTGCTGCCGCCGCGCCAGTCGTGGAATACGCTTGTTTCATTGAAACCGAACTACTTTGTTTGGTCTTCCAAGAGGACGATATCTGCGTTTGTCATGCCTTGAGCTGATCTGTGCTGGTCGCTGAGGATATACATCAACTTAGTGCTGCTCAGCTCACGCTAGCCCGCCGCCTCAGTTCACACTACCCTGCCACCGGCAGTTCTGACTTACAGTCTGTAAGTACTTTTTCATTTAAAGGATTTGCCACTGATGATTCAAACACGAGTTTTTTGAGCAGTGTAGAGTAGCATTTGTTGTTTGTCATTTCTCCGATCATTAATGTAGACATGGTTTTGTTTACGCGGCGCGATGCAACGCAACATGTAAAAAGACAGTATATGTCATTATAATCAGTAATTATTTCCCCACTGGATGCTACAAATGCCTCTTTTGTAATGGGTTTTCATGTTTTTTGTCTTGTTGCTCCGGGAGATGGCATCAACAGTATGGTGAGGGGCGTAACATTTCCGACTCACGCTTGAGGTATTCGGCCAATCACAACACACTGGATAGCTGGCCAATCAGCGTATATCTCGCTTTTCAGAACGATGAGCTTTGTAAAAATCGACGTTTTTCAGAAAGGCGGGGCATAGAGGAGAAACAATAATGTACAGTATGTGGAAAATAATGTGTTTTTTTTTTTTTACCTTATCCAGCATTAAACCCCAATTTCATTACACCAAATACACAAAATAATGTTCTTTTTAGCAACATCATATGACCCCTTTAAAATATTAACATTTCAGGAGATACGTCAAGTACATATTTAAGGTCAAAGGGGTTCAGCTGGCAAAAAAAACTGGGGAATACTTGATCTATAGAAATAAACTGACTCACAGATATTGTATGTTACACTCGGGCCTGGTTAAGAGAGGCACCTGAGACTCTGTGGTCCCACACACAGTGCAAACACTCTTCTCTCACACATGGAGAGGATTATGGCCTTATCACACTGACATGGTTTTGAGAGTATTTCCCCTGTGATGGCTCTCTGGCCAAGAGATAATATTTGCCTGATGCGGTCCATTAGAAGACGTGGCATGTGATCAGAGTGGGTTGTTGTGTGTTTGTGTGAGTGACAGTATGCTCTAATGGTTTCAGTTCTCAGCCCCTGAGATCAATTCACAAGCTCTTACACTGGTGCTCATCCAAAATATGTTTGCTAAACGTTCCCCTGTGTCTTGTGCCGGGAAAAGCTACAAACTTCCCGTTCCTGCTTTTGATGTCATTTTATTCTCAGTTCAATATGTGTCAGAGCAGATTTTGGTAATTGTGATGCATTCGTTTTCTCAATCGTTTATTCATTTCCCCAGCTTCTCCTATGAGATCAAGACCTTTAACTCAAGACAAAAGCCTTTTGTGTTGTTATTTCATCTGTGGAGAATTTGCTGCTGCCAGTAAGATGGGGTAGCATACATACTGATGCGCCCTATGAAATCAGTTTTATTTTTTCCCGAAATTTTTCTGTTTTAATTTTTCTGGATTCCATTCTTTTCAGTTAAAATTTGTCTGGACTCCTTTTTAATTATTAAATTAAATTTTATTAATCAAAATGCATGTTAAATTAATTATAATCATGAAACGTATACACTTTAACATCAATTTATTAAAAGTTTTTTAAAAATTACATGTTTAGGGCCCTATGAAATGTTTTATTATTTCTTACCTTATGTTTTGTTACCATATTCTGTGTTTTAGCATGTCTAATTATTTGAATGTATAAAACAACTTAATTTATTAACATTTATTTTTAAAAAGCTTTATAAAATGTTTTTTTTTTAAATTCTGGGTTGGTGATGTAAAAGTTTCTGGTTATCAAATGAAGGCATAAAACATTAATTTAATTTGTCTTTTAATAAATTAAAATTAAACAAACTTTTTTTTGGCAAACAAAGGGGATTTAATAATTTTAGAAGTAGTAGTATTATCCAAGTCAAGTCACCTTTATGTTTATATAGCACTTTATACAATACAGATTGTGTCAAAGCTGCTTTACAGTGTCCAACAGGAAAATAGTTTGTTAATAATGCAAGAGGACAATAATAATTAGTCATTTTTCCAGCTAAAGTCAGTTCATTGATGATTCAGTGATGTCATCATCCAGTTCAGTTCTCTTCCAATAGTGTCTGTGCAATCAAACCAACAATATTGTCAGAAAAGCAAGCCAATATTGCCGGGGGAGGGTAGTATTAGTATTACGTACATGATTCTACTGAACATAGTAATATATTTCTGCTGCAATGTCTTCAAGGTAAACCGAAGTTTTATTTTGACGGGTTGCCATGAATACCTTTACATTTATGTGTGTATATGATATAATGATAGTTTTACTCAAATGAAACTGTAAAATGCTCTTGAAGTAATCTCAGAGCAGTTCTAGAGATGTTCATGTATTTGTTTTATTTAGTGAGACCCTGAAAACACCGCACAGTATTGTAGTAAACAAAAACCGCGTGACTGCGCCATTCATTCACACAGAGACATGCAGAACATGCAGGATTCATATTTAAATAGTATTTTTGCAGCTTAATATTTACAGAAAGTGATTTGGTGTCCCTTCAAATAAAGACAGTCACTTGCTTTGTTTCTGAATGAATCAGTTGAATGAATGACTGAATGACTCACTCATTAAGTTTTAGTTTCATATTTAGAATAGCCTATCATTTAATTTAAAGAAAATAATGAAAAATAATTTCAATATTCTGTAAACCTGTCAGTGCCCATTTAAAACCCATGAATCTCATAGAATTATTTATGCAATTCTAATTGCAGTGTAAATGCATTCATGCCACCTCAGTCTCTGCAAATATACCCTAATACCTCTTCAGATGCAGCTTCTGAAAACAATGTTATGGCCA
Organism: Sinocyclocheilus anophthalmus; assembly: GCA_018155175.1. Classification (NCBI taxonomy): domain Eukaryota; kingdom Metazoa; phylum Chordata; class Actinopteri; order Cypriniformes; family Cyprinidae; genus Sinocyclocheilus; species Sinocyclocheilus anophthalmus. Next base: position 192,740 of record JADLZN010007877.1, on the reverse strand, counting down.
CATTGTAGCCTTAAAAGTTTGTGTCATAAATTCTTTGTTCAATAAAAACATTTCTTTCTAAAGCAATTTTTTTTTAAATGTCAATTCAGTCTATTCTCATTTTACACTATAATGACTTCAAATTTGTGGGTAATTTCTCAGATCAAATTGGTGTGCGATTCATTTGATTTGATTCATTAATTGGTACATCATGAAATTAATTAGATTAAAGTTTTTATTTGTTTGCCAGCCCTGATAATAATAATAATAACTATTATTATTATTATAAATACCTGTTACAAAGCCTAAAATTTTACTCATTTATGAAGCACAGAAGTGCTAACAATGCTTTTGAAGCATTTGCACCCCTGTACATATGTGAATCTCAGCAGATTTTAATGGCAGCTGTTTCCTGCAGTAATCAGGAATGTTGAGTATCAAGAAGTTTGGCAGTCCATCCTCACTCTTTTCTCCATGTCTGTTAAAAGTTTTTTGGCTTCAGCAGGGCTATGATAGGCGTGAAGTATTGCTGTGTCTTTGACTGCACAGGAAGAGTTGAGGTGACACTATAACGGCTGATTTTTGTCCTCGTCTGACCCGATTTCCTGGGGCGCCCAGGCCTCTTCCATTTAGTGTGCGGAGCGAATGATGAATTTCTGAATCTGTCATTAATATGTCAGAGGAGTAACTGTGCAACATCCACTTGATGTTTGGCTAGTGCTGTTCATTGTAAAGGGCTAAATAGACTTTTCCAACACGGGTTTCAGAGGCCGTTTGCAAAGTTATCTCTGTGTTTGACATAACCTTTTCTAGACGTTCAAGACATTAACATAGCTCGCTAGATGCGTCATGATGGCTGTGAGCACATATGGACTGTTACAGTAGCCCATGGCTGTCAGCTGTACGGTGGTGGTGCTGCCCTACCCAGAATTCCATTTGTCTGTGGCGGAACGGCTTGTCCTTGGTTCCCCTGGCAGCCGTAAAACCCACTTTGAAACTCTGAGTCATAACAGGGCGGTGTGTGTCTGGCGCACTTGGCTGCGAGATTGACCTCTGGAGCGGCCGTGGGTGCCGAGAACGATCGCTGTCCCTCCAGACAAGTTCCACTGAGGAATTTGTTTACTTGTGGTGGAGCCACAAATAACGAGAGCGTTTATGTACAACTGAATAACTTCCTGCTCTCCAGGCAGGCACATAACAAAAACAGGCCAAAAGGGGATGTAGTGGACACTTACAACAGATTTAGTGTGGTCTTACAAAACATTTCTTTCTTTCTTGTTGCAATCCACTTATAATGTTAGTCAAGGTGTCTTGCTTCACACTCTTTGTAATTATTTTCACATTCATAACAGTTTTTCACCATCTTACTGACCCTTACAATTGAACAATCTGTATTTTTAAGACTTCTATAGAATGCGAATGCACTTATGGCCAACATCTTCACACATTTACAGTTATGGGGGTTTGTTGGCTTGTCAAACATGTTTTTTCTTGCCTTGTTTTTTTCTATAATAGTGTCTTGTAAAGCCTGCATTGCATATTTCAAAAAATCTAATAATTTATATATATATATATATAATATATAGTATATATATATAAGTATATATATATATACTAATATATATATATTATATATATATATACTATCCAACATTTTTTTCATTGGCAGCCATGTCAAAGTGGGCTTCAATTGAAAATGATGTTGAGACTTTAAGCAAGCTAGTTTCAAATGAATTTTCAACTGAAGCCCACTTTGACATAGCATATTTATTTCTTTTTAATTATTCATTCATGCATTCACTAGTTCATTTATTTATTTTACATTTTTCCTTCATTTTAACTTAAGTGGCAGTGCAAGTCATCCATACACTTATGTCACCTCTCTTATGCTATTTTTTTTTCTCCTGTGTTCACAGGCTTTTGGTAACGCTAAAACAGCCCATAATAACAACTCCAGCCGTTTTGGGAAGTTCATCCAGGTGAACTATCAGGAAAGTGGCACTGTAAGAGGGTAAGAGCTTCATGTGTCTGCGTCTGCAGTGCTGTAGAGATGTTTGGAACCCCTGTCTAATTTGGTGTTTGTTCTTATCCAGGGCATATGTGGAGAAATATCTGCTGGAGAAATCCCGACTCGTCTATCAGGAGCACAATGAAAGGTAGGAGATCTTGTATGATTTGTTGATGCCGTTGTATATTCATTTGAAATCATTTCATTAATAAACTGGGCTAGACAACAGTTTATTTAAACCAAAGAGAGTGTAGATTTGGTAGAAGCTCATGAGGAAATATATCCAGTAGTGAACATGTGGGAATCATTTCTCCACAGTGTTCAGTATTGTCAGAGTAATTGTTCAGTTTATATGTGTGAATCTCAGCTTTATCTTCTGGCTGTCTTTACCAGTTCAACTGGTTTCATGGCATGAGGGTTTATGAAGGAAACAGACCATAATTTCCTTGTTTTTGAGAGTTTGGTATAAATCACAGCAGTCATATTTCAGTATCGGGGCCGTGCTTTATAAAACTGAAACCAGCTTGTCCTTACCAGCTGGGTCAGTGACATGAGTTATTTATTTTTTTTATTATTAAATCTATTAATTTATTTAAAAAATCAACACAGACTACCATTCAAACATTCAATGAATTGAATGCACTTCTAAATTGAAATTCATTTGATATTTTGAGGCATAAAGTAAAAAAATATAAGGGTGGTACAATTGTCCTGATTGTAAACAAAAATCATTCAGTGGCTGTAATTTTGCACATTACAGTGTTTGCACACGTTCACACACACATAAAGACTTGCTGTAAACCTGTTGAGACTGGTTAAGAAACCTTGTATATAATCCAATCTGCTCCTGTTTGGACAAAACTGCAATCCTTTATGTATTTATAGGCTCATATGTTCATACTGCACCTGATGTTGCATTGTTTTGTTGTTCTAGGAATTACCATGTGTTTTACTACCTGCTGGCAGGATCGAGTGAAGATGAGAGAACAGTGTTCCACCTCAAAAAGCCTGAAGAATACCATTACCTCAATCAGGTACGTCTGATACCGCTGCATGCACCGTACTCACCATCAGTGACCCTGTTTACAACTGGTATTAAAATCTGCCTCAGTTGATCCAGTCACAAGTGGTCAGCCAAGTCAAATTGCCATTCACATTTGGCATTAACATGCATCTCCTGTGACCACTTGCGATCAAATCTCTGATTTCATGACCACTTACATCACTTACAATTTCAGTGTGTCACTGCATATTGATGTCAGGCTTACGGAAGATGTTGCTTGAAGTCTTGTGCACATTTTTATGTGGGCATTTCCAAATTTTCCATTTGCTTGAATGTTTTCTTTTCAAGCCTAGCTGAAAAATTTTTAAAACTTTTTTTTTTTATTGCCTGGAAGTGTTGCAGTAGACGGTTATTCATTGTCCTGAGTGCAAATGATAGACTATATACAAAGAACGCTTACATCTCTGAACATCTTGAGGTGGCTTGAGTGATCCACTGTTTATACCTTGAGCTGTCCACATAAGACTGAATATCCTGGGATGTTTTTTTAAAGGGAAAAAAGAAAATTCTGTCATATTTTTTTCCCCCCATGAAACACAAAAGGAGAGATTTTGGAGTATGTTCATGCTACTCTTTTCCATACAATTAAAGTGGATGGTTAAATTGGTTTTCAAGGAACGACCCTGCTCGCTAGTTCCTAGAACTATGCGGTGCGAAAACCCCTATGATTTTGGGTGACAGTAATAGCTACACACTGCGATGTCGCCATCTTTTTTTCTGTTGACTGGTTTCAACCATTGTTAAGGTGCAGTACCGCTACTTACTTTGATAAAGTGTCAACCACATAGTTAGTGGCGCTGGATTTTTTGTATGGTATGTGTAGTATTAGTATGATATCAATATTGAATTTTATTTTTTAAATACCACAGTTATCATCAGTACCTGTACCCTAGTCAGGACCATGGCGCACTGCCTCAAAATCAACAAAGCTTTGTTAAGAAAACTGGACGGCAGCAGTTTTTTGTGGTGTGCCGTTGTGGAGTCAGTTTTTGTCATGAGTGCGTGTCAAGCAGCTGCTTTTCTGAGGCCGTAACAGACCCATTGACGGATTCACTCTCACTGGGCAAACAGGAAGGAGGGGAAAATGGAGGAAACAGATTCCACAGTTCATTCCTTTCAGCTGGCCCAGTGGTCTCGCACACAGAGACACTTTAAAACCTAATCCCCCACAGAAAGCAGCCTTGTGCTCATAACATGCCCCTCATTTCCATAACACACACCTGCCTCATGCTTTTGTTTCTGTGTGGAAATCTGTTACGTGCAGCCGTCCAGTCTTTTGTGTGCTTATGAAATGTTAAATGTTCAGGAATATTAACATTGCATGTGTTTATGGATGTGTACGTTTTCTTTTTTCTAATATGTCTGCATCTGTGTATCTTACATTGCAAACAAAATTAGAAGAGCTTTCTCAAAACACCAATATTCAGTCTGATTGGCTAGCTTTCACGTCACACAAATATCAAAACCACTTGTCGGTTTTTGGTTGACAAGACAGTCATCATGACCCATTGCTACAGTAATTTTGAGCAGCATTTGACAGTCGCTAGCAGAGGTCTTGGGGTTTCACATACAGAGGATCTCTGTTGTCTCCAGCCAAGAGTCCTTGATCTCGTGCGTCCATCTGGTTGCTGGCTGTACACACAATCTCCTCTGTACAGTTACATAATCAGCAGGAAAAACAGAAATATCAAGTTAGGTCCACATATGAAACATCAAGGCTCCAGTGAGCTGAGAAACTTAAGGAAGAAACGTTAGTGGTGTGAATTCTTGTCATTTTTTTCAAGTACCATTATAGTTGCTCTTTCTTAACTTCTATCTCTAATGTCTCAAGGCCTCAAAAAATGTGGAGAATTCACATAAAAAAAAAACCTTCACAGAAATATATGCCAAGTTTTGTCTGTGGCTTGCAGATTTAATCTAGCCAGTTGTTTTGCTTTGCTAGCGGTCAAACTGTTTTTTTTAACTTGTTAGACAAGAGCAAATACTAAACGTTATGTTTTCTTTAACGTTCACAGTAAGATTCAATTAATTATTAGTGCATTAGATACAGCAAACAATCAATGTGTGTTACAGCATTTATTAATTATATAGAATACATATAAGATTATTACAAATTGTTCATTGTTTTTCATGTTATGTATTGGGATATAACACTCTAAAAAATGCTGGGTTAAATACAACCCAGTGCTGGGTAAAATAGGGACAAACCCAGCAAACCACTGGGTCAAAACAGCCTAATTGCTGGGTTTGTCCCTATTTTACCCAGCACTGGGTTGTATTTAACCCAGCATTTTTTTAGAGTGAAATGTTAACACATACAGCCTTATTGTAAAGTTTACCAGATTCTTTATAAATTAAGCCATTTCATTATTTTATACATCCTTATAAAAAGGTACACATTCATTTCTCCTGGGTATAAAAATTCACACATAACCCAAATTCAGAATCTGTCATCTCAGTGTGTGCCATCTTTTGTCATAATTGATTTGGTGTACATGTCATTTTGTGCTTTTGCCTTGTCGGAATAGAAGCATACTGCTTGTCACACTATTCAGCATTTACAGAATTGACTGAATGTTTTTATTATTCCTTTTTTTTTTTATTGTAGACATGTGAAACCGTTCGTAGTGTGCAACAACAAATGTTTCAAACCACGGTATGCGACATTGGAAGACACCTCATATGGCAGTTATTGTCTCTAAAATAAAGTTTCGTTTTCATCCTGTTTTGCAGAAATGTCAACTTTTGAAGGTCCAGTAACAGAAGTTAAGAGACATTAAAATTAGAGTTAATATTGATTGACCAGTCCATTGCATTTTGGGATATCTCAGTGTACTCTGTTGTATGCTGGACCTTTTAGCAAATGTAGTAGGCCGTCTGAGTATTCCATGTGCAAATTATACAGTGGGTACGGAAAGTATTCAGACCCCCTTACATTTTTCACTCTTTGTTATATTGCAGCCATTTGTTAAAATCATTTAAGATAATTTTTTTTTCCTAAATGTACACACAGCACCCCCATATTGACAGAAAAACACAGAATTATTGACATTTTTTGCAGATTTATTAAAAAAGAAAAACTGAAATATCACATGGTCCTAAGTATTCAGACCCTTTGCTCAGTATTTAGTAGAAGCACCCTTTTGATCTAATACAGCCATGAATCTTTTTGGGAAAGATGCAACAAGTTTTTCACACCTGGATTTGGGGATCCTCTGCCATTCCTCCTTGCAGATCCTCTCCAGTTCTGTCAGGTTGGATGGTTAACGTTGGTGGACAGCCATTTTTAGGTCTCTCCAGAGATGCTCAATTGGGTTTAAGTCAGGGCTCTGGCTGGGCCATTCAAGAACAGTCACAGAGTTGTTGTGAAGCCACTCCTTCGTTATTTTAGCTGTGTGCTTAGGGTCATTGTTGGAAGGTAAACCTTCGGCCCAGTCTGAGGTCCTGAGCACTCTGGAGAAGGTTTTCGTCCAGGATATCCCTGTACTTGGCCGCATTCATCTTTCCCTCGATTGCAACCAGTCGTCCTGTCCCTGCAGCTGAAAAAAAAAAACACAGCATGATGCTGCCACCACCATGCTTCACTGTTGGGACTGTATTGGACAGGTGATGAGCAGTGCCTGGTTTTCTCCACACATACCGCTTAGAATTAAGGCCAAAAAGTTCTATCTTGGTCTCATCAGACCAGAGAAACTTATTTCTCACCATCTTGGAGTCCTTTAGGTGTTTTTTTAGCAAACTCCATGCGGGCTTTCATGTGTCTTGCACTGAGGAGAGGCTTCCGTCGGGCCACTCTGCCATAAAGCCCCGACTGGTGGAGGGCTGCAGTGATGGTTGACTTTCTACAACTTTCTCCCATCTCCCGACTGCATCTCTGGAGCTCAGCCACAGTGATCTTTGGGTTCTTCTTTACCTCTCTCACCAAGGCTCTTCTCCCCCGATAGCTCAGTTTGGCCGGACGGCCAGCTCTAGGAAGGGTTCTGGTCGTCCCAACATCTTCCATTTAAGGATTATGGAGGCCGCTGTGGTCTTAGGAACCTTAAGTGCAGCAGGAAATTTTTTGTAACCTTGGCCAGATCTGTGCCTTGCCACAATTCTGTCTCTGAGGTCTTCAGGCATTTCCTTTGACCTCATGATTCTCATTTGCTCTGACATGCACTGTGAGCTGTAAGGTCTTATATAGACAGGTGTGTGGCTTTCCTAATCAAGTCCAATCAGTATAATCAAACACAGCTGGACTCAAATGAAGGTGTAGAACCATCTCAAGGATGATCAGAAGAAATGGACAGCACCTGAGTTAAATATATGAGTGTCACAGCAAAGGGTCTGACTAATTTGGACCATGTGATATTTCAGTTTTTCTTTTTTAATAAATCTGCAAAAATGTCAACAATTCTGTGTTTTTCTGTCAATATGGGGTGCTGTGTGTACATTAATGAGGAAAAAAATTTACTTAAATGATTTTAGCAAATGGCTGCAATATAACAAAGAGTGAAAAATTTAAGGGGGTCTGAATATTTTCCGTACCCACTATACATATCTTGAAATTAAAACTTAGTATTAAAACTTAGCAGTATCCCATTCCCATCCATAGCCTTTGTGTTTCTAACCCAGAGCATGTGGCTATATTCTGTAATGCTTTTGTTCTCCCATTTAAAAACTGCATGTGTTTAACAGACATTGTGTGGAATGTTGCTCTAATCCCATCTACCTTACTTCCAGATGACAAAGAAACCTCACAGGCTGCATTGGGAAAATTACTATGAGAACGAACCGGTCAGTATTGAAATAATGTGTCGTCGCTGTACAGAGACAAGTCACTGGGTCCACAAATCACTTTCCATAGCTTTTCCCTCGCACAACACACCTCTCCCATCCTCTGTGTTTGTGTGTGTGGCTCAGGATGTTATTAGTGTGCTCACTGCGGCTCACTGGCTTTCTCTTGGGCTGTGCATATTGTTTGGTCATTGTTTTTGAGGTGTTCCCTGATCTGGCGTCATGCAATTCTTCTGCTTCTATAAATACTCTGAACTCTGGGCATCTCGGTCAGATCTCTGTGGGCAAGTAAACACTACAGTTGGTTGGATAAGAGTGATAAGCAACAGTACAAACAAGCTTTATTTGCATTGGAAGGTTGTTACAAATGTAAACTTTTGATACTTGAAATACTAGTGTCACAAATTTTTTGTAGTTGCATAGTCCGTACAAATACCAGAAAATTTCATTTGTTAAAAATGTGTAAAAAAAAAAAACAAGGTTAAATCAAGTGAGTTAATGCTAATATTAAAGGCACAATATGTATTTTGCTGACTTGTGTACTTACATTATCCCAAATGTTTCGAAGAATGTTTAAATCCAGAGAAATAAGCAATTTTAACTAGTGACACGGACCGTGTCCATAGTGTCATTATGAAAAAATGTTCACACAGAAACATGGCCAAGTGAAAAGCTTGTAATATAATAAAAAACAAAGAAACACACTACATAGATACAGTTGCAGATATATTAGTTTGCATTTACAATTTAAAGCTTAATGCACAGATCTACTTGGTCAAATGTTGCTCATCTTGTGGCACTATTGCTAGTTCCATCAGCAGCATCTGTGACACGGTATAGTAATACACTTTGAAATTGAAGCCTACTGGGCAAGTACACAACATTGTGAAGAAATGTTTCAAATATGCAACTACCACACTATTTTGAACAAATACTTGGTGTTGGTAGACCACGTTGCCATCTCTTCCTTTAATAGGACTGCACTGTTTACAAATCTGCCTTTAACCCAACATTCATAGAATAAATGTCCCACTTTGAATGGGCGGTTTAGACAACTTTAGAAATCAAATATCAAATATTTTATAGTGAAGATTGTATGTCAATGCTCTTAACAAAAATATAAACTTCTTTCAACTGTCAAGTGAATTCATGTACAACTTTTTCCTTTTGTTTAAAAAAACTTGAAGGATGAGATAAAACTTTTGCCTATACTAAATGATAAAAAATCAGGCAATTTCCATTTAAATTGACATTTTAATAGTGAATTTCCTGCTCCACATTTGATGGCGTGACTAGACCTCTGATGGAGATCTGATTGTTTAGTGCTGTAAACAGTTTTTTTTTTTTTTTACACAATTGGAATCATGCAAAGCCACATACTTTAGATTAAGCTTGATTAAGCTTGAGATAAACTTGAACACTCTACACGGAAAGAGTTTGCACAAAACCAATGACCAAATCAACATGGGTATGTTGGCATGTTTGTTATTTTTGGTATGGTTGTATTTTCTTGTTAGCTCAGTGTCTTCATGCTCTCTTTCAGGGGTCTCAAACTGTTGCCCCCTGGATATGGCCCCTAACTGTCCAACAACACTAGATCGCTTGTGTTATAATAAACTAATTTATTTACACAGTTGAAGTGAAACTTCTTAAGTTTTGCCTCTCTTTTTGAGGTACTGCACAACTGATATTCTGAATGAAACACAATTGTTTTAATTACAAATATCATACGAATTGATCACTATGTCTTTTAATCATTGGCATCATGAGGCCACTAAACCTGAAAAGCCTAAAAATATATTAATAATTCTGAAAACACTTTTTGTAATGCTTTACTCATCTGCATTGATAATGAGTCTTTGAATTACTGAATTACTTTCTTCATTAATTTTGATATGCAATTAATTGTTATTAAATAAATTCATTAATTGGCATACCATGTTATTAATTAGACAAATTTATTCTGACCTAGTACAGTAAATAGTTAAAATTCATGATTCTAAAAACACTTGCAAACACATTTGCTGTAACTGTATAACTTAGATAACTGGGGTTACCTAAAAAAAAGGTAACCCCAGGTAATTTGAGTTTGAGACCCCTGCTGTTTATGCCCGGTTTTGGATTTCCTGTGCCGTGTTTCAATTCACAGTGAACATTATCATGAATGATTGTTTAAATAAACCACAATCTGAAGGTAAGGGATCATAATGTATTAAAGTGCACAAGAATAATGAAGCATCTGTACAGAACTGTTTTGTTGTATCCATGCCATTTCGCTTCAAACCCAAAGCACAATATGTCTGTATGTTTACTCAGGTCTGTTTTGGTTGAGAAGTTTTACAACATTTAACATGAGAAAAAGTTTTTTTTTGTTTGTTTTTTTACATTTCCTACCCTGAAAATGTGAATGAGAAAAAACAATTCGGCAGGACTGGCTTTAAACCATAAAGCTTATAGAGTTTCAGCACTGTTTGCCTCTCCACTGCTCTGGTATGCTATACTGTAATTTTGGCATCAGTAATGAAGCGAGACGATGAAGGAGACACTGTCTCATTAAGGGAAGGACGTGTGTGTAAATTTGACTGTGTTGTTGTGGGTAGGAAGCAGTTGCACTGCCAGCTGGAGCCAACCACTGTGGATGGCAGAAGTCTTGCTTCCAGATCTCCAACACTTTGTACCACTATAGTGAAAGAGCAGTTAGATGCACTTACAGCCTTTGAAATTATGCAGCGCTATAAAAATGATAGCCTATATTATAAATCAATACTGTATAAATCAGTTTAAAAAGGAGCATTCACATTATAGCTCCAGTCTACAGTTTTACCAAATAAAAATAAATAATTTCATACATTTTTTGTGCTTTTGCATTAAAAACAAATAAATAAATAAAAAATAGAAAATATATATTGGTAAAACAGTTACATACAGTTAAAGTGGTCATATGATGCTGCTAAAAAGAACATTATTTTGTGTATTTGGTGTAATGAAATGTGTTTATGCGGTTTAAGGTCAAAAAAACACATTATTTTACACATACTATACATTATTGTTTCTCCTCTATGCCCCCGCCTTTCTGAAACGCATCGATTTTTACAAAATTTCATCGGTCTGAAAAGCGAGGTGTGCTGTGATTGGCCAGCTATCCAGTGCATTATGATTGGCCGAATACCTCAAGCGTTTGACAGAAATGTTACGCCCCTTACCATACTGTGATGCCCAGTCCGGCGGAGCGCCCAGAGACGAGACACATAAACATTAAAAACCCATTAACAAACGATGGCATTTATTGCATCCCAAGTTGGGGACATTAATTACGCGTTATAATGACTTATACTGTCTTTTTACACGCCGCGTAAACATAAAACCATGTCTTCATCTGTGATCGGAGAAATGACAAACAACAAGTGCTACTCGACACTGCTCAAAACTCGCGTTTGAATAATCAGTAGCAAATTATAAAAGAAAATGTACTTACGTGAGTCAGAACAGCCGACATTTTAGTCTACTCTACCAGGATCAGGAAACAGTGGGTGGGTATCGTTAGGTTTTAAGTTATTACTACTTTACCGATACTGTATCGATTCCGGTACTTAACTGTATTCTTATTGTAATTTTTTTTTTTATATATATATATATATATTATATTATATTATATATGACAAATGAAGAGCTGAATTAATGTTGCTTTATATTCTGAAATGTAAAATAAATGATTAATGAAATGAATATAAAACATAAATTTGTAAATGAAACACACTCGGTTTTTCCCCAACTGTACTCCTCCACTTAAGGACATAAATGTGCTTTAGTAAATACTCTCCAAGCCGCGCCATTTTGACATTTTTGTGTGTTATTTGATCCGATTGGTCAGAAGCACGAAAGCTCAAAGTGAATTGTTTGTATGCTGTGGACCGGCGCTGCGCGCACACAGTTCAGCCTGAGGACAGGTCTCTTGTTGCGCGACTGAGTGCTCCTTCAACGTTTTATTATCAAACAGTCCCGCATTTAGCAACAGTAAGACGGCATTTACAACAATCACCGTTGAGCGGATTCGACATTAAGTTTGGGGTTTTAGGAGGAACGAATGCGCAACGCTGTGAAGGAAAAGAAGTGCGCAATACGAAACACAGACTACCTGTTTTTAATAGCTTTACCTCTGTTTGCTTTTGTTAAATCCTTAAAAGCCAAAGCAAAAAAAAAAAAAAAAAAAAACAATAGCTTAATAAACAGCCACAGGCCTAAAGTGTAAGAAGATGTTTGAGTGTTTAGTTCTCTCTTTCATCATAATTAAACAGGGCTTTCATGTTGCGCGTGCTGAAGCTCCTCTGCGTGAGCGCGATCTCGCTTCTGAATTGCGAATAGCACAAATGCATCATAGACAAATGTTTGAAAAACAGCTGGCGACTATGGTGAGATAGAATTGCAAGATATGTATATATACAGTGGGCAAAAAAGTATTTAGTCAGCCACCAATTGTGCAAGTTCTCCACTTAAAAAGATGAGAGAGGCCTGTAAGTTTCATCATAGGTATACCCCCCCCCCCCCATAAATATGAGAGACAAAAGGAGAAAAAAAATCCAGAAATCACATTGTAGGATTTTTAAATAATTAATTCGTAAATTCCTCGGTAAAATAAGTATTTGGTCACCTACAAAACAAGCAAGATTTCTGGCTCTCACAGACCTATAACAACTTCTTTAAGAGGCTCCTCTATCCTCCACTCGTTACCTGTATTAATTAATCTGTTTGAACTTGTTATCAGTATAAAAAACACCTGTCCACAACCTCAAACAGTCAAACTCCAAACTCCACCATGGCCAAGACAAAAGAGCTGTAAAAGGACACCAGAAACAAAACTGTAGACCTGCACCAGACTGGGAAGACTGAATCTGCAATAGGTAAGCAGCATGGTGTGAAGAAATCAACTGTGGGAGCAATTATTAGAAAATGGAAGACATACAGGACCACTGATAATCTCCCTCGATCTGAGGCTCCACACAAGATCTCACCCCGTGGGGTCAAAATGATCACAAGAACTGTGAGAAAAAATCCCAGAACCACACGGGGGGACCTCGTGAATGACCTGCAGAGAGCTAGGACCAAATTAACAAAGGCTACCATCAGTAACACACTGCGCCGCCAGGGACTCAATCCTGCAGTGCCAGACGTGTCCCCATGCTTAAGCCAGTACATGTCCAGGCCCGTCTGAATGTTGGCTAGAGAGCATTTGGATGATCCAGAAAAAGATTGGGAGAATGTCATATGGTCAGATGAAACCAAAATAACTTTTGGTAAAAAATCAACTTGTCGTGTTTGGAGGAGAAAGAATGCTTAGTTGCATCCAAAGAACACCATACCTTCTGTGACGCATGGGGGTGGAAACATCATGCTTTGGCACTGTTTTTCTGCAAAGGGACCAGGACAACTTATCAGTGTAAACGAAAGAATGAATGGGGCCATGTACCGTGAGATTTTGAGTGAAAACCTCCTTCCATCAGCAAGGGCATTGAAGATGAAAATGTGGCTGGGTCTTTCAGCATGAAAATGATCCCAAACACACCACCCGGGCAACAAAGGAGTGGCTTCGTAAGAAGCATTTCAAGGTCCTGGAGTGGCCTAGACAGTCTCCAGATCTCAACCCCATAGAAAATCTTTGGAGGGAGTTGAAAATCCGTGTTGTCCAGCGATAGCCCCAAAACATTACTGCTCTACAGGAGATCTGCATGGAGGAATGGGCCAAACTACCAGCAACAGTGTGTGAAAACCTTACAGAAAACGTTTGACCTCTCTCATTGCCAACAAAGGGTATATAACAAAGTATTGACACTCTGAGGAAATTAAATTTTGTTATTGATCAAATACTTATTTCATGCAATAAAATGGAAGTTAATTATTAAAAAATCATACAATGTTTTTTTCTGGATTTTTTTTTCTCATTTGGTCTCTCATAGTTGATGTATACCTATTATGAAAATTACAGGCCTCTCTCATATTTTAAAGTGGGAGAACTTGCACAATTGCTGGCTGACTAAATACTTTTGCCCCACTGTTAGCAATAATAATGTATGTGTGTTTTAATTAATTTCTACTCAGTACCGATAGCAGAACGTTTAACGTCGAGCTTATCGATCTCTCCGGTCTTCATAATTTAGCCCCTGGGACGATGTAATACACGGTGGGGGCCAAAAACACTTGAATATTTAGGTTGTTTGAACTGTTTCTGGCAAATGTGTTATTTTGTGAAATACAACTACCTTCTGATTTTCTCGTCGTGCATCTTTTGGAAGGCAAAACAAAGTAGTTTAGCTTTCACAACAAAACACAAAGCGTTTAGGGGGGGGAGTGGGGGGTGCCCTCATGTCATTAATACGGGCGGAGTGAGCGGAGGACGGCAGAATAGGTGAGACTGTCCGGTGGGCTTGAGAAGGCAGTGGCTGGCGGATTCGACGAAAGGAAAGCAGCCTGGTTGGGGGAGGCCTGGCGGCAACCCACATGTGACGACCCCGGCTGGGACTCTGCTTGACGTCCACGGTGAAATGCCAATCGGCGATCCACAGCACGAGTTGATGTATATTCCTCAGCAACCAGCCCCCCCACGGATTAGCTCTAGGCATAGGAAGCAGATATAGTCCTCTTTTGGAAGGCCAAACAAAGTAGTTTCACTTTCACAACAAAACACACAGCGCCTTCACAACATGGCAGCCGTGGCAACAACAATACTACAGTGAAAATAAAAGTTACGCCTTCTTTCTTTGCGTGAACATTTGGGCGGCGTTATGCAAATCTTCCCACATCGTAACGTAGACATGTGGGGGTGTGTTAGAACGAGCCATTTTAGGAGGGCATGGTTGACTCTTCACTTTTATAAAGAATATCTTAAGAATATCTTAAAGAATATCTAATCTTTGGATTTGAGACTTTAGTCTTTGCAACTTTACAGATCTTCTTTATGCACCAAGAGCTTGTAACACTCCAAAGAGAAAGGAAAAATTGAAATCGCGTCATATGGCCCCTTTAATATGGGCCTTCTTGGACCAGTATCTTGTACCAGATTAATATCTGTTTCCAGAGTTGGCTTAATCAGACGTTAGCATTATCTTGGCCACTATAGTTATGGTCACGATATATTGTGTATGTTTCTAACAGTAGAAGAGAGCCACAGATCTTGCAGATGGGAAATCATTATTTATGCTGCGATTTATGAAATTATAAATTGATTCATCCAGATTTATTTGTGGGATGGTGCACAAACACAGCTTCACTGAAAACGCTTTTCTTCTTCCACTTTTCTTATTGCCTTTGCTGGTGTGCCAGATTTCCAACGTGTGTGTAAAAGGCAAATCACTCTGAATTTTCCACTGCATGGGCAGAACATGCATATGCTAACATTCACCAGGGCCCTAATTTTCAACCAGAAAAATCTGGCTGCTCTTGCTTTTTTGACCAAACTTCATAATGATATGGTGCGCTGAGTCAATCAACCAAACCCTGACGGTTTCTCTCTGGAGCGTTGGCAGCACTTAAGCCCCCCAAAAGCCAAAAAAGCAGTTTGTACACATTTGTGTTTGAATGCATACAAGCAGCTGAAATGCAACATACTATTAGCTTATTATGTGTTAATGTGCTGTTGCATTTTGGAAACATTAATAGCACATCATGTTTATAAGCGTTTTGAAGAAGAGATACTAGAGGTAATTAAATTATACGATTGCATAGCAAACCACCATGAAGAAACCTCAGACTGTGACTGTGGTGTGAACTGGTGTTTAATTGTTTGAAGTGATGGTAACCTTTCTTTTCTTATTGAAACCAGCAGGATTGCTTCACAGTTGAAGGGGAGGATCTTAAACATGACTTTGAGCGCTTGCAGCTGGCTATGGAGATGGTGGGCTTCCTTCCCGCAACACGTAAACAGTGAGTTTGTCCAAAACACTGGCCCCCTGATGCACATACACAAAAACATTGCATGCAATTTTTATAACTTCATTTATCATTTTTTGGTTATCGCAAAGATCACTAAGAAGTTATATAGACTTCTTAGGTATTTTTATGATGCTTTTGTGTCTTTTTTTTAAAGCTTGAAAGTTTTAGTAGCCGTTCGTTGTAATTGTGTATAAAAGAGTAACCAGGAACAACATGTCGACCATGAATAAATGATAACATTTTTAATTTTTGGGGGAACTATCAAAATCATCTGTCATAATACAGGTCTATGAACTAAAAACGAAAAAATAAATAATAAAAAGGGTGACCATCATAAAAAATGTATGATGATGATGATATTTGCGCATTTGTATCTCTCACTCAATAATGTGATTTTCTTTTCTCTTGCAGGATTTTCTCTCTGCTGTCAGCTATCCTTCATTTAGGGAATATCCGATACAAGAAGAAGATATACCGGGATGACTCCATTGACATCTGCAATCCTGAAGTTCTGCCTGTAGTGTCAGAGCTGCTTGAGGTACAGGATCATTGAATCGCAAACACATTGTTAACTCTACTGTAAGCATTGTCATTTGAACTGACATGATTTACTTTAGGTCATGGTTTTCCCAACCTGCATGTCCTTTTTCTTCCTTATATTCAAGCACCAATATATAATTTTACAATCTAAATCAAGAAATCAGACATCAAAGACAATATTGGCTCAAATATGTCCTGTTATTATCTGTTAGATTTGGCTTAATCAGACGATAGCATTATCTTGGACAATATAGTTATGGTTACAATATATTGTGTATGTTTCTAACAGTACGTTGAGAACCACAGATCTTGCAGATGGGAAATCATTATTCATGTTGTGATTTCTGAAAGTATAAATTGATTCATCCAGATTTAGTTTGTGGGATGGTGCACATGCACAGCTTTACTGAAAACACTTTTCAGTCACTCTTTTCAGTGTAACACAGTGTTAGAGGACTGGAGCTTTCAAACTGTAATTAGGACACTGAAGTACCATGAAAGTAGTCCATACAACTTTTGTGTTTTATTCCCCATACAAATAGCTTTGCTTGATGGATAGACTGAAATTTAGGTCATTTTTGACTGATAATGTTTACCTCCAGTGAGCTTTTTACCTGAGAACCACCACTACCAGCGAGTTAGTATGTTAAAGTCATTCGTAAATTAAGCGAAACCACATACTTTCAGATTAGATACTACATTTGATGAAGAATTTACTTTGCGACCATTAAAAAAAGTACTTTCTATATAGTATAACTGTGTGCCGTGTGAATGAAATGGGCTCAAATCTGAATGGGCTCAAATCCGCCATGTCATTGTCATGTGACTTATGGCATCTGTTGGGCCATTTTACAGCCATTCACAGCTTCTCTCCCATGGCCCCATAGTATAGTAAAGTGTCCATCAAATGTGCACTTTGGAATCTAGGCTGAAGTAGTAGGACATCTGGGTATTTTTCACCTCCTATTTTATGGATAATATTAACTCGGACATACTGCTCTTTTTAAGTGACTGCCAAGGAGAGCAAGGCAAACCATTTTCATTGAATAATGAAGATTTAGAATATAGCGTTTCAAGCTCTTAAACATTTTTTACTCTTCTATATGTTCAGACTTGCCACATTCAACACACACATTTCAAGATATTTGAACACATCTCTTGGAAAAAGAGGAAGGCTGAGTTACTTTTGCACAGGATGGGTCAGCAAACTGACCTACTCAAGGACGTAGATTGAGTTCCTGAATGAAGGCCATGGAGCCCTGTAATGTGGGCCTACAAGAAATTGGATGTGATTGCTCATAGCCTTTGAACTCAACACATACATAATGTATGCACATACCTCTCTATACCACGACCTCTTGTGGCCTAATAACCGTGATCAAAGCAAACCTGGCCTTTATCTTTAGACACACACCTTCATGAATTTCTCTGAAGAAAAGAGAGAAATAACACTCAAGTGATTTTACATTTGCCAGTCAGACAGCAAAGAAAAGGAAGTGTGTGTGTGTGTGTGTGAAGTGTGTAGGCCTGCTTGCACCTTGAAAGCACTGTAATATATGCAGATGAGACCAGTCCAGAGTTTTGATGAGCCCTTACACATCTTTTCACAATTATAGAGTTGAATGACTCAACATCAGGCCCAACGAGTTTATATAATTAGTACATTAGATGTAGACATCTTTCCCAGTGTGCATAGACCAGACACATATTTTTCACAGTTCACTGCTGGGTTCATTTCGGTCCTTTAAAGGGATACTCCACCCTAAAATGAAAATGTTGTCATTAATCACTTACCCCCATGTCGTTCCAAACCCGTAAATGCTTCGTTCGTCTTTGGAACACAATTTAAGATATTTTGGATGAAAACCGGGAGGCTAGTGACTGTCCGATTGACTGCCAAGTAAATTACACTGTCAAGGTCCAGAAAAGTATGAAAGACATCGTCAGAATAGTCCATCAGTGGTTCAACCGTAACGTTATGAAGCGATGAGAATACTTTTTGTACGTGAAGAAAACAAAAACGCGAAGACTTTATTCAACAATTCGTCTCCTCTGTGTCTCTCCACATCACCGTAGCGCCATTTTGGAGAATATCTGCTGAACGCAAGCAGCGTACACTATTCTGTGTCAGCCACGACACTTGGCAGTCAATGGGACAGTCACAAGCCTCCCGCTTTCATCCAAAATATCTTAAATTGTGTTCCAAAGATGAAAATTTTCATTTTGGGGTGGAGTATCCCTTTAATGTGTTAATGAAGAAGTGTTGGCCTGTGTTGAGGTCTCTTGACTGTCCACGCCGACTCTGGCACTGTGTACAGACTTTGATTTGAAACGGTTGTATAGCTATATTGTTTTTATTTACTATATAATTTTTTAGAATTTACTAAATTATTGTTAGAATATAGATGTGGATGAATATCCACTTCTTTGTGTTACGTTGTAGTTTCTCTCTGTCTTAAGAAACCCCGAAACTTTTGAAAAGCCAATTTTCTGAGTGCTACTGGATGTTTAAAGGACAATTCAACATTGCAGGCCCCAAAGTCAACAATTGAAAAGAAATCTTTCTAACAGCCATTAGTGCCGCTTGGTGCTATTTTTATTTATTTTTGTCCATCTATGTAACTAAACACTGGCTTGAATTAAAGCTGTAGTGTGATCCATATGTTTTACTGCTGAATAAACTAGATATTTTGCGATAAACTATGAATGAATGCAGACTGTACAAGTCCTTGTAGTCCTAGTATGTTAAAAATGAGAAACCTGTCTTGTATCATGATAGGTCAAGGAGGAAATGCTCTTTGAGGCCCTGACAACACGGAAAACAGTGACGGTGGGCGAGAAGCTGATAGTCCCATACAAACTTGCAGAGGTAAGCAAAAAAAAAAGTCTTTCACTTTTTTTCTTTCTAAATGCAATAATCTGATTGGCATAACCAGCATTAAGTAATTTTGGATAATATTACACAAAAGGTTGTTAAAAGTCAGTCAGGCTGAAAAGTTTTTCGAGCTAGGAGGAAACTTTTATTTTTTTATTTTTTTTAACTTATGTATGACAACATTTACAAGAGGCTTCATGACCTACATTTAGCAATTCATGCTGTGTGTTACTGTTAAGGACACATGAGAATGAATCATTTAAAATGGCTAAATGTGGTATAATATATAGTAGCACAGCTGTGGTTCATGTTAATGTTTTTTTCAGAATAAACCAGATGGAATGATGTTCATGTAGATGTAGTCAATGTCTAAATATAAATGTCTTTTGTGGTCTGTTTTTGGGGCCTTTCTAAAGAGTTACTTCAATTTTAATTTTTAACATTTCTAATTTTCTTCATTCATCCCTTCACTGATGTGAAGCTCACAGTGAAGTAATGTGCTTCTCAAGGGCTTTTTCATGCTCCGTCATCATAATTAGAACCAGCTATGAGGTTTTCAGAGCTTTTATCCAGCATTAGGACTCTGTTCTCCTGTCATCTTTAAATAATGGACTGGCAAACTCTTTTATTAAAATATTTTATTAAAATTACAGTCACCATTTGACCACCATTTGACTTGATAAATTCCTTGAACTTTATACACTTACAGATTTAAACACTAAAATCCTTGCAAATATAGAGTTAAGTTGTTCATATAACCACAAGTAAAAGTTTTACCCTCTCTATCTAGAGGTGGCTGATTTATTGTATATTCAAGAGATATGTGTGATGACTTTGCTGGCAACATCAAATTAACCAACATTGTGAATATTGTCAATTCATAGTGGCATTTATACATTATATGAGTTTTTTTTCTAACCATATAAGATGAAAGCATCATCTTTTATGCCAAATTCTTGCATTTAATCAGTAAATTCAATTAGAATATTGAGACACTCTAGGGCTATTGCTAATCTTTTAAAATCATAGCATCACAAAATATCAACAAAATCCATCTTTGCACTGCAGAGGTAGCATTTAGATGTATTTACACACAGTGTTTGCTCAGATGCAGCTCAGTTTACACTGAAATTTAAATTACATTTTAATGCTATGAGATTTAATGGAGTTTTTAATTGTATTTATTTAGAAATTATGCTAAAACCTGTCTTAATGAATGAATAATGGCGTCATTCATTCATCTGATTTTTTCAAATGGCTGATTTCATTCTCATTGATGAATGGGTCATTGAATGAATATTCTCGAAAGAAATGACACACTTGTTTGTGTGATATTGTTTAACATTATGTCATATGATATAAATAAAATACAAAGGGGCATTTTTAACTACATTCTATTTGGATTTGTGAACTGTTCACTGTCAAACTTAAGCTGAACTAGAATATGGAATATGGCCCAAATCACAAAATACTGAATCACGACATCTCCTACTCTAAAAACTGATGACCACAGTAGTAGGACAGGAGCAGTTGTTTGACAGAAGCAGTGGCTGAGGGCAGATAACCCTTATTGGTCATGAATATTGGTTGCAGTTTTTGTTCAGTAGTGCTGATTTGAAACCAAAACAAGTCTCCCAGGGATTTTCTGTGTG
The DNA here is from genome assembly GCA_018155175.1 of Sinocyclocheilus anophthalmus. Lineage (NCBI taxonomy): Eukaryota > Metazoa > Chordata > Actinopteri > Cypriniformes > Cyprinidae > Sinocyclocheilus > Sinocyclocheilus anophthalmus. Next base: position 171,924 of record JADLZN010007877.1, on the reverse strand, counting down.
GCGTGGACCCAGAACACACACACTTTCATGCAGAAGGATCACAAATGGTGCACTGTTGTATCTCTGATTGTTTGTAAATGTGTATTAGACAGGCTGCCATAGTCCTTAATGAAAACCAGCTCAGATTCCTCTTTCAGTTCATCCGATAGTCCTTTAAATCAACACTTCTAATCACTGAGGCTGGCTCTTAACAAAATAGTTTCTTTATGGTTCAGCTGAAGTTGAGATCAAGGCTACAACTACAGTAGCATACTCAACTCTGCTGAATGATGGTTAACTAGTATGTCTTTGCATTACAGCATGTCCTGCCCAAGACGGGATGTGACAAAACGTGAAAAAAAAAGTCATAATCTCTTCCATCATAATTCTAGTTTCTGTCCCAATCAACCGTGACGAATAACACTATGTTTTGTCTATTGTTCATTTTTATTTATAGTGTCAAGCAGGTATAAGTGGTTTAGACTAATCAAATCTCTCATTGGTGTTAGCTGTATCCCTGTTACAGATGATTGGATTGTGAGCAGCAGTGTCACAATGTTGAGCATTAAAGTGCCCCTATTATGCCATTTTTAAGGTTCCTAATATTGTTTTAGGAGTCTCCTACAATAGGTTTACATGCATGCGAGGTCAAAAAACGCTGTCGTTTTCTCAAAATATGCATTTAATTTCACCTCATTTTCCAACTATTCTCAAACGATTCGTTCAAAGTAGTTTGCCCACTGCCATAGTTTCGTATTTTGAACTTTCGATAGAAAATATAAACATCAATTATTAATCATACTTACAGGTTGTGATTCAGTGGAGCCAGCTGGTCCAAATAAACTGTGTACTGAGCCATCTTTCAAGAGCAAGCGTTTTGTGAATCCCGCGATGAACTACCAGAGATTAGAGAAGCAGTCGTCAGTAAAATGACGGGAACACAAAAAAAGATTGGGGTTGTACTGCTGTGGTATAGTGTAAAAAAAAAATTTTAACCACTGATTCTTTGCAGCCTAATTTTTCGGAAGTGAAATTTACTTTCACAGAGTTCTCTTGACATGAACAAGCTACAGTGTTTGAGGGCGGGGGTCAAGTTATTCGTGGCCGGCCAACGTAGAACATAGCATTATGCAAATGTTTTAGACAGTGACGTGTAGCTGTCACAGAAGTGGTATTCGAACTACTGACGACTCGTTTAGGCTGTTCAGAGTCGATTCTTTCTTTCGGGAGACAATAACTTTATCATGCACTTTCGGCTTTGCAGATTGTTTTCATTCACACACTGCTATATTGCACAATTCGAATAAGTGATTAGGTTGTATTGTAATGGAGTATTGCCAAATATTTGTTTGGTATCAGTGAACATGTTTGCATTACATTGTCACATTGTCACATCAGTCATAACTAAATCAAATGGACTTTTTTCACTCTCTTGCAGGCTGGGACGGTACGGGACTCCATGGCTAAGTCCCTCTACAGTGCCCTTTTTGACTGGATTGTGTTCAGGATCAATCACGCGCTGCTCAACCAAAGAGACTTGGAAGAGTCAGCCAAGGTAAAATCATTTCTGTACCAAAGAATAAGAAGAATGAGTTCTGGATGTTAGCTGGGCCGTTAGCTTTATAGATGACAGTGGAGCCCTAGTGAGTCACCTGACAGCAATTACATTACACAGCAGGAATATGAGTCCATCTGACTGAAACGCACCCTTTTTTTCTGTGGCTCTCACTGCTTTAATCTCTAGATTATGGATGAAGACATTATGTAATGGGATATATTCACTCACAATGACTGGGCCCCTGCTGTTATGTAAAGTTCACTAGAAGATTTCTGCCTATCATTATGTTAGAGTCAAGCCTGAAATAAAGTCTATGCAAGTGCGTGAACACAGCTGAAGTTCAGTTTCAACCAATTGTAATATTTTTCAGCTCATGTTAACCTGCTTCACCTTTTATACTGTACATTAATTCACAGAAACCCAGTGTTTAGTCACTGAAGTGTAGTCAACGTTCTCACACAACGTTTGCACTTGATAGGTTGACTGAAAAGCAGGCATGAAAAGCAGCCTATTGCAGTGCAAAATGTAACTGTTGCACAGTGAAAATGCATTTTGGGAGTTTTTATCAGCCATGAAACTGTATTTGCAGTATTTTATTTTAAAACTGCAGTTACTAATACTATTTAGGCCTGAACTAGGGCTGCACGATTAATCGAATGCGATTGTCATGCGCATTTTGTTAAAAAAGTGGTTCTGTAATCAGCAGGAAATCATCATCACGTGCTTTCAGATGGAGCAGAATTTACTACACATAGCCGTAGTTCACTTACAAGTTGCGCAAAAAAATCGCAGACGATTTTATTGCGCTATTCTGAAATCGAAGAAATCGTTCGCGATAATGGCAGCTGTTTGCATAGCTTCTCAGTGAACTACGGCTCTGTGAAGTAAATGCTGCTCTATCTGAAAGCATGTGAAAATACCACATTTAATAACATATTTTACTCCAAACTCACTTCATAAGTCAGTTGAGTGTTTGAAATAAATCCTTCTGTGAGATGATGTGGCTTCTTACACAGAATAAGGCACGCAACATATTTCATAGTATTAAGCAGTGATAAAGGCATTGCATTATAAATATACTTTATTTTAATGAAAATTATAATAATAAGAACTCAGATAAACCGTATAATGCTGTAGTCATGTGTTTATTAGTCACGTTGAATCAATGAAAGCAGTTGAATCTTCTGTTTATTCATCAACCGCTATAGGGATTTCCTGATTTCTTCGGCAAGGTGTATTTGGAGTTTCAGCACGAGAGCGCCCTCTGGCCTTTGGATGGAGATTTACTGCTGAGCACAGAACCGTGCTTCACTGAAAGAAACGCATGAAAAAAACGTATTAAATAATAATATTATGAAGAAGAATAGCAACTAAAACAAAACACGCAACTCATCAGACTGTAATAGTACATAATTAAATTGCAGCTTTGACACTTGGTGAGTGTTAATTTTGCCCTGATGTTAATGAGCAAGGTAACTTATGTTAACTAACCTATAGACATATTTATCGCGACTGATACAGTACCATGTCTAGTTTAATAGTGCGGACATTTGACCACTATTGTCCCCTACAGTTTGTTACTGCCACAATGACGCAAGAACATGCTTAAAATCGCCTAGTATTTCAAATGAGAACTTTACTGTTCTTAATTTTCTTCCCATCTCATCATCTTTTCAGATCCTGTCCATCGGGGTTCTCGATATCTTTGGCTTTGAAGACTACGAGAACAACAGCTTTGAACAATTCTGCATCAACTTCGCCAACGAGAGACTTCAGCACTATTTCAACCAGCACATTTTTAAGCTGGAACAGGTAATGTTTTTTTTACTCTCTCTTTTTATTTAAAAGCTGGACCCAGAGATAACCATCAGCTTCTCTCCCCACGCACAGCTCAAGATTATAGCCTAATAACAGATTTGTTGCCAGCAATTATGATTCAAGTTGTTTTGACTGCACACAGAATAAAACAAGTACCCATATATTGCTTGACTGAATGTTTTCGGCAGAATCAAAGGTTTGCGATCTTTATTTTTGTCTGCTTTCAGCTGCAATTGAAGTGCATGAAATTATCATCAATTCAGCCCAGGGTATATATTCTACTTATGGAGAAAAAATATAGGGGACACATGTTTTTCATTACTTGCGCTTGCTTTAGACTTGCATTAGGAAGTCTAGGGACCAGAATAGAATATAGAAACTTGAGAATTTTTATTTGGGCCAATAAGCAACCACCTAGCAACACAACCTGCATATTAGCATTGTTATAATCTTTACACAAGCAAACACTGCTCACATTTACTTAAGTAAATGTCGAAATCTAGTTCCTCTGAACTGTCTTTTTTAACCATTCTGTGTTTTATGGTAATAAATAATAATAAAAAAAAATCAATTAATTTAAATTCATCATACAAAATGTAGCCATTACAGAAGTCTTTAATGGGTTGGGTTGATGAATGCTTTAGGCTGTGTGATCATGTAAGATAGATTGTCATTAATACTAGCAGTTTCCCACAAAATAAACCGTTTGATAATGAGACAATAAAAAGGGTTGCTTTACTCCAACCTCAGACAAGAATTGCGTCTCTGTGATAATGTGTTTTCTCAATGAGGCCATTCTCTTAGGATGACTAAAGAGGCAACCAGTCACTGTAATGACACCCTGTCAAAGCCGTGCCTTTGTGACGCACCTCAAAGTATATGTTTGCTCAAAGAGGGTTTGTTAGTTTAAGTTTCTAGTCAGTCCAGTGTCCAGATTTGATAAACTCGCTTTGACAGATTTGCTTGCACATGGTACATTTATCCACACAAATCACATAATGTCATAGGAAGTGTAGCTTTATGCAGATGTGCAAATAATAGTCTATCACTTGTGGGTTTAGCACTTCATTTCTGCTTATGTTGACAAATGATTCCTGTCAAAACTGTGGGCAAAGTCAAATTTGCTTATCTGCTTCTCTTTATATTATACTTGTTTTAGGAGTTTCAAGGTAGCTTCCTGCTCGCTGGTCTTCCCATGTTTGAAGATGGTGTTATTTTTTTGGTCCCATCAGCCAATCAGTGTTGTCATGGTGTCATTTTCCAATAACTCAATGATCAGACACATGGCATTTATGGTGATTTGGTTCAAAAATTAGAAACTGAGCACCAATGAGCAAAGATTGCGGTATTTAAATTGTGCCTTGCTGGGAGGTCCTGCTCCAGCCAAGCAACTTCCATTGAGATGAATAGGAATGGTAATGACTAGCTCAGTCTAACCTCATGCTGAACCCATATTGAGGATTCTGGGTAATTTTGTTAAAAGGATTTGTATGTTTAAAAGAATTTTTGATTGGATTCATTCGAATGTCTAGAGAATATTGCCACAACAGTTTTGCTGTTTGTTCCTTGATAAAAGTGCAGGAATTTTGCCGCATCTGCCAAGTTCCACGCTTTAATTGCTCTAAGAGTTGGAAACTCTTGGATTCAGATGTCAGGAATGAGTTCACATCCTGAGTGTGTTGCCAAGTATGTCGTGTGGTAACACTGAATGTTTAATACAGACCATACCCAGGTTATCCACACAAAACATGGAATGTGGCATGTTGTGTGCTTTGACATACTGATTCACAGATTATGAGCGTTAGTTAATGTTTGACTGAAAGTGTGTCAGGGAAACAAGAAATTCCCGCCTACATACTTGCCATCTGATGCCTATAAATACAGCCATGCTGGAGCCAGTCAACACCACACGCGCTTTCATTAGTCCATTAATGGGCTTTTTTCATTGTGGCATTTATGGAGACGCTGTAAATGTATTTTATTTGATTTGGAGGCTATTTGAGTGCATTTCTCTTATCGGCCAAATAGAGTGCATGTGGTTGCTGAAAAGGTTACATTATTAGTACAAGAACACTATTATTATTACTCATGCTTTAAGTTGAGGATTTGAACAAACCCACAACTGAAAGTATTAGATTTTGGCGTGTAGCTCGCCCAGCACAGTTTGTTTTCTATGTGTTTTGTCATTGTTATCATTATGAACAGACATTCATAAGCTTAAAACTTTATTTTCTTTTATCTCTCATTGACAAAAGTCATCAATCTTTATCAAACTTTGTTTCCATGAACAATAGGATTATATACCATATTATCATGATGAAAAGTCTATGGTGAAAGGTTTCTTGTAATTCTAATCCCCTCTTTTCTTCCTCTTCCTTACACAGGAAGTTGAATGATACGTGTAGATTATCTGCTTTGTTCTGCTGATTTTATACTTTTGCCTTTTAATGGGCAAACAGGAGAGAGATTTCACAGATTGTATGAAACCCTGCTGGGATTATATCCTTTATTGTTTCATTTACTTTCCCAGCGATCCAAGGAAGCAGTTGAGGAGAAAAAAGCTACAAAATGTTAAGAATGTCTTTCATATTATTAAACCGCAAAGACTACAAAACCTCAGGCCAGGCGAAAGGAAGTCTCTTTGCAGGCCTGTTGTTTTGTTGTTCTGGCTGCAGTCCAAAAATGAAAGAATTACCTGCGTAGTTATAACAGGTTTTGTTAGATGTTCAATTGTACGTTATGCACACATCTTATGTTACAGCTATGAAAGGTTCTGTTGTGTTTTTGTTTTATGACATAATTCTCGGTCATGAAAACTTGTAAACATTAGCGAATTATAAAACTGTGATCTCCAAGACTGGAAAATCCATCAAAATTAATAAAAGCTTGAACAATCAGGAACTTAGGAATTGTCAGAATGTTTATTGATTCCTCGTGAGTATTAATTATCAGTGTTGCATATGTTTTGTATTCCTTGTAGGAAGAGTATAGATCAGAGGGCATTGCTTGGCATAATATTGATTACATCGATAACACTGGCTGCATTAACCTCATCAGCAAGAAGCCCACAGCACTGCTCCACCTACTGGATGAGGAATGCAAGTACGTCTGCCTTTTTCATTGTACACATAAATAGTGGAATAAGAGTATGAATCCAAACTGATACAAGTACGGTATCATTTACAGAGTAAGGTTCCCTCTCCTTAAAATAGCTGGAACCCTGAATCTCCACATCAGTGTTTTTCATAGCTTAAATCTCTATTGTCTCATTCTTCCTCTTCCTGTGGCTGTTGCTTTTCTGCTGAAGTTTTGGCAGCAGCTCTCATTCTTCTCAAGGCCAGAGGAACACTCTGTCTCCAGAAACTTAGTCATGCTCCCTAGAAGACCACTTTCACTCTCTGGTTCTCAACCAAGGGGCCTGGGCCCATTAGGGGACCTCAGCAAACTTCCAAGGGAGGTTTATTATTATTAGTAAATTAAAATAATTTAATTTGAATATTGTGTTGGATAGCCGAGTAATTTAGAGATGCAATGACAGATTAACATTTAATTGATTTAAAATAGTAATTTTCAAACAAATAATAATAAAATAAATAGAATATTTTTTTAAATAAAAATGAAATTAAATATTTTGCACCATTAAAACTCAAAACTAGGAAGGAAGAAAGACAGAAAGAAAGAAAGAGAAATAGAAAAAAAAGTATCGGAAGTGAAATCCTGAGCATCACTTGCACTAAAATACAGTATGTATTGTATGAGGGCCCTTCTGATGCACTCTCTTCCTCTTGTATTGCAGCTTTCCACAGGCCACCAATCAGACCCTCCTGGACAAGTTCAAACGGCAGCATGAGGGAAACAGCTATATTGAGTTTCCTGCAGTCATGGAGTCAGCCTTCATCATTAAACACTACGCAGGGAAAGTCAAATATGGAGTTAAGGTCAGTGCTTTATGCAGCTACACACAGGCCTCTTTGAGTTTTATGATTTATATATCATAATTACAAAAACAGTATCTGACCTGTAGGTCAGATATGTCATAAAATTAACTAAACCATAAACAAGCACAAGCAATGTGTGGAAAAACTTTTTTTTTTTTTTTAACAGATTGATGAGATTTGATACAGTTTAGTTTGTTGGTCCGCTGGGTTGGATTTCTTTTTTACTACAAGCAAACCGCTTCAGAGTTTGTTTTCAATCAGACCGAAACCACCTGGTTAAAGTGATCTTGGACTGATTTTTGACTGCCAAGTTCCTATATGCCTCAACAAACCAAGGGAGAAAATGTGCGAGTTTCTGAAATAAATGCTCCAAACAAGCCAGGTGTGAAAACACCCCAAGTACGAATACTGGGACCAACAAAGATGTTGAACCAGCAATATATCCTACTTGACAAAATCCCAGTCACCAATGCAGTCATCGTTCTAGTACTGGTCGTACATCTACAACCACTCAATGTAAAGAGGGTGGTATGTCTTTGTCACATGACTGTATATTTATAGTATATAATGAGTAACTCTCAGTTTGTCGCTCATGGCACCATAAACACGACAGTAATGAGTAACTGTGTGAAGTCCCAGCATCCCATGCTGGTCGACTGTCCCTCTGGGCTGTTTGTTAACAAATCAAGGTCGGCAATCTGTACCTTTAATAGTGCATTGAAAGATCAGGAACCTCACACTTATTTTTGATAAAGCCTTTTTGATTAAGTCTTTTTATTAAGCATAAAGAATTGCTTGGGTTTTTCGATCATGACCAAAGACTTTCCTAAAATGCATATCAAACATTCTGACTTAAAAGACAGCTTTGGCTTCTGCATTGGCTTTTACCCAAGATGTCACTGAAGTCAAAACATACAATTTGAAGCACCAATCATAAAAGACAGAAACAAATCACAAGGTGTACACCTGGCAGAGTTTGACAGTCATGAGTAGCTGATCCTCTTATTTACAATATAAAGCCTCTGTTCATGTGTTACATAATGGAGCTCTACAGGCCTCACTTTCTCTCTTCACTGATGTTTCATTGGCTTCATTGAGTAGATGAGCCTGTATTGTTGGCTGATAGAGTTGTACATAATAACAGTGCAGTTAACTGACTGTCTGTATGACCTGCTGTCCCAGGACTTCAGAGAGAAGAATACGGACCACATGCGGCCAGACATCGTCGCACTCCTCAAGAGCAGTAAAAATGCCTTCATCTGTGGTCTGATCGGTATTGACCCAGTGGCCACCTTCCGCTGGGCTGTACTCAGGGCCTATTTCAGAGCCATGGTAGCCTTCAGGGATGCTGGAAAGAGACATGTGGAGAAACGCAGCGGTGAGTCAAATGAAATGGTTACCTGCACTTTTTTTTGATCACATGCTTGCAGTTTGTGCTACAGATTCGGTTGGATATAAGAATGACTACAAAGTTCAAAACATTCTTCTTGAACTTGAAAATATTCCAATATCTTATTGTGCAAATCCAAGACCTCTCTTGGACCAATAAATTATACAATTGGCTAAGATACCATTTTTGGGGTTGTGCTGTGTGCCTGATTATAAATCATACAGATTGATCTTGGTCAATGTATCTCTAACCATCAAACTACTTAGGTTAATGGATTTTATTATAAATTATATATTGCATTAAATACTTGAAGCTGCAACTGATCGAAGTAAGCTTTTAGTGTTGCATTAGTTAGTTGATGGTTAGTATTGTATGCAAAAGAATGAGCTTACTAAGCTAACATTTCAATTGTTACATCAAATCATCCCCTCGTAGAATATCATGCTATCAAAAGTTTGGAGTCAGTAAGATTTTATAAATGTTTTTGAAAGAAGTCTATTTTGCTCATCAAGGCTGCATTTATTTGGTAAAAAAAACAAATATTAATATTAATATATAGAAAAACAGTAATGTTGTAAAATATTATATATTATTACAATTGAAACTGTCTGTATTTTAAAATGTAATTCTGTAATGGCAAAGCTGGATTTTTAAGCAGCCATTAATCAAAAACATTTCTTTTGACGAACAGAAAATAGAAAACATAATAAATGTCTTTATTGTCACTTTTGACCAATTTATTGAGCCATTGCTGAAGAGAGAGTCAAAAAAATCTTACCCTTATTTTAGGCATCACAACAGAATATTTATTTATTTAGGTGATCTGCAGCAACTGGTCTTTTTGATTAGGCATTACAAACAAGTCCATGAGAGTTTGGATTCTGGCATATCAGGATTTTGTCGTATCTAACATTGTCGTTCATTTTCAGGGAGTTTGTATCTTTTGCCACATTTAGCTGCGTAACAGTCTTTGCCGTAGTGTAAAAAAATTGTTAGACATCTTGAATTTGTAAATGATCAAGTATTATATATATGAAAATATCAGGGCTATTTTGTGTGTATGTTGGCTAGTGAACCATGCCATGTTAGCCCTGCTCCTCTTGCTTGATGTCTGTTGCCCTGCTCTCCAGCTTTTCAGTATCTATAGGCCTTTCTTCCATTACAACAATTTGAATATTAGCAGTTTATCTTAATGCTTTGATACCTCACACAGAGTGCTGTTTCAGCAATCTAGTTTGAACCGTAAGTGCTGCCCACTGCCTCATGGGTTGCATTTCACTGTGGCCCAAATCTGATTTTTAAGTGTGAACACCAAAATTCATATTCAATCTATGACATGTGTACCAGACTGTATGCTGATAGTCAACATTTAGCTTCGCGTAGACAAGCACATCTTTTTTCTCCCTATTTAATCTGTCTTTTCTCTTTCTTCTCTCTTTCTTATTTGTGTTGTTTTTTTTTGGCTTTCTAAGGGCATGACGCTGCTGCTCCAGTTGTGAAAAGTGTGGATAGCTTTAGTTTTCTGCATCACCCTGTACATCAGAGAAGCTTAGAGATCCTGCAGAGGTGCAAAGAGGAGAAATACAGTAAGGCTGCATTTCCTTCATCTCGTCTCCTCACTCCATGCACCCCGGGCCAAGACATGAGGACCCCGTTCAATTTTGCTGCTACGGCTATATAAATGCATACCTCTGCAGATACACATATGTAACAGAATCATTGATTTGATTCAGAGCTGAAACTGGCAAGACTTGCCCTCATGTCTCTGCCCATCTGTCTTGCACCTGTCTTGCTTTCCTGCATGATGTCAGTTTGGGCACCTGTCTTTCACTAACAGCCCTCTCTGGGTTCAGTCCAGCATGCATGCTTCTCGGGCAGCCCACCACTATCCCCTCACTGGAGCCGCTGTTCTGAGCACTCGCGCCCCCGCACCGCTCCAGCTCAGAGTACGCACTTGTTTCTCTTGCCCTCTGAGGACAGCGGGCTCACAATAGGTCTGCTTGATGGAGGTAGCTCAGATTATAGACTATACACACAAAAACACACAGGGAAAAAAATGGTTTAGAAACATTCCTTCATAATTCATTTGTTGTAGTTAGGGCTGGGTGATATAATTGAAAACAATGTAATGTATCTATATTTTATATCTCAAAATAGTGATATAATATATATCTCAAAATGAGTAATTGACATGCAGCATGATTATAGACCCCTGTGTAAGTGCAGATGTATATTTTATGTGCTGATCACTATTTCACTTTTACATTTTCCACCTTTTTCATTTTAAATAGTGCTGCTAATTGACAGATGAATTTTTAAAATGATACATTTTCTGTTTAGACTATTAATAAGGTCATAAAAGCTGCTTGCAAAATGCCATTTAAAATGGTTATAGATTGAGTTAAGCATGTGACCCACAGAACATTTCAACTTTCCAAAAGTGTTTTAGGACTATGGCTTAAAATAAATAACAATGTAGCTAAAAATAGTCAGCATGTATTCTTCAACCTTTTTCATTAAAAGAACATAAGGAAGATATTTAATGAGATTTTAATAATGTTTAATATTATTATTATTTATACAGTATATACCATACATATTGTACAAATACATTGTACTAGACCGTGATGAATCAGCTGACAAATCTGACCGGTTCATGGAAATGAGAAGTTTGAAAAAATTGGTTTGTAGAAAATCAATTTTTGCGAAGATCGGTTCGGTTGGGGGTTTGGGGGGGTGGGGGGAACCACCCAAAAATGAAAATTGATTATTTACTCACCCTCAGGCCATCTATGATGTAGATTAGTTTGTTTTTTCATCTGAACAGATTTGGAGAAATTTAGCATTACATCACTTGCTCACAAATGAATCCTTTGCAGTGAATGGGTGCCGTCAGAATGAGAGTCCAACAGCTGATAAAAACATCATCATAATTCACACGATTCTAGGCCATCACAAGTCTATAATCCATAAACTGTTCCAATGAAGAAACAAACTCATGTATATCTTGGATTTCCTGATGGTGAAGATTTTCATTATTGGGCGAGCTATTCCTTTAAGGAAACTTGACTTTAAAAAAAAACACCATGATGGTGCTAATTTAATCACCAACAAGTATATAAGCACATGTATGTTATCATTTCAATATATCACCCAGCATTTGTTGTGGTACAATTAGAGTCTCCAGGGGTTTTTGTATGTGGATGTATGAACCCAGACACTGTGTGTGTGTTGTGTGTGTGTGTGTGTGTGTGTGTTATACTTAACTGATTCACATAAGCATGTTTCAAGTAATTCACCTCTAATTGAATGGTTTAGTTTCATCAACAGCAGTGAATTAATCAACATCACATCATATTATTCTCATGAGAACCATTACACAGTCCATAACCTCTCACTTATTTTCCATATTACCCATGTGTGTCGGAGCAGTCTGGTTGTACAGGTTTTGTGCTCCGTTTCAGGTGTGAACAGGAGGAATCCTCGCACTCCACTAACTGATCTGCAGGGAAGCAACGCACTTAATCAACGGTAAGAGCACCTCACATATGACCACCATCCTGTCCTGTATCCCTCATAGATACAGATGCCCCTAAAATGTTTGACATTTTAATATACAGAATATCATTGAAAATAAATTTAGCAGTTATGAAGGGGTTTTAGGGCGTCTGCAAAAAAAACTGTGGTGTTAGAGTGGATTCTTTTTTTTATTCTATTGACAGTCGTTTTTAACAGACAGGATCAACGAATACATTTGCATACAATTTTGTGACAAATAGTTTGAATTTATGTGTTTCTACAAATAAATTGAAACAAATTAATTTCAAATGGTTTCTTTTCAGGTTTATATATCTAAAAGTACTCTAAAAGTGGGTCAGAAAACAACATGTCTTTATTATATCACACTTGATACTTTTTCACACAGTATAAATAGGTCTGAATATATGAACATAGTATATAGATGCCTTTATATTAAAAGGAAAGAGCTCTTTCACATTGTGATCTTCATATTGAGCTTTGTCTTTGAAAACCCCTTCATAAGATAGTTGTGATATGATATATCTTGCAAATTTTACAGTACAGTATTATATCTGCCATAATAATAATTCCAGTGGAGGTGTGTATGACATATCTCATTCCACTAGTGCTCTGATGATATAGCACTATGATAACATTGTGCTAGTGCTCTGATTATATTTTCCCGGAGAACCTGAGTATCATTTGTTTATACCATCAGTAGCCGAGTTTCTAAAATCCCCTCTGTAGTTTCCTGACACTTGTTTTTTTTCGGAGTGGGAAATGAAGCGAATACGATGGGCCCCTGGTCAGTACTCACACGGCTTGTTAAGTTGTCTGTGTGGGTGTAGAATTAGAGCAGTGGCTCCACAGATAACCAGAGGATGACCCACGGCTTTCCCGGCTTCATGCTTTGTTAATGACTGCATGGCACTGAGATTAGTCCTGATATCCACAACAAGTGGCAAGAGCTGAGCTCACAACAGCTCTTTTGTTGCACTGTAAAGTCCCCCTAATCTGTTTTGCAACCCCACACACTTTTTGGGTTACTAAGTGACCATTAAACACCAGGAAACAGCAGCTGCTTCCTGTGTGATGTAAGTTTGGAGGTATTTGCTCATTTGGAGGACAGGCCCTAGGCTGATGAGTAAATGCTCTCCACAGTCCAAGACCACATGCTCCAGTGACCTCCTGTACACAGAATATCGCCATAAAATATCGGCTTTGTTTTTTTTTTTTTATGTTTTAATTTTTTAATGTTTGGTTAATTTGACAGATTTTTCCCAATGAGTTTTATACATAAAAAATTAATTGTGGTTTAGTCAAAAAATTAACTACTGAAGATTCCAGTCTTATTGGTGTCCTAGAAAAGGCTGTTTTAATCTAAATAAGGGTAGTCTCCCCTGCAAGGTTTCGGGAATGACATCCGCATATTTATGCTGGATTCACTCTCGAAATAGCAGGGATTTACACAGTGATAACCATAGAAATGAACGGGAGAAAAAATATATGTGAGAGCACCCTCATTGATTTAATTTTGGAACCAGTCCTGGCCAAACGTCCACAGACAGCGCGCGTTCTGACCGAGATCTAGTTCACAGCCCAAAAGCGTGTGTAAACTTTATTGAGATTGGGACATATCAACCAGTAATTTCATTTCCAGTAACCAACGGTTGAAAGTTCAGGAATGAATGGTATGCGATTTATGACAGAATATAGTCCCACAACTGATCGTTTATTTTGTCTTCACGTGTCTCGACTTTGGTAACAAAGATTCAAAACGGAACCGATTTCAAGTGACACGAGAAACAGACATGGAAAACTTCAGTGAACATCAGAAAAGCAGTCAGAAAAGCACATTTCTGGTTAAAAATGAAAGGCCATCAACTGACACGTAAAACGGGAAGCATCGCCACTCAAATCAGCAGTCAAAGCTAGTCCACAGTTAAGTAAACGTTGGCAACCTCTTTAAATTGACTGTGCTGCATTTCAGCAAGGCTGGCACAAAACGCGGCACCATTCTCGTAGAGTACAGTAAACGAACTTTTGTTACAATGAATGCTATCAATTCTTGTCATTCAAGACCAGAAAAATCCCTACAGAATTAATTGAACTGTTATGTATCATTTATCAGGAATCCCACTGATATTTGTATGTTGTTGTTTTTTTTTTTTTACAAAACTTCTACTTCATTCATCTACCATGTTTATCGTGTTTGTTCTTTTCATAACACATGAGTGAAATGCCTGCAAAATAATCTAACAAAACACAGCGCAAAGCCTCAAGGATCATTAAGGGCCATTATGATTAATGAATTTCTGATAGCCTATTTGTGTGTATGTGTTTTGTGGCTTCCACCATTAGGTGATGCACTTGAACAAGTCAAGAGCATGCAAACAGTAACTTCCCTTACGAAAATTAATCATGCTTTTATTATAGTAAAAGTGTGGTAACCATGCTTTTTTTTTGCATATTGATTTCCATTGTATAACGACAGTTTTACTACAAATACTGGTTAAGCTATGGTTAGTGTAGCAAAACCATATAGTTAATTTGTGGTTACCATGGTTTATAGTAACCAAGGTTTTTTTTTTTTTAGTTAGAGATGTGAGATGTGAGTTGTGTGTTTAATATTTATGTTTTTGCTCTCACTTTCAGAGAGGGATGGAATGGGCGTGCTGGGAGACAAAACCGTCTGTCCTCCGCTGGATCTGTCAATGAAGAGGACGGCATCTTCGTCAACTCCACCAGCAGTAAACTCCTGGAGCGAGCCCATGGCATTCTTATGTGAGATTCTGCCTCTCTGTGCTACACAGTTCTACTTGTATTGTCATCAAATTCAACATGCTACTGGAATAGCATAACCACTATTATTTATGCTTGTTTTTCAGGAGAAATAAAAACTATAAAATGAAGCCCAGTCTTCCTAAGGTGCGAATCCCATAACATACTTTTTTTTTTTTTTATCGATTTCTTTTTTTAAATGATATTCACACAATGACAAGTCTGTTATGATCTACATCATGTAGTCAAAACACTGGTGTTTTTGTCTTTTTTTTTTTGTTTGTTGTGGTTTTGGTTCTTGTGAAACACATACAGAGATATTTAGCAAAGTGTCAACAAGTTTATGGTGTTGTGTTGAGTGTCCAAAAGTGCTAATGAGATCTGATAACCAATGCAGAAGGCAAGTTATTTAGTTTTCCTTCACTCAGAGCTATCATATGGCTTCAGAATACTTGGAATAATGCATACAAGTTATTTTTTGTCTTTTTATTGTCTGTTTTTATAGACATTTATGTGACATTTTTTAGGACACGCTGAGATATTTTTATAGCTGTGATTGCCATATACAGAATTGACTTCTCTTTTTGTGTTCCATGGAAGTTCATGTGGTTTTATAATGACTTGAGGTTCTGTAAATGCTGATGGAACTCATATTTTTGAGTAAACTATCCCTTTAACTGGTCTCTGTAAGCTTGTGACTGACTGACTGACTGTGTGTCTGTTTCTGCAGCACTTGCTGGATGTAAAGTCTCTGAAGTACCTGAGTAACCTGACGTTACAAGACCGCATAACAAAGTCCCTGCTGCACCTGCACAAGAAAAAGAAACCCCCAAGTATCAGTGCCCAGTTTCAGGTCAGATCTCACTCTCTTTCACTCTTTCTTTCTTAAGAGTATTCTGAATCATGTCTATGTTGTGTAAGTGTGGTGTAAATTCCACTGTGTACAGCTCTGTTTTATAAGCTCTAGTAAAAGCCCAAATTAATGACATCATGTCTGTGTTTGATACAATAACACTTTTATTTTCTCTGTCGTTCCCAAACTCCTTTGTTTTGGCTTTACTAAAAAAAAACTGCTGGTTAAAGTTCATGTATTTGACAGGATGTCCTTACCTACTCAGAGCTTGAGCTCATGAGCATTACAGTCTATTGAATTAGCTGATCCCCTGCATATTACTGTGTGTTATTGTTATCAGCTCTGTTGTGGGTTTTACATTTATGGTCACTTGTGGTCCTGTGGACTTCAAAATTAAATGCAATTAAATTTTAATTGAAATTGAAATCTGTTTTAAAAATTCCCGTGAGACATAAAAGTGCGTGTAGTTGTGCAGTAAAAATGCAGCATTGTATGACATTTCACTCTGCTGGCTAAGAATTACATTTCCCTCTAGTGTCTCAGATTGAGACAGAGAGCTGTAAACATTCACCCGCTCTGCAGTTCTGGGGCGTCTGGCAGCAGGCCTGCACAAATGTGTGGATGACCTCACTTCCCACATCCTGTTCTGTGTGGCTCTCACTTTAGGAAGGGAGAGTGAATTCCTGACCACCAAAATAGCCGTTTTCCCTCTGTATGGAGAGATGCAGACATGGAAATACACACAACAAAGGCTTTTCAAAGATCTTGAACATTAGCATATCGGATGCTATATGTAAATGTTTTGCCTACTTTGGAATGGTATATCTGTGTCATATTACGCTATGATATTTAAAATATTGGAAATGATATGTAAAATTTCTAGAATAGACATTATTGTCTTAATTTAGAATATATATTTGTATTTCTTTTGAATATGAATTGTTTTTTGGAGTGAAATGTTCTCGACAGGTTTTGTGAGATTCACTTAGTCAAGAAACGAGAAAATGATGAGACTAAAAGAGACTGGGATGAGATAGTGAAATGTTGCGAGCCAAATTTGAACTTGTGCTGTCTTCATGAGCACTATAGCTCAATGTGTTATTCAGCCAGTTAAAGTAATGCAGACAACATACAGCTTGTGTCTACCATCTTGCTTAATTTATTTGTGGTATTTTACTTCATTTAAGACCTCTCTCAACAAACTGATGGAGACGCTTGGTCAGTCGGAGCCGTACTTTGTGAAGTGCATACGATCAAATGCAGAGAAGGTGTGTGAGTCCATGTGAATGTTTCATATTTATTTCACTCATACTGTATAGTATGTCGTTTATAGATTATAGACCTTTCTATGTTTACTTTTTGACATAAATCCCTGCTGCTTTTCAGCTTCCTCTGCGTTTTAATGATGCCCTGGTGCTGAGACAGCTTCGCTACACAGGCATGCTGGAAACCGTGCGTATCCGACAATCTGGCTACAGTATCAAGTACACTTTTCAGGTGAGACTAATGCACGCATATAGTATAGGTTTTTTTTAAGCTTTCAAAGAAGTCCCTTATGCTTAATTAAGAATACAGTAAAAGCAGTAATATTATTCAAAAATGTTTTCTATTTGAATATTAAATTAAATTTGAATTTTAAAATGTAAATTGTTCCTGTGATGCAAAGCCGAATTTCAGCATCATTACTCAGTCTTCGGTGTCACGTAATCCTTCAGAAATCATCTAATATGCTGATTTGGTGCTCAAGGAAACATTTATTATTATTATCAGTGTTGTAAATAGTTTTTGGAAACAGCGATTCATTTGTCTTTACGCCCTTTTGATAAATTTTATGCATCCTTTATCAATACAATTATTAATTTCTTAAAAAAATAAATCAATAAAAAAAAAAGAAAAATATCTTACTGACCCCAAAATTTTAAATGATATTGTACATGGGTCGGTGCAATTTCTGATTCTATCCTCATCTTCCAAAGCTGAAGACAGTGTTTCCAGTTATTCACTTCCTTTCTTGGGTGTGGCTGTCTGAGGATGGTTCTGTTGTTTTGGACACTTTTTTTATGAATTCAGCCCAGACAAATAGCATCATGTAGATGACTGTGAATCACACTAATAAGTGACAAATCGTCAGCTCTCTTGTCAATAATTAATAGTGTTTCCTAAGGCAAGCCTCACTATTATTGTTGCTTATATTGGGGACCGTGTAAAATGGCCTTTGTAATGAATGTGGGACTTGAGGGGTATGCATACTTTTGCATCCATTCCTTCATTTGAACATATGAACACAAAAATACATGGGCCCTTAAGCCACACTTTTACTTCTACAATGTCAAGAATTAAGACAGGAATTTTCTGTAATACTGCCTCAAATTGTCATAGAGACTTGGGATTGGCTCTTTTGACACAGGCCAGTAAGCCAACACCTATCATTACAGAGATAGCAAACATTAGCAATGTGCTAACAACCACTCAGAACACTCTAGCACGCTGACTTACTTTTTATTAAGCTCTCCATCATGTCAATGAGTGTTCATGTGTCTTTTTTATGAAACTTAAGTGTTTTCGCCCCCAGTAATTCCTGTAAGATATGAAGCTGGTGTAGTTAGCTGACTTCACAGAGGCTCTCTATAGTCTGCAATAAAAGTGGCCAGGAATAATTGCATACACAACGGCATCTGCCTCCCAGACTGTCCACCCCTAGTGGGCTGCATTGACGGAGACTTCAATAAGGCATATCTTCTCAGTGATGTTAGTGTTCTGAAATCTGCCCAATTTTAAGGCCTCAATGAGAAATGTCACTTCCTGGACACTTCATAAAGTGAATGACTTTTGTGTGTGTGCCATCAAGAAAAAAGATTCACTATGGTGGTGTGGTATAAAGTCTCTGTGTTCTCTCCAGGATTTTGTTCGACACTTCCATGTACTGTTACCAGAGGGTACCAACCAGGCCAGCCAGGAAGCTATCAGACGGTACCTGCACCAGGTGGATCTCACTCCTGAAGGGTTCCAAATGGGCCGTACCATGGTATGATCAACCCTCAGCCTCTGCCAGTGATGGGACTTAATTAAATTCCTAGCGTATAACTTTTTCTGATGCCTTTGGGATGACACATACTGTCCATTCATGGTTAGCTTTTTTGGAAATGTACAGTATTGCATGCATGTGACATGTCTCTTTGACATTCGTGTGTATGGCAGGTGTTCCTCCGTGAAGCAGAGCGTCAGCGGCTGCAAGACCTGCTCCATCAGGAGGTGCTGCGCAGAATCATTAATCTTCAGAGACGTTTCAGAGCTCTTCTAGAGAGAAGGAACTTCCTCAGAATGAGACAGTCTGCTTGCCAAATACAGGTACCTCTGAAATTTCTGTTTAGTTTCAGTGAAAATATTTAATCAGATTGTTCTGTTTTAAACATCTGTGCTTTTTATTGATTTTATTTAATGTTAAAAAAAAATAATTATCCAGTATCCATCTTGAATGACTGAAAACCCAAGTTCATTGGGCAGAAGGTGTGGGAACCCTGTCTTTGGTATTTGAGTTACAATTTTGACATGTAAACAGTGGAAGTACTTACAGAAATAAAGGATTTAGTATTAAATAAATAATTTTACTCTAACTCTAAAGGTGAATTATTTGTTCCGTCAAACACTCAAACAATGTGGATAGACTGATTGCAGTTATGTATTGTAAGTCTATGACTTGGTCCGTTTTTATATATTATAAAGATTTATGTTTACATCTTGGCATTACCTAATGTTTTGATGCAAGTAATAATTTTAGTAAGATTACTATTTAGTATTTTGTAATAATTGTCTAATAAGGTTGTTTTGTACATGAAAAGTATATTCCTGTCTTTAAAAGCTATTCTAAAACATACGTTTTTACACCAAATAGTTTGGAGTAAATCTTTAATTGAATCCACACTGTGTTGTGTTGTCTCATGTAGAACTGGTGGAGGAGGTGTCAGTCTTTACAGAGGGACAGCAGGCTTGAGTATGTCCAGCAGGAGGCAGCGGTTTGTATCCAGTCGGCCTGGAGAGGCTTTAAAGATAGGCATAGACTCTTGCTGTGGAGGGAGGCAGCCGTGGTGATCCAGAGAAATTGGAGGCTGTATTGGCGGGGGCGGGCGGCCCGCCGGATCCAGACTGTATGGAGAAGACACAGGGCCAGAGAGCTCTATCTCCGGCAGCGGGATATCACCATCCGCCTGCAAGCAGCGGGTAGAGGCTATTTGGCGAGGCAGAGGTATGATGCAATCCTTTCTAAAGAGGGTTGCTCTGTTAAAATAAAT
Organism: Sinocyclocheilus anophthalmus; assembly: GCA_018155175.1. Taxonomy (NCBI): domain Eukaryota; kingdom Metazoa; phylum Chordata; class Actinopteri; order Cypriniformes; family Cyprinidae; genus Sinocyclocheilus; species Sinocyclocheilus anophthalmus. The sequence continues at coordinate 151,799 of JADLZN010007877.1, read as the reverse complement.
GGCCTAATAACACAGGCAGAACTCTATTATGGTCTGGGTTACACCAATCAAGTCTTATCCTTTTTATACAGACTTCTTAGGGGAGGTCTGCCAAGCACAAATCTGGTTGGTTTAACACTGGAATTGCATAAGAACTCAAAGTTAAGAGAATTGTTTGAGAAAGTTAGGAATTGTTTCAAAGTGCTAGGTTGTTTTCTAATTAAAAGGTTGTTTACTAACCTTTCTTGTTGTTTTATTGGTACTTTATTTTTATTGGCTACATCATCGCAAAATGTAAACAATATTATCGTTCAGTGATATATTAAAAGTTGGATATACTGTATAGTACATTTATTGCCATACAGTACACTCACATAAAACAACATATACTATATAGTATATCAAATCTCGGCTATGTGATAGTTTGTCATTGCAACAATGTAAACTATATTATAGCACAGCTCTTTATATAAAGTTGGAAATAGAGTACATCCAACTTTACCCGCATATATACAGTAATGGGAATACTGGTGTGTATATATATATATAATATGTATATATATAGCGATATTATATATATATATATATATATATCAACTTATAAATAATCTATATAATACTGTATATAGTCAATCTCAAATGCTAGATTGCTTACATAGTCACAAAATGTAATCATCCCATCTCTAATCAGTGAAATGTGACTATAAGGCATGAAGATACTAAGCTATTATAGACATTAACATGATTTTCTGTAAAGCTGCTTAGAAGCAATGTGAATTTTGAAAAGGACTATGCAAATAAATTTGACTTCTGTGTTTTTTTTACAGTGTATCCTGTCTTTAATTAAAATCTTTAAATAAAAGTCTGAAATTAATTTTTTTTTATTGGGTTTATCTCAAAATTTTCAGATGTAGAGAACTTAAACAGAGATTAAAAACCACTCAGCTGCCGAATGGAAAGTCCAGTCTGTTACCAGAAGAGGACAAGCTGAGAGGCATGGGTTTGGATCAAAGCATATGGGAAGACTCCTGTGAGGTGCAGGACAGGAGCAGACAGACCCTCATCAGTGCAGTAGAGGCACCTGGAGAAGAGGTTTCAGAAGAGATGGAGCCAGAGATGACAGAGGGTACGGCAACAGTACAACCGACACCTGAAGAGTCAATCCGCGAAAGACCGCAGACTCTAGAGGATCCCAACCAGAGGACTCGGGCCAAAAGAGAGAGCCGGCGGATGCGAGAGTTGGAGCAGGCCAAATTCAGCTTGGAGCTTCTTAAGGTGCGCTCCACTGGAGGTGTGTCTCCTTCGGAAGAAAGGCGCTGGTCAATGGAGCTGGTCAGTGAGATCGCTCACACTCCTCAGGGTTCTCCAGACAGCCAGAGCTCCAAAGGCAGCTTTGAGCTACTCAATATAGATGACTATTTCAAAGACAAGGCACCCTGTGCTGAACCAGAGAACCTTGGTTCTCCTTCTGTACCTGACAAGCACGATGTGTTCTCCAACATTCCCGAGTCCACTTTGCCCTCTGACACTCCAGCACCCGATATATTGTCAAAACCAGCTGGCCAACCTGAACCTCCCAAAAGGCAGAACTCGCTCCCAACTTTCTACTCCCCTCCATCAGAAAGCTGCTTTCTAATTTTGAAGTCTACCATGAATTCTGCCACCCTGTGCCCTGATGGCCCCAGCAAACCAATGAAAGACAAGAAGGAGCCCACTCGGAGACCTATGGTTGTGGTTATTAGTATGCAGAAGGAGAGCCTTTTAAATGAAGTAGATGTGAAGGCTCTGGAGGTCAAAGACAGTTCCGCCCAGACCAGCGAGCCGCCAAGCCCAGCACAGCCTAGCAGCAAAAGCCTTTATGTTCTGGAAAAGCTAGAGAAGCTTAATGAGGTAAAGGAAGAGCGTCAGAAACATCAGCAGCAGCAAAATGAAAAAGAGATGATGGAGCAGATCCGTCAGCAGAAGCACATCCTGAAAGAACAACGTGAGATTTTCTCCCAACATGAGAGGGAGGTGTTTGAGAAGCAGAGGGTTGAAGCTCTGCAAAGGATCGAGCAGAGTAGACAAGAAGGTTCAGGAGGAAAGCCAGATAGATTCTTCACAGACAGAGGCCCTGCTCCCATAGCTCAGCCAGAGCCTGACCTCAGCTTCCAGCCATTGGTCCCGGAAAAGGAAGCTGCTCCTTCAATTTTCAGAGACAAACCAAAAGACAGTCGCAATGTAGCAGAAGGGTGGGCACCAAAGTTGACCCTGGAATCCAGAGGGGATGAAGCCAGAAGGAAAATAACTACGAAACCGTCCACTCAGAATGTCAACATGAGCATGTCCGAGAGGCCTGGAAACATGTTCTTTTCTCCGAAGGCCAAGGTTTCAAAGTAAGTGATGAACTTGACCTCAGGGTGCCAGGTTACTGAATAGTTCATCCCAAAATGAAAATTATCATGATTTCAAACTCACCGTCCAAACCTGTATGATTTTCTTTCTTCTGCTGAACATGCAAATAAAATGTCCAATTTGTCCTTTACTATGGATATTTGGGGCTTTCAGGCTTCAAAATTAAAAAAGTCCATATGACTTTGCCACTATTATCCAAGTCTTCTAAAGTCAGACATTAGCTTTGTGTGAGGAACAGACAAATTTAAGCTGTCGTTAACATTAAACCTAGCTTGAAACTTCCTAAGACGCCATCTTTAAATTAGCTTAAAAGTAAGCTTAATCACATTCAATTCTGGTCTATTCTGCACACAACGCTAAAGAAAGGATTTCAAATGGGTTTAGATCGCCATGAAGGTGAGTAAATAATGGCAGCGTTTTCCTTTTTGAGTAAATTAAACCTTGAACTTCTTGAATTTGTTTTAGGTTGGAGAAGGACTTAGCCAATCAAGGGAAGACCCCTGGAGTCCAGAATGAAGTGAGCCTGTTTGGTTACAAATCCACTAAGAGTGAGGTGAGAGATGTAGCATTTGACACTTTAGGTCATGACAGATTTAAATAGCTTTTCACAAACCTCAAGATTTTTTTGAATACAAAGATTATTGAATACATTTGTGTTTGAACTCTTTATGCCTCATGAGGCCTTGGTGGGGTCATCTGACCTTGACGTACAGGGGAGCCATCTTCATTTGTTTTATCATTTGGTTGATTAGGTTGGCCGACCGGGTCATAAAAAAGCTCGAATGGCACGGACACGTTCAGACTTCCTGACTCGCGGTTCAAACGCCATGGGAGAGGGGGAGTCAGAGGAGGAGGAGTATGATGAGACCCCTCTGTTTCCTGGCACACCCCTCCCCAAGCAGGACTCAGAGGAGAGCGCACTAGAGGCTTGTCACAGTGACTCCGAAATGGTAATTTAACGGTCTGTGTTAGAGCAAGTAGGCCCAGCAGCAAGATCTCTCTCTACAGCTAACTCCTCCAGAAGAAGCTGATAGATCGCCTTACTGACCACCTGAAACGCTTCTACACTCCCTATCCAGTTGAAGGACATAGTCTTCAACCACAGATGCTGAAACACCTTTTGAAAACTATTCTCATCTGTGATGGCAGGTGTTTTCTGCATCCACATAGAAATACTGTACAAATAAAATATACAATGCAAAGAATCATTTGCATTTTTAATTAGGGCTGTCATTAGATTGAAAAAATACTGATTAATCTTAAATTTAGAATTTTCCTCAATACATACATACAGTAGTTTACTTCACTATATACTGTAAATGGGGGCATTCCATAGACTTCTATTGCTAGATATAAATATAATAACCTAACCAACACCCTACATGAAATTTAACCTACACAAACTAGTGTCTTTGGACGTTATGCTGACACCTATTGGTGGGGATGTACTGTAACATCACACAAAACTATGTTACTGTACATTATAAACATATTTGTCAAAAGCACTGTTCATTTTGCATTAGCCATTAAAACCTTTTTTTTTTTTTTTACAGTTGTTTATTGATATAATTTCAATTAATCTTATGAGGTTTCATGTTAACTTTGACAGCCCTGATTTTAGTCCATTTTCAACCAGCACCAAAATATAGTAGATAAAATTCTGTCACACTTGAGCCAGAACTTCTATTTTCTTCAATACATTGGTTCATCTACCAGCCACACAGATATGGATGGCTTCCATCAGAAGTTTACGTTTCTTTCCTGATGTTAAAGGCATCTTGCATAAAGTTTAACCCACGGCACTCTTCACAATCTGACCATGCTGCTTGTCTAGACATAACAACTATGATAGTTATAAGTTGCTCCTTCCTGAACAGCCAAGACCTTCAACTGTGAAATTCTGCTCTCTACACTGCCACCTTGGATAAAGAGTACTGCATGCTTTAACATCTAGCTCTGTCTTCTCTTCTGCAACTATTCACCAAGGCTAAAGCCATGGACCTGTCATGGCGCACATTCTTCATTTCTTATTCTGTAGCTCTCTTTTCAATAATCACTCTTTCCAGTCTTGTTGGTTAACAATACAGTAGAATCCAGTCATTATTTGGGTCATTTTATGAAACTGGTGCCTCTTTTTTATATCAAAGTGGTAATTTGATTAATGCATTTTAATATATGCACAAGTTGGGTTATATCCAATATTTAGACAAGTAAAAACTTTAACAGTTCTTCAGTTTACTTAGCTGTTATTGATTTGTGCTCATTATTTGATTTAGATCATTATAAGATTTAATGCTGATATTTCTGCATTTACCCACAGTATAAAATAAATTCTTAAATTGTTTGAAAAAAGGATACTTATATTATGGTAACAGGGTTGACACATAAACTGGGGATTAGATGCCAGGACTTTTAAATGAACTATTTTCAAATAAAATTCGAATACAAAATAACACAAGTAGTTACTGTATTCATTATTATTTAAATTATGCAAAAGGTACCCATTTTGTAGAATGACCCATCTAGCTTTGGTTAAATACATTAGTGTTGTAGAAAACATTGATTTAACCACTTAGTGCTTTCAGACTATGTTAAGGAGCAACACATGAAGAGTTCAGATGCAAAAGCCTCTATTAGTACGTCTGACGATTTTCTTTAAAATTAGCATTTCTTTCTGGCTACTGGCTACTATGTATAGGTTTCTATGTAAATACTGGTACTTCTGAATGGGTTGAGGCTGGGATTTAAAGCATTTGAAGTGAAGTGAAAGTACTTGATGAACATATACGATGTGTGGAGAGCATTCACTCAGTACCGTTATCTCATTTTTGACCAAGATGGCTTTTAGAGGCTTTTGCATTGGAACTCTTCACATGTTCTTACTCTTTGTGCCTGTTGTAAATGTTTAAAACTGACACTACCTACCTGAAAATAGTGACCAAAGTGAAAGGAAAAGGCAAAGTGTCCATTTAATGGCTTATATTGAGCTATAGAAAGTTTTGACAGACAAAGCATGCCGATTACCGGCAGTCAGAGACCTTTGCTCTTACCTAGTATATGTAATGATCTCTTTCAGACGGTCACAGCCAATGAAGAGCAGAAGAACATGTATAAAGCCATGTCATCTGGAGAGCTGGGCAAAAGTGATGCGAGGAAGAACTCTCATGGAGATGGAAGGTGCTTGTTTTTTCACGAACAGTTAGTTGTGAATTAGTTTTGAACAGTTATCTGAAATTCAAGATTAAAATATTTTCATTAGATGTTCATTTTAATCTTAATTTAATCATTCTCATATTGTTCCAAAACGTATTGCTTCCTCCCCCCCTCCCCATGAAACAGATATTGCAGAATGCCCCAACTGTTTGGGGCAAAGCACCCTAGAATTAGTAGGCTCATCACTGCTGGTTTTTCACACATAGAATTATTGTGTCTAAGCAAGCAAAAAAAGAAGGGGCTGAAACATGAAGTAAATTAAATAAAATTAAGTATTTGGATAATCTATTTCATTAAACTATTGCTGTCCTTGTCAACGTGTATTGTCGGTAGGGTTCGTGGTAAAATGCGGTTTTGGGGAAAGGCAAGGCATGCAGAGAAGAAAACCTCGCGAGAGCGGCTGCTGTGTGGCAGTGATACTTTGGAAGGAGACTATGCTGAAACGGCAATTCTAATGGAAGAGGGTGAGTCGTCAGAAAAACAGCTTCATTAAAATGTTTCAAGTATATTGAGTTTTGAAGAACTCTTTTGGTCATGAAAGCACTGCCATTCTGTTTATTCAGGGGTAGAGCGCCTGTCCCCACCTCGAAGCCCAGACCTAACGTTACAGAGGGAGTTTAAAGAGAATAAAGACCCGTCCCCTAAAGTGAAGCGCAGACGAAGTGTGAAGATCAGCAGTGTGGCTCTAGAGCCCGTCCAGTGGCAGAACGATGCCCTGCAGATACTCACATGTGCTAATGACTACAGGAGCATGAATGACTTCCTCATGAAGAAGGTGATGACTGTTTTCTACTTGAATTTGCATTTACTTATTGATGAGACGTTGTCCTCATAACCTTGTTTTAATCTTACAGATTACTGATTTGGACACAGAAGATGGTAAGAAAGACACGATGGTGGATGTTGTCTTCAAAAAGGCCCTAAAGGAGTTCCGCTTGAATATCTTCAACTCATACTCAACAGCTTTAGCTGTAAGTACCTTAATAAAGCATTTGTTTTACTGTTATCACCCCAAAATTATTCATATTGCATGGCATTTGGTTATTTTATCTTTGCAAAAGCAAGTGAGTGTGAATGTCCCTTAAGGGATGTGATGTATTGCTTGCTGTCACATTGTGCCTGGTTAGAACATTATGTCAGAAACAGATATATTGTTTTTGCTCTGTGTGCAGATGGACGATGGGAAGAGCATTCGTTACAAGGATCTCTACGCCCTCTTTGAACAAATCCTGGAGAAAAATATGCGTCAGGAGCAGAGGGACTGGAGCGAGTCACCGGTGAAAGTTTGGGTCAACACCTTCAAAGTCTTCCTGGATGAGTTCATGACAGAGCACAAACCTCAGGACAGCAGTATGAGCAGGGTACAGTGTTAACACAGTCAATGGCACTCTTCATGAACAGGATATACAAAATAGGGCTTGCAGAAAATAATAGGGTGGAACAGGATGGCGGGTAAATTTTGGGACATGGGTCTGAAATAAAAATTAGATAAATGTAATATTTAAATAAAATGTATAAAAGTGAATTAGAAAATATTTTTTAAAAGAATATGCCAGGTAAGGCATAATAGTTCTCTCACTAAAGAGAATTCGATTTGCGGCTTTATGGCTATATTAAAAAAGATTTAAAAAAAAAGTTTAAGATAGATAAATAGATAGATTAATGTAGATTATAAAATATTCTCTTATTTAAAATTTGCTGAAATATGCTTTTAAAGCATTTAATGCATAATTTGATGTGTTCAGTTCCTCATAACAGCATAATATGTAATAAATATTTTGCTGAATATCTCAAAGCAGTCCAGTGGTCAAATATTATTTTATTTATTGTTCCATAAATTTAAATAACAATGTAAGATTATGTATTACATTTTATATGACTGTATATTTATACATGTATTAATATAGAGAGAGAGAAAGAGTGTGTTTTATGAATCTATTTTCATTGCTTTTTTCCCCTCCCAAAGGCACCCAAACCAGACCGCAAGAAAAGAAGGAAAAAGGATACTGATATAGTGAGTGGAATCACAGACAGAGGTGTCATAAACTGAATTAGCATTTCCGTTTTTCATGGAAATCAACTGACACTCTGACTTTGTTTCAGGTGGAGGAGCACAACGGCCACATATTCAAGTCAACTCAATACAGTATTCCCACCTACTGCGAGTACTGCTCCTCCCTCATCTGGATGATGGACAAGGCCTGTGTCTGCAAACGTGAGTTTCATGTCAACAGTATCCGCTTCAAAATGACCCTGAACTCAATTCAGCATAATCAGATTGTTTTCCATCAAGCCTGTGGCCTCTCGGCTCGAACAGAGAACAGTTTAGCTTTGTAGAGCAGGATGTTTTCTGCCATGTTACAGTGAGAAGAATGTTGACTTGAATTGAGTTTATTTTAGGTGGCGGTGCTAAATCTGTGCCGTATGTACCACTGTTGAAAATGAGAATGAATGAGATGTCTGTGTCTTGTGTAGTGTGCCGCTATGCGTGTCACAGAAAGTGCTGTCAGAAGATGACCACCAAATGCAGCAAGAAGGTAAGGAATTTTTCTCTGCTAAGTGCGTTCATGTGATTTGGGCTGTAATAAAGGATGCTGGCACTTACAGCATGTTTGTCTGGCTTCTCAGTTGTGGTGCGGTGTGGGGCTGACAGTATGACATGAACTTTCTCAAGGCAAGTTGGTGTGAAATTGTCACGTGTGACCAACGAGATTGCGCGCGTGCCTTGGCGTCGATAAACTTATCAATTACATTGAGATGCTATGGCCTGTACACAGAGGGGATCTACAGGAACTCTGGATCCACCAATAAGATTAAGGAGCTGAAGCAGGGTCTGGACAGGGCTGTAGGATACCAACAAGAATGTCAATGCCATAGGGCTTTTCCCACTGACGTGTTTAACCCAGGTATACGTTGTTGATATAACCCAGGGGTGGCATAGTAACCGGTCCGGGAGGCCCTGCGGTGTCCTGCAGAGTATAGCTCCAGCTTGCCTCAACACACCTGCCTGGAAGTTTCTAGTATGCCAAGTAAGACCCTGATTAGCTGCTTCAGGTGTGTTTGATTAGGATTGGAGCTAAACACTGCAGGACACCGGCCCTCCAGGACCGAGTTTGGGCACCCCTGTTCTAAACCCTGCTTTTGGAAAAAATGTGAAATGATTGATGAAAACACATGAATTGGAGCAAAGAAGAGAACATTTCATTCTTACCTTTATAGCTCAAAAAGTCAATGCAGGAAAACTTGATAGTACAGTCGACAATTCATAATATGAGGATGCGCAATGCTAGAGCCTTTATGTACAGATTGTGTGCTGTGTTCATCCATTCAGTGACACTGACACCACAAATAGAATGTTAACCCGGGCTTTAGGAATGTACAGTGTGAAGCGTCATTTTATGAATACCCAGGATTAACCGCTAACCCTAGGTAGATTATGTGTGAAATGTGAAGACAGCTCACTCCAGATTCCATTTACCCCCGGGCTTTTCAGACAACACATGAAAAGGGGTAACGAATTCAAGTGTTGAAAATGCTCCGAAGAAATAGACCCTGGCTACAAGAAACTGAAGTTAGTGAGGTTTATGCTTTAAACCAGGGGTTTTCAAACTGTTTCTAGAGCCTTTCCAGCATTGCACATCTGGGATGTTTTCCTCACATCCAGCTCAGGTCATAGAGTACTGTACTAATAAACTTAAGTTATAATAAACTAAAGTTACATTCTCTATAAACATCTATTAATATCTTACAATTTTTTCTTCACAAGTAAATGCATCTGATTTTAAGGATGTTTAAAATATTTTAGTGGAACACAAGATTTTGATATATTGGCCATTGTATATTACTAACTATCTAATCTATAGCAATATATTAACTACAGTGCCCTCCACTAATATCGGCACCCTTGGTAAATATGAGCAAAGATGGCTGTGAAAATAAATCTGCATCGTTAATCCTTTTGATCTTTCATTCAAAAATTCACAAAAATCTAAACTTTCATTGAAGAAAACAATTGAAAGTGGGAGGAAAATCTCATTATGAAATAAATGTTTTTTTCTCTAGTTCACGTTGGCCACAATTATTGGCACCCAATTGCAGCGTCCTTTTCCCAAGATAACAGCTCTGAGTTTTCTCCTATAATGCCTGATGAGTTTGGAGAACACTTGACAAGAGATCAGAGACCATTCCTTCATACAGAATCTCTCCAGATCCTTCAGATTCACAGCTCCATGTGGGGGCTCTTCTGCTTCACTTCACACAACCTTTTCCATTATTTTTTCTATAGGGTCCAGGGGCAGGGAACTGGGATGGGCCAGGCAGAAGCTAATGTATGCTCAAGTGGCGTGACATTTGTGGGTGATTTTGATGTTTGTTTTGGATCATTGTCCTGATGGCAGATCAACCATTATAAGATTTCTAACGGAGTCACTTTTCGATTTTTTATCTGTTGGTATTTGATATAATCAAAGATGCCATGTATCTAAACAAGATGTCCAGGACCTCCGGCAGAAAAATAGGCCCACAACATTAAAGATCCAGCATTATATTTAAACATGGGCATGGGGTACTTTTTATCCCTGTTTACACCAAACCCATCTGGTGGCTGTGATGCAAAAAGCTCTTTTATTATTTTTTTTAGTTTTCATCTGATCATAAAACCCAGTCCCGTGTGAAGTTCCAGTCATGTCTGACAACTCAATATGCTGGAGATTGTATTTTGGCATGACGAGAAGGATTTTGCTGAAACCCTCCAGAAACAACATGTGTGATGTAGGGGCTGTGTGATATATATAGATCGATATAATATATATAATATATACAACGTCTGCTCATGCATGCTCCAGCTGTGGTCATTTGAGAGTCTGGCACTCAAACTTCTCTTCTCACCGTGCATTAGGCAGATTATAGTATAGACACACCTTTTCCGGCCAGATGGTCACATTCTTTAGTTGATTGGAAACTCTTAATATCTCCCTGCTGTTGGAAAGGGGGAGTTCAAGCTTTTAGCATTATACAGCCACTTTCTATTTTGGAAGCCAACAATCTTCTGCACACCAGAAACGATATTCTTTGTTTCTCATGTGGAGAGGAGGGGGATTGCCTTGCTGTTACTCTATTTATAATCCGTGGAACAGACGTCATGGCTGGGAAAATTTCATGTCCTAACCCTAACCAGGGTGCTAAAAATGAAAAAATATGCAATGGAATATACTTCAAAGATATTTTACTAGTAAGAATTTATAGGGGGTGCCAACAATGTGGCAACTGGCATTGGAGAGAAAAACATTTATTTCATAAGAGAATCCCCCCCCCACCCCCCCCCCCCCCCCCATTTTCAATTGTGCTACTTTAATGGTGTTAGAAATTTTGTGAATTTTTTTATATGAAAGTATCAAGAGATAAACACTGCAGATTATTTTACAGCGCCTTTTGCCAGATTTACAAGGGTGCCCTATTAGTGGGGCACTGTGTGTGTTGTGTTGGTGTGGGTGGTGTGTGTGTGTGTGTGTGTTGGGGGTGTGTGTGGGTGTGTGTGTGGTGGTGTGTGTGGGTGTGTGTGCGTATAGATTGACATCTGTAGTGCCTTCAGATGTAAATGGCATGAATCTGGACGACTATAATATTAATGTCATTGGCAGCGTTTTCAAGCAGTGGTTACGTGACTTGCCAAATCCTCTGATGACTTTTGAACTGTATGAGGAATTCCTGCGGGCCATGGGTAAGCAGATGTGCACGTCAAGGATGATCTATGACACCCTTAACGCATTAGCATCAGATATAGCAAATACGTTTGGTGTATTATTTGCTTTCCCATTGGGGGTCTTAGTTTTGTCTATTGTGAAAGCACATTGAAAATGGTACTGGTGGACAATGTGGCATCATGATTCCACAGAGACAACCCAAGCCATCCCAAGTATAAAAATAGTATAAGAATTCTACATTTGATTACATAAAGTATTACATAGCATAAAGATCACTGAAGTTGTGTTGACCTAGATTCTTACTTAATTACCTTTACATTACATTTATTTCCCTTGTCTTGAATTTAAATTTGTTTTAATAATTTTTTATAGGTTTTGAACTCTTGAAATAGATGAAAATAATGTTTTAACCGTAAATTATTAAAGAATTTAAAACTTTTTGATAATATATAGACATTTTGTACATTTTATATATGAGTCTGCAGATGCAGTACTGTTATAAAGGCCCTTTTGAAAGCCTGTGTTTAAATCAGTTACACATTTATAGAGGCATAATGTTCAAACATTATGGTAATGTCTCTTCAGGTCTCCAGGACAAAAAAGAAGTGATTAGAGGGGTTTACTCTATAATCGACCAGCTCAGTAGAACTCATCTGAACACGCTGGAGCGCCTTATTTTCCATTTGGTCAGGTGAGACGGCAACTGCAACTTCCCATTTCACCAAAATAATGTATGCAAGAATGACTGCTTTAAAAACATTGAGTGGGGATACACAATCAAGCAACAAGCAATAAATCCTATCCCTTTGTCGACTGCTTGTCTACAGGATTGTCCTGCAGGAGGAGACAAACCGTATGTCTGCTAATGCGCTGGCTATCGTGTTTGCCCCCTGCATCCTGCGCTGCCCTGACACTACCGATCCTCTGCGGAGCGTTCAGGACATTGGGAAAACCACAGCGTAATGGGCTACTCTTACTTCATATAGTTTGATGGTACTAGTTCAGTTTATTTAGCCTAGTGATATAATTAAAATACTTCTGTTTTTTTCTTTCAAAGGTGTGTCGAGCTGATCATTTGCGAGCAGATGAATAAGTATAAGGCCAGACTGAAGGACATCAGCACTCTGGAATTTGCAGAGAACAAAGCCAAGAGCCGACTAACATTCATCCGCAGGTCCATGGTAAGAGTTAAGAGTGAATTTCATGTTTCCACAGACATCCACATAACCCAGATGTCCAAAACCTTGCTAAATAGGGCATATTTCTGGATCAACATCCTTGTTGGACCTGAAACAACATTCTTATCAACCTTTTATTTCCCCTCTTATTTTAGAGGTAGTTAATGATAAGATTTGGCTGACAGGAATTTTGTTCCTTAACCTACAACATTAAAAGATGTTGATCCAGGAAGTAGGATAAGTGTTGGTCCTGGAACATTCTTATCTCCAATCTCAAACTTCATACCAAACCTACCCCTAAAATCAGAGGGAAATGACAGGTTGATGAGAATAAAGCTCCGACCCCAGTTATAAGCTTAATGTTCACCCTAAAATCTGACAGATACATTGCTTCAAGACCAAAAAGGATATTGTTCCAAGATCATGTCCTACTTGAGTAAATCACCCACATTAGCTCTGCCTTGACACTAACCCCAGTCTCTCCTTTCCCTCCCCTTTCCTCTCTAATCCAGAAACCTGTAATAATTGCTATTAGATTTATGAGCATAACCCGCAGTGCTGCGGCGGTAGGTATTTATGTACTCGCTGTTACTGTAAGTGTCATCACATATGCCGTGTCCCAGCACTGTGTGGTCTGTCTGTCTTCATGATCATGACATCCAGATGCTTGAGCAAGAAACTCAAGAGCTTAGATGTTAGCTAATCACTTAGCACTTTATTATTATAGACAAAATCACCTTGTTCCATTACATTCTCATTATGTTGCACAGCATGACTTGGGAATTTTTGAGATAAACATTTCTGTTGCATTCACTACTTGTGCTTAATATTTAGCTTTCTCTGGTTGGTAATGTGTAGTCAAATTCATTCAGAAAGGTAACAGCTTTGGGCTGAATTGAGTCTGTGTTGTCCATCCAGGGTCCAAACTGAACGATTGCAAGAGCCGAAATGGCTACTTGGCCACTTTAAATGTTTCCACAAACACACACACACACACACAATTTCAATTTGCTGTGTAAAAATACATTTCTGACCATCACTGACATACGTGAGTCAAGTCACAAAATAATAACAGCCTTATTAATAATTTGCCATTGGGACAAAAACATTCATTTTGGACCCCCTGTATTCATGTTTTGTTTCTGTAGTCAAAAAGAGTCTTGAGAATGAAACTAGCAAACACTTTGTTTGATTGTAGCAGTATTAATAGCAAAACCTGATCTGTCTCGAGTTCCACCTCTCGTAATGTTGTCTTGTGTTTTGTTTGACAGGGTAAGGGCCAGGCGCACAAGGTGAGTTATCACACACCGTCTCCTCCAGTCAGTCCTCGGTCTCCAACTGCCCCGGAGGTGATGCAGGAGAGTGGAGATGAGGAAGTCAGCAGAGATCCAGAAGTCTCTGAGCAACAACAAGTTGCTATGCAGCAGGAAGAGAAAGTCCTGACCGAACAAATCGAGAGTCTGCAGAAAGAAAAGTAAGAGAACTGGCTTTAGCATCTGGGATTGGATATTAACTTGTATATTAATACTCAAAGGGTACGAAACACCCAGAAGACTTTCTATATATAATGTTCACTATACATCCAGGGCACACTGCATTGGGTATCGCACAATGCAATGTACCAGACTTGTCAGTTGTAATTAATAGAAGGAAGCAATAAGAACTGTTATTTTTACCATCTCCTTTTGACCTTAGCGTTTGATCATTCTCCTGAGAAATTGAGACATTTTTACTCAAAATTAATTATTAAAAGATACAAAAATCAGTTATGAACACAATCAAAGCTTGAGATTTGTTTGATCATCACCTCATAGGGAGGAGTTGACGTTTGAGATGCTTGCTCTGGAGCCGCGGGCGTCCGATGATGAGACTCTGGAGTCAGAGGCCTCTATAGGCACAGCAGACAGCTCTGAAACCCTGAATGTGGACTCCGAGGGAGCCATTTCGGACTTCTCTGGTGAGTAACTACTGAATGCTGCTAGTAAATTGGGTTGGATAAACTTTATTAATCCCTAAAGGGACATTTACATGTCACAGCAGCACACCACAATAATCAACAATAAATAAATAAAAATATAAAAAAAGACATTCACAACAGGAAGTAATTGTCAACATCTTGTATTACACTGATTGTACAATTTAACAGCAGTTGGTAAAAAAGACTTCCTAAATTAATTTATTGAATTAATCTTGAGCTAAATGTACTCACAAGGGCTCAAACTGTTTCATGAAAGAGGTGACAATCATGGTTCATCATAGGCCGCATTTACCCTGCATGATTGAAGTGACCCAATTCCGATTTTATTTCCTCCCATGTGGCACAGATCGGATATGGCCCACAAACGTGTAAGCAGGCAAAAAGCACATGGATTCTGATATTCTCAGATCGGTTTCAGGCCTCATTCATATGTGGAAATAAGAGGCGATCTGGCGCTGAAATGTGTTGCTTTTAAAATCATGCTGAGTGCTCATTGCCACTGTTATCAGTGACGTGTGCACAGACGAGCGCTTCAATCTATCGCTAATTGTTGTGGAGACTCTATTCGTTCGGGTGTAATCTCATCTGCTTTTCTATACAAAGTATGCTTTATTAATAGTGTGTGCAGAGTTTGGTCTTTTAATATCACTGTCTAATGCATTGAGCCACGTCAAGTTAAGCCTGTGTAGTGTAAATGCAGATATCGAATGCGGGTCACTTTTAAAAGAAGGTGTAAGCGGGTCGTCAAAAAAATCGGATATAGTCAAAAAATCCGATTTGGGCATCCAGATCTGCAGTGTAAATGCAGCCATAGAGACCAAATTGTTAATCATCTCCTCTATGAAGGGTAACACACTCCCCACAACAGAACCTGCCTTCTTTATGAGCTTGTTTAATTTGTTCCTCTCCTTTTCCAACAATCCCCCTCCCCCCAACAGGTGACAGCATGAATGATATTGACCCTTCTTATAATGAAAGCATTTTAAAACATTATCTTTCCAAACTACATGCTGCTTTTTAATCCACGTCAACTGATTTTCACAACCCATTTTACTTCCATAACACGATGCATTTCCAAGTACAACAGGAAATGCAACGAGAATAGATTTAGGTTTGATTTTGGAATTGATTAGATCATGAAAAATGATCAGTACACGAGTTTGACAATGACAATGAGTTTGCTAAAATATTACATAAATAGCTGTTGACTTTTTATTATCCCAAATTATCCAGTAACGTACAGTATTATCCGATAGCCTGTGCAACCCAATGATTGATGTCAGTGGAAGAGACATTTAAGACAAAGTGATTACAATGTGTTCAAAGTTGTATGTGTGTTGGGAGTTAACATGCACTGATAAAACGTAAAAAAAAAAAAGCCTAGAATGTTCATTAAAGTAAATAAAACCTTCCTAAAGTTCACCCAAAAAAGACAATTTTTGTCATCATTTACATCACCTTAAAAACATTGTAAAAATAATTCATATTACTTGAGCGTTTTAAGACAAGTCTTCTTATGAGACACAAACGCTTTATATCACATAATTTAGACGTTTATGTACATATAAACATTGATCAACGCACATATATGGAGCTATCAAAGAGAGCAACACCTATGGTACCAAAAATTTGGGGGTTGAACAACATGATGACAATTTTCATTTTTGGTTGAATTATCCCTTTAAAGGAAATACATTTAGATTTCATGTTGTTTTGAAGGGTGCTCCGATCAGGATTTTTGGAGCCGATCACAGGAAGCAGTATCTGCTGATACGATAACCGATACCCATCTTTTTGAAGCCGCCTTTAATCATGTAGATTTATTTATAGTGATGCTGCAATCAGGATTTTACACAAGAACCTTTATTCAGGGCTTGAATTTCATTTTTGAAAATGGGGGGATTCCCCTCTTAGGTGACTCTTGTGGGAGGCTTTTCCCCCCCAATTTTTTTCAATAGCTTAAACAAAGCACAAGCCTGATTTCGTGAGCTGTATGTGAAGCGGCCTTACAATGACATATAAACAATGACATATAAACCAGCAATGCAGTGTTTTGTCACTTTAAAACTGGAAAACCTATACTAGTTTGAATGCCAGTGCCCTGCTGTCATACTAATGGAAAAGAAAATTAAGATCCCAGCACTGGTGCTCAGTGATTTTCCAGCACACCTCTCATTGCTGTTCTGTCTTTCAACAGAGCGAGGCCCAGCGCTGGCCGCCTTGAGGCCCAAGAAGTCTGAAGGGAAGAGCAGGAGAGTTCTGCGAAAGCAGCCTGAATCCCTGGACTCCATGGATTCCAGTTCTACCATCTCCTCTGTGTCGTCTTCCTATGTGCAACCACCTGTGCGAACCCATAAATTACTCTTGCGGTCCAAATCGCCTTCGACCCAATTATATCTATCCAGCCCGCCTGAGAGCCTGGACCAGCCCGAGCATGATAGAGAGGAGAGACCGCAGTTCACCAGCCGCGGCACCTTCAACCCAGAAAAAGGCAAACAGCAGCTGCAAGGTGCCAAGAACTCACTTCAGAGGCACCATGACCCTCCGATGGGCGGAGGGCCGAAAAGAGATCCAGACTTGCCGCCCCAGCAGGTGGGGGTGTGCGGCAGCAACAAGTTCATGGTATGAAGGCCACAAGGTTCCACGTCCATCCACGAAAAAAAGAGCTCATCCCTCCCTGCTAGCTCACTTGAGTTCACATTTGCTGCATTATAGTCCTTAAGTGCCATGTTGACAGGAAAAGCAGGAAGAGAGAGCTGGGCAGCTTTCCGATCTGCATGTGAGAAAACAGCTCTGTTGGGAATGTGTGGTGAAGGAAAGCAGGGCAAAGGGAATGCTGAACCATTCCAGTGTGGAATGATCTCCTTTGGGCTTTGATTGGCAACTCCGTGACTGTGATCGGGGTCCAAAGGCGGGAGACGAAGCCATTGATGAACTCCACAAAGTCAAGCTAAACCATGGGCTGCTTTAACGTTTACAGCATTCACTACAATTTATTTGCCCCCAAGCCTATTTAATAAATTTTATGTACATGGAATATATAAATCTATATAAATATATTATGTGATATAAAGTGTACAAAGCCAGAGCACCAGTGACTGCTGGGTTGTTGAATTTATATATCGTGTATCGGTCATGAATGAGTTGGAGAGAGAAGCGAGGACGTTGGGTTTGTGTGGATGTGTGTGAGGCTCCTCCGTATGTGTGTGAGTGTGTGTCTTATGAAAAAACCTCTGGATATGTTTGTGCTGCTTTTTGTATTGTGCTTGGATGGAAATGATGCCATTAAAGGGACCAAGCAAACTGGTGTTATAATGCCAGAGGATCCCACACTAAATGAAGACTCGAAAGTCTTCCAAATCACGTCAACAGCCATCCATCAGTTGGTTGAATTCATTTAGATTCTCATTCCTATTATTTGTGCTTATCTGCCTCAGTCTTGTTCTAAGAAACCAGTGTTAAAACGCAAAACCGCAGAGTTACTGGATTACTTATGGTATTCTAAATGTAATCATTTTACTGAATCTTAGGACCATTCATGCCCTGAAACATGATTCCCTTGCGAAAAGACTTAATAATTAACCAAATGATCTCTTCTGCCTGTAATATATAATATAGCTAATATATATATATATACTAGAATTATTACGTAATGTGAATATTCCCCTTTTTTTCCTAAATATTTAATTATTAAATAAAACCTGGCTGTAATCCACACAAGTGCATTTTGGGGGGCTATGCTCAGATTTGACTAACAGCTCTCATTCAACTGCTGTATTAGCAGCGTTGCAGAGATTCTGATATCTCTCCATTGTTAGTTAGTTATTGATACAAGGAAGCTGAACAAAATCAGATATTGTACTTGTGCCACCAGCAAAATATTCCTGTGTCTAGACCATTTGTCATTTCTTTGTCACTGTGGTTTGTGCAAAGATCATGAACATCAAGATTAATTTGTCACCCTCGTGATAAACTGCGATTATACCCAGTAACATGGCTTGTTAAGGGTTTCTGCGTGTGATGATGTTTAGCAAAGGCTGTGTTTCTCACAGGAACGACTCTGTGGACATAAACGCATGACATCAATCTCAGAATGAAGACTGTTAATTTATAATGTGTTATTTAGATCTCATGCATTGCGGACACTGCTCACACCGCCTGCAGGATTGAGCAAACAGCTGTCTGGCCTCAGATTTGTCATATGGAGTCAAGTGTTGAACAAGTATTTCTTATGAAAGAGAAGAAAAAAGTCAATGGTTGTAAAATAAATGACACATTTTGAACAAATAAGAACAGTTTGTTAAATGAAAGATCTGAGTTATTGTGCAACTATTACTGCTTAACTTGTTCCAGCCACATTCAGTTTTGTATTGATTTAAGCACTTGGAGGAAAGCTTGAATTACCGGTTTGTCCTGCAAGCCTGAAAGAGGTGCTCGAGTCTCTTCTCCCTTCGCCAAATGGGTGCATCCGGCCTAAGGGAATTTTAATTGTGTGAGAGCTGTTTAACTCGTCTTACTGCTGGCAAAGGTGCGGAATTATATATATATACTATAGATATAATAATAGCTTATCTTATTGGGACTGAATAGCCACAATCGATAAGAAAACACAACAAAAGACTTAAAAATTGATACTGTAGTGGTACTACATTGCTTTTCTCTGCTACTAGATATATGATTTATATATATATATATATATATATGGCTAATGCACCAGGCTATTCCCTTTACACGTACGTTCTATACGTGTAGCAGGGTAACTCCACATCAGAACTCGAGTAGTATTAATTTCAAGCAGTGTAAGAAGAGCTGGAACATGAGATCAAACTAACCCCGGAGTCACGTGACGCCTGATGCCATCACGCATGCGCAGCGAGGTGTGTGTGTGTGTGTGTGCGCTCAGGGAGTTGCGCGAGCACCGATACACCTGTGCTTACCGCAAGACAAAATGTCTGGATTCGATAACAATCCCTTTGCCGAACCAGTTGATGTCAATCCTTTTCAGGTAAATAACTACTGCTTTATTATGTCTTCAGTAATGTGAGAAATGTTACACAAGTTGTTTGCGCTGCAAACCTGTTCGGTTGGTATGGAGGTGAGATTGACAGGCGTTCAGCCAATCAGATTTCACTGTTAGGCTGACAAGCCAATCAGAGCGATTGTGATGACGATAGAGGAAGTGGTATTTTGTTAAATTAAATCGTGTTGTTTTCAAAAATAACAACTGAGTTTTTGCTGCGGTAGTTACCGTCATAACCTTGTTTATCATTCTGTAAAGAACGTAAAGGATTTTCCCATCATAAAAACCTACCTTCACCTCACCGGACAGGTGCATCTCATTTAATTTCCTCCGCGTTTGTGAATTATAACGGCCACGGATAACGTATATACTTTTTCGTTACAAATATAATAAAAGAAAAAATAAACAGATACTTTGGTCGTTTCAGAGATGTCGTGGTACTGAACAATTTCTAAATTCATGTACTGGCAGTATTTACATGGCACTCCAAGGTACTTTAAAGGGATAGCTCGCCCAAAAATGAAAATTCTGTCATCATTTACTCACCCTCAAGTAGTTCCAAACCCCGTATAAATGTCTTTGTTCTGCAGAACAGAAAGGGAGATATTTTGAAGAAAGTTTGTAACCAGGCTGTTTTGGGGCACCATTGACTTCCATAGTAGGAGAAAAACAGCTATGGAAGTAATGGTGCCCACAGTAAGGCGTGTTTCACATTCTTCAGCATTCTTACTTTCGTGCCCTTCCCTTCCACTTGTGTTCTGCAGAACAAGACATTCATACAGGTTGAAACTATTGCGGGATGAGTAAATGATGACAGAATTTTCATTTTTGGGTGAACTATCCCTTTAAGCAACGCCAGGGCACATGTCCAAAAACCGTGCATTACATTTAAAGTGTTAAATGAATAGACAAGTCATATTTCATGTGCCTGACAGGATCCTTCTGTTACTCTGGTGACCAACACTGCAGCTGATGGCATGGGAGAGTTTAACCCATTTACAGCCGCTGCTCTGGTAAGCATGCATTTGAACATTTTCAAGTCAAAAGGCTTGTCACATGTCCTCATGGCATTGATTTGATATCTAGTCAAAGCATAGATCAAAAAAATTCAATAATTTGTCATAATTTGAAACCAAAATGATCCTTTTGGGAGCCAAAAAAAGAGCAATTCAAATCAAAGATCATGCTGAGGGAATTGAAATCTTATTTTTTATTGTATTTATTCATCATTTGAGTTGATATCTTATTGGATCTTTGATTTGATTCCTTTAGGATAGTTTGCGATTCTGATAGGAATTCCTTTAGGAATGTTTTAATTTTAACAGCTGTTCTGTATGTAATCAAAGAGTTTCCCCCCCACTCTCTTATAAGGATGAGCGCACCATTCCCATATCAGCCGCCTCTCAAGCAGCTGTCCTTCAGACCACAGTGGAGCCCAGTCCACAAGTCAGTACAGTGTTGATGCTGAACTATACTTAACGCATGATATTTGTATGCTTATGCATATTTAAGCTGCTCATAAAAAGGCAAGCAAACAGATGTTAGGTTTATACATAAACCTCAGTGCAGTACAGCAGCATGTATCTGGTTCCTCCATCAGGCCAGTGTCGCTGCAGGACAGGCTGAGCTCCTCCGTCAGCAAGCGGAGCTGGAGAAGAGGGCTGCTGAGCTGGAGCGTAAAGAGCAGGAGCTTCGGGATCGAAACACAGCATTAGGTGAACCACACTATACATATCTGATTCTGTAAGACTTTCTTCTGTGGTCACGTGGACTCTTGACATGACGCAAACTGTTTGCTTGCAGGTAAAGAAAACAACTGGCCACCTTTGCCCGAGTTTTTCCCAATAAAACCATGCTTCTATCAGGATTTTAATGAAGAAATCCCTGTGGAATATCAGAGGGTTTGCAAGATGATGTACTACCTCTGGATGTGTAAGTGAATGCAGAGTTCACAATGGAATAGTTTGCTATAATTATACTGCAGCAGGGTTATTCAAATAAAACTGTAAAAAAAATTGAAATTTAAAGATATCTCAAACTAAATAAATAAACAAACTAATAAATTAAAGTGAATAAAAACTAAATAGACACAAATAAAAATGCTAAAGAAGCACAACAAAATTACTGAAGCTAAATGAGTAACATTAAAGTGTACAACAAAATATACAAATAAAATCTCATTTAAATGATAAACAACAACTATAATAGTAAATCAATGAAACTAAAATAACATGACGTATAACATAATATGGTGTTAAATCGCAGTTCATATTGTTTGCGCTTCATTTGTCACACTGGAAATGGAAGGTTAAATCAAACACATTCCCTTTTGGGATGCATTATCTCATGCATGGTTGTCTGTTGTATACTGCTCATTTTGGCCAGGCATATTGTGCCTATTATACATGCTACGTATTGCAAAATATTTTGAGTTGTATGCTTTAGCAAACATTTGAGGAAATGTTCATACTCTAAGTAAGCCTAGATAACGGTCCACATCTTCTTTTTCGACAGATCACAGTGTGACGCTGTTTCTGAACCTGCTGGCCTGTCTGGTGTATTTCACTGTATCTACTCAGAATGGAGTGGACTTCGGACTCTCAATCCTCTGGTTTATTTTGTTCACTCCTGTGGCTTTCCTCTGCTGGTACCGACCCGTATACAAAGCCTTTAAGTGAGTTCAGTGTTGATATTTTGCATTATTTTCATGCCAGCCTCACAGCCTCATTACAGTAATGACAGAAGTCACCACAGGTGAATAGGATAAAAATGTTTAACTTACACTGCGGATTAACTTACACACTTCCCCAGTCAATTAATCACAGTACATTAAAACTTAGAATTTTTCTAAAATGCTGCTTAAAGATTAAAACGAGGTATTATCTAATTAAATATGCACTTATTTGAATATGTACCTGAATATTGGATAAAGCTAAAATCTTTGTCATTTTGTTGACAGGTTTTTTTATAGAACGGATATAGAATCTACTTTTATCACTTTTATGAATATAGAAAAATACTGTGAACAGCCAGGGGGGAAAAAATCACCATGTTTTTAGGATTAAATGTTATTTAAATCAAGTGCACAAGGCCCTCTGTAAAAACCTTCAGGATGTATTTAGGACTAAAACTGGAACGTTTTGTGTAAGTGCTACTAAAGTAGAGATTTCTGGCTCAGTGCAGGAGACTTACTTTGAGAAAACAGCCTTCAAAGATATGCATTGTTGGGGGTGGGCGATACCACTTATTTTGTTTTCGATACGATACCGATATTTTTCAAGGCAGTATCGTCAATATCGATACCGATTCAATACTTCTGAACTAAACTTTTAAATTATGAAATGTATTAAATTATTAAATTACTAAGAGTAAAATGGGTAATAAGCACTTAACTTTATGTTTAAAACACATTTTAACATTCAATACGCCTTAATTGTAACTTATTAGGTTATATTTTTGTTTACACATGGTTCAAATACGTTGTTTACACATGATTCAAATCTATAAATACTACAGGTGAACTATGGTCACTTTAGTAAAACCATGGTTCATTTTCATAAGGGACTGACACTGAAAGGCTGTTGCATGCATAAAATGCAACCTTTTTATTCTGACAGTGTATGATTTCTATTTACATTACAGAATAGAACATGATCAATAAATCTTTCAACGTTCAATTTAAATAACTGTAATTGCACAAACTATGTAGGCTACAATTTCAGTTTGTTTATTGTGAAATAACTCTTGTCCTTCTGTCCTCTGATAAGCATTGATCAGTGCTGCCGTTCCCAAAAGCTTTAATGCTTCTTATGATACTTTTGGGAAACGCAGCCCTGTTTGAATGCACTGTCAGAATTGTGATTGATTAATTCAGTCTTGCTACATTTGCATGTGTTCAGATGAACAGGAAAATAGTTATATCCTACACAATTACTAGCTAACAAAGGTTATTCGTCCAATTCAATGCATATTGTACGTTTTGTTTTTTTTGTTAAATTAACAAAATCACTAGTAAATAAAACACACCTTAGTATCGATATTTTTTGTTTGAGTATCGATACTTTCAATACTATTTTCAATACGATATATCAATACTTCGGATCGATACACCCATCCCTAATTGCAATTGAAATCTACAGATAAATATGTGACGGACCACAAAAACCAGTCTTAAGTCGCTGGGGTATATTTGTAGCAATAGCCAAAAATACATTGTAGGGGTCAAAATTATAATTTTGTCTTTTTTGCCAAAATTCATTAGGATATTAAGTAAAGATCATGTTCCAAGAAAATATTTTGTATTTCCTACTGTAAATATATCAAAACTTATTTTTTTGATTAGTAATATGCATTGCTAAGAACTTCATTTGGACAACTTTAAAAGCGATTTTCTCAATATTTAGATTTTTTTTGCACCCTCAGATTCCAGATTTTCAAATAGTTGTATCTCGGCCAAATATTGTCCTATCCTAACAAACCATACATCAACGGAGAGCTTATTTATTCAGATGATGTATAAATCTCAATTTTGAAAAAATTTACCCTTACGACTGGTTTTGTGGTCCAGGGTCACAAATAGATATGTAAGTGTAATAAAATAAACACTTAGTTGTGTATTTTGGATGCTTTCTTTCCACTAGTCTGAAAGACAACATGTTATGCAATCAGCATGAAAACAATGGTTTTGCATGTAGTGTCTTACTATAGCTTAATAGTCATGAAAAACAATAAGTAATGTCACAATGTAATCTTTGCGGTTCAGAAAGGTGCTTCAATTACATAGAGAGAGAGGTTTATTGATTTTATTTGAAAGACATGAGTATCGTCATCTTCATCTGTAACTTGTTTCTTTTGTTTGCATTGCAGATCTGACAGCTCCTTCAGTTTCTTTCTGTGGCACGTTTCAGCATGTTCTCATTCCAAGTAATAGTGTACATCATTCAGAGTGTGGGGATCCCCGGCTGGGGGCAACAGGGGGGGGGGTGGGTGGGGTGGGGGTGGGGTAGGGGGTATCCATCACTGGCGCTCTTTTAAGTGCGGTGTTTGAATCTTTGTGTGTACTTCCTCTCTGCATGTTTCTTTGACAGATCTCCACTTCATAATCCGCCGGTGGTCATTTTCCGGGGTCTCTCTGTGAGTGTGGGCTCTGTTCTCTATTTCTCATGGTCATATTTTTTTCTGGGGAAGCATCCTGTGCTCTTCTCAGCAATGTGCCTTTTTAATTTACAGTTTCATACTACCTACAAATCTCTAATCCTCATTATTAAACATTGACATTCCCATCCAGCACAGTTTGTGCTAAGAACAGGAATAATAGCTCAGATTGTCTGCTCGTTGAGGAAAGGTTTATTATATTTAAGTATTGCTGTGTTTGTGAGATGGTTTGAAAGTGCCTGCTGAAAGCATTAAGGTGATGTAATGATTGTTTCGCAGTGGCTGGATCACGGCCATCTCTGTGCTCAAGACTAGCATAGCCGTGTCAGTCTTCATGATGGTGGTGGCTGGATTCTTCAGTGGCAATGCTGTGCTGTCCATTATCTTACTGAAAATGGTAAGTTAGGCAAAGTTGTAAGTGTGCATATGTTCTACTTGCACTTGCATACATCATTGTGTAAAATCGATCTATATTTATCTGTCTGTTTCTCTTTATCTGTCAGTCTTTACACATATTAAAAGTATTAATTTGTACCAATTTGGTACTAATATGTTGATCAAAGATAAATATTTGTTTTCAAGCATCAAAACAATAAAAGTTTAATACAGCTTTGAATTTTTTTCCATACATTAGAATGTGTCCTGGTTAATTTTACTTTTTGCTGAGCAAAAAAATGATGACTAGCCTATATGGTTTATTGTTTTACCTATTTTGCTGTAGCCAAATATACTTTCATTTTTACTGTATTATTTTCTGCTCTTTTTGGAAAGCACTTTGGTCACCTTGAGTGTTGTAAAGCGCTATAAAAATAAATGTTAATTGATTGATTTGATATCATACATTTTTACCACGATTTACAGAAAACACCCACTAAAATGTCATTCAGTCTAACAATACTTCATATAACAAAAATTCTTGTCGGCCATATTTAGAACCACAATCATTAGTTGTCAATTTAAGTTAAGTTGTTTAATTTTTTAAAATAGAATAAAATTTAGTATGAGATCATTTGTTCTTTTATATTTTAATAAGTACGGGTCAGAATAAGTCGATTGTTTCAATTTTACAAAAATATATGTAATGCTGAATGACATTGGAAGATTATTTCACCCAAATGTTGACATTTTATTTTCTCAAAAGCTTATTGAAATATTAAAGTAGACATTTTACTTTAATTAATATGCTTTTTATGCATATAAAATCGCTTTTGTAAAATTAAGTTTATGCGGACACTGAAATGGGATGTCTCATCTTTGACCCATATACACTTTAGGTACTAGTATGTACCTTTAAGGTACTAATTTGCAAATAAGGTACAAAAGTGTAGCTTTTGAAAGGGTGACAGCCCCAGTGTCAGCTTTTAACCCTTTTTTTCTAAGAGTGTATTTATATTGTTCATTACTTATTATGTACTTTTGTTCAAAACTCCAGTTTGGAACTTGTGCACTGACTTCCACTGTGTTTTCAGGTTCACTCCATGTACAGACACACAGGTGCGAGCTTCCAGAAGGCACAGGAAGAGTTTTCTCAGGGGGTCGTCACTAACCGAACCTTCCAGTCTGCTGCCACCACAGCTGCATCTTCAGCCGCACAGAGAGCCTTTCAGTAACAGCCACAGATACTGTTAAAGACTGACATTAAGTTCTGCACATGAACCTCCCATCAACCCAAACCTCGTATGGAAGGACAGTCTGTATTTGAGGCTTCTTAAGGCTTATGTTTTTTTCCCCTGCTGCAATGCATTCATTTGCTTACTGAAAGTTGCGTGGCTGTTGATCGGTGAGGCACTTTAGATGATAACATGGGTTCTGTGAGAGTACAAGTTGTATTCGATTTTATGAATAAGTTATATTAAGTTAAAGTGATTCTGAGGCACTATTTAATTGGTTTATGTAATGTTACAACATTGTTACAATATAGTCCAAATTCGTCAATCCAAATTATACTGTCTAGTTTGGTCCCTGCTATATGCATTTAGATACCGGTTGTGAAGTGTATTATTACATGATGAATTATTCTAGTTTGATTTTGTCTTTATACCCCAACTCAATTAATTGTAAGCTGATGTCTCAGTATTGGTTTTACATAATTTGAACAACCATTCCCAAACAAATGTAGATCGTCTTTAGAGTGAACCATAGTACTGTTGTGAAAAAAGTGCTGTTATCTGTTTGTTGCAGTCTTGTTACATTCTCAAACTGAAGTGATTTTGCAGTGTTCTTAATTACGAACAAAATATGTATATATTTACAAATTAAGCAGATCTTATTTTACTGTGGTTAACTTGGGTGGGCTGCTAAAATATTTTACGAGTTATTGTTAAATAAACTTACTCTGATTAATGTTGTTTGTTACTGTTAATCTATATATTATTTATTTTGATAAACATGATACAATTTAACTAATACTACAGAAATATATATATATATATATAAAATCACACTCGCTCCGTCCATTTCTCTCCCATAATACAGTGAGCTTTTAATACAGCAATACAAATATAAGCTTTCAAAGAAGCAATTATGTGAAATAGCTTATTCAAGACGGTAATTTAAAAACAACATGATTAACACATTTTAATTTAATTTAGTTGTGAAATACATTTAATCAATTGCAAGACAGCAAATGTTCGAGTTAAAAAAAAAAGTTTAATTGTAGGTAGTTAGAAAATAATTAAAGATAAAAAATAAGTCCAAGAAAAATATATACAACTGACATATACAGTGCAACTTTTCATGTGCTAAATCTGCCACTAATATGAATGCTGTACACAATCAATAACAAATTAAATCAATGACAAAATAAAGGTTTTCTAACCACTTGTCAGTGTCTATGCTACATTTTTCTACTGAATTAATGACTTGTCCAAATTAGATAATGCAGAACATACTAGTAACATTTTATCAACTGTTGCCACTGTGTCTTTGGGTCTTCGCTTGACCAAGTTTATGGGGAGCGTTTGTCGCAAAATACAGTAATTTTTAATGCGGCCAATAGCTCTTTCCACATGAATCCTCATCCTTGACATGTGACGTGACACGGACACTTCCTGTCCTGAAAGCAGTGTCTTTCCATGAGTTGAAGCTGGTATGAGTAGCTGGACCCCTTTTGCAGCAAAATACTCAGGGAAACTAAACCCTCTGTCAGCCATGACAATGTCTCCTTCTTCCAAAAGATCAATTAAACCAGACGATTTGGTGATTGTTTTGTCACTGGCTCTCCCACCCCAAGACTTGGAAAGGAATGTGATTGACCCTGTTGGACTGATGCCAACCAGGAATTTGATGGTGTTGTGGGACTTAGAGTTGGAGTAGGTCATTGCTCTTGCACGGAGTGATGTTGGTCGATCAATGAATATCTCGCTGCAGTCTATGATACACCTCACTGCATTGAAAGGGGGGCTTCTGAACAGGGTAGGAAGATTCTTTTTAATTTCTTCCCTTGAAGGCCAATGAATTAGAGAGGTGAAACGCTGTGCCATGATGTTCAACCAGTCATGAAATATTGTAGAGATTGTTGCACAACTGCAATGAAACCTGAAGGCAAGATCTTTATGAGTGAGGCCAAGTCTCAGTTTCATTAAGACTAAGTAAAACTGGATAGCTGTTGGAGGGCTCAGTGTTCTCGGACTCCAAGCAGTGGTGAGATATGTCAGAAGTGCGAAGAAGACTTTGGATGAGCGAAGGCCAGTGTAGAAGTGAATGATTTGATCATCCTTTAAATCCACATCGGATTTCAGTTGTTTCCTCTCACAGGTGAGTGTTTGAACCTTTGACTCTAGGCTTCTCACTTGCTCTTTGTAAGATGTGTTCAGTTTCTCCATGTCTTCAATATCCCTCATAGTGAGATTCTGTTCCAACACACATATCACTGTAGGACTTAACTTCTGTTACATCTGTGTCCATGTGCTCTACTTCCTCCGCAGTGTTCATCTCATATACCTCTGATGCTCGTCTCAGAGACCTTTGATATCGGTCCATTTTTCTGGAGGGGTCAGGTCTGTATGGAAGCTTTGATGGAATGTAGTCTGGACTTAGAGGGTCATCTGATGGCTTGCCTAAAGACAAAAGTAGAAAAACATGATTGGGATAAACTATAGCTTTCCTTTCACACATCACTGGTTGAAGATACGTTACAAAAAGTGTTCTTAGTTAGGTGTTTTGTCTTTCTTTAGTCCAAATATCTAAAAATTTAAATCAAGCAGCATAATTAAGGTAAAAATATTGTCTGTTCTCTGGGAGAAAAAAAAAGAGAGTCAAAATTAAGTCAAAGACAAACAAAATAATCTGCCAATAGGGTAAGAAAAATAATATTTTCCCCGAAAACAAGGTTATTTTTATATTATTAGTAGATCATTTTGCTTGTTTTAAGCAAAAACTCAAATTTTTTTTTTAGACAAGACAATACTTTTTACTTGTCTAGTAAATGCTTCATGAGTTAGGAATTTTTAGATATTTGGACTAGAAACAAGGCAAAAATACCAAGTAAGAAAAGCATTTTATGCAGTGTAGATTATGAACATTATGAGCAAATGCAAAGAGCATTTTGGTGAATGATGAAAACAAGATAAAAAAAAAAAACATTTAATTGTATTAACACTTAATTTCATGCTAGCAGTTGAGTGGTCTCAATTTGTAGATATTCAATTGATATCTACAAATAAACTAACTAGCTGTAACCCTGTAACACTTTTAAAAGGGTCTTAAAGGGGTCATATGATGCGATTTCAAGGTTTCCTTTCTCTTTGGAGTGTTACAAGCTGATTGTGCATAGATAAGATCCCTGAAGTTGCAAAGACTAAAGTCTTAAAACCAAAGAGATATTCTTTATCAAAGTTAAGACTCTGCCACGCCCCCCCTAAAACGGCTTGTGCTAACACGCCCCCACGTCTACGTCACAATGTGGAAAGATTTGCATAAAGCCACCCAAATGTTCACGCAAACAAAGAAGGCGTGGTTTCAGTAACCGCAGTTAGTGTTGAAGCAGTATGTCAGGGAGACGCTGTGTGTCTGGCGAAAGCAAAAGCACTTTATTGGCCTTCCGAAAGTAGATGCATTTAAAAATCTTTAAGATCACTTACAACAGAAAAGCAATGCATTTTATGCACGACCGTTTCGTGAACCTAGGAGAGAGGAGGTCATTCTGACTTTGCTAAGACAATCTGGCACTTCTGAATCAGCTACTGTTTAGTTAGTAGTTTCAAGTCTTTGCTAGGACTGTTCAAAGGCGGAGTTTTGCTGCATCGGCGTGTGTGTGTGTGTGGTGTGTGTGTGTGTGTGTGTGGTGTGCGTGTGAGAGAGAGAGAGAGAGAGAGTGTTGTGGAGAGAGAGGAGAGAGAGAGAGCGAGAGAGAGACAGAGAGAGAGAGAGAGTGTGTGGTGTGTTGTGTGTGTGTGTGTGTGTGAGAGACGAGAGCGGGAGGAGTATACTGTAGGAGAGACAGGGGGGAACATCAAAGTTGAGTCAGCTGTCTTAACCGTGGCTTGTGTACTGCAAACACATCAGCTTCATCACTGTGTCTGTCACGCAACTCTGTTCCCCTTTCAGGCTCTGTCTTTACATTTATTTTGAAAGATGAAGCTCGCGATTATGGTAAGGGGCGTTACATTTCCGACGAGTGCTTGCGGTGTTCACAATGCGCTGGGTCAGCTGGCCATTCAGAGCAGACTGTGCTTGTCGGAAGGGGGGACTTTGTAGAAAATGAAGCGTGTGAGA
The DNA here is from genome assembly GCA_018155175.1 of Sinocyclocheilus anophthalmus. Classification (NCBI taxonomy): domain Eukaryota; kingdom Metazoa; phylum Chordata; class Actinopteri; order Cypriniformes; family Cyprinidae; genus Sinocyclocheilus; species Sinocyclocheilus anophthalmus. Next base: position 121,466 of record JADLZN010007877.1, on the reverse strand, counting down.
GAGGCGGGGCATAGAGGAACTACAAAAATGTACAGTATTTGAAAAATAATGTAATGTTTTTTGAACATTAAAGCATGTCAACATATTGTTACACCAAATAATGATCTTTAAAAAAGAATCATATGACCCCTTTAAATGAGTAAATATTTTAAGGTATCTGAACAACCAATTTAACATTTACAACATTTATTGATCGTTACTTGTATATAAAATTTACTTAAAGTTAATAAAGAACAGTACTGCTTGTTGTGGACTAAAAACATTCCAGCATATGGCAAAATCGAGTTTAAACATGAAAACGTTCTAGTAATTAAAAACATAGGCCTATATATTTTTTACATTTAAGAATATTTCTTCAATATTTAACTCATCCAGGTTAGTTAGGTTAAATGTAAAAAAGAATACTGTTATTGTTACATTACTGCATGATGGAATTAACATTAACAAAGTTTAATAAATGAAGGGAAAAATTTTTGTTTACCATTCTCTTTTGTGAAATAATGCAGTTAGCTAATGTTACACAATTGTTTTGTTTTTATAAAGTGTTACGCATTGCATCTGTCAGCTGTATAGATAGCTAGATAACTGATGCAAACTGCTACTTTCCTAATAACAGCCCACAGAATATTTAGAAATGCAAACGGAAATAACCCCTTGCTTTTTACAATCAAAACGCGAGCTATCTACATATGAAAACAATGACGGAGCCACAATGCTAGCTTAAACTTAGATTCAACGTCCGTAACTAGTGAACATATAGGAATACAAATTAATCCAGTAATAATAATTCCCTTACAAAAACGTCCTTTACTTACCAGATATAAAATGTGTGCTATATATCCTCGAGCTGCCTCTCGAAGGTGATAGTAGACATCAGCTTCTCGCAGTTATATGCACTGCTGCAATCCAAGCGTCACGTTGTGTTTTGTTTTTCGGAAATCTAAACACTTTAATTTCCGACAGCAAGTTAGTTCCTGGCCTCAGAGAGCATCCAACCACCGAACAACATGGTCCTAGTTTTAATTTGGACATTTTTAATCGCTAGAATAAATAAACTGTCGCAATATCACTGTGTGTAAACCGTCTCCCGCCAATGTTCTGAATGTGCGCGTCAACTAACCGCAAATATCCAAGGACCAAAGACGTCGCCGTTGAAAAATTGCATACTTCCATATTATATACTAGGCAAAAAAACAGTATGCGAGGCGAGTAGTACGTCCAAATTCATAGTATTCGAAAAACAGTAGTCGAGAAGTACCCGGATGACATACTACTTCCACCCGAGTTCTGTAGCATCTCTAATTATTGGCGACATCAGAAATGGATATTATATAATAGATGCTTTTTTGAACATTTTAGCAATTTAAAAATATTACAAAATGATTTTTTACACGGCACACCGGTTGGGAAACACTGGACTACAGATTCCGCCACATAATAAAAAAAAAGGTAATTGCGACTTTTTATCTCGCAATTCTGACCTTTTTTCTCAATTGCGAGTTAAAAAGTCATAATTATGAGATATAAACTCGCAATTCTGAGAAATAAAGTCAGACTTTGGAAATATAAACTCGCAATTGCGGACAAAAAGGCGCCGCAATTACCCTTTTTTCCTCGCAATGACTTTTCTCCTCAGAATTGTGGATATAAACTCTATATATAATATTCCTCCTATACAGGAACGCATGTATGCGCCGCACTGGGGTCCGTCAAAGCTCAAACGTTGAGCGTCGTTCAGCGCACACGGTTTCGGTGTTTGAAACGAACGCTGTCCATGGATTTTCTGGCCACGCCGGGTGTGCAAGCGGGGTTGAGGATGTTTCCCCACTGGAGTTTTGTGGGGTCTCCCCCCCCCCCCCCCCCCCGGAGGAAAATCCCAAGCCCCCCCTAGTACAACATCAATGATGTCACAAAAAATGTCAGGCCCAAATCAAAGCAGACGCAGCAGTATGTTACCAACCATGCGGATATAGAAGCGCCAGCTTGCAACAATGTAATTAACATCCCAAAGTAAATTCACAAGAGCAATCTAGTGTTTGGGAACAGTGGGTTTATTAAAACATTTAACGGCAAATAAGAAAATAAGAAGCGCACACGTCTCGCTCTGGCCCTTCTTCAGTTGTCGTACATATCTTAGATAATTGCCCTGGTCTTCTGGTCTAGTTCCTTTCCATTCAGAGAGGAGGTGTGCACGTGAGACATGATTAGAGTAAACTACACATATTCGGATATACATAGTATAGTCTATTTCTGCATGCATTGTGGCGTGCCCCTTCTACTCCCCGCATTTTCATGTACTCCTCCGATCAAATCTATAATGGTAAATCTTTAGACGCATTCCGGTCCTCACAGCCCCCCCCGTGTGCGCTCGCAGGCCCCTACAGATAAGGCGCAGGCGTCGCTCTCCACCTCCCATCCTCCTGCGGTCTTCCGCTCCTCCAGCCCCCCGGTTCGGCCGGCGGCTCCGACAAAGTGGATTCTCCTTTGCGAACTAGACGCTCTGACGGTGTGCTGGTCGACGCTACCATGAATGGAGGCCCCCATTTAGACGGCGAGCTCACAATAAGTAGGCCCACACGCCGCCTTGCAACTCCCTTATCATCGCCCCACCCACCGACGCGGATGTTTCACAATTCGGGATGCGGCTAGGGCGCGGTCGAGGTCGGGCCACGGCGCCTGGCCCTGGTACACTCGAAGCCTATTTGAGTGCCGGAAGGATAAAACCTGTTAATTATCGCGGGGATTCTCAGCCGGGACCGTCCGTCCGAAGAGGCCAGCGCGAAAGGACGGCCTTGCCGCTGCGCATAGTAGCACCAAAAACCCCTTTCTTGCGTCAGCAGACCCGGGTGTTCAAGATGACCCAATAGCCAACATAGCGTTATGCAAGATGTCTGTTAAAGACACTTGATCTGGCCCGCCTCTGCCCTATGTGTACCCGGACACTCGGATCGGTTTGAATTCGCGAACCGCCCAGACCCCACCGATGGTGTGACCCATCCACAGGACGAGAAGACCGTCATCCACGCGATGCGCCCTCGACACGACCCTCGTGCGAAGTCGCCGCGCGTCCTCTTTGCATCGGTGTTGAGCAAAACGGCTGATCGCCGGTAGTGAGACAGCCTGAGTCGCACCCACCCCCCCCCCCCCCAGTGTGCTAGACCACTACGCGGTCCTTGCCCGTCACATCGCGTATCTGAGCTGTCAGGTGTGGCCTATCAGGGGGACATGCAACGCCATCTGGGGGGCATAGGGCACATTGCACACACTTTCCCCCCGAATCTCTCGCTCGCTCCCGCCGCACCACTGACACCTCCAGCCGCACAGGTCCCCATAAACCACTAAGCTAAAGTAGGTTCACACACTGAATTACAGCTTCAAGGCATAAACTGCCAGGCCATGATGCAATTTGCAGCATCCCGAAACTATTCCCCAATCTATCTCATGTCCCCCCCACACTTTGCCCCTGGCCTTCAGTTATGTGCCCGTCACCGCAACAGCCTCGGCCGAGTCCACTAGATACGGGACATACGTCGAGGACACGCCCGAGTGCAAGCAAGGATAGAGGTGAAAGCATACAGAGAAACGTCGGCACGTCCTGTGCATTTGCGAAGATTGTGAAACAGCTTTTACTTGCTTCAAAAGAGCGCTGACAAGCCAAAGAATAATGTGGCCTCCACCACCGTCTATGCCGTCAAAGCCAATCAGATAAAAGGCCACATTCGCCTGAACCAATCGTGCACGAGCTCGGGTATAAGTCCAATCACAGTTTTGCTTACAATCAGGGCGGGTGCTCGTCTGAATAGCTTCATTGATATGCATGCTTCAAATAGGTCAATAAGGGCCATAAAAATTGGTATTGTAAAAGATGTTTAAAACTGGATTTCTTTAGACCATTAGACTGTGTATCATGCCAAACCACAGTATTTTATGTTACGTGCCTTTGAAAATGCCAGAGAAACAACGCTTTAAATCACGGCTATGGGAACAACGCTATGCCTGGATTCATACGCGATATGGAAGCGTCATTTATTCAATATGGAAATAAAAGCGTCAGTAAGTAACTGACTAATAAATAACTGAACTTAACCTCATTATAAACATTTGTTTGTGTAATAGGTTAAACTGCCGTCACACAACAGCCAACAGCATTTCACAGTTTTTCAGTCAAGTCGATGTATATGAGCTGCTCTGTGAATCTAACGATGTATGAAGTTTTTGATATTCTGTGGTGGTCACAGCAGTAATAGAAATTAATCTGACCAAATAAGCATATATTAGATATATTATAAATCTAATATATATACAGTGGGTACGGAAAGGATTCAGACCCCCTTAAATTTTCCACTCATTGTTATATTGCAGCCATTTACTAAAACCATTTAAGTTAATTTTTTTCCCTCATCAATGTACACACAGCACCCCACATTGACAAAAACACAGAATTGTTGACATTTTTAAAGATATATTAAAAAAGAAAACCTGAAATATCACACGGTCCTAAGTATTCAGACCCTTTGCTGTGACACTCATATATTGAACTCAGGTGCTGTCCATTTCTTCTGATCATTCTTGAGATGGTTCTACACTTTCATTTGAATCCAGCTGTGTTTGATAATACTGATTGGACTTGATTAGGAAAGCCAAACACCTGTCTATATAAGACCTTACAGCTCAGTGCATGTCAGAGCAAATGAGAATAATGAGGTAAAAGGAACTGCCTGAAGAGCTCAGAGACAGAAATGTGGCAAGGCACAGATCTGGCCAAGGTTACATAAAAAATTTCTGCTGCACTTAAGGTTTTTAAGAGCACAGTGGCCTCCATAATCCTAAATGGAAGACGTTTGGGACGACCAGAACCCTTCCTAGAGCTGGCCGTCCGGCCAAACAGAACTATTGGGGGAGAAGAGCCTTGGTGAGAAAGGTAAAAAAGAACCCAAAGATCACTGTGGCTGAGCTACAGAGATGCAGTCGGGAGATGGGAGAAAGTTGTAGAACATCAACCATCACTGCAGCCCTCCACCAATCTGGGCTTTATGGCCGAGTGGCTGGATGAAAGCCTCTCCTCAGTGCAAAACACATGAAAGCCAGCATGGTGTTTGCTAAAAAACACCTGAAGGACTACAAGATGGTGAGAAATAAGATTATCTGATCTGATGAGAACAAGATAGAACTTTTTGGCCTTAATTCTAAATGCGGTATGTGTGGAGGAAAACCAGGCACTGCTAATCAATGATCCACAGTACCCGTCCCAACAGTGAAGTTTGGTGGTGGCAGCATCATGCTGTGGGTTTTTTTTTCAGGTGCAGGGACAGGACGACTGGTTGCAATTGAGGGAAAGATGAATACAGGGCCAAGTACAGGGATATCCTGGACGAAAACCTTCCAGAGTGCTCAGGACCTCAGACTGGGACGAAGGATTACCTTCCAACAAGACAATAACCCTAAGCACACACCTAAAATAACGAAGGAGTTGCTTCACAAAAACTCTGTGACTGTTCTTGAATGGCCAAACCAGAGCCCTGACTTAAACCCAATTGAGCATCTCTGGAAAGACCTAAAAATATACGCTGTCCACCAACGTTTACCATCCAATCTGACAGATCTGGAGAGGATCTGCAAGGAGGAATGTTAGAGGATCCCCAAATCCAGGTGTGAAGAACTTGTTGCATCTTTCCCAAAAAGGACTCATGGCTGTATTAGATCAAAAAGTTGCTTCTACTAAATACCGAGCAAAGGGTCTGAATACTTAGGGACCATGTGATATTTCAGTTTTTTTTTTTTAATAAATCTGCAAAAATGTCAACAAATTCTGTGTTTTTCTGTCAATATGGGTGCTGTGTGTACATTAATGAGGAAATGAGGAAAAAAATTAACTTAAATGATTTAGCAAATGGCTGCAATATAACAAAGAGTGAAAAAATTTAAGGGGGTCTGAATACTTCCGTACCCACTGTATAATACTAAATTAAATAAAATAAAATATTATATTATACATTTTAAAGCATTTTTTACATTTATAAAGCCTTTTTCTTAAAGGGGCCTCATCTTTTGAGTCAAATTATGCATATATTTTGTAAATTAGAATAAGAGACATTTGGGTGTTACCAACAATGTTCGTAAATATCAACAAATTAATCTTTACAAGAAGAGGAGGAAACAAGTGCATCTGAAGTGACATTTAGATGCACACTGTTAATGCTTGCCAGAGGGGACATGGGATGCTTAACCTGCAAGCTTACAATGAGAGATAATGTTTTGATATTTAAAAAAAAAAAACACGTCAAAAACTGACATTTGAAATTATTTAAAAAATATAAATGTGAAATTCAAACCACCAGTAGATGGCAGCAAGTCACTGTCAATAAGTGCGATTTGACCGAATCATTTAAGGTTGATTCATTCAGAAACGAAACACCGTAATGTTTTTGTTTATTGAACTGTATATTAATGTCACATAATTTTAACATCACATTTGAAATCATGTTGATTTGTGGAGAAAAGAAACGACAATGATATATAAATAATATTATATAAACTATATAAAATTATTTAAATTTATATATTTTCTGCTCCCATATATTGAATTTTGTGATCATTCTAAATCAATTTTAATAAACTGAATCATGCAGTGAAAGAACGCACTGTAAATGCGCACACGCACTAGTCTAACCTACTACACTTCATAACACTGTTTCTCTGGCATTTTCAAAGACACGTAACATAAAATACTGTGGCTTGGCATTATACACAGTCTAAAGGTCTAACGAAATCCAGTTTTAAACATCTTTTACTGTACCCATTGTATGGCCCTTATATGACCTATTTGAGCCAAAGCAGATGAATGAAGTTATCTCAGGACAAGACCGCCCTGATTGTAAAGCAAAACACGATTGGTTATAGCGAGAATGTGCTACAAATGGTCAGCGAAGTGTGGCTGTTATCTGATCGGCTTGAGTAGACGGTGGGTGGAGTCACGCATTTGTGGATCATCAGCGACGCTAGAAATGTTTCAGAACCCACAAATGCACAGGACGCTATTCACAAATGCGTGCAGCTATCTACAAAAGCACAGGACGCGATTCACAAATGCGTGCAGCTATCTACAAATGCACAGAAAGCAATTCACAAATGCGTGCAGCTATCTACAAATGCACAGGAAGCGATTCACAAATGCATGCAGCTATCTACAAATGCACAGGACACGATTCACAAATGAGTGCAGCTATCTACAAATGCACAGGACGCGATCCACAAATGCATGCAGCTATCTACAAATGCACAGGACGCGATTCAAAAATGCGTGCAGCTATCTACAAATGCACAGGCCGCGATTCACAAATGCGTGCAGCTATCTACAAATGCACATAAATATATATTTGTGAATATGTTTTTTATTTGCAAATCTCATTTTATTTATTTGTGAATTTAATTCATGTTTGTGAAACTTTAGGATTTATTTGTGGATCTCATTCTATTTATTTGTGGATCATAATCTATTTATTTGGAATTAAGCAACAATTCTACCCCCATAGTTTCCGTTTAAAAAACGTTTTGCACCGTTTTTGTCGGGGCTGAACGCAACCCTGGTTTCGTTTCTTTTGATCATATGATCACGTTGTTGTCACTTGTGACGTCGTTCCAAAAACGCCAATCACATTTCTACAGTCTTGTCAAAAGGCCAATCGTAGCTATCTTTGGGCGGAGTGTTTAAAGTCAAGTGTAGCTCACAACTGGCGAGTCTGTGCAAAGTTTGCAATTGAAACAAAATGCTGGAAAGCAAAATAACACATTTGACTGTGTGCGACGTAAGATTCCCGACGTCACTGGAACAACACGGATCGGATGCAATGGTGTGTAGCCTACTAACGATTGACTTCTGTATCGAGTTAATGGATGCACCAACAATAATGCAAGCATTACAGTTGGCTGTAAATGTGATTGATTCGCAGCACACCGATCCAGATTACTCAGTCGCATATGTTGTTCTCGAGACGGACTCGGATGCTGCACTGAAGGGTTATGGGTTGACCTTTACTGTAGGAAGAGGGACGGAAATCGGTGAGATTCGCAAATCTATAACAATTCTACAAATATGTCATATGACCATGTCGTGCGAGTGGATCCTGTGTCCTATGATTTCAGTAATAATACAAGACTGACACCTTGTGGTGAGAATTGTTTTTAAGGTTTTTATTCCCTAAAAGAACAATATCGTATGGACATCTTATTTCTTTGGAAGCTTGTTTCCGCCACGGGGTTCGCAAAATAGATATGATGCGAAAAAATAAAGTCCTTTATTTCGGAGTTAATTCGGACTTTATTTCCCGGTCTCATGAAAAGGCGTATGAGTAGTACGCAAAATAAAAACTAAAAACTAGTGGTATTGATGCGCAAAAATGGACTTTGGCGTGAAAATGATACAGGTGTTTGACGTGCATATATACAGGTGCATCTCAATAAATTAGAATGTCATGGAAAAGTTTTTTTTTTTTTTCAGTAATTCAACTCAAATTGTGAAAACTCGTGTATTAAATAAATTCAATGCACACAGACTGAAGTAGTTTAAGTCTGTGGTTCTTTTAATTGTGATGATTTGGGCGGGGGGGTGGGGGGGGGGGAGTGGGGGTATCCCATTGAACACAACCCACCAATTTCCTATCTCAACAAATTAGAATACTTCATATAAGGACCAATAAAAAAACAGTTTTAGTGAATTGTTGGCCGTATGGAGAGTATGTCATCACTGTACATGTATCAATACGTGGTAGTAGGGGCTCCTCTGTTTTCTTTAAGTACTGACTCAATTAGGCTGACATCAGTTTGTGGGCACTGCCTAGGTGGTATGGCAGCCCAGGTTTCTGTGGACAGTGGCCCTTAGCTTCATTGCATTTTTTCGGTAGGTGTTGTCTCATTTTACATTCTAGTGAGACCAAAATACCGCATTAGATTCCTATGGGGTTCAGGTCTGGTCGGAGTTTGCTGCCGTCAAGACACCAACACCAATGAGTCATTTAACCAAAATTTTGGTGCTTTTGGCAGAGTGGCTGGGCAGGTGCAAAATCCCTGCTGGAAAAATGAAAATTCCGCATTTAAAAAAGCTGGTCAGCAGAAGGAAGCATGAAGGGCTCCAAAATTTCTTGGTAAACAGGTTCAGTGACATTGGTTTTCAAAAAACACAAAGGACCAACACCAGCAGATGACACTGCACACCGAATCATCACAGACTGTGGAAACTTAAAACTGGACTTCAAGCAACTTGGGCTATGAGCTCTCCACCCTTCCTCCAGACTCTAGGAACTTGGTTTCCAAATGAAATACAAAACTTCCTCATCTGAAAAGAGGACTTTGGACCACTTGGCAACAGTTCAGTTCTTCTTCTCCTTACCCCAGGTAAGACGCATCTGATGTTGTCTGTAGTTCAGGAGTGGCTAAACAAGAGGAATACGACAAATGTAGCAAAATTCCTTGACACGTCTGTGTGTGATGGCTCTTGATGCCTTGACCCCAGCCTCAGTCATTCATTGTGGAAGTTCAGCTCAAATTCTTGAATCGAGTTAGCGTGACAATACTCATAAAAGGCTGCGTTCTCGAGGTTGGTTGTGCATATTGTCTTCCACACTTTTTCCTTCCACCAACTTTCTGTTAACATGCCTTGGATTACAGCCACTTGTGAACAGCCAGCTTCTTTGGCAATGAAGGTTTGTGGCTTACCCTCCTTGTGAAGACCAATGATTGTCTTCTGGATAACTGTCAGATCAGCAATCTTCCCCATGAATGTGTAGCCTAGTGAACCAAACTGAGAGACCATTTGGAAGGCTCAGGAAAACTTTGCAGGTGATTTGAGTTGATTAGCTGATTGGCATGTCACCATACTAATTTGTTGAGATAGTGAATTGGTGAGGTTTTTGTTCAATGTGAGCCAAAATCATCAATTAAAATAACCAAAGACTTAAACAACTTCAGTCTATGTGCATTGAATTTAATACACGAGTTTCACAATCGGAGTTGAATTACTGAAATAAATGAACATTTCCACGACATTGTAATTTATTGAGATGCACCGGTATACGCATTTGCGTGGCATATTGAATGCGTCTACTCCACAACCTAAACCTACCAATTTCGAGTAGAATATACACGCCAAAGTACATTTTCGTTATCAATACCAAGCGAGTTTAGTTTTATTGTGGCGTACATTATACGCACTTGCATGAGATAGGGTTGGGAGTTCTCTCTCTCTCTATCTCGCTCTCTCTTCTCTCTCTCTCTATATATTAGATTGATATCTATATATAATATAATATATTATATAATTATATATATTATGTGTGTGTGCTGTGTGTGTGTTGTGGTTTTTTTTGTACGTAAATAAGTTTCTATAGAAACGAAAGAAATAGTTTTGTTTGTAAATAGTGTGGTAAGTTTGTCCAATTCAGCAATTTTATTTTGTAACTATTTATTACATTTTATATATAGCAGTCCTCCACTAGTCCTGTGTTGTTTATCTTCATGATTTTTCATTCAAGGTCTGTCAGGTATGTTTGTCTACTTGTCAGGATACATAGTGTCATGCATTACATCACATCAAGCAGCAGATATTACACATCGGACTGCATTTGCTGGAAAGCTTAAACTTGTGTGGTTGGACAATGATCACAAGAAGTACACCTCAAAATCAAACAAAAATGGTTCTTCGGACCACGAATGAAAGTATAACTTTGATGACCACAGTCCCATGGCAATAGTACCTTTAAGAATATTGTATAAAAATATTATTTTACTATGTTGATTAAAAGTTAGATTTCTGTAAATATTTTTATATTTTACTATTTATATTTTACTATTGTGTCGATATTAGTGGAAGCTGCTGTACTACATCTGAATTACATAAACAATCACCCGCTTTGCTAGATATCAGTACCAGCCATTAAAAAAAACAATTATTATCAAAACTCTACTTGTATTGGAATATATATTCCCAGATAAAGCAGTTACATAACCAGACCGAACCACTTGGTTGAGTGATGCATTGGTGTTGCACAAGAATCTACAGAAATGATCAATTCCTGGAAAAACACAGGAGTGTTTTATCTAATTTGTGAAGATAAAAGAGCCATTGTGTTAGCAGAAATATTTATTTAGTTTAAATAGTATTCCCATTAGGATCCATCAGTTCCAAATTATGAAAGAAATTCTAATATAATTTTTTGGAGTTTATACTAAGCTAGATCACTGTGTGTCTGTTTGTCTCTAGTGGTATGTGCAGTTAAAGCCTTATCTACTTTGGTGGTTGGGAAGACTTTGAAGGAGATAATCGGTGACTTCAGAGGCTTCTACAGACTCCTGAGCAGTGATGGTCAGATGAGATGGGTTAGTATCACAACAATGAACACAGCTACTTCAGTCCTTTCAAGTCGTCATGTACAGTTATTTGAATGGATGAACTTACTGATAGGTTGGACCAGAAAAAGGAGTAATTCAGCTGGCGACAGCAGCCATTCTGAATGCTGTCTGGGATTTATGGGCGCGGGTGGAGGGCAAGGTGAGACACATACCTCTGCATGTTGTCAATTTGGACAAATGTTGTAAGAATGGATGAATGTAGAATATCATTAAAGGTCTGAATGAATATGTTTTGCAGCCCTTGTGGAAGCTACTTGTAGACATGGTGAGTATTCACTTTTAAAAATGTCTCTTAGGTGCTTACATGATCGCAATTAAGATGCAAAACAAAGCAATATTGCTTAAAGTAGGCATGAAACGGAATTTGCAACTAACTGTTTCCATGTCATGTGATGATTCTGAGTGAAGTGGCTTATTGAACAGAATGAGCAAAAATTATTTATCCATTGGTTCTTGGTTGTTGATATTAGTTATTAATTTTGATGAAAGCTTATGAGGTTTTATATATATATATATATATAGCATTATGCTTACTTTTGTGTGTATTTATGATTCCTCTGCCTAGGATCCTGCAAAGTTGATCAGCTGTATTGATTTTAGATATATCACCGATGCACTGACTGAGCAGGAAGCTTTAGGTGAGGTCATTAAAGATTGTTTGGCATTATCATTTAATGTGCTATTGTATTCATATAATTCACTTTTTCACTTCTCTTTCTTTTAGATATATTGGTAAAAGCAAAAAAAGGTCAGAAAAGTAGAGGTAAGATGAGTTCATAAAGACCATAAGCAGTTTTGTTCCATATTTTTTAAATTTTTTATTAATCAAAAAAATCCTGAAAAAAAGAAAAAAAACAAGCAGCAGGACTGAGTACGACTTTGATAATAGACAAATTACTCTCTAACAACATGACATTGTGAAAAGTGAGCGTGTGTTTATTTCATACGCATGTTTGCTATCCTTGTGATGGACACTAATGGCTTTAATTAAAAAAAAAATTGGTATGCACACATCCAAAACCAGAAATAGGCTCAGGTGCAGGACAACAAAACAACAATAATCGAACAAAGACAGATGACCATGCACTGAAATTACCCACACGCTCTTTTGTAAATAAACTTTTTGTAGTGTGCAGACATCTATCATTTTCACTAATAACTTTAAACCACTACAGAGGAGCAGATGTTAAAGGAAGGCTATCCTGCCTACACCACTTCCTGTGCCTGGCTGGGATACACTGACCAACAACTAACCCAGGTATGTCTGTTTATGTGGTTTCTGTTGTAATCATACTCAGACAAGGATCATATGCTTGACATGGTTTGCTTTGTGTAGCTCTGCTCTGAAGCTCTTGCTCAAGGCTGGACTAAATTTAAAGTGAAGGTTGGGGCTGATTTGCAGGATGACATCCGTAGATGCAGCCTTATTCGGAAGTTGATTGGACCAAACAACACCCTGGTGATTCGAAGTCAAACATGCATGCATTGCAAAACACATAGTTTTTAATATTTCAACCTGATCATGTTTTACTTCATTAGAATTAAGAATAGAAGGCTACATTTGGCAGGATAGTTTACAAGACCTCTTATCTATCAGATGATTGATGCCAACCAACGATGGGATGTTAATGAAGCGATTACTTGGGTAACCAAGCTGGCAGAATTTCATCCACTATGGATTGAGGAACCCACATGTCCTGATGATGTTTTAGGTCATGCTTCCATCTCTAAGGTAAACAGGTTCATTTATATTCATTATTAAGCCATGTTATTCAGGTTTTGAGGGTTCTTGTTTTGTTTTTAGGCACTTGCACCGTTGGGTATTGGAGTCGCCACTGGAGAGCAGGTGAGATTCTATATAAAACATGTTATAAGACATGCAAATGCTCAACACTGCATCATAAGAGAACCTAGTGCTTCATGTCTCACTATTTTTACTGTTTAACTGTTAATAAACTCTGATCTGTTATCTGTCAGTACTGTTTTAAAGGAATAGTTTACCCAAAAATGAACAGTCACCCTCATGTCATTCCAAACTTGTATGATTTTATTCTTCTCCTGAACCCAAAAGACAATACTCTTAAGATAGTTGAGGTCCAAACCAACGTTCATTGTATGGAAAACTGTCTCTTTTTGTTAATTGTGAGATGTACATGCTGTATCAATATCTTTGTGTGCTTGTTTGCAGTGTCATAACAGAGTGATGTTTAAGCAGTTTCTCCAGGCTTCAGCTTTACAGTTTGTTCAGATTGACAGTTGTAGGGTGGGCAGTGTGAATGAAAACCTTGCCATCATACTCATGGCTGCCAAGTTTAATGGTAAATCAATTGTTAATATTATCAGCAAATCTCTGATTTGAATGATTATCCACCTGTCTAGATTTCTGTGCAAGTCAAAATCATATGTCTTGTTTTTCTTTGCAGTTCCCGTGTGTCCTCATGCCGGGGGTGTGGGACTGTGTGAGCTTGTTCAGCACCTTATTTTATTTGACTACGTTTCAGTGTCTGCTAGTTTAAATAATAGGTACAGTATGGGTTTTGAACAAATATTTCTGTTTTTGATGCGTGCTAAAAGAAATAGTTCACCTGAAACTGATGTTGTCATTTACACACCCTCATCATATGTGGCCCTGAACCACAAAACCAGTCATAAGGGTACATTTTTGGAAATTGAGATTTATACACCATCTGAAAGCTGAATAAATTGATGTATGGTTTGTTAGGATAGGACAATATTTGGTCGGGATACAACTATTTGAAAATCTGGAATCTGAGGGTGCAAAAAAATCTAAATACTGAGAAAATCGCCTTTAAAGTTGTCAAATGAAGTTCTTAGCAATGCCATATTACTAATCAAAAATGAAAAAGAAGTGTTGATATATTTACGGTAGGAAATTTACAAAACTCTTTATGGAACATGATCTTTACTTAATATCCTAATGATTTTTGGCATAAAAGAAAATTGATCATTTTAACCAATTCAATACTTTTTTTTTGGCAATTGCTAAAGATATACCCCAGCGACTTTAAACTTGTTTTGTGGTCCAGAGTCACATATTGTTCCAAGTCCCTGTATTATTTTCTTTTATTGTGCGACACAGAGATATTTTGCTGATTTTCTGTCTTTAAAACAAAACAAAAAAATGGGTACTAGGGATGTTGAGCTTCAAAAGGCACCATAAAATTATAGTAAAAGGAGTCTACAAAAGCACATGACTTGTGTTCTATATTCCAAGTCTGGGTAATAGGCAGAGACAAAACGACATACTTTCAAAATTTACTAGTTTGTGGGCTGCGACTAAACTAGCTGACTAAATCAGCCTTAAGAATGCCTTTTAAAATTTGTCTTTGAGTTCAGCTCATCCCAATCAGTTTTTTATGAACTAGTGAGCATCACTCATCAACTACACTGTTACTGGACTACTTGCCAAGTCCCTTTACTACACAAAGGGCAAGTCAGTTAACTAGGCAGTCATATTCATAACAATCCCCTCAGCAATATTTGCCAGTGGCAACTAGTCTTCAACTATGAATGTAGAACATAAAAAAAGACAGATGTCTATGTTGATTGCAATCGTGTATTAAAAAAAAAAAAAGGAAAATAACTACTACTGTTGAGTGGACAATTTGTGAATCATCAATTAATTGACCAGGGAAGCCAGAAGTGAAGATTTTCAAGTACATTTTTGGAATACTTTCAGTTTTGGGTGAACAATTCCTTTAAAGGGTTAGTTCACCCAAAAATGAAAATTAGGCTGCATTTTAATCACCCCCGAGGCATCCTAGGTGTATATGACTTACTTTTTTTTGTTTTTTTTTTAGACGAATCCAGTCGGAGTTAGATAAAAAATTGTCTTTGATCTTTCAAGCTGTTTAATGCCACTCAGCGGGTGTTGCATTGCTTCAGTCCAAAATAACTTAAATAAAAATTGCCCATCCATAAAAAAAAACGGATGGGCAAAACCAAGTGGTCTCACACGGCTCCGGGGGGTGAACAAAGGCCTTCTGTAGCGAATCAATGCGTTTTTGTAAGAAAAATATCCATATTCAAAATGTAATAATCACTTGAATCTAGCTTGTGCTCACTGTTGTAAACAGAAGCAGTTCCGGGCGGATGACGTATAAAGTCGGCTTTGCGCATGCGCCGCTCAGAAGTGACGCACGCGGAAACGCAGCGGAGAGATCAAAACAAAACAACGGTCAAGAATTAGAAGTAAAAAACGAGGATTTGTAAAAGAAGAAATGTCGGAGGATTTCGATATAAGCCAGGAGGAGACTGGTTTTCCTTTGCTAAAGTAAGGAAACTTTGCTTACTTTGCTCCTGTTAACGAACGTTGGCTTTCACGAGACTCACCAGCACGTGCGCAATGCTGACCTCATACGTCATGCTCCCGGAACTGCTTCCGTGTACAACTGTTGGCGCAAGCTACATTAAAGTGATTATTCCGTTTTGAATATGGATATTTTTATTTAACTTCTTTTGGACTGATGCATGCAACACCCGCTGAGTGGCATTAAACAGCTTGAAAGATCAAAGACAATTTTTAATAGAACTCCGACTGGATTCGTCTGAAAGAAGAAAGTCATCTACACCTCGGATGCCTCGGGGGTGAGTAAAACGCAGCCTAATTTTCATTTTTGGGTGAACTAACCCTTTAAATGTTAATTTCATTGAGCTTTTGCTTGCTGTGTGTTTTAAAGGATGTGTGAGTATGTTGATCACCTTCATGAACATTTCAAAAGCCCCACCATCATCAGAAATGCCCACTACATACCACCAAAGGTAAGTTAAAAAATAAATATAATAAACACACAAAGCAAGGGATGTACAGTATTCTGCTGCTGCACTATGATCAGGGACTTTTTGTCAATAAAATGTTGTAGCAACCCAATATAATAAGAACGAATGGACAGTCTGTTGAATCACTGAACAATAATGCACACCTGAGGTGGCAAAGTATTATTTTTCATTAATTTAATGGTCTGGAGACAATTGTTCCACAGTTATTGTTCCAGAGTTAATTACAGCTTTTCACAATTGCTAAGACATTTCTTGAAACCTTCACCCATTTTCTAACAACATTAAACAAATCCAAATCGTCAAACTAAATTCACAAAACCCCTGACCTTTCTGGCAAAATCAAACAATTTCACCTGTACTCATAATTTAACAGTGCTTTTAGATCATGCACACAGCTAGTCAATATATAAACACTACAGATCAGTCATTACACGCTACATACATTGTATAGTATTGAATGTCTACGTATTCAGCACTTGCATACTGTAAAATTTTATTATATATTAAATTCAAAGGAGAGGATATCACCATTTTGTGGCATTAGCATAAATGAGTGTTTTTATATCTTCAGGACCCTGGATACTCTTGTGAAATGCTGGAAGAGTCTGTGCAAAAGCATCAGTATCCTCAGGGTGAGGTTTGGAGAGCCATAGAGCAGCAGGGGAAACAATAAATATGAACACATACTGTATGTGCTACTGACTGCGAAGTAAATAACATTACTACTTCCATAACTAAACTTGAAGTCCTGTCAGATTGTCTTGATTGAGTTGATTGGCAGTGCAAAGGAATGAGAAGGGTAAATGGACAATGAAATGTTTTCTTTGCAGATGAATATGGAAAATATTACTCCTTTAAAAGTTTGACCATTTTTAATGTTCCTAAAAGATAAATGCTTATGTTGCAGTCTGAAATGATGAAATGTACTCTGCAGCCAAAGAGGGGAATGGAACAAGTGTATGCTAAAACTACTGCTGTCTAGTTTGGGGAAATTACTAACAATGGGGAATTTTATTTGCTTATTACAGTTGTTTTTTTAATTGCTTACACACTAAAAGTTGTACTTGAGGCATACAACTCAGTAAAACCATTCACTCGTATTCCTAATCTAATTCCTTCATACAATACAGATTGTTTCAAAGCAGTGGTAACAAATTAAAATTCTGCTTTTAAGCAGCTCTAATAAGCAAATAGTGTCAACTCAAGTCAGTTCAGGTTTTAATTAGTTCAGCTCAGTAACTGTAAAGTTCATCAATTGTATACACTGTCTATTTTTGCATATACATGTAAGTCTGAGTGCTATGACAAACTCCTGTGCATTCCACGACACACTGAACAAGCAAGACTCTAGTAGGTATTGCCATATCTGTGTAGTTTGGTGTGTATGTGGCTAATTATTTTATGTTTTTGTGTGTAGAGTTACTATGCAAAAATATTTTTTTTTAAAATAAGAATTAAAATAGTTTTGAAAGAAGTGTTTGCTTTTGCAAGAGATGTGTGATGTTTTGCATGCTGTGTGAATGTTTTGTGTGTAGAGTTTAGAGAAAACAAGCCATAGTTGCAGAAAGTGTGTTTAAGCAATTGTAAAAACTGTAATATGGAGGTAGAGTGGTGCAACATGTAGCTTTTCTATTTTTGTGTTTCTTAACATAACTATTTTTGTTTTCTTTTTCTAAAGTGATTCCTGTTAATAAACATTAATAAGAGAAAGTTGTGTCTGTTAATGCTGTTGTGCTCTGCTTTGCACCACCTGCTAATTTTAGGCAGATGATATAGTAAAGCAGGAATTCCTTTTTTCCACACAAGAAATGGACATGACAAGAGTCGTTTGTTCAATTATATTGGCAGTAAATCTATTAATGTTGGAGAAATCCAATCCAGTGTGATAAAGATTTCAAAAACTTTATAGTTTCTAGATATACACCGTAAAAAAGATTTTTTGAAGTTGTAAATAAAACAAAGATTATAATATGTCTTACAAGAAAATACTATTTTAAATCTTCCACTGAACTCATGTTCAGTTTGGTTATAATTTGTGAAATGTATTAATTTATTAATTTCCTTACATTATGAAAATATGGTGTACTGAATGGGCCATGGTGTGCCATTTCTTGATATTATCAATCACTCATACCAATAACCCTCACTCACCAATTCTTTAGGGTCTTAATGAAAGGTCTGTACCATAGTTTTGTTAAAATTTCTCAATGGTAGTGTAAGAAACACCTTTTTTACCTGTCAAAAACAGCTCTTTTCAGATAAAAGCCGTTTTCGTAGCATTTTCTTTAAATGTTAATGAGCTCTGCTGACCCCGCCCATCTCTTCCGAGCTGCTCTAAGAGAGACTGTTTACTTTAGCCGCATTCATCGTGAAACTTGCTAATTATCACATTATTAGGAAAGGTGATTTGCAAAGATTCATTAAAAAAACCTAACAGTCATTTCTTCTGTAGGTGAAGCTGGATCACAAAAGATTTGTGCGAACATAAACGCATTTATGTAGATCATGGGCGCATTCCCTTCAGAAACAATGTAATCCACTGCGTCTTCAGCGGCTCAGATGTCAGGAGTATAAATGACGACTGCTATGTTCGTTATTACATCCAACAACAGAACACCTCCTCGCTTAGGAGTCATTCTTGTCATCTTCTGCTCCGGCGGTGAAACAATGGCGGTCTGATGACAGCTCACTCAGGGCGGGTCTAAGGTAAGACACCAGTCCAGTCTGTGATGAAATGCTACCGTCAATCAAACTATCGTGGGCAGGGCCTGTCTGTGTGACGTCACACAAACAGGCATCTTGAGATCGGCTCGATTTGAGAAAAGGGGAAAACATTTAACCAAATATTTAAAAAAAAAAAAAAAATGGGTGGATTTTTATCATTATAGGGTGGTTGTGTACACCACTGCAACCACAACATTTCCGTCACAATTGTAAAAGTTGCATGTAGATACTATGACCCCTTTAAATGGTGTACATAATGTTGCTGTGTGCCCGTTTTAAAATAGACACTTCGTAAATTGTATTTAGATATAATATATATATTTATATAAATATGTTTTTTTTTACCTTGTATGGTTTATTTTTACATACTTTTTCATACAATTGAACTTACTAACATTTTCAGGAGCAGGCGATTCATTCTCATAAGGATACACAGCATGGACTATTTTTAACCATGAGGAGGCACTGTTTCTATTTCTGAGAAAGTCATCTGCAGTTCAATGTTTCTTTTGAAGAATAAGGGCATAGGATGCAAGGAAATGCATGAACTCTTGGCAAGCATTTTAATGATGAAGAATCAAAGCTTTGTGCTCTCACAGACCTCCTCATTTTATAAGCTACTTTGGGCACAAGAGAATGGAATCACATGCATAATTATTAGTTACTGTCATCCATCAGATCCAATAGACTCAAGAGGTTTTAATGGGCTGGTTGGACTGAAGCACTGATCAAATGAAATAACGGGAACATATGAAAGCAAATAAGTAAATACAGCATTGATATTTACCTCTGTGTGTCCAGGCTGGAGTCAACATATAGGTTCTATTTCAATTATTCAGAAGCAGTTAATAACTAAAAGGCCAGATGAGGTCTCCTATGATAACATGTACCCTGAAACACTCCATTCCTTTTTTCCTAAATTGGATTTTTAAGCAACTCACAATGCCCAGGGACAGATTAAATGAAAATGCACTCTTTTATATTCAAACTATATACTTATACTTAAATCATAGCCTACTCAGTGCTCAAATAACGGATTTCATTTGATATTTGATCAAAGTTCACATTAGTGTAACAGCCACACAGTCCAAATGCTAAGCAACATGACCTTTAAATGAATGAGTCCAAAATGAGATGAAATGTTGTAGTTTTCAACAGCACATTACAGACTCGTACATTTCTAGCCTGACTCATAAAATGAGATTATTTTAGACTAATAAATATTTTTTTTGGCTTTCTAGCCTTGAGACAAAAGACATTATTCTACATCTTCAATTGCAAATTGGAATGCCATTTTTATTGTTTTATTATTATTATTATTATTAACATTACCCACAATCATTGGTTACAAGAACTATTTAATAAAGAATTACAAAAAATAAAGGTGTTACAGAAGTGCAATATGTATAATATTTAATATGACAATGACATGGTCCTCAAAATTAAACAACATAAAAAAAAAGAATCCTATATGTAAACCAGAAAATGTCTAGGTAACACTTTACAATAAGGTTCCATTTGATAACATTAGTTAACATGAACTAACAATGAAAAATACTTCTAAAGCATTTATTAACCTTAGTTAATGTTAATTTCAACATTTACTAATACATTATTAAAATCAAAAGTTGTATCTGTTAATACTATTTAATGGACCTGAGCTAACATGAACAAACAATGAACTTTAACAAAGATGAATAAATTCTGTTACAAGTGTATTGCTCATTGTTGGTTAATGCATTTACTAGTGTTAACTAAAAGGATCTTATTATAAAGTATTAGTCATGTCTACATACGGGACAGTCCTAAAACATCAGCTAAGCACAAAATTACAAGCCTAAACAAACACTTAAGGGGAAAAAAAACATTATTACACATGAATTGCATGTCTCAGTGCAATGCGACAAACAAAATATGTTGCATTTGCTGTTCTGATGTTGATCAGTTTTTCGTAATGCAGCACAAAACAACAAAAACAAATATTGTACACTGCAGCTACTTCACATGGTCCCTGGATGAACGAGTGATGGAAGTGATGGAAGTGAAGTAAGTGTCATGCAGAGATGGAATATTAGATGAAAATGTGCTAAGGTTTTTTCCAGATAATCAATTTTTTTCACATAAAACCAAGAAATGATACCTGAAATGTTCTGAAATTGTCCTAAAGCAAATCAAAACTTATAATTTAGTTAGAGAATGCAGCACAGCTTATACAACAAAGGCTACAACTCAAGGTGTGGTCACATGTACAGCTATTTGGCTATTTTTCATGGGAGATATGCAATCATTTAAATAGGAATCTGCACAATCTGGAGTTTGGCAAGAGAAAGCTTGGTTTGAAAGTGACTTGTTTACTGTCATTCAGCAATTTTTTTTTGCGGGTGATATCCAGCCATTTCAATAGAATTCCACATGATCAGGAATTTTTTTTTGGTAACTTGTTCAAGTCAATCACGCAAATTCAGTATTGACCAACATAAAGCTGCTTGGTTTGAAAGTGGCTTCTGTGTGAACTGAGCTTCATACATCGCTACACTATTGGCAATAGACCTTTTTTGCCCACAAAACTTTGGCAAAATATCGCAGATGTGACTGCACCTTAAGACTAAATGCACAGTTAGTGGTCATGTATTATAAAAGGTCAAAAACAACTAAACATTTACTTAGTGTAATATTTCATATACCTGACAAACATCTTGACAGTTTTTCTTTAAACTGCTGTCTCTATTTAACAGTTGTATCTCATATACTGAAAGCATACAATACTATAAAGATAATGACTGCATTAAAAATAAATCCTTTATATGTTGTGAAAGCAGACATTAAGCTATTCTATGTTGTATACAGTTTGAAAAGTGGGACACTGAACTGTTATTCTGTGTATATGTTTATTAATCCAAAGAGTAATACAGACATATAAAATGAAGGCATAAATAGAGTGTATAGAATTCAAGTACCAGCCAACACTAGACTGAGTGAGGAGCTTAGCGCTCGCTACCTTTAGCACCAGTTTATGTTGCAGCACCAGGTACTTCATTACTGGTTTTACATCTGATCTGCCATCAGCTTCAATAAATAGAAGCATCTGCAACCTTGCAATTATGTGGAATTGTGCTCTAGCTTTGTGGTTATCTGTGGTTCTAATGAAGGAAATGGACGACTTGAACTGCTGTCCTAAATTCCTAAAGTTAAAAGATATGATTTTTCCATCAACAGCTAATCAGAAAAGAAAATTCAATTACTATAGTAGTTACTGCAGTTCTGATGTATATTTATAGGCCAACCTGGAAATTGGCATCACCCTGGTTCCCTTCACTAAAAAAGCAACAGGATTTTTTCCATTGGCTTTTGGATTATTGAAGAAAATAAGCTCTGTGACCAATACAAGTTTGATTCTTAAACATTTTGTTCGTAATGCTACTCTTCACATGATGAATTTCGAAGCTTACAATCGTCCACAGTTGCATGACTTCAAGGTCACCACCATTAAGCTTCTGACAACTCTTAAAAAAACCTTTTTCCCTGAAAGTTTGATGAAAGTTGTTACACAACAATGCTGTAAAAGTGAATTACTGAGTACACAAGTTTTCATATTCGAGTGATGATATTTAATTTCACTTACAACCTCTGTAGTCCCATTTTAGCTTCCTGTTAGCAACCAACTTTTTCAAGACAAGAAAAGTAAAATGACAAGGGGGTTTTACTGATGTATGTTATGCCACAGAATTAAAACATCATGAGCTTGTGTTATGCACAAAACTTATTTTAACCAAAAACCCATTCAATAAACCCAATGACTTTGGGACGGTAACCGGAAGAGCTACAATGCTAACTATACATGCTAAAATTACATCATCCCTGCATTACTCTATAGTGAGATGGCAAGATGGTCCACTCTGCTTTACTACCACTTATCTGAGATAGATAACATACTTACTGTATGTGTTAAAGGATGTAAGGACAAAGTAGCTCCCTGATGAACTGTAGGTCAATGGCAACAGCTTGACCAGACCAGACCAAAGTCTGTCCAACAATGGATTGATCCATATCTGCTTTGAGTATTTGTGTCATAATCTTGTGTTCCCTGGCTTACAACAGTCATTCTGCTATCCCCCTGTATCTCAGCGACTTGCGGTGCGATCGCCGCCCCGTGATGGCAGCCCGCAGGTCTTGCAGCACTTTACGCGGACCGAAGGCACTTGACATCGGCCGAGCCATTGGAGAGTTCGACAGAACTGTAATGTCAAATGGTCCCGTAAACACAACTGACCTGAAAGACACAGAGAACAAACATGAGACACTGCAGTTAGGACTGTTCTAGAGAGGCGAGACTGCTTCACCACCTGTGCGAGATACATGCACTAGTGCACTCACACATTTGTCCACAAGCCAGCATTACAGCAACACAGACACCTCAAGAGAAGCGACAACAAATCACACACACCACTGATGCTGTGAATACCTGAAATAAAATCAAGTTGACTAAATATATACCAAAAAACATTTATGAAATTAAAATCAAATTGTAATGGCTGCACAACAAAACATAATTAAGGATCCTTGTCACATTTCCGGGGTTCTCAGAAGTAGAAGTCATCATTAGTTAACAACGTAGCGGGGAGAAAGATGTCAAATTTGCCATCACTCCCTCAGCTGTTGTATTAGAAACACTCACAGCAACATTAACCATTTTTCTGTAATTTAATGACAAGGTAATGAAACACAAAGTATAGTGATACAAATGTATGTAACGGAGGCCAGTGAGTAGGTGCTGTGCAGGTAAACCTCACACCCCTGATCTCGAGGCGGACCAGCGACTGACGCTAGTGGCTGCAGTCTTAAGCCTCCTTGTTAGTGCGCCCGCCTCCCATGCCGGAGACCCAGGTTCAAGATCAGACCCGTTACATTGGTGCCGTGACCCGGATGGGAGTGAGGTTTAGAGTAAGTGCTGTGCAGGTAAACCTCACTCACCTGATCTCAAGAGGCGCACTAGTGGCTGTAGTCTTTAGCCTCCTTGTTAGTGCGCCCGCCTCTCACACCGGAGACCCGGGTTCGAGACCCACTCAAAGCAGGTGAGTGGGACCCGTTACTTGTACATTACATAAAAAAAAGTACATTTAAAAACCAGCCAAAATTCCATTTGGAGAAAATAATTTGTCCTCTGTTTACTCAACAGGTAAAAGCAGGAATAATTTAAAGAAAATATTGTCAAGCAGAGCAGTTTGACATTGGTCATTAAAAGTGTAGTCATATTAATTTCAGACTGTCAAATTTAAATATAATTAATTTGATCTTGGTTATCTATAATGAACCCCCAGTGGCACATCATGAACATTTGGTCAGCATTTTGAAGCAGTAAGAAAAATAAATAAAAAATAAAAAAATAAATAAATGTTGCAGTATCTAGTTTCTTTTGACCAGCACTTTAATTTCTGAGTCCTTTAAAGCAATTTTTTTCTTATTTTTTTCTTATTACGTATTAAGAGAATAATATGTTCATTGTTGAATTTCAAGCTCTCCAGTAACATTGTGCTATAAAACAGATTCTGTTTAGTCACTTTCTAGGATTATGTTCTAAAAGCCCCATAAAATGTGGGGTGATATGATGAGTATGCTGATGGATTTGGATCCCTTGAGCACTGGAAGTCCAACACACTGACAAATCCTTAATACATTATAAATTCACTGCTGTTATTCAAGCATTTCCATAACAAGGATTCCAATAGCAAATCCTGAAATGAACGTCAGTCCTATTTTGAATGGTCCTGCTATGCTAAGAGTGTGTGAAGAAAACCACTAGGCAAATCTTTATATTGATCTAGAAATCATGTACAGTGTCTGTACCTCACAAAGTCTTAAAACAGCTGTTATGTTTATTTAAACTTTTGATATTTATTTATGAAAAAAATATTTGAAATGAGAAATTAATTACATTTTATATTGCTTGGAATATAAAAATACCATATTTTGCCACATTGGCCACAAAATATCTCTGGTGTACCAGTTTTACCTTTGTTGGGCATATTTTTTAAAGCATTCAGCAAGACAAGATATATATTCTCTCTCTGAATACCATTTAGAAGACATCATGTGTGCCAGTAAAAGGCTGATTAAAAGCATACTCTAAATGCCAAAAGCACTTAGAGCAAAGACCAAAAACAAAGAAGGGTTTACAACACAAATTTACAGAAGCAAAGTGTTACAGACAGTCCTACTAAATGAATTTTCAGGGCATTTCCACTGGATAGGCCTCTAACAGAAGGAGTCATTCACATCTTATCACGACACCATCTCCTCATGCTGCTAGATCACACAGTGTGTTGACATCAGTGGGGTCAGGGGCCCCAGCTGCAGTGGGATCACACGCTGCACCCCCTTCACCAAAACCCCAGCAGACCCTTTCCTTCCCACACTGCCACTCTGTTCACAGGCACATAGTGGGAGAAGTGATGTTGTGTGACCCATGTCTCAATTACTTTACTACTATATCAAAGATCTCTGTCTCCAAAAGCCTAATGTATAAACACAGACTTCTCACAAAACACACACTGAAATCGTGTTCCTATACACACAATGGATTTAAAAAAAATGCGAATGCACATAGGTCACAAGTATTTATGTTCAGAAGTGGTCTTTGTCTGCTTTAAATAAAGTAACAAAAGTTAAGTCTATAACACTTTACAATAAGGTTCCATTTGTTAACATTAGTTAACCACATTAGTTAACATGTCCTAACAATGAAAAATACTTCTAAAGCATTAATTAAATATACAGTGGGTACGGAAAGTATTCAGACCCCCTTACATTTTTCACTCTTTGTTATATTGCAGCCATTTGCTAAAATCATTCAAGTTAATTTTTGTTCTTCATTAATGTACACACAGCACCCCCAATTGACAGAAAAACACAGAATTGTGAATTTTTGCAAATTTATTAAAAAGAAAAACTGAAATATCACATAATCCTAAGTATTCAGACCCTTTGCTGTGAAACTCATATATTTAACTCAGGTGCTGTCTATTTCTTCTGATAATCCTTGAGATGGTTCGACACCTTCATTTGAGTCCAACTGTGTCTGATTATACTGATTGGACTTGATTAGAAAATCCACACACCTGTCTATATAAGACCTTAAAGCTCACAGTGCATGCCAGAGCAAATGAGAATCATGACGTCAAAGGAACTGCCTGAAGAGCTCAGAGACAGAATTGTGGCAAGGCACAGATCTGGCCAAGGTTACAAAAAAAATTCTGCTGCACTTAAGGTCCTAAGAGCACAGTGGCCTCCATAAACCTTAAATGGAAGACGTTTGGGACGACCAAGAACCCTTCCTAGAGCTGGCCGTCTGGTCAAACTGAGCTATCGGGGGAGAAGGGCCTTGGTGAGAGAGGTAAAGAAGAACCCAAAGTTCACTGTGGCTGAGCTCCAGAGATGCAGTTGGGAGATGGGAGTAAGTTGTAGAAAGTCAACCATCACTGAAGCCCTCCACCAGTCGGGGCTTTATGGCAGAGTGGCCTGACGGATGCCTCTCCTCAGTGCAAGACACATGAGAGCCCGCATGGAGTTGTGAGATGGTGATAAATAAGATTCTCTGGTCGGATGAGACCAAACTAGAACTTTTTGGCCTTAATTCTAAGCGGCTTTAGTTTGGGGGAAAGGGAAAAACCGGCATGGCTATATCACCTGTCTAATACAGTCCCAACAGTGAAGCGTGGTGGTGGCAGCTTCATGCTGTGGGGGTGTTTTTCAGCTCCAGGGACAGGACGACTGGTTGCAATCGAGGGAGGAAAGATGAAATGCCGGCCAAGTAGGTACAGGGATATCCTGGACGCAAACCCTTCTACACAGAGTGCTCGGGACTAGATGCCGAAGAGGGTTACCTTCCACAAGACAAGCCCCTAAGCACAAAGCTAAACTAACGAAGGAGTGGCTCAAAAACAACTCTGTGACTGTTCCTTGAATGGGCCAAGCCAGAGCCCTGACAGTACAACCCAATGAGCATCCTGGAGTAGAGACCTAAAAAATGGCTGTCCACCAACGTTTACATCCACCTGACAGAACTGGAGAGGATCTGCAAGGCGGAATGGCAGAGGATCCCCAAATCCAAATGTGAAAAACTTGTTGCATCTTTCCCAAAAAGAATCATGGCTGTATTAGATCAAAAAAGGGTGCTTCTACTAAATACTGAGCAATGTGTATACTTATGACCATGTGATATTTCAGTTTTTCTTTTTCAATAAATCTGCAAAAATTTCAACAATTCTGTGTTTTCTGTCAATATGGGGGGCTGTGTGTACATTAATGAGGGAAAAAAATTTACTTAAATGGTTTTAGCAAATGGCTGCAATATCACAAGGAGTGAAAAATTTAAGGGGGTCTGAATACTTCCGTACCCACTGTATATATATACAATGGAACCATGATTGTAAAGAGTGGTACCATTTAAAGGGTTAGTTCCCCCAAAATGAAAATTCTTGTCATTAATTACTCCCCCTCGTGTTGTTCCAAAACCGTAAGACCTTCGTTCATCTTCAGAACACAAATTAAAGCATATTTTGATGAAATCTGAGGGCTCTCTGACCCCCCCATAGACAGCAAGGTAACTACCACGTTCACGGTCCAGAAAAGTCCCAAGATGATCGACAAAGTAGTCCGTATGACATCAGTGGCTTTGTAAAGTTACGAAGCTACGAGAATAAATTTTTTGCGCAAAGAAAACTAAAAATAACGACTTTATTCCACACTGTTGTCTCTACTGCGTCACTTGTGGACACGCGTTTACGGCAGTATCATGACGTGAGCGTGTGGCGGCGCCACACGTGATGACGTCATTAAGCCAGATCTGAACGTGGTAGTTGCCTTGCTGTCTATGGGAGGGTCGAGGATCCCCTAATATTTTCATCAAAAATATCTTAAATTGTTTTCCGAAGATGAAGAGGTCTTACGGGTTTGGAACAACACAAAGGTGAGTAATTAATAACAGAATTTAAATTTTGGGGTGAACTAACCCTTTAAGTCTTCTTTTAAACAGCCATTTGATATCTTGAATGGGTTATGACACATTTGCTTTGAACATTTTTTATATTTGCTTTTTTACCACCAAAATGGGCAAGTATTATTACTTATGTTGCGATTATTCAAGGAATGATAAAACACCATTATAAGGCAGTATGCATGCATTGTCATGCCATTAACGAATACCCTATGATGGTATAATGCAAGCTTCAAGCTGGTGTTTATAACAAATCCATGCTCTTCTAAACACAAATAGTATTAATAATGAATATAATGAGCTTTAGGGATGATACAACATATATAAGGTTGTTTCTTTAAAGCATTATGAGATGCATTATAATGCATTAAGAATACCCTCATAATGCATAATAATGAGGTATAATGCATAATATTACCAAATTGTTTCTACACCAACATTTTCAGTGTAGAATAGGAATGAGAGCAGTTATACAGTGAGCTTAATTTTCAGATTGCTTACAGAATCACCAGTGGCTATAGAAAAAAAAAACATTTTATTACATATGCAACCGTTTTCTGCGTAAAACAAAAAGACCAACCTAGAAACACAAGGCACGTATGTAATGCAGTTGCATATTTTGCATCTCAACATTACGAAGCAGTCTATTAAATTGTTGATTGCGCCGTAAAAAAAAAGGGTTAGGTTCTAATATATACCTACAAAGCATTCTCTCTACATGTCCTAGTTTTTGCTTTTTCTGTGCTCACGTACACCTCATTACCAGCCTGTGAAAGCTGTCATGTCCTGACAGCTCAAAGAAAGTTAAAGCCCACAACACTTCACACGGTGTCTGCTCATCCATGATCTTGTCATTCAAAGTTCATTCAGTCACAGGTTATGTGTGATTCACAGCACACTTACCATATTGACAATAAATGTGAGTGCCAGTGCCATATAAGGCGCGGCCAAATCAACAAGCAGCAAAAAAAAAAAAAAAACTGATTTAATGGACTGACCATTAACTAAAAAGAACAGTAATGTTTTATTACAAAAAGAGGATGAATTAGGGCCTAATGACATTTAATTTTATGACTCACTTCATTTTACAGCAAGCATCTTGATTGATTAAATTGCAGTCTCATTGGGCATACAGCCTAGCCTCATAAATTTATGCAAATATATAGTTAGAGTTTGCTGCTGTGATGATGCAAATGCCAACCAGGCAGTGAGATTTGGCTTACACTTGATGTGGCTCAAAAAAGCTAAATGTTTTGATGACTGCTTTGACAAAGGCAATAGCTGTTGTGTGCCTTTCTTCCCCCCCTCGGTGCTCCCAAACTGCTGTATGCTGATGTAATTCTGCTTTGGGGGAGTTAAGATTATATGTGTGGCCTAAATCACCAGAAGCAAATGTGCCTTGGAGGGTATTTATACATTGTCTTTTCATGATCGAATTACTATCTGATTAGTTAAAACATATTTTAAAATAGGTACAGTAGCTCTTAAATGTGTTACGTCATATGTGCAAAGTCATTGTACAGGGTTAAGGAGGTTTGGAATTAGGGCTGCATGATAAAGACAAAAATCATAAATGTCCATCATTTACCTTAACATTGTGATCACTATTGTTCATTTTCTATTAATATAACCAGTATTAAAATACTTTGTTTGTTTTGGGCAACTGCCATATTCTTTATGTAGGCTACACATACTATAAATCCAGTTGTACTGTTTAAAATTATTGTAAAAACCATGATACTTTTTTTTTCAGGATCAACAGAAAGTTCAACAGAATTTATTTGAGAATATTTATATATGCCCTTTACTGTCAGTTTTAAATGATTTGCTGTGTCTTTGCTGAATAAATGTTTATTTCATCTTCTCATTTACTCCGAGGGTCTCTGCATAGATGAGAGCTTAACTGTACCATACAATCATGCTTTCCAATATTTTCAAGTATATATTATTTTAATTATGGCTTTTAATTATTTTTTCAGTATAATCACAGTGTTCTTAAGTGTAAGCATGAATGAATATTAACCTCTAATTACAACTCAATTCTTGAAAAGCACAGTGTGTGAGATAACGCAAGACTGGCCCATTCAATCACACACACACACACACACACACACACACACACAGGTTTGTTTTTGTGAAAAGTGGGGACATCCCATAGGTGTAATGGTTTTTATACTGTACAGACCGTATATTCTATTGCCCTACACCAACCCTACCCCTAAACCTACCCCTTACAGGAAACTTTGTGCTATTTCAGATTTTCAATACACTCCATTCTGTGTGATTTATAAGCGTTTTGAAAAGTGGGGACATGGGGTAATGTCCTGAAAAGTCACCTTCTGCTTGTAATACCTATGTCATACCTTTGTCATTATACAAATGTATGTCCTCATTTGTCACAAAAACGTGTACACACACACACACACATCCTGTATTTACATTATTTATTCCAGACAGAGAAGCAGCCCAAATCCCGTGACACACAGTGGCCTTCAGCTGGGAGAGGGTTCATTAATCCGGTCTGAACTCACCCCACCTCCCCAACATCCTGTAAGAGTGGTTTTAAACAATGTTGAGGAGCCAGCGAGATACAGGAAATGTAGTTTGTGTTTATTTTTGGTCATTCAATCAGTACTCAAAGTAAATGAGCATCCAGTTGGCAATGAAATCTCAGAAGACTTAAGGCTGTTCTCATGGCAACTAAATCCCACAAAAACACATTTTTTTCAGTCAGGGATTTCCCCAACCTTTAACATTAAATAGGAATTGGTTTATTTATTTAAATACAAGTTCCTCAATGTTATTACATATAGTAGGTTATTCCAAAGGAAAATATGCATGCCTTTGCAATCTTCCATCAAAACGTGAATAATTTGCTCTGCAGCTGAAACTATTTGTTTTCTTTTCTTTTTTTGTCTGACTGTTGTTTGTCCTATCACCTTAAAACTGATGTAATTTTGGGTGTTAACATGCTTGTATATAGACAGAACAAACTATAGGATCGGAGAAAAAAAACACAAACAAGATCTCTTTAATGTCTAACTTATTTTTCCCACTGTATGCAATGAGATTTAACAGAAACCAAACATCATACATTTCAGCACAAACTCAAACTTTCCTTTAAAATTCATCCAGGAACAAACAATCTAAACCATGCTATCCACATTAATTTTAGAGCTGTATACTCACACTGAATGTAAACAATTGTCTAATTTATTATATTTTTTCCCGAGAAGTGAGAAAATGGGGGACTTTGAGACCTCTGGGAAATACTGTACATTTACATGTGTTTTGCATACTGCTTACTACATACAGTATGTTAAAGGGGTTATAGGATGCCCATTTTCCACAAGTTGATATGATTCTTTAGGGTCTTAATGAAAAGGCTGTAGTTTGGTTAAAATTTCTCAACGGTAGTGTAAAAAACACCTTTTTTACCCTGTCAAAAACAGCTCTTTTCAGGTCAAGCCGTTTTTGTAGCATTTTCCTTTAAATGTTAATGAGCTCTGCTGACCCCACCCCTCTCTTCCGAGCTGCTCTCAGAGAGACTGTTTACTTTAGCCGCATTCATCGTGAAACTTGCTAATTAGCACATTATTAGGAAAGGTGATTTGCAAAGATTCATTACAAAACATTATACTCACTTCTTCTGTAGATGAGGCTGGATCATGAATGATTCGAGCGAACATAGACACATTTATGTAGATCAGAGATGCATTCTCTTCAGAAACAAACGAAATCTACTGCGAGTTCAGCGGCTCAGATGTCGGGAGTAAATGATGACTGCTATGTTCATTATTACATCCAACAACAGAACACCTCAGTCGCTTAGGAGTCATTCTTGTCTACATCTCCTCCGGCGGTGAAACAATGGCGGACTGATGACAGCTCACTCAGGGCGGGTCTGAGGTAAGACACCAGTCCAGTCTGTGATGAAACGCTACTGTCAATCAAAATATCGTGGGAGGGGCCTGTCTGTGTGACGTCACACAGCCATTCATCTGAGATCGGCTCGATTTGAGAAAGGGGAAAACATTTAGCACGATTAAAAAAAAACACTGGGTGGATTTTTATCATTATAGGGTGGTTGTGTACACAAACAGCCAACACACATTTCAGTTCAAACAACATGTAAAAGTGCATGTAGCATCCTATGACCCCTTTAACACAATGCTTTAAGCTGTACAGCAACACTGGGTTAACTTGTTATACAACAGCATTAAGCTGTGCAAGTAGATAACAGCTGGCTTTAGTTGAAATGGCATGAAAATCCACTTGATATCTATTCAGCAATGCCAAAATAATTCATTCCAAACAGTTATGCAAGACCTCTCTCAACATCCAAAACACTATCAGGAGTGAAAGGGCTCTGAGCTACAGCTTGCCTTGCCAAAAGAGGCTATTATCTGAGGCAAAAGGGAAAAAAACATTATTAATAGCCTTTTGGGATGCCATGATTTATAAATGTAGAGTGGGGAAGTCCACAATGAGAAAGCAATTCTTAATCAGAAGGCACCCAGGATAGAAAATCAGTGAAACTTCCCCTTATTATCACAAAAGACTGTGAGACCCTCCAGCTGACACTATGACAATCTGAGCCAAAAGAACCAGGTTTTTGGCAGTTGATCAAGTAGCTGATTAGGTCACAATCCACCGCCAAACAAACAAACTGAAACAAAGTGCAGCTAATAAAGGAGATCCTCTTTAGAATACTGTTGATGTCAAGAATTGACTGTGAAAAGCTGGGAGCTTGGATCTAACCCAGTGTCAACTAACCAAATGATTGAATAATGAGAATAAAGTTGAGGCAGCCTCACATAGACAATTTTAGACAGTTTTTGCCATTTTTTGTGTGAGAATTCCTCAGACCATTAGTAAATGGACAGTGGGTGGATGCAGAAATAATTTACACCTGCTACAAGGTGATATCGGCTCGATTTGAGAAAGGGGAAAACATTTAACACGATTAAAAAAAAACACTGGGTGGATTTTTATCATTATAGGGTGGTTGTGTACACACACTGCCAACACACATTTCAGTTCAAACAACTTGTAAAAGTGCATGTAGCATCCTATGACCCCTTTAACACAATGCTTTAAGATGTACAGCAACACAGGGTTATAAGCATATACATCTTGTTAAATAAAGTAGCTTCATGCCTAAAATATGTTAGTCAAGAACACAACTATCTGTCTTTGTGATAGGTGGAATAATACACCTGGCTGTGAAAGACAGTAAGATGTTGTTCCCTGAGGTCATGTAGACACCTAGGTTCTGTTTACACCTAGTATAAGATGTATTTTACTCAATCCGATCACAAGTAGACAACGCTAACTGTAGGTAACTGTAAATGGGTCTAAAATGTTTTGAGCTTATTCACTTTTGACCACTTCCAGAGGTAGTCGGAAAAAAAAAAGAATCTGTTTGCTTATGCAGTGTTGTCACTCATGTGGTCGAATGCATTTGGACAGCCACAAAAGACCGTCAACCGCCGCCCCCTGACCTAATACGTAATCATTGTGGACGTTTTGTTAGAAAATGCACCAAAAACAAGTGATTCAAACTTTGCTGTGTTGTACCAAAACATACAGTCTACAGCTGAAATTGCAGCTGCTTTATCCTTTTCATTTGCTTCCTTTCCCAATTGTTAATAATCTGCCTAACATGAGTTTGTTTAGTCAATAGTATTTGTGCACCACACTCAGTGCTACCACGGAAGTGATGTAGATTGTGACAAAAGAGTGTCTCAAGGAACTTTAAATTTATTTTAATACCAGGTGGAAGAGTATGCGCCTCAGTTGACTACTTCTGTTCTTATTTTCAATGATCGGATCACTGAAAATTAATACCAGATGAAAACAAGGCCCATTAGTCTTGCCCTAAATACTACAGTTTGTACTTGAAGAGTCTAAAGAAATGCATCTTAGAAAAGGTTACTGCCTAGAAACTGAACAAATTATGAAATTCTTCGCTATGAATGACAAAATTCAAAGTCTGGCATGGAACATCATCTGAAGCTCTGAAAAGTCTGTATGGATTAAAATGAATAATATATCAAAAGTTGAGGTTTTTCACCTAGAAAAAGTTTGCATAATTATTTTTTAGAAATAAAAGCATTGCACCCCAGCTAATGACTATGAAGTCTCCTTTAGTGACCTCCACTGGATTTAAATAATTATAAGCAAACATTTCCCCAAAACTAATCAAACGTGGGTGGATTTCTTGGATAATTTCTTTTAAAAAGTAAGGAATTAAACACATGCACCACCAAACCGCTCATCAATAATAACATTTTAATTAGCACACTGAGCTAAAGCAATTTTCTCAGGACTAACACATGACAGGCCTGGCGGTACATTTCAAAGTGATGATGATGGTAATTAAAGGCTGTAAGCCAGGTGAGCTGTGTTTCTGACTGGAATTCTTCACAGGAATATGAAGGAGTAAAGGTTAAGAGAGGGGGCATTTTCTTGCTTGAAATTGTCCAATTTGGTGATAACTGCTATCTGTGAACTTCACGTTAAGTCAATATTTCAATATAAGACAATATTTCAATAATATAAGATTCTTGTAAATTTGACTAAAAACTCGACGCTTGAAGGTTTAAAGTCAATTCTCTTTGAAAATTCTGTTTCAACTGGAAACATGTGTCTTTACATAGGTAGAATGGGTTGTAAATGTCATTTTTTAATGTTGACTTTAGAGCTAAGATTCTTTAAGCTACGATTTTTTCATCTTATATCTTATTTGCCTGAGACGGCAACTCTGGTTCATGTGAAACTCTTGTTTCGGTTACACTTTATTTCGATAGTCCACTTTAGACATTCTACTAACTATAAGTAACTTTGTAACTACATGTGAACTACATGTCAACTAATTCTCATTAATTTGCAACTACATGTTGACTAACTCTCAGAGTAGACAGGGTAGGTTTAGGGTTAGTAGAATGTTCACAAAGAAAGTGTTAGAAGATATTAAGCAGACAGTCTACTAATACTCTACTAACTGCTAGTTGACATGTAGTTGCAAAGTTCCCTTTCAGTCGGTCACTCTCGACGTCACGTCGGAGGACTGACGAAATTGGGATCTCGCTTAGAGGGACCAATCTACTTCGAGTGTAAACTAAACGAGCCAATGCACATTGGCATGCGATTATTGTATCCAGCTGCTGCTGATCACAGCATGAGTATAAGTAGGCAGCAGGTGCAGCGCATATTCAGCTTTTTGCTTCGGAGCCGAGCGATCACATCGTTCTGCTCCTGAATACTCTACTGAGAGAAGAAGACTGAACGAGTTCAGCGCGCTCTTGGAGAGCTCTTCGTGTTGGTGGACGGCACTTCAGCGGTGGTGGTTTCCCGTGTCAAGTGGGTTGCACACATCAGGCTGCACTACCCCCTGTTGGTGTTGCAGATGATCATCTCCCCTGTGCGCCTCAGCACGCTAAAATAGCTTTTTCCCCTAAAAGAGCAATTTCGGGTGCGTCTTTTTAAAGACGACGTTGCTTGGAAAACTTGACGTTACGTCTTTATAAAGACGATGTGGGTCTTGCTATAGACAACGTATCACACGGGCGTTCTGGATGCGGTCGTTACCAGGCGCCGGGTGATGGTCACAATCGCTGCCTCACATGTCTGGGCATGAAGCACGCTGAGGTGACTTTCATGGATGACTCATGCTCCCATTGCAGGGGCATGACCATCTCGGAGTTGCGGACAAGACTCCGTTACCTGCAAGGGGGCGGAGTTCCCGTGCCACTGCCTAGATCTGGGGTTCCCTCTAATGGCAGCCGGGGACGTCCTTTTTCTGGCGGTGGGCGGACTGGTCTTACGGTCACGGTGAGGAATTCCCCTAAGAGAGAAAGGGGATGCCCAAGCCCGCTGGCACTTCGAAACAGCGGGCTCTCAGAAGAGCAGGCTGGACCTTCCGGGGGGTACACATGGTTATTCCCCACGAGGCTCCCCCCGACGATGGATGTCGATTGCAGCATTTTTTTTTTTTTTTCGGAGGTGAGCCAGAGCTTTATGGAGAGGAAGATTCGGCTGCACTGCCATCCTCCGGAACAGTGGCAAGGCCTGAATCGGATCCAGAAATAATGGCAACGCTTTCCCGGGCTGCCGTAGGGGTAGTGCTCAAGTGAAGACTTTCACCGTGTCCCGAACACTCAAGGTTGCACGATTGGTTCTCGGAGTAGTCCGCGCTGGTTCTTAGCGCCCCGCCTCGGTGCCTTTCTTCCCAGAGGTGCATGAGGAGCCCAACAGGTCATGGACGGCACCTTTTTACTTCCGGAAACCGATCTGCTGGTTCCTCCTCCCTCACCACCCTCGATGGTGGGGTAGTAGGGGGTTACAAAGGAGGTAACCCCGGTGGAGCAGTCGGTTGCGAATGCAGTATGTGTCCTTAATACCGCCTATAACCGGCAGGGAGAACTGTGCCTCCTCTCCCGGGTCTGTAGGTGCTCGGCTGGCCAGCGATGCCTATACGGACGGTGGAGAAGCTGCCTCCGCCTTACAAGCTACGGCGTGATTGCAAGTGCACCAAGCCAAGGCACTGAGGGACTTGCACGAGGGTGGTCACGACCCGGAAGTTCAGAGAGAACTCCGCACCGCGGCGGACCTCGCGCCACGAGCAACGAAGGTTACGGCGCGGTCTCTGGGTCGTGCGATGTCCACTATGGTGGTCCGGGAGCGCCATTTCTGGCTGGCTGACATGCGCGAGACGGACAAGACACGATACTTGAACACCCCCGTGTCCCAGGCCGGCCTTTCGGAGACACGGTGGAGAACTTGCCCAGCGGTTCTCCGCTGAACAAAGCAGACTGAGGCCATCAGGTACATCCTGCCGGCGTGCAGCTGCTGCCGTCGCTGAGGGCGGCCCCCCTGCCACCGAAAAAACAAGAGCAGAGCTCCTGCGGCCTCCAGCAAAGCTGTGCCGTGGAGCCGGTCGCAGGGCAGCCGCCCCGCCCGTCCAGGCCCCCGCCAAACCTGGTGGCAAGCGAGAGAGCAAGAGCCCCGGAGACGGGCAACCCAGAGGTGGAGGGACGTGCTCTTCAGGAGATGGTAAGCAAACCACTCCCTCCCCCGGAGGAGGGCCAGGCGGAGAATATTTTTCCACCAATGACCTTTCGGTCGGTGGTACCCAAATTCTCGACAAAGAGCATTTCCTCTATTTCTGGGTCCCCAGAGGGGATGGGGGTTGTGGATTATCCAGTGTCGTATTACACTCACCCTCCTCTCTCGCCAGTGTGCAGCAGGGGGCGGATCGGGAGGACGAACCAACGGACTACCCACGCACCCTCTGCTCGAACGCAGGTCAGTGTTACACACACCAGACCCCGCCTCGGACCGGCTACGAGACGCCCGGGATGGGTCCCTGCATTTCTCTTCGCTACCCCACTGCGGGTACATCGGTGGTTCCATTGGTGCCACTTGTACGGTATCTGGGAGCCTGGGAGCTTACCAAAGCCGTCTCGATGGCTTCCTTGAACCGTCAGATAGGCTATTCGATTCAGTCGCCCGGCGTCCCCCCCCAAAGTTCAGTGGCATCTGCTTCACAACAGTGAAGGCGGCCGATGGTCCTGTCTTGCGGGCGGAGGTCGCAGTCCTACTGGCGAAGGATGCGATAGAACCGGTCTCTCCAGCCGATATGTAGACGGGGTTTTACAGCTCCTACTTCTTTGTACCCAAGAAAGGCGCTGGGTTATGACCGATCTTGTACCTGCATTTCTTGAAACGGGCCCTTCACCGGTTACCGCTCAATATGTTGACGCAGGAACACATCTTTGGGTGCATCCGTCCCCGAGATTGGTTAGCAGCAGTCGACCTCAAGGATGCGTACTTCATGTGTCGACCCTTCCACACAACAGACCATTGCTGTGGTTCGCATCCAAAGGACAAGCATATCAGTACGAGGTCCTGCCCTCAGGGCTGTCCCTGTTGCCCCGTGTCTTCACGTAAGTTGCGGAGGTACCCTTGTTCCCCTGAAGGAACAGAGCATTCGCATTCTCAACTAACTCGACAAAGCAGTCTCAGGATCAGTTGTGCAAACACAGGGATTTGGTGCTCTCACACTTCAGCCTGTTGGGCCTTCGGGTCAACAGGGAAAAGAGCAAACTCTCCCCGATGAAGAGGATCTCTTTTCCCGGTATGGATGGGACTCGGTAAGAGCAGGATGGCGGTTCCACTGAAACAGTTTCAGAGGTTCCTGGGGCATATGGCATCCACAGCCACAGTCACGCCGCTCGGATTGCTTCATATGAGACCGCTTCAGCACTGGCTCCATGGCCAAGTCCCGAGGTGGGCGTGGCAATGCGGTACTTTCCGGGTCCAAGTTACACCGGCTTGCCACCAAACCTTCACCCCGTGGTCAGACCTGGTGTTCCTCCGGGCAGGAGTGCCCCTGGAGCAGGTCTCCAGGCATTCTGTGGTTTGCAAGGATGCCTCAACCACCGGCTGGGGGACAACGTACAACGGGCTTGCAGTGTCAGGGGTTGGACGGGCGCCAACTGCATTGGCTGCCTCGAGTTGCTGGCAGTGCGCCTTGCCCTGAGCCGTCTCAAGGGGCGCTTACGAGGCAAGCATGTACTAATCAGCACGGACAACACAGCGACCATTGCGTACATCAAACGACAAGGTGGTCTACACTCCTATCGCATGTCGCAACTCACTCGCCACCTCCTCCTCTGGAGTCAGAAACATCTGAGGTCACTTCGTGCTGTTCACATTCCTGAGGCTGCTCAACCGGGCAGCCGACGAGCTGTCACGAGCTGCGCTCCCCGGAGAATGGAGACTCCATCACCGGACGGTCCAACTGGTTTGAGATGTTTCAGAGTCGCTCAGGTAGACCTTTTTGCCTCTCCAGAAACCTCTCACTGCCATTTGTTCTTCGCCCTGACCGACGGAACACTTGGCACGGACGCTCTGGCACACAGCTGGACGCGGGGCCTTCGCAAGTATGCATTTCCCCCCAGTGAGCCTTCTGGCACAGTTGATGTGCAAGGTCAGGGAGGACGAGGAGCAGGTCCTGCTGGTGGCCTATTGGCATTCCCGGACCTGGTTCCCAGAACTAATGCTCCTCGCGACAGCCCCTCCCTGGCAGATTCCTATGAGGAAGGATCTACTGACTCAGAGAAGGGGCACCCCTTGGCACCCGCGTCCAGACCTCTGAAACTTCATGTCCGGTTCCTGGACAGACGCGGAGGTTCTGAGTGGCCTACCCAAAGAGGTAGTTGACACCATCACTTCAGAGAGAGCGCCTCGCTTTGAAGTGGAACCTGTTCG
The DNA here is from genome assembly GCA_018155175.1 of Sinocyclocheilus anophthalmus. Classification (NCBI taxonomy): domain Eukaryota; kingdom Metazoa; phylum Chordata; class Actinopteri; order Cypriniformes; family Cyprinidae; genus Sinocyclocheilus; species Sinocyclocheilus anophthalmus. Next base: position 82,270 of record JADLZN010007877.1, on the reverse strand, counting down.
TTGATTGGTGTTCTTCTCGCCGAGAAGACCCCTGAGGATGCCCGATCGGAGTTGTGCTGTTCTCTTTGCAGCAAAGGGTTGGAGCGAAGGCTGTCTCCCTCCACCCTTAAATTTATGTCGCTGCAATCGCTGCTAACAACGACCCCGTAGAAGGAGGTCGTTGGTGAAGCATGACCTGGTCGTCAGGTTCCATAAGGGGGCAAGAAGATTAAATCCTCCACAGCCCCCCTCTATACCATCTTGGGACATGACTCTAGTGCTCACAGCACTACAGCACAGCCCATTTGAGCCTTTGCAGACGGTCAAGCTAAAATTTCTTTCGATGAAGACTTTGCTACTGCTGGCATTGGCCTCCATCAAGAGAGTAGGGAACCTGCACGCATTTTCGGTCAACGATATGTGCCTAGAGTTCGGGCCGGCTGATTACCAGATAACCCTGAGGCCCCGGCCCGGCTACATGCACAAGGTTCCCGCTACTCCCTTCAGGGATCAGGTGGTGAACCCTCCAAGCGCTGCCCTCGGAGGAGGAAGACCCAGCCCTAGCTTTGCTCTGTCACGTCCGAGCCTTAAGGTGCTACGTAGAACGGACACAAAGCTCAGGACCTCAGACCAGCTCTTTGTCACGGAGGCCGGCAGAAGGGGAATGCCGTCTCAAAGCAGAGGATGGCCCACTGGATAGTGGATGCATCACCCTGGCTTATCAGGCACAGTGTGTGCCCTGCCCGCTCAGGTTGCAAAATCACTCTACTAGAAGTGTTGCATCCTTCTGAGCGCTGGCTCATGGCAACTTGCTGACAGATATTTGTAGAGCTGCGGGGTGGGCGATCCCCAACACGTTTGATAGATTCTATAGCCTTCGTGTGGAGCGGGTATCCTCCTGTGTTCTCACCTCAAAATGGGTAGAAGCACTGAGAGGCCCAGGCTTCGGGTCGGCTTGCAAAAACCCCTCCAGAGAGTCCATATAGTAGACCCTGTTGAGTTCCTCCGTCCCCTCGGCAGCCAGACGTGGCGGAGCGTCCGGCGCCAGGCCTTCACTCGCTGAATCCTCGAGAACCGGTAGAAGGCTGGGTTCCATATGTAAGACCTAAGTGGATCTCATATGTGTAAAGTCCACAGTATAGCCTTGAGCCCGTGTTTCCCCGGCAGACTTCTGCCATTCCAAGAGGGTTCAATCACCTCCATTCTTCCATATGCACCTAAGGGATGTCCATATGTGTATTGCTACCGAAACCTCCTTCGGGAAGGTTCGAGCTTCCGTAACGTCCCTGTTCCAAGTAGAATGGGTACGTTTTCCCAGTGTTATCCAGTCTTACTCATTGGGTAGTGCCATTGCAGCAGTAGCTGGTCCTCTTGTGGAAGCCCTGGCCTACGCCAAAAAATAGGGGCGCAGGTGGCTTCCACAGGACACTGGAAGGGGCAGTAGCTGTGGCCCTTTGGTAGGATCCCAATTCCCTTGTTTCAAATGAAAGACTTTTGTGTCGTTCTCTTTATATATCAGAATAATCACTGTCTGGTTGGACTGCGCACATAGGTGTCTTCTATCTCCAGTGATCCATGACAAAAGCGCAGCAGAGGAGGAGAATTCAGGGGTCCATAAATGGCACAGTCCTCAGCAACCAGCAATAATCAAGCCAAACCAATCTAAAGGTGCTGCACTTTATGGAGCTTTCAATAGCAAACACAAAGAAAAGTGGATTTTTCTGCCTCTCTCAGTATGATTGCTTATATATGGAAGGCAATTTATTTAAACCTACAAATGCCATTAGTATTCACGCTGCCAGGTAATTGCAGTTCACAATAATGCACACCATATTTACCAAAGCATACTAAGTGTACAGATTTGTCCAAGCCATAGAAGAAGAAGAAAAATCCCTTTTGGCTATGGCAGCTCAAAGATGAAGTGTATGTTTTTATTCAATGTTCGATGTATTCACTGTCTCTAGCTCACAAAGCTCCACTCACCAGAGGGGGCGCTGTCACAGTCATGAATGTTACACTTCTGTGTGTTCTTTGGTTGAGGTTCATGATCACAATCCACATGCTCATTTTCATCCTCGAGCTCGGCCTTAATGTTGACACATTTGGCCAGTCTGCGCTGAACACCTCCTCCACAGGATACCGAGCACTGCCAACAAAGAATAGACATGCCTGTTAAGCACCACGTACAGTTTCTCCAATCCATCCATTTTGGGCCAGGGACTTTAAAGGAGTCCTATCCTAAAATTTGTATTAATGAAATACAAATTTTGAAAGTTAATGAAAGTGGTTGTGGAGCACAGTGGTTAGCAAAGTGTGGGTTGGTATTGTAAGGGAATAAAGGGACTTTTATACATTCAGAGGTATTTTATACATTCAAGTCATGAGAAGTAATGAGGTTTGTCTGCAGTTTCTTATTCTCTACCATTTTCTAGTTTTATGGTGCAGATTTCACTCACTGTGCTGCGCTTATATAACCAAACAGATGTTCTTGTGTATGAGCCAGATTTTAATAGGGCAGGGTGAAATTTTACTTAAATTACAGTCTGTTTTTCACACAAAGTATTCCAGTGACACTGATTATATGGACTACTTCAATTTGTTGTAACTCTCCTCTAATTTTTTTTTATTTTATTTGTTTTACAGTAATTGTAAAGAATTAAGGTAAAAACAATGTAGGTGTACTTACAAAACGTCCATTTAGATTAACTTGAATATTGAAAAGTTGAACTCTTTGAGAAACACAACAGTGGAAATTAAAAGAACATAAGCCATTTTCGGTGGTTTTTCCCAATAAAATGGTTTTATTTTTCACCAGAAAAAAGGATGAAAGACAATGCTGATAATTAAGTTTTATAAATACAATTCTGAGATTCTAAGCCAAATCCAGCACATGATGTTTCTCTAATTCTGATTCTGTTAATTATTTTGTTCACACATTTTGATACATGGATTTGTATCTAGTGCAGAAACACATTGTTAAAGGTGGGGTAAGCGATTTTTCAAAAACGCTTTAGTGAAGTGACATGTGGCCAAGTATGGTGACCCATACTAAGAATTAGTGCTCTGCATTTAACCCATCCAAAGTGCACACCACAGAAGTGCACACACACACACCGTGAACCCACCCTGACGTCATTATGTTTAGAAAACTGATTCGGGCCGACTAGCAAAACAAACTTGTAGTCAATCAGCAGTAAGGGGCGTGTCTACTCATGATGTGGCGGAGAGTGCGTTCAGTGCACATGCCATTTAGCCCGAGCCGAGCGACAGAAAGATAGAGAGGGCGGACATACAACACCGGCTTACGCCAATGTAAGGCAAGAGGTAGGACCCGTGTAACTATTGGATCAGCTTTCCAGCGCTGGAGAGAACTCAAGGAGCGGAAGGCCTGCTAGGTGAGTTACATTGTGTCTGCGCCGCAACAGCTAAAGTCTGTCTAGTACACTGGACGTGACAAAGCGACTGTTGAAAATAATTTGAAATTTGTGTCATAAATAGAATGCAGCAGCAGTTTTCTTTCGGGGATTTGTCAGGATGCACGATCGCCGCGCATCCCTTGTAACCATAGCTATTGATATATCGCTCTGGTTTAACAGTCATCCCTGATTATAATAAGTTCCATAGTATTTGTCACACACCGGTCCACACTCGCGTCCGGTGTAGACACGTTAACATTGGTTTTGCTTTGTTTCACAGAACTAATCGATGCCTGGGTTGCGTACGTTATTTGAAAACTGGGGCTGAACTAAAAAAGACCATATCAAAATAGGGGCGGACCCTTGGGGTATGGGCAATTTTTGTTTTTGGTGAGTTCAAATGTCAACATTGGCTACCAGAAATCGCTTACCCCACCTTTTACTGCTGACTTAAAATACTTAAAACGGAATGTGTCACTCACCTGACCCCAGGATCCAGTAATCCACTTGTTGCATGGATGAACATTGCAAGCCTGGATATTGCTGGGCTGTAGGTCCTCATCACATTTCCCAGTTTCAGGGCAGGTGACCAGTCTCTGCTGCTCCCCACCTCCACACAGCTCTGAACACTGTGGGCATATATGGTGTTAGACACACAGAGCTGAAGAGAGTAGCGTGAAGATCAAGAAACAGACACAAAGAGCTGAGGAGGGAAGAGTGAAAACCAGCCTCTGAATTTTAAACTTACTTACCTGCCCCCAAGAGGATGTGTACCACTCTAAACAGTTGTGGATGTTACAGGGAATTCGGACAGGAGGTCTAGGGGAGGTGGCCTGGCAATGAAATGGCCGCAGCAACCTCTGATCTCGTGTGTCATAACACTGAATCTCTCTGACTTTCACTCCTACACCACAATTCTTCGAGCACTGCAAAAAGAGATATCAGGAGTAGCAACTTCCATTGTTTTTCAATCATTGAAAATTAATTGAATTCATTATGTTTGGCTGCATGTATGCAGACTTACTTTACTCCACTCTCCAATTTTCCATGCGGAGCAGGGTTGAAGGTAGCAGCGACGCGCTGGCACTGGCCTAGTAGCTAAGTCACAGTCTGATTCATCACCAGTACTGCAGGACACTGACCTCCAGATGGCACCAAGCCCGCAACTTGTTGAGCACTATCATACAAAATCATTTGCAGTATAAAGTACAGTTGACATTCAAATATGCATGCATAAAGTGCTTAAAGTGATTTATCCAAGTAGGACATGTTCCTGAATAAACTCTCTCATTAACTATTCAGATTTTAGAGTTAGGTTAAAAGTTAGAGGTTATGAGCGTCAACAACATTCTTATAAACTTAACATTTCCCATTTTATGAAACCTTGTGTATGTGTGCACACGCATAAACAGTCTGATTTAAGGATGGATAGTGGTGCCATGTGATCCCTCATATCCATTTTTGCTGCTAGAATAACATGAAACAAATGGCATTACCTGAAAGTTAAAGTTATGTGTGTGTTGAAATCTAATGCTTTGGTGTCTGCATAATTCAAGGACTTTTATCATTGGGCCCGACTGCTGTTTCTCAGCCCATGCTGGTTTCATATCTAGTGAATGTGAGGAATGCATAATTAACTACTCACAGCACTCCAGTTGCCTTTTTTCCAGTGTGCAGGGGAGGCTGATGGGGAAAGGGAAGGCATGACCAGCCCAGTGGGCATCAGAGGGTTAGAATGCACTGAATGCTCACTGCTAGTGCCCTGAGATGGCTGCTCAGTAGGAGTAGAGAGAGTGTGATTCAGCCTAGCAGGTCTCAGCATTCGAGCAATAAAAATGTCATTGTTGTCAATCTCTGTCCAGCGAGGTAAGGGGGCCGGGGTTTCCCAAGGCTCTATTCTAGGCCCATTAGTCTTGGTTGGTGCAATGGCTCTAGAATACCAACTTTGAGTCTCTGCTGTAATTGTAGTGTCCGGAATCTCAGTTAGAGTGAAGAGCATTTCTGGAGGTAGAGCTGTTGTTCCAGCTGCTGAGGTCATGCTACTGTAATGTTTGGCTGGGACAGAGGAAGTTGGAGAAGGAACATACTCTTGAGAAAGGCTATCTGAGGTTGTAGTGAACTCTCTTACAGTACGCCATGGTCCACTAGCCTTAGTGTTAATTGCTGGTTTGGTCAAAACTTCATATTTTGCAAAGTCATCACTGGAAGCACTGCTGAGAAGCTCCAACGGGTGAGAAGTTGCACTCAGTGAGACTGTTGGTGAGGCCGTACTCCGTTGTAATGGAGTAGTGGGATTATGAATATGTCTGTTCTCATAAGTTTCAAACTTAAAAACATAATCTAAAGGAGGTTCATAATTTTGAGTGCCATGGTGTGGTTCACTTTCACCTTCAGGAACACCTTCACCAAACTCCTCTTCATTCTCATCTTCAGTTATTGGCGTTTTGGTTTTGTCTTTTTGATTGCCTTTGTAATGGTCATGGTTATTTGAATTTCTGTTCAAATTTATATGTGGTTCAGGAGTTAAAAATATGTTTGGAACAATTTCATATGATATTGTCTGCTTGTTCTGAGTGGACACATCGGCAGTTAATGGTGGGTTCCTTGTAACACTGATGTCCTGACTTAAGCCAATATCAGTGTTCTTCCATTTGCTAAATAACTTGGTTGCTGCAGAGGATGGTTCAGTTGTTGTAATGACAGGAAGGAAATAGTCCTCAGCAAATAGCTCATTATTATTTTCATTGAGTACGTCTTTCTTTTGAGGTTCATGACCTTCAGTACCCTTGTTTGTAATGCTGTCAGAGCACATAGTGGTGGTACTGTGTTGGTCCGCAGTGGTGGATGGCGATGAATTAGTTATAGGGACATCTGCCTCTGTCAGAGAAATGTCTCCATGTTTTATTCCTGAGTTATCAAACATATAATTTTCAGCTTTATCAAGGTCATTTGACAGATCCTCATGGAACCTTATAAAATTATAGTCATAATAAAAATCATCAACTTGTAGATTTTTCACAATAGAATTGTCAGAGGACTTTTCAACATGACTATAATGCGAGAAATCGTCTTCTATAATTTCATTGATGTCAGCATTGCCCCTGGGCTGATTTCTAGTAGTACTGAAGTGGGGTATAACTTTTATCTCATTGAAAACTTCTTTGCTGGATGCTCCACTTCCTGACCAGTCATTGCCAAAGGTGTCTGAGTTTATGGGGCAGTCCTGAAGATAGCATGGCATAGTTGAATTAGGCTTGGCTTTCGGATCACAGTCAACAGCAGTATTCCAGCTGCAGGTCACGTCACGTGTCTGGAAACCAGCTCCACAGCTCACTGAACACTGTGGAAGAAGCAGTGCATAAGAGCTGTCAAAGTCAGAAAATTGTCTCACAATGATTTAAAAATAAAATGAGACCGTTTTGTATAACAATGAGTTATCAAAACAGTTTTGAACATTTTTGTCCCATAAAGCAAAATCTGGTGTTTGTCTTATGAGAAAGCAAGGAATAATGTATAGTGTTTGTAGTATTGATAGCAATAATGTGAAGATGAATGTTTCCTCTTTTCAAATATTGTACTGTGGTGGTACAATAGCATGTATGTTGAAAAAAAAAAAAAGATGCTTTGGACAAACTAAAAAATAATAATATTAATTTGTTAAAACAATCCCCCCCCCCTTAAATTAAATTTATGGTTTCATTAAAACCTTAAATTCTGATTTAGTATTAATCTAAAGTATTTTATTCTCTAAAAGACAAAAACCTTAATACAAAGATGATTTAATATTAAGAGTAAACCTTACTTTATCAATAAATTTCCTTTAGAATTAAGCCAATATGTTACATAACGTTGATCAATATATATAATTATATATAATATATACACTGTATATATTGGCTTTTTACAACTTAATTTCAGCATCAACAAAAAACATAGTAGAAATAGAAGTAGATCTTTCACTTGAGATAAAACTAAAAACATTGTTAATCAAAGTTTAAAGTAGCTGACTTACTATAAATGAACAGAACTTTAATGACTTTAAAGTCTTTAATGTTTATTGTGTTGTGATATGCAAAAAAAACAAAAAACAAACAGAATAATTAATCAAACTAATAATTTCTGCAGTGTTTTGCACATCAACACTATTTAAACAAAATTGTTTTTTTTCATTTTATCTATGAGGTGTGCAAACCAGAAACCATGATTTTCGATTAGACCAATATAAAAATGCACTTATAAAAAATTGCATTGTCATTTTCCTTTTTTTCAGTGTACAATAGCAGGCACCATGGTACAATGATATATACCATGAAACGTAAAGATTATCATAATCACAGACCATAGTACATTGATGTTGTATGTCCGAAAAATATGATAATACTGTGGTGTGTTTTGTTAGTGCTGCTAAAATGCTAAGGCTGCACAGACAATCTCAGTAAAACCTTTCTTCACAGATCATTCTGTATGCTTTATGAACAATATGAATCATAATCATATATAGTCTGGTCACCTTTTGAATTGCAAGAGATGTTACTTGTCGCTGATACATGCTCACCTCTGACCAGCTTCCAGTGGTCCAGTCAGCAGGACAGGACACATGTGCGTTGCACCGGACAATTGACTTCGGCTTAGGCAAGTGATGACATTCAGCCGGCTGAAGAGCTCGTTGCTCATCCAGCCCTAGACTCCGAATACACAGCACTGTTCTCTTACTAAGCCCAGTGTCCCCACAGCTAGACGAGCACTTCTGCCACTCTCCAACCCACCATCTGACGACACAAAAACACATTTACTGCTCTGATGATTGCCTTTAAAAGCCATCTAGTGCACTGCTGCTGATGGGTGTGTAAAGTACAGGACTGTCCAGCAGTAAAACTCACATGGCAGGACATGCCCCCTGATTGCAGTTAGTTTGCTTGTCATCCGGCCTAGTAGATGGATCACAGTAATGTTCCTCAACAATTCCAGATGTTCTCTCCACACAGTGCACAACTTGCCTCTGCACACCTGAAAAAAAGGAAATATTGAAGAGCAGCTGTTTACAAAAAAATTTACATTTGCCAGTGCACACAAGTATGCATTCAATATCTGGCAATCACATAGAGTTCAATTACAGAATTTCCAGGCAATTAAAGAGAGACAGCTGACAATTGTACCACAGCCTGCACTTCTTCATAGGCAAAAGACAAAATCTCCCAAAAAATAATATATAAATAAATATGTATACTACACAAAATAAATCAATAAATAAACTATTTAAATTTCCATACAATTTTATCAAAAGTGTTTACATTCATTCAATTTCCATGAAAGAAAGAATTTTGGCACTAAAGATTAGTGTTAGCGGCATTTCAATCTAGTTTTCACACAAAGAAATGTGGAAGAGTGAGTAAAATGCCACTAACACTAAACTCTAGAAAATGTTCCTTCAAGATAAGTAATATATCTCTTCACATTTCAATTTGGCTGGCATTTAGAGAGTGGCAGTATATTTAATAACGCAGTTTTCCTTAAGAACACCAGCCAATTATCTTTTTGTGGTTTGATTACAATTTTCACATTGTCCTATTTAATGAACTGTGGAAATGAATGTGAGGAGACAACTATGCTGAATATGATAATTTAAAAAATCTCTGCAGTCCTGTATTTCTAAAACAGAGATAGCAGCATCTACCTCAATTACTTCTTGCTACTGTCCCTTAGGAACTGAATTCACTCCAGAAGGAGGAGGGATAGTCCTTCTTGTGTACTCTCCTCTGTAAAAGTCACGTCCTCGGGCTGATTTCGACCTTTATTTGACAGCTTTGAGAATCAGAGTCTCCAACAAAGAGATGAAGGGACCCACAGTCCGGAGACTTGACAGAATTCACAGGTGTTTGAAGAATGTTATCAGATAAACCCTCAAACAGATGGGATAAAGGGCCCAGGGGCCCAGGTGTCAGTGTGCACTGATTGGTGTGAACCTCAAAAGACATACATGGACATTAGGTGGCTAGTCCCACAGCTAAAATTTGCAGAACACTGTCGTATGTTTATTTATTTGTAAATACTATTGTTATCAGAGTCCCAAATTAAAACCCTAAAACCTGCTATGGTCTATTATCTATTTAGATAGATTTTATGATTTTTTTCAAATGACTTTCTTTAGTATTTGAACATAAATGCATTGCTTATTTCATTAAAATAAAAACGTTATTTGATGTAGTGGGAGCCCTTAATTTGAATTTAGGCAGACCGGGCTTTAATTCTGCTGCTATGATATAGAATAATTGATTTACCTGCTGTGCCAGACCAATTAAATGATGTCATTTGTTTGAGCACTTTAGTCAAATTAAAGATGAGCAGCGGGTAATTGCATCTAAAAATAATCATACTAACTCATACTCTTCAACACTATTGAGACTGGTGCTATGGTAGATATAAACACATTTTCATCCTATTCTTACTTATTTCCTCTCTCTGTTAATCCTTAAACAGAGCTGTTGATGGCCAAAAGCAAAAACATAATGTAATCAGCAAGAATTAATACACTGTCTCTTAAAAATCATCTAGTAATACATTTTCAAGAGGAGTCACTTAGATAAACATTTAAAAATTACAGAAGCATTTGCAATGGCTTTAAAAAACACAATCAGACTTATCAGAGCCCCTATTCAACTTAGTTTACAGGCTTGTTGTGATATTCAGTCTAATATCCAAACTCAGTATAAGCACCCCTTTTTTTATTAGGACAAATTAATAAAATGATTAATAAACAAATGTGTTGTGTGTGATAGGTTCAGCTACATAACTACATATTCTCCAAATAATTTCTGCCCACTCTATCACACAGCCAAAAGGAATGTTACACGCATTTTCAGCCTCTTCTAGTAAATCCCATTCTTATGAACACATGAAACAAGGATTTAAATGAGACATTCCCCTTTTATATTACCAAAAAAAAAAAGATCACAAGGCCGCTTCCTGCAGAGTCAAATTACATGCAAATCCTTAAGTCTCTGATTTGAGCTACATTGTCATGTTTGAAAAATGTTCAATTTTCTCAGATTAAATGTTGGTGACTGAGATACAAGAAGCACAATATGCAGTAATATTGGACGTTGTTGTTCTTCTTAGTCATGCTTTCATATGCAGATGAGGGTCGTATATGAGGAGAAATTCGAAGATTAAATAAAGTAACAGCTTGTATTCAATTACACATTGATTAGCAGCAATAAGTTTCACAGACTATGAAGGACACTGTAAAAACTTCAGAAGTACAGTACACTCAATAAACATTGAAGACAGTGTCCTAATTACATTTGAAACAGCAGCGCTGGATTCAAATGGCCATCAGCATTACTAACGGGAAAGGATTAGCAGATTAACCCACCCATTAAACAAAGAAACTGCACCCACCTGTGTTCCTTCCATCAAATTAGACACACTTTAAAAACCATTAAATATTCTCTGAATTCTTGATTAGAGAACAAGAAGTCTAAAGTCCCCATTTGTTGCTGAAAATGCTAAAAGGCCATATTTGGTTCTTTACATATGGGGACTTTTTTCAGTGAATTTTATGAGAGAAAACACTGAAAATGTGCTGTTATTTTTCTTAAAACAGTCACTTTGCCTTTGCTTTTAATACCAAAAATAAAGTGGTATTTATAGTGTATTCTTTACTGAAACAAGAAACAATGTTTGAACAATTCATTATTATAAAAAACAAAACAAATGGATATAAAGCATCTGTAAATCTGTACGTTTTCATTTGTAAATGCACCAGTGTGAAGTAATCGTATGTGAAATATCACTGAATAGTTTTCACTGTATAAATTGACAGATTTATGCTTATTAAAGCTACTAAAATTATTCAGTCAAAAGTAGTGAGTGCTTTTTCTCTTTTTTGTTGTTTGAATAACATTTAAGACACAGACAGCTACAAGTTTAGGCTGTTGTCACTTTAAGAATTAATGCATGGATCCAGAAGACATAAACGACTGAGCTTAAGTGAATACTCGCCAAGCTGGTCATTTTGACATATTTGTGTGTGTATTTGACTGCTTAGGCATGCATCCGAAGCTGAAGTATGCTTTGATTGTTCGTGTTCTGCTCGAGAAGGACCAGCATGCAGAACAGGGCGAGGCTACACGTGTCACTCCGTCCCATACCTACTCTGATTGGGCTTGGTCTTCTTTCGCAGGCATACATAATAGGAAATGTGTTCGGAGTTGTCTTCACTATAATGCACAGACAATACAACATTAGCCTATATCGAATTCACAAATGAACCATTCAGTGCTTGTTTTCTTTGGAACCAGATGTTCAAAAAGAAAAAATTCAAAAGATTCACTTGCAAAATGCACATTACTATCGGAGAATATCTTGATTTCTTTAATTTAAAATAACAAGGAACAGCATTTTTTCCTGGAATGAAGTAGAGGAACGAGTCTGATATTATGCTTTGCAATGTAATGAAGAAAAAGAAAGCTTCATAAAAACTAAATCAACACGCCAGACACATTAGCCTATTGCAGTGTCATTAGTTATGATACAACTGCACCCAACATGGCTTATAAAAACCAATAACAACTGTAACAATAATTGTGACTTGCTTTTATTTAAATGAAAAATGTCACTGATACATCTTTTTCATTTCCTTTCTCATACTATGGTGATATGAAGTAATCACATTTCACAAACCATTTAATTCATAATTCATTCCTTTATCTGAAGACCTGACCCTCCTGCTGAGGACGATCAACTAATACATTTTTGTTTAAAGGTGCCATAGAATGCATTGATACAATATTTAAAATTGTTCTCTGATATCTACGTAGAAGGTATGGGGCTTAGGTAAGGGCAAAAAATCTCTAGAAACGGTTTTACATGTCCATTTACAACCCTAGGATTTGTCCCTAGAATGAAATGGTCTGTTTTTACCTTATTTGGAAGGGTCATGAATAATAATGTTGAGCTCTGCTCTGATTGGCTGTTTCACCGTGCGGCTCATTTCAGTAGCTCTGATTGGCTGTTCACAGTGCATTTCAGTAGCTCACACAGCAGGAAGGAACATCAGGAACATAAATTCTTTCAATACTGTCTCTCGCAGTTATATCGTTGGGTAATTATACTGTATATAAAATGTGGGCATCAGGGAGCCGCTATTAATATGCAGGACATTGAAACTGCTTTCGAACACACAATCGCTTTTTACTTTCACTTTCGAGATTTGCGATCGCATGTGCTCTGTGTAAACTACAGCGGCAGTACTTACCACACATTTTACAAGATCAGATGCTTGTCAGTGGTGCTCAGGATCTGTAAATCTTTCGCCATCATCCTCAGTCATCTCTCCTTACTCTGTTTATGTGGTAAGTGAAATCTTATGTACTGTAATGTAACAGGCTACTGCTAGCAAGCAGCTAACCATGTCCCTTTAGTGGCTCGCGTTATTTTATTAGAACGCGTGTTATTTGTTTCTGTGCCTTTCTGAATACAGACACCAACCCATCCCTGCACATCACATCCCCTGCACAGCCTGGAACATAACATTTATTTCCATGATCTGCCATTTTCGCTATTATCCTCGCTTGTTTCTTCACAATACCTGCAGAACTTCTGATGATTCGGCTGTGCAGGTTCGGCTGGTGGCTGGCATAGAACATGGGCGGGTATATGCAAATGTTGGGGGCGTAACTATTAGTGATCCCGACTGTAACATCACAGTTGGTGTTATGTTCTGATTCGCCTATTTTTCAGTGGTCTTTTGCATGCACGAGATTTACATAAGGAGGAGGAAACAATGGTGTTTGAGGCTCACGGTATGTCATTAACATGTACAGAACTGTTATTATTCAACTATGCCAAGGTAAATACAGTTTTCCATTCTATGGCACCTTTAAATGTTGTGGGGTTGTTCTTGGGTTATCCTAAAGACCAGCTTAATTTAGCAAAACAATAATTTCAGGAACATAATGGTTAATGTTTTCTGTGCATTATAATGAAGGCTTTGTGAAACTGCACAGCTTTTCCAATTGAATTATTTGACATAAAAAGTAGCAATCAACTGCATTACAACTTCTTTGTCAAGGATAAAATAATAAAGTTGCATTAACTTATTTCCATTGTGGTCCTTGATTTTAGAAAATTCTTCTCATGACGATGGTTTCAGATAGATTTGAACAACATATGTTCCATCCTACAATGACTACGAACACATTTCCTATCATGTATAACTATGAAAGAAGATTGAGCCAATCAGAGTAGGTATAGGGTGGAGTGACAAGTGCAGCCCCACCCCAGGTGCAACCCTGTCTCGTTCTGCAGGCTGCAACCAGGTGTACTTGTTCCGCCCCTTCCTGGAGCATGCACAGAAAGCCACATACTTGTTTGCCACTTAATGCGCTTTTAATAAAAAAAATTTCCCCAAACACATCCAGGGCCATAGCTGGGGTATTTGGGGCCCTGGTGCAGGTTGTAGCTGTGGGCCCTGCTTGAACAGACACCAATAAATATCTATAATTATTTCAACACACAATAACCACAATCAAATCCCTAGAAGCTTGTGAATAGTTTTGTAGTGGCTGCATTCAAGTTCTGCTAATTCACAAGCCAGTAGTTATACGGGCAAAGGTAATGCTATGTGTGCAATGCGATTATTTTGAGTGATAGGCAGTGGGTTTAATCAGTGACATTATTAATAGATTTGCTATCAGGCACCTTCTTGTCACCTCCTCAACCTGCATCACTTAGAAAAGGTGAAAAAACGTATATTGCATTTTTTAGTGCTGGGCGGTATGACCAAAAATTTATATCACGGTATTTTTCAAAATTATACCGGTTTCACGGTACATGACGGTATTTTTTTTTCATGCATGACCGGGTGTTAACCATATTTTCTACTGATTGAGAGAGGAAATACTGCAGTATATTGACTTAGAATGCCCTATTTTACTGTCATGATGAGTGAATATTGTCAAAAAATACCACACTAAATAGTGACTAAACACGACCCCTTTTAATACATGTTAACCAGGAGTCACTCTCATTTATAATCACGGCATCGTCTGATAAAATCAACATGCATCTACACTAAAGAGCGGCTATGCGGTTGTTTTGGCTATATTACTTTTTTGTCTCATGCAGCGCACTGCCTGCGTCTGAGTAACAAACAAAAAAAAAACACACAAAAAAGTGCATGTGATATTAACAGACGAACTACGCTCATATTTATAATTCCAAACAATCAGTAAGCGACAGGTGCTAGGAAACGCTGTTTTGTACTAATTTATTGACAAGTCTGCTGCGGTGCGGCCAACTGAATGCGCTGCTTCTCTGCTGCTCACTGCACAGAACAGACGCCGAGAGAGGTGACACTTCTCCGGGAAAGTCAGACCTCGCATTCGCGGGACAGCACTGGCGAAATCTTCCAACTGAACCATAGCTAAGGTGTATCCAAAAAAGTCGCTAGGTTTGTTAATATGAATATTCTATGGAAAAAAGCAGCTAAAAGGGTCTGAAAGTTGCTAAATCTAGTGCTAAAGTCTCGCTCGTGTGTGTGTGAGACGCGGGAGCTGATGGCAGGGGACGGTGGATATTTGTGGCGGTCGATGTGGATATTGTGGATGAGTTCTTCTGTGTCATCACGTTCTATTAGTTCTACAGCTTCAGTTCGAAACTTTCACGATTAGTAACACATACAGCTGTTCCCTCACCACAGTGCACCAGTGAAAGGGACCCCTTTCAAACAGTGTCGTGTTCAGAACGTTGTTTAAGCGACATATTGCTGTATTTTAAAAATTCATATCATAACAAAAATATACTGGTATTCTGTATGAACCGGTATACCGCCCAGCACTAGCATTTTTCTCCCTGAACAATGTCAGTTACTATGGCAATTCTCAATGCAGCAGTTCAAAATGTTGCCATTGTAGGTGTAACAGGTGTTATATTAATTTCACAGAAAATCTCTCCCTTTATTATCAATTATTTTATATTTATATAATTATTTTGTATTCTGGCAATTTTTCTTTTAATATTGATTTCTTTTGTTTGAGATGTTATTTGAGCTGTTTCTATACTTATATGTTAATTTTTCAGTATTTGTTGTAATTGTTAAATATAGTACGTGGCCCCTTTAAGAATGAAGGTTCCGGTTGCTTTCCATCAGTTCGCGGTAAGCGCGGCTGGGGAAAGGTGAGTTCTGCTGGAGCTGGAGCTGAAAAGTTTAAAATTAGTTTGTTTCTTGTGATTTAATATGTATTTTTTTGGTTAAAAATACAGTTTAATCTTACTGAAAAACTAATAGAGATTGTGTAACACGAAGTATGTATTTATTTTGTTTATTAAGCATGTATGTCAGCTCCGTGGCTAAAATGATTTGTTTTGACTGGCAGGTCAATGCTGAAATTGTGGAGAAAGGCCACGGACTGACATTTTTTCATTAATTTTCCTTTTTATTCATTCAGGTATGTTTTCTACGTTTCTGTTAATATTGTTGTTTTGAATTCATGTAAAATGTTTTATATTGAGAAAAATTTTAAATATTGTTGATTTAATCATATGCAGTTAATTTAAAAATTGTAATATGAAGGCAGTTCGCGGTAAGCGCGGCTGGGGAAAGGTCAATGCTGAAATAGTGGAGAAAGGCCACGGACTGACATTTTTTCATTAATTTTCCTTTTTATTCATTCAGAATAAAAAGTGGTCTGAGGAATCTCTGTTGTCCGGTCTCATTCAATTATCAACACAACGCAGAGTGAAGGTTTAGACCGGTCACATCGGTGCCGTGACCTTTCTATGATGCAAGTCATCATGGATCCTCTTTGATCAACATCAGCTTGGTCGCTGGGGTTTGCTGTATTCTGGAGCGTCCAAATTCTGACTGTACCTGTGCCAAAGAAAAAAGGATGTCACAAAATAGTGAGAAGACAAGTTACTCCCCTAGTGGTGGGTTTGAATTGGGTTTTGCTAGGGGGCGTATCTTTGGTGAACTTGAACAGACACCACTCAGAAGGAGAGTTAATATTGGTTCTCCTGATTTCTGTTCTACCCGTAATCCTGTTAGAGTACATACAACTGAATCAGAAAAGCGTGAAGGTGCTGCTTCAGACAGCCGAGACTACAGTAGTGCTGATTTGAGTAGTTTAATCACACAGCTTGCTCAACAAATAGGGCAGTCAATATCTGATCAGCTGAAAAAAGGCAGTGAAAAAAATGAGTGTCCTGATATTCAAACGCAGAGCATAGGGACGAGCCAGGTTCTCATGGAGTCACCTTCTCTAAATTTGACTGGTATGAAGTTAGTGATGAAGCCTGATGTCAAGGCACCTCCCTGTTTCAGAGGGGATGGATCTGACAAATTATCAGTACACGAATGGGAAGAACTCATGGATGTTTATTTGAGAAAGAAAGGTGTTCCTTTAGTTGAACAAGCGGACGAGATCATGTCGAACTTAATGGGGAGAGCTAAAGATGTAATCAAGATAGCACTACGCAGCAATCCATCACTGAAGCCTAAAACAAACCCAAGGATTGTCACAGACATACTCAAACAGCACTTCAGCGAATTGACATATTCATCTATGCCGCTTGCTGACTTTTATGGCACTTTACCTGTAGCAGGAGAGAATGCAATGGAATATTGGATTCGGCTTAATAAAGCTGTTGATGTCGCTGACGAGTGTTTGAGAAGACAGGGCAGAAGTATTGAAGATCCTACACGTGAGGTGACACGAATGTTTGTTAAACATTGCCCTGACCAGTCTCTTTCTGCTATCTTGAAATTCAAGTCTGCTGATAGGTGGACGGCGGCTGAAATACAAGAACGTCTTGATGAATATCAAGCTGAGAAAAGAGCACAAATGAAGGCACAGTCTAACCATCCTGCCTTTGTGAAAACTGTAGCTGCCAATGCCCAAATGTCGAATTTAGATGACGGAACATCTGGGAATGAGCCGAAAGTGTCAGCAGGTCAAGGTGGGTTACCAGTTACACCATCAGTTCAGGCAAGTGACAGCTGCACTCAGTCCCTTATCAATTTGCTCGATCGTGTGCTGAAACAAAACATGCAAAGCCCTTCTGCACCTGTAAATTCATTTAGACATGGGAATGTGAGCAGGACGTTTTGCAAAGTTTGCAGAGGCATGGACCATTCTACAGTTGCACATTGTAGAAGAGATGGTTTATGCTTGTTTTGTTTTGAACATGGACACAGAAAAAGAGAGTGCCCAAAGTGGAGTAGTCACGATAGTCTGGAGGTAAACTACTCACTACAAGGAGCTGGTCCTTTAAACCATTAGACCCACATTTGGAGAGGGGATGTGTGGGTGATGATCAAACCCTCATAAGTGATCTGGAACAGCAGTATGACAATGCATGCCATACAGCATCTGATGGTACTTGCGTGATATACGCACAAAATATGCAGAAAATAAAGGCTTTTGATGATCTTTTCTATACTTCTGTGATCGTAAACAACCAGTTTCACATGAGAGGAATGCTTGACACTGGCTCCATGTCTTGTACTCTCAGTGAGACAGCTGAACAAAAGTTGTTGGCTGAAAATGTCGTCCTGGACAAAAAATCACTACCTGAGAATATCATTCTTGTCGGTGTTGGGGTAGGACCGCACAGCCAAAATGTTTGTACGAAGTTAGCATGAAGGGTTATGGGCAAAGCTGTCAAAAAAAAAAAAAAAAAAACAAAAGCAAAATTGCCAGTTCTTGTTGTTCAAGGACAACATGATGATTAATTCGTGGCACAACGTGATTCAACCACAGTGTGAATCAAATGAAGAACACAGATGAGTATTGGGAATTTATATCGCAAAGTGCTACACAGTTATCACCGGACGGTGAACACTTTTTGGATGTGATGTCAAATCTTACACGTTGGCGACATGATGAATCCTTAGCAAAATTGGAACAGTAAAGCTCCATCATGCTGTCACTCTTGCTGTTAGACAAGAACATTTAGTGTGGGGAAGACTGCCCAGCAACACTCCATTGTCCCTTGGAAGCACCATTCTCGTTGAACCAACTTCCTCCAAGACTATGCCGAGAAACATCATGGTAGCCCGCGTGATAACATCTATGTGGGGTAATAGGTGGGTACCTATGAAAATAACCAATTTGTCAGACCAACCTGTCACGCTAAGGAAAAATCGGAAATTGGCAGATGTTTCACCTTGTCTGGCTGTAGAAGATTTCCCAGTCTTGCAGAGCACTGGAAAGATAAAGGAGGTTAGTCCAGAGATACAAACTACTCCAAATTGTGCTTTAAATTTGAGACTGCAAGATATTGGGTTAAGTGAACTTGACATTGATCTCTGCAGAGTCACTGATGCATCCAAAGAGAAACTTGTACAGTTATTGGTGAATTACAATGATGTGTTTTCCAAGCATCCCTTAGACTGTGGAGAGGCTAAGGAGTTTGAACACCGTATCCGACTTACAGATGAGAGGCCTTTCCGCTTACCATATCGGAGGATCCCTCCTGCTCATTACCAGAAGTTGCGTCAGGCGTTAAACGAAATGGAGGAGCAAGGGATAATTAGGAAGTCGGTAAGCGAATATGCATCACCCTTGGTGCTTGTGTGGAAAAAAGACGGAAGCCTCCGCATATGTACGGACTTCAGGTGGCTTAATGCGAGAACACTCAAAGATGCTCACCCACTCCCTCATCAGTCCGACTGCCTTGCTGCCTTAGGAGGTAACAGTTACTTCAACACCCTGGACTTAACCTCCGGATTCTACAATTTACCCATGCATGAACAAGACAAAAAATACACCGCTTTCATCACTCCTATGGGACTACATGAGTATAACTGCATGCCACAAGGCCTGTGCAACAGTCCAGCTTCATTCATACGGATGATGCTTAGCATTTTTGGGGATATGAACTTCAGTAGTTAGCTCTGCTATTTAGACGATTTACTTGTGTTCGCATCCACGGAGCAAGAGGCTTTGAGCAGGCTTGAAATGGTTTTTCAGCGGCTTAGGTTACATCACCTCAAACTGAGTCCCAAAAAGTGTCATTTTTTGTGTGATTCAGTGAAGTTCTTAGGTCATATTATTTCTGGCCATGGTGTCTCTGTGGACTTCGCAAAGGTGGATGTTATATCCAAAATGTCCAAGTTGCAACTTATGGAGGAAGATGGCTGCACTCCATCAGCACGAAGAATCAAGTCATTTTAGGAATGATTTTCTACTATCAACATTTTATTCCTAATTGTTCTTCGATCGCCAAGCCTCTCTTTGCTTTAACTGCGGGTCAGAAGAGAAGAGGTAAAGAGAAAGTTAGGAAGCCTGTTGGCACATTCAGAAAGCTGAATCCAAGTGACTGGACTGAGGAATGCGATATTGCTTTCAATACACTCAAGGAGAAATTGTTGAACTGTGCTGTGCTTGCACACCCTGATTTCTCTAGGCCTTTGATTCTTTCAACTGACGCATCTCTGGATGGGTTAGGTGCTGTGCTATCCCAAGTTCCAGCTGGGGAAGAAATAGCTCGGCCAATTGCCTTCGCCAGCAAAACCCTGACCGTGTCACAAAAGAAGTACCCTGCACACAGGCTTGAGTTTTTGGCTTTGAAGTGGAGTGTGTGCGAAAAGTTCAGCCACTGGCTTAAGGGGCACAGCTTCACAGTTTGGACGGACAACAATCCACTTACGCACATTATGACTAAGCCAAAACTCGATGCCTGTGAACAAAGGTGGGTTTCAAAATTAGCCCCTTATTTTTTCGACATAAAACATATTGCAGGAGTTAAGAACATTGTGGCTGATACCTTAAGCAGAGATCCATTTGCAAGGTCAATTAGTCATAGGCTCATGAATGAGAGTTACAATTGCTTACTTACGGAAGCTGATGCTGTAGAAGAAGAAGGAATACAGGAAGTGTTTCGTCTGAAGGTTGAGTGCCACAAAATAAGTGATCAGAGTGGATGTCAGTCAAGCTGTCGCGTGCAGTCATGTGATCCAGCAGCCGTCAAGACACTTTGCCAAGTCCAAGATGACTGGGAAACAGCGGCGGTGACGCGAGCAGTTCAGTTGGTGCAGTCAGTTCAACAGGTTGCTGCCACTAGCCAAAGTGAACAACCTCTGCCTATGTTCTCTCATGATGAGTTGGGGAAAAGTCAAGAGCTCGACCTTACCATTTCCAAGGTTCTCCCCTTCGTACTTCGTAAAAGACGTCCTTCAAGACGAGAGAAAGAAGAGCTCGACTACAGAGCGTTGGCTCTTTTCAAGCAATGGGATCATCTAAATATGTGTGATGGGATTCTGTACAGGGTAACTAAGGACCCAATAAGCAGACAGAGAAGACATCAGTATGTTCTACCTCAGAGCATGGTAGAAAAAGCCCTACATGGTCTTCACGATCTTGCCGGTCACCAAGGACAGGCTAGAACAGTTCACTTGGCGAGACAGCGCTTCTTCTGGCCCAAGATGGAACGTGAGATCAGAGAATATGTGAAGTGTTGCAAGAGGTGTATTCTGGCCAAAACACCTGAGCCAGCTGCTCGAGCTCCACTGGAAAGCATTCGAACTTCTGCACCTATGGAGTTGGTTTGTCTTGACTTTTGGAGTGCAGAAGACAACAAACAGCGTTCAGTGGATGTGTTGGTCCTGACGGATCATTTCACTAAACTTGCACATGCCTTTCCTTGCATCAACCAGACGGCTAAGCAAGTTGCTCGGAAGTTATGGGACCATGTGTTCTGTGTGTATGGTTTCCCTGAGCGGATCCACACAGATCAAGGAACAAATTTCGAGAGTGAGCTCATTGCTGAATTGCTAACACTTTCTGGGGTCTCCAAATCTCACACGACTGCCTATCATCCTATGGGAAATGGCATCACGGAGCGGTTCAACCGAACCTTAGGAAATATGCTTCGCTCCTTGCCCTTGAGATCTAAGGATAAGTGGCCACAACAGATTCAGACTCTGACTTTCGCGTACAACTCAACAATACATGAGACGACGGGTTATGCACCTTTCCAACTCATGTTTGGACGTGTCCCACGCTTACCTGTGGATGTAATGTTCAAGCAAGTATCAAAGGATCCAGTGATTGTTGACTACAGCAGCTATGTTGCAACTTTAATGTCTCATCTCCATGAAGCAGCTGAAATTGCCCAAAAACATGCTGTACAGGAACAGAGGAAACAGACAAAGATTTATAACCGCAGGATCAAGGGAGTACATTTGAACAATGGAGATAGAGTGCTCATTGCCAATAAAGGAGAAAGAGGGAAAAGGAAGTTGGCAGATAGATGGGAATCTACTGTGTACACCATTGTGGATAATGACCCTCAGACACACATATACAAAGTGAAGGATGACAAAGGACACACTAAAGTGGTACATCGGAATATGCTCTTAGACATCAGTTTCTTACCAGTGACATGTTCTGAGGATGAAACATGTGGATCTACAGTTGCCGATTGCTCAAACGATTCTGACTGTGAGAGCCGATCAGCAAATTCCACTGATTCCTTGGAAGACGAAGATCCTGAAAACATAAATTCATTAGTAGTAAATGAGCATGTCTCAAAGAGTTCAAAATCTCTTGATGTACAAATGGAACAGGAAGAAGATGAGAGTGATGGCACTTACTGTGTTAATTCTGTTCCAGACAGTCAAAACCGGATGCTCCCTGATATAACACTGAGTGCAGGAACTTCTGATTGTGACAATGTATCGGCAACAGTTGACTTTACCAATTCAGGTATTACTGACTCT
Source organism: Sinocyclocheilus anophthalmus (assembly GCA_018155175.1). Classification (NCBI taxonomy): domain Eukaryota; kingdom Metazoa; phylum Chordata; class Actinopteri; order Cypriniformes; family Cyprinidae; genus Sinocyclocheilus; species Sinocyclocheilus anophthalmus. Next base: position 60,151 of record JADLZN010007877.1, on the reverse strand, counting down.
GATTTGCCTGTCTGTGATGATGTGTCAATGTCAGGTCCTGAACAAGCGCAAGGCACGATTACAACACGAGCTGGTAGAGTAGTAAAGAAAGTCAATCGTCTGATTGAGACCATGGCCCAAAAAACATTTAAAATGGCAAACTTGTCAACCAGGTTCCAGAAAAAATCACAGTCACTTTTAAGCCTATTCTAATTTTTGTGATTGAGAAGGAAGTTTACTCTATTTTTTTTCTTTTTGGGATTAATTTTTCATTAAGTGTAATATATGAATAATGTGAATGAGGATTTGTTGCAAAGATTAAATGTGGTATGGTGTACTTGGCAACATACTTTACTAAGAGGTTTTGAGGCCTGATCACCCTCAAATTTCTCTGTATCTGTCAAGACAGATGGCTTTCATTGCTGTAACTATCGAGTTTTTGCATTGTGATTCTTTAGGAAATCCTCTTTATGCACATGCAGAATTTTGGTGAAATTAGGGGAGGTGAATGTAACAGGTGTTATTAATTTATTAATTTCACACAAAATCTCTCCCTTTGTTATCAATTATTTTATATTTATATAATTATTTTGTATTCTGGCAATTTTTCTTTTGATATTGATTTATTTTGTTTGAGATGTTATTTGAGCTGTTTCTATACTTATATGTTCATTTTTCAGTATTTGTTGTAATTGTTAAATATAGTACGTGGCCCCTTTAAGAATGAAGGTTCCGGTTGCTTTCCATCAGTTCGCGGTAAGCGCGGCTGGGGAAAGGTGAGTTCTGCTGGAGCTGGAGCTAAAAAGTTTAAAATTAGTTAGTTTCTTGTGATTTAATATGTATTTTTTTTGGTTAAAAATACAGTTTAATCTTACTGAAACACTAATAGAGATTGTGTAACACGAAGTATGTATTTATTTTGTTTATTAAGCATGTATGTCAGCTCCGTGGCTAAAATGATTTGTTTTGACTGGCAGGTCAATGCTGAAATTGTGGAGAAAGGCCACGGACTGACATTTTTTCATTAATTTTCCTTTTTATTCATTCAGAATAAAAAGTGGTCTGAGGAATCTCTGTTGTCCGGTCTCATTCAATTATCAACACAACGCAGAGTGAAGGTTTAGACCGGTCACATAGGTCTTTCCAACAAAGGCAACATTCTTCACAATCACAACAGAAAATCAAAACACTGCCTTAAACCCAATAGCAGAAAGACAAACAATCTTCTTAATAAGGCATCTAAACAAAACTGTTACCCAGAATGCAACACAGTGTAATGTCAGCTTCACGTACCTGTATAGAAACGGATGGCGATATTGGCAAGATAACTGCAACCAAGTCCACTGAGGGCGAGTTGAAATAAACCCATGTGCAGTTTATTTAAAGCAACATAAATAAAACAAACAACCAAACCAGACAGTAACTTGACATACTGTAACTTAAAATTTTGAAACACTCACCAACAGCAGGTACAATTAACAAAGCTAGACAAGAGACAATAGGAACATTAGGGCTATTTATACTGTATCAAACAATTTGGGTCACATGCCATACACCAACCAAAGAAATTCTGACTCATACAACAAAGTAAAAAAAACCTAAACAAGAAACAAAACCTAAAAACCAATTGGACAACTTTTAAGTAACAATAATAAATAGTAAGGGTATTTTCTTAGTTTGTCCAGTATGGAAAGCAAAACTGATAATGTTCAAGCTTATCGATACTACAGTCTTTCATAATTTAGCCACAAAGCCCGTTTAAAGTGATAGTTCACCCAAAAATTCTAATTTGCTGTTAATTTACTCACCCTCAGATGTAGGTGAGTTTTTTCTTCAGTAGAACAGTAAAAAAGATTTTACCTGAAATCATGGACCTTGGTGATTTATAAGATACAACTCTGAGACTGCACGTTTTTGAGAATAAAAATATATCAAGGTACACAAAATTAAAACACGTGATTCCTGATGATATACTGCGGTCTTATTAAGCGAAACGATTGGTCTGTGCAGGATACTGAATATTATTTACAACATTATTATCTGTAATCCATAGCCTCAGGCAACAGGGAGATATGATTATTTTCTGCGAACTGGTTCTTTCGGACAGTTCATTTAAATCATGATTACTGATCACTTGTTCAGTAATCATGCAATGACGTCACATATAAACGATTATATTATTAAAGCATCCAAAATTGATGTAAAAACGTGGATGTTTTACATGTCTAAAGCAAATAAAGCTCACCTATTTACATAAACAATGAGAAACCATAACAAATTATTTCGCCGTCTTCATTCAAGTGCTCGGTTCACGCATATTACCAGCTCAACGGTCTTCGGTCTGAGTCGGAACTCAGTTCAGTGACTGTTGAAGGAGCTGGAGCTCTGAATGAGTTGGCAAAACCAGCATCATAGGATCATAATTTTGGCTCATTTCGAGTCGGAGTGACTGTCAGGCACATCTGAAAGCGAGGTTTGATTGAATAACTTGTAGATCTGTGCTGCTAGAGCTGCAAACTAGTTCACCAGTTTCTTGCACAGCCCGATTGTTTTGCTTCATAAGACCTCAACATATCTTCAGGAGCCACAAATATTAATTTTGTGTTCCTTGATAAGCTTTTTTTATTCTCAAAAACGTGCAGCCGCTCACTTGAATTATGTATCTCCAAGGACCACGGTTTCAGCTAAAAATCTTCTTTACTGTTCTACTGAAGAAAAAAGTCACCTACATCTTTGAGGGCATGAAGGTGAATAAATTAACAGCAAATTTTCATTTTTGGGTGAACTATACCTTTAATATTGGGTTTCGGTACTCATAGCGATAATGTTATAACCAGCTTTCAGTGACAAATTCATCCCACAGAAAGTAACACTTTACTTGAAAACAAACTGAACTTCTGACAAGACCCCTGCTTCCAAATATGTGCCTTTTCCATATTAAAGTAGTATACAAAAAACAGTACTTCAAATCATTAAGCCATGGATATACTCACAGTGAAGTTCCTTTTTATTCTTCATTTAGGGGTAAAAAGAAGTTACAATTCCTTCACAGCAGTATACTGTTAGTTAACATCCCTACACCAACTATGTTGCTAAAACACTTAAATTTCTACAATAAGGTAGCCCTCCAGTGTTTATGTTTTTACTCACGGACGTTTGACTTCGACGGACTCAACAGTGAAAATGAACCAGAGATTTCCACGTCAAAGTGTGCAGAACCCCAGAGCTACCTATTATGTAATCGCCACGAACCAATGATAGTTCGAAGGTGTTTCCAGCTGGAGCAAACTTTTCGGAAAAGCTCAATTTGGCAAGCATTTTCGAATTCTGAAACAAATTCCAAACAAGCTTTGTTTTAGCTTGATTTTGTTCGAAATGATGTCACACCACTTCTTTCTTCGTTTTTGCTTAAAGTATATTGGGCCTGAACTCCATTCAAATTAGTTTTGGCCTAATTTTGTCCGAAATTACGTCACACCAGTTCATTCTTCTATTTAGCTTGAAGCATATCAGGGCCTTTAAGATGGCTACATACACAGTATTCATGAAATAGTGCGTGAACAATAAACATTAGAAATGACTGTCTGTCCACAGTCTAAAGGTGTGGTCACATTAGCAAAATGATGGCAAAATTTTCCTGGCAAAAAAGGTCTATTGTCAATTGTGTAGCAATGCATGAAGCACCACTTTCAAACCCAGGGAATTTGCATGACCAACTTGAATACGATAAAACGTTTTTGAACTCACACTAAACTCCCTTACATGCAGATTCCACACACAAAATTTTACAGAGCAACAGAAAATGTGACTGCATTTTAATATCTTATTAGGCTGTCCAGTGAAATATTCCGCCATTATAAAAGTCCTGCTTCCAATCATGTTAAATTTGAGTTCATGTAGCATCAGCTGGTCCAACGTCTGTTTCCTATAAAGTTCATGTCCTGTTTTATTCGGAAAAGCTCTCTGTCTGCCTGCATTTTTTTTCTCAAAGCAATGTCTGTCGGAGAGCTAATTTATAGTCTGTTTGTTCAAACTAGCTATAGAGCTAGACTGAACAAACAGATCAACTGTTCACCATTTCTATATTCGTATATGAAACTATAAAAAAGCAAACCTAAAGTAAATAGGCAAATCAGTCAGGATGGGCTCTACTTGTGTATGGGCATAGGTTAAAAGCAGAAGTGTGCAATAAGATGACTCCTTACCAGTTCCACATGTGGCGCTACACTCAGTCCAAGCCCCATAAATCCACTGGAAATAAGAGACAGCAGTGCCATTGTTGGAGTCGACAAGAGTGTCTCTGCTTATGGTGTACTCGTACCTCACCCCTGGATTGGTCTCTTGAAAAAGCAGCTGGAGAACATTGAGGGCAGATTAAAGAGAAAGTTTGACACAAGAACACACAACATACAAACCCACAAATCTCAGACCTAGAATCTAGGGCAATGCCAAACATATCAATATATCAGGATTCTATGACATTGTATTGGTTACATGTCCAATTATTGAAGTTTCTACAAATGAGCAGATTTGGAAAGTTGTGAAAAAAAGAAGAAAAAAAAGAAGAACACTGTGAGACAAGTGATATGAGTACCAGGAAAGTTGTTCTCTGGGGTTAATTTTCTTGTTTAATTTCACCCGTGTACATTACATTCACTGTCAAAAGATATTGGTAATATGTCATAACAACAATCACGAAGGTCTTAATTTAATACAGTACATTTGAAATTATACAATATTGGATATAGCAATATTCTTTTTAGCACACGTTTCAATTTATTGTGATACATTGCAGCTTACCTAATTGTGACAGTTGCCAGCCCATAATGTAAATTGTTACATATTTAGGAGTTTAGACTAGCAACTATTGTAAAATAGTTTGGTGGTACGAAGTAGTACAAGATATTTCCCTAACAGATGAACCGCCATATAATTATGACAGATTTTTTTTGTCTTTGCACAGCAAAACAGTAAAACCAAAAATGTTAGGTTGTAAGCTGCTTTCTTGCACATGAGATTAAAGAATATGGAGAGAGATAAGAGAATATGTAATTTGTCTGCCTCCCGCAGGTATAGCATATGCTACCGAGCCCTGGTCGCTCCTCCACGCGGGTCCCAAATGCACTGAGCGGGGGGGCGGGGGACGTCTACCTGAGCTCCGACTCCGCGCCTCGGGGGGGGGGGGGGGATTCCATCAGGCGGGTGGGGGGAAAAAACAAAGATAGAAAGGCTGCGAGCCAAAGGCCTCAAATTGCTCTGTGGGTGGAGGTCCTTTATCTAGAAGGCCCCTCTGCTACACATACTAGCCTAAATCCCTAATAAACAGTATCTTCTTATGTTAATAAAACCCAGTCCGCTAATGATTACATTTGTGAATAAGCCTTTTATGCAATAAATTCAATCATTAAATCCAGTAAATCTTCAAACATATTTTGCTTTTTAAATAAGGAATGGAATAAAATCATACATTAATCTTTTAATGATTTCACTTTTCCTGTCAAATAAAACTGTTCTGTTGTCTCAGTTAAAATATTTATTGTTAAAGGAGATAAAAAAAGAAAAAAAAGCAGAATTCCATACATTTATGTGTATATTTATGTGTGTATTAGAAGTCTTTGGATAAGCAGATTAGGCTCTGTTCTGTGAAATTAGCAGATTTAATTATTCATAAAGAATAGGCCTGTTATCCATTATAGTGTTTGAAGCTGTACATTTTTCCCTGGGGAACTGTCACGGGATGCTACTGTGAGGAGCACGGAGCAAGGAACGAGGAGACAAAGAGTACATCAACAAGTAGATTTTAATAACATCCAAGGGAACAGGAAAACACACATAGCACAGGTTGACATGAACAATTCCAGACCAGACGGAGAACAGAACGGGCAGGAACTCAATTAGGCCAGATAACTAGGGCAGGCCCGGTGAGTAGATACCTACTAACAAGGAACAGGTGAGAGCTGAACAGGAACCAAACCAAATAAGGACAAACAGGAACATACCCGTGACATTACTCCCCCCTGGTGGCGGGGCGGGGGGGGAGGGGCACCGCACCCTGGAGGCTGGTGCAAGACAGGAACAAGGTACACAGGAAAGTCTCGGGCGGATCATGCAGTCTTAGGATTCCACCACCCACCCCCCCCCATGGCGGATCAAGGTTACTCTGGATGCCATGGCAGATCGTCAGTTTTAGGGTGCCATGGCGAACAGGCAGTTCGGGGTGCCATTGCTGAGCATGCAGTTCAGGATGCCAATGGCGGAGCAGTCAGACTAGAATCCATGGCGGATCAGCAGTTCAGGCTGCCATTGCGGAGCTGGAAGTATCATGTTGCCATGGCGGAGCTGGCATTTCAGGTTGCCATGGCAGAGCAGGGGACTCAGGAGGCCATGGCGGAGCAGGCTGTCCAGGAGGCCATGTCGGATCAGGGGACTCAGAAGGCCATGGCGGATCCTCCGTGCGTTAGCCGGCTTGGCCACCATGGCCGCGGGCATATGCCCCCACCCCCCAAAATTTCTTTGGTAAATTCGGATTCCTGGGGGTGGCTCTAGAGGAGCAGCACTGGAGGGCGCTCTGGAGTTGCAGGAGCTGGCTAACTCGGGTAATCAGGAGACAAAGGAAACTCAGGGGGCGATGGAGAGCTGGACGGGACCAGCGGAGACAAAGGAGAACTTTCTAGAGCGGATTCTGGGGTGAGGATAGGAGCCGAGAACTCTGGAGGTAGCGCCATGTCTAAGAGCGCCGAGTCAGCATTGGCTTGAGTCAGTGGCGGCCGGCGGGCTTGACGGCGAGCTGGTTCTGGATCGGGGCCGGACGCTCTCCAGACACCGGAGGATCCCTTCCTTCCAGCTTAGTCCAGTGGTGTCTGGGAGGTCCACGGGGCGATGGTAATTAGCCCCGATCCAGAACAGCGAGTTGAGCGTCACATCATCCAGCGCCGTTTTCGCGGCAATCCCGCAGAACTCCCACGCATATTCCACAAAGGGGAGATCTCTGCGGGATAGGGCTGCGAAACAAGCTGCAATTTCTATATTCGCAGGGAGAAACTGGGAAAACAAAAAACTTTCAAAAACGGAAAAGAAACACAGGGAGGAGAGGCGCCGCTCACTTTTTGTCGGTCTGGAATTCTGTCATGGGATGCTACTGTGAGGAGCACGGAGAGAGGAACAAGGAGATGCAGAGTCCAATTCAAACATACAGTATTTTAATAATATCCAAGGGAACAGGAAAACACACGTAGCAAAGGTTGACATGAACAATTCCAGACAAGGGAGAACAGAATGGGCTAGAACTCAAATAGGGCAGATAATGAGGGGCAGACAGGTGATGAGGATAACTAATAAAACACAGCTGAGACAAATGGAACTTAATATAACAGGAAACAGGAACTACCAAATAAGGACAAACAGGAACATACCTGTGACAGGAACACAGTCTGTTCTCTTTTTTCGTAAAAGAAGTTGTTTGTATATCTTTCCATGTGAGACGTTAAATTATAACATTTACCATTTTAAGTCTCTATTTAAACTCTAAACCACATTTCAGGCATTGATTCACTCAACTGTGACCTAGTTTAACAAAGCACTTTAGCAGGTGTCTCTGAAAAGAGACCACAAACATCATATGCTAGATTCTGCTCTAATGCAGTATCTGAGACTTTAGCATGGGACTGAGTACCTGAATCCACACTGGCTCCATGGTCGGTCCGGGGGAAGATAGGTTTTCCAGCTGCCCGGTCCTTTCGTAAGTGAATACTGTTCCTGCTGCTTTATACTCGCCATTCCACTGGATCGTCCAGCCACCGTTCAAGAAATATTTTTCAGGGTCATTACTGCGTAATGCCAAGTAGTTACCAGCCTCTGCGACTTCCTCAATACGGATGTCCCGTGCTCCTTCTGGAATTAGACCTATGTCTACATAGCCTGGGAGACAAAAATATATCTTGGCTTATTCAAACAAATGAACTAGAAAGAAAACAAACGTGTTATGTTATATTCATAATATGAATGCTGCTTTCAGTAAAATATAAACTGAGACTCATTTTACAAACCGAGCCCTTCACTGTCCTCAAAGGTCTTCCTCACTGTCTCGCATGTAGATCCATTTCCATGGCACACTCCACATTGATCCTCAATGGCATCTGAGTCAATCTCATAATCACAGCCTAAGTACTGACATGAAGAGACAGATCATAACGTAGTACATTGTTTAACTTTCATTCCATTTAAATATATACACATTTAATAACTTTCATCCTATTTAAATATACAGTGGGGAAAAAAAGTATTTAGTCAGCCACCAATTGTGCAAGTTCTCCCACTTAAAAAGATGAGAGAGGCCTGTAATTTTCATCATAGGTATACCTCAACTATGAGAGACAAAATGAGAAAAAAAAAATCCAGAAAATCACATTGTAGGATTTTTAAAGAATTTATTTGCAAATTATGGTGGAAAATAAGTATTTGGTCAATAACAATTTCATCTCAATACTTTGTTATATACCCTTTGTTGGCAATGACAGAGGTCAAATGTTTTCTGTAAGTCTTCACAAGGTTTTCACACACTTTTGCTGGTATTTTGGCCCATTCCTCCATGCAGATCTCCTCTAGAGCAGTAATGTTTTGGGGCTGTCGTTGGGCAACACGGATTTTCAACTCCCTCCAAAGATTTTCTATGGGGTTGAGATCTGGAGACTGGCTAGGCCACTCCAGGACCTTGAAATGCTTCTTACGAAGCCACTCCTTCATTGCCCGGGCGGTGTGTTTGGGATCATTGTCATGCTGAAAGACCCAGCACGTTTCATCTTCAATGCCCTTGCTGATGAAGGAGGTTTTCACTCAAAATCTCACGATACATGGCCCCATTCATTCTTTTCGTTTACACGGATCAGTCGTCCTGGTCCCTTTGCAGGAAAAACAGCCCCAAAGCATGATGTTTTCACCCCCATGCTTCACAGTAGGTATGTGTTCTTTGGATGCAACTCAGCATTCTTTCTCCTCCAAACATGACAAGTTGAGTTTTTACTAAAAAGTTATATTTTGGTTTCATCTGTCCATATGACATTCTCCCAATCCTCTTTTGGATCATCCAAATGCTCTCTAGCAAATTTCAGACGGGTCTGGACATGTTCTGGCTTAAGCAGGGGGACACGTCTGCACTGCAGGATTTGAGTCCCTGGCGGGCAGTGTGTTACTGATGGTAGCCTTTGTTATTTTGGTCCCAGGTCTCTGCAGGTCATTCACTAGTTTCCCCCCGTGTGGTTCTGGGATTTTTTTTGCTCACAGTTCTTGTGATCATTTGACCCCACGGGGTGAGATCTTGCGTGGAGCCCCAGATCGAGGGTTATCAGTGGTCTTGTATGTCTTCCATTTTCTAATAATTGCTCCCACAGTTGATTTCTTCACACCAAGCTGCTTACCTATTGCAGATTTAGTCTTCCCAGCCTGTTGCAGGTCTACAATTTTGTTTCTGGTTAGGGTTCTTAGGTTCGTTAGCTCTTTGGTCTTGGCCATGGTGGATTTTGGAGTGTGACTGTTTGAGGTTGTGGACAGGTGTCTTTATACTGATAACGAGTTCAAACATATGCCATTAATACAGGTAACGAGTGGAGGACAGAGGAGCCTCTTAAAGAAGAAGTTACAGGTCTGTGAGAGCCAGAAATCTTGCTTGTTTGTAGGTTTTGACCAAATACTGATTTTACCGAGGAATTTACCAATTAATTCTTTAAAAATCCTACAATGTGATTTCTGGATTTTTTTTCTCATTTTGTCTCTCATTGTTGAGGTATACCTATGTTGAAAATTTCAGGCCTCTCTCATCTTTTTAAGTTGTAGAACTTGCACAATTGGTGGCTGACTAAATACTTTTTTGCCCCACTGTATACACATTTCAAAATATATATTTTTGCATACCAACAGAGTGCTGCGCATGTGCATAGGGAACCACTGATTAAGGCACAAGAGGGAACCCGCAATCAATCAAAGATCAAATAAAACAGAATGATGAAGAACAAAAATAGTGAAGTAGTCCTTAGATGCCATGTTCTTTATAGCAGCATTTTGGAGAAATTACGCTGTGGAGAAAGGTGGTGAATGAAAGGAATATATCACCCAAAATGAAAATTTGCTTAAACTTTACTCACCCTCAGGCCATCCAAGACGTAGATGAGTTCGTTTTAGAACTGTTTACACTTGTAAACGGTGCTTGATCTGTGCAAATTTCTCTCCTGATTGAGATGACTTTTTCATAGCAGAAAGCAACATTACAGATAGAGGACTCACATTTTAGCTGCAAGCAGTGGTTTGAAGTTAAAAACTAATTGTGTATAACAAACATGCAGCTTTTCTCTCCACAATTGGACTAGAGTTGTGTGGATTTTTGTGATGTTTTTTTGTCCTTTGGTGAGAAAGTAATGTAATGTTAATTTTCTCCAAAATCTGTTCAGATGAAGAATCAAACTCATCTTCATCTTAGATGGCCTGAGGGTAAGTAAATTTTCAGCAAATTTTATTTTATTTTACTGTATATACAGTCTAGTACTGTGCAAAAGTCTTAGGCCACCACCAGCTTTGTTGTTTTAGCAAAGTTTTAATGACTATACATATTCATTTTTCAGTCTCGTTATTAAGATACAAACAGAAAATATGTACACAAAACCTAAAAAACACAATTCCCTTTCAGTAGGTCACTTCTGACGTCACGTCGGGAACGATGAATTGGGAATGTCGCCAGAGAGAACAATCTACTTCGAGTGTAACTAAATGAGCCAATGCACATTGGCATGTGATATTTCCATCTGACTGCAACGCCCCACAGCGCAGGTATAAATAGGCAGCAGGTGCAATGCATATTCAGCTTTTCGCTGAGGATCTGAGCGGTTAATTTCTCTGCTCTAACAAAAAAGCTGATAGTGTTGCTACAAGAGCCAGTTGTGGCTGCACAGAAGCAGACAGAGGCCATTAGACACATCCTGCCCCGGTGGAAAGCTGCTGGGTCCACCCTACCACTGGCCCTGAGATGTGCGACCCAGAGATGGAGGGAGCAGCTCTTCGGGAGATGGTGACTGCACCACTCCCTCCCCCGGAGGGGAATCATGTGTTTCAGTTTGTTTCGGTCCGCGGTGGCCCTACAGTCAGTGGTACCAAAATTTTCAGAGAAAGAGCAGTTTCCTCTGTCTCTGGGTCTCAAGATGGCACAGAGAGCGGTGGACGGAGCCGTACCACTCTCATCCTACTCTTTTGTCAGCGGGCAGCATTGGGCGGTTCGAGAACACAGCCAAGCATCCTCACACACCCTCTGCCCAGCCGTGGAACCAGGTAAGTGCTGCACCACACACTCAGACCCCACTTTGGGCCGCCACGGAGCACCCCAACCTGGGTCCCTGCGTTCCACCTCGCTGCCCCACTGCGGGTACGTCTGTAGTTCCGTTGATGCCACTTGCGTGGTGTCTGAGAGCCTGGCTAGAGCTACCCAGCTGGTCTCACTGGCTCCTTTCAGACCATCAGACTCAGCTATGCGATTCAGTTTGCCCGGCATCCCCCCAAGTTCAGGGGCATCCAGTTCACTTCAGTGAAGGCTGGCAATGCTCATGTCTTGCGTGCCGAGATCGTAGTCCTACTGGCAAAGGACGTGATAGAACCGGTCCCTCCAGCTGGTATGAAGTCAGGGTTCTTCAGCCCCTACTGCATTGTACCCAAGAAAGGCGGTGGATTACGGCCGATCTTGGACCTGAAAGTTTTGAACGAGCACTTCACAAGCTACTGTTAAAAATATTGATGCAGAAATGCATTTTCTGCCTTTTCTGCGCTTTGCATTTGAGGGTTGAGCATATCAGTACAAGGTCCTGCCCTTTGGGCTGTCCCTGTCTCTCCGCGTCTTCATGAAAGTCGTGAAGGGGGCCCTTGTTCTCATGAGAGAACACGGCGTTCGCATTCTCAATACTATGCTCATACTGGCACAATCACGAGATCAGTTGTGCGATCACTGGGACCTAGTGCTCAGTCACCTCAATCAGTTGGGTCTTCGGGTCAACTGGGAAAAGAGCAAACTCTCCCACTTTGCAGAGTATACAAAAAATCTTTCTCAGGATGCAGCTGGATTCGGTCGAACAGACAGCATGCCTCACAGAGGAACGTGTTCAGTGGGTGTTGAACTGCTTGAATTCGTTCAAAGGCAGGACTGTGGTCCCAATGAAAATATTTCAGAGGCTCCTGGGTCATATGGCATCCGTGGCGACAGTAACACCGCTTGGTTTGCATCATATAAGACCTCTTCAGCACTGGCTTCAAGACTGAGTCCCTAGATGGGTGTGGCAACGTGGCATTCACTGGGTGAAAGTCACACTGGCCTGTCGCCTAACCTTCACCGTGTTGATGGACCCTTCATTCCTTTGGGCAGGAATGCCCCTAGAACAGTTGTCCAGGTATGCTGTTGTGTTCACAGATGCCTCTGCCACCAGATGGGGGGCCATGTACAATGGGCATGCAGTATCAAGGGTTTGGATGGGTCCCCAACTGCATTGGCACATCAACTGCCTCGAGTTGCTAGCAGTACGTCTTACACTGGACCACCTGTTAGAGCCACAACAGGGCAAAACGTACTGGTCTGCATGGACAACACTGCGACAATTGCGTACATCAACCGGAAAGGTGGTCTGCGCTCCTGTCGCATATCACAACTTGCCCGCCATCTCCTCCTTTGGTGTCGGAAGCATCTGAGGTCACTTCGTGCCATTCACATCAGAGGAGCACTCTGTGTGGCTGATGAGCTCTCACGAGTTGCGCTTCCGGGAGAGTGGACACTCCATTCCCAGGCAGTTTTGGAGCCGCTCAGGTAGATGGACGCTCTGGCACACATAGTGAGTCTGCTTGCACAGACACTGTGCCAAGTCAGGGAGGACGAGGAGCAGGTCTTGCTAGTTGTACCCTATTGGCCCAACCAGACCTGGTGCCAGAACTCTGGCAACAGCCTGGCGACAAACAGAATCTCCTGGCAACAGCCCCTCCCTGGTGTATTCCTCTAAGAGACGGAACACCCTCGACCTTTCTCAGAGATGGTCACCCTATGCCACCCTTGTCCGGACTCATAAACTCCATCCCCTGGTCCGGAGGGTTTAGGTGACCTACCTCCCCGGATGTAGGGCTACCATCACTGTTCGACACGAGCACCATCACGAGACAAGCTACTCCTTGAAATGGAACCTGTCATCGCTTGGTGTACTTCTCATTCTCTCACCGAGAGGACGCACTGAAATGTTCGACGATCAGGGCCGTTTTCTTTCCTGCTGGATGGGTTGGAGCGAAGGCTGTCTCCATCCACCCTCAAAGTATATACTGCTCGGCATATCACGACCCCATAGGAGGTGGGTCGGTAATGAAGCACAACCTGGTCGTCAGGTTCCTTAGAGGGGCAAGGAGGTTGAACCCTCCTCGTCCTACCTCAGTACCCTCTTGACAGTGGCTTCTGTGCTTGGAGCACTTCAGATTTTCCCCTTGAGCCTTGCAGTCAGAGAGCTTAAAGATTCTATGATGAAACTTGTCTGGGGTTGCCTGTGCTTTGGTCAGAGGGTAGGGGACCTGCAGGCATTTTCGGTTGATGAATCGTGCCTTGAGTTTGGGCCGGCTGATTCAAGTGCAACACTGAAACCCCGACCCGGCTACGTGCCCAATGTTCCTACCACCCCTTTCAGGGACCATGTAGTGAACCTGCAAGCGCTGCCCTTGGAGGGGGCAGACCCAGCCTTAGCTTTGCTCTGTCCTGTTTGCGCTCTGTACGTGGACTGAACACAAAGCTTCAGGACCTCAGAGCAGCTCTTCGTTTGTTACAGAGGCCAGCAGAAGGGAAAGGCTGTTTCGAAGCAGAGGATGGCCCACTGGATAATGGATGCCATTGCCTTGGCTTACCAAGCACAGGGCATGCCCTACCCACTGAGGTTGCGAGTTCACTCTACCAGGAGTGTTGCATCCTCCTGGGCATGTGACACCTCGCTGACAGATATTTGTAAAGCTGTGGGCTGGGCGGCACCCAACACGTTCGCCAGTTTCTATAGCCTTTGTGTTGAGCCAGTATCCTCCTGTGTTCTCACTTCAAATGGGTAGAAGCACTGAGAGGCCCTGGCTTGCTGCATCATAGTGTGCTATTTTTTGCCTCAGAGAGTTCCCTATTGGGCAAACCCTCCTTGAGTTCCTCCTTTACTTGCTGTATTCTTGAAAACCGGTGAAAGACTGGCTGCCCATACGTAGTGTCCCTGAGGGGATCCGTTATGTGTATTCTTCCACGCCCACTCTGCCATCTCTGCAAAGGTGTAGCCTCTTTAAGCCAACCCAGAGACTTCTATATGCAGTAAGGCCCTACGGGGTTATTCCATATATGTAAATCTCACTTAGAACCTCCCTGTGGAGGATGTGGCTTCCGCAGCATTTCTTTCCCGCTGGAAAGGACACACTTTCCCAGTGTTATTCAAGTGTCACTGATCATCACTGTCATTGATCATCCTTCTCTGCATAAAGCCCTGTCCCATCTTCTGCTAATAGCAAGAGATTGGGAGGCTTATGCAGGGCACTGGAAGGGGCAGCATCAGTGGTGCTTTGGTAGGGATTCCCGACGTGACGTCGGAAGTGACTGACTGAAAGGGAATGTCTCGGTTACTTGTGTAACCCTCATTCCCTGAAGGAGGGAACGAAGATGTCACGTCCTGCCACAGTTGCTGTACCACCACTGAGCGGCCGGCCACCGGCTCGGCTCCTCAGCGAAAACCTGAATATGCATTGAAATGCTGCCTATTTATACCCGTGCTGCAGGGCGTGGCAATCAGATGCAAATATTGCATGCCAATGTGCATTGGCTCGTTTAGTTACACTCGAAGTAGATTCATCCAAATTCGTCTGTCCTGACATGATCAGGGAATGAGGGTTACGCAAGTAACCAAGATGTTTTCATAACAAAATGGCTTCTTCAGGCAGAAGAAGTGTGACCTCCCTTATCACTAAGTACATCTTGAACTCTTTTGGGGAGACTGTCCTGAAGTTTTCTGGAGTAATCTTCTTATATATTATACCAGGCTACTTTCAGCAGTTTTTCTTTAGATTTAGGCTGTCTTTTATGTCTTTTTCTGTCCAGGTGATCCTATACTGCCTCTATAATATTTAGGTCTAGACGTGTATGGCCTCTGTGGAAGCCAGTCCATGACTGTTAGTGTTTTTCTCTCCAAATATGATTTCACCGCATTAGCAGTGTGCTTGGGATCATTATCATGCTGAAAAATAAAATAATTCCCAATCAGGTGCATTCCAGAAAGAATGGCATGATGAATTAAAACCTGTCTGTACTTTTCAGCATTCATGATCCCAGCTATTCGGACAATATCGCCAACACCACTGGTAGAAATGAAACCCCAAACCAGTACAGATCCTCCACCATGTTTTACAGAAGGTCGCAAGCACTCATTCTTCCATCTCTCTCCAACTCTTCTTCTCACATACTGTTGACAATTAGGTCCAAATTTTCAAACTTGGATTTGTCACTTTATAATACTTTTTTCCAGTCATCTTCATTCCAATCTTTGTTAGCTTTAGCATTTCTTAGCCTTTTCACCCCTCTTCTGAAAAAAAATGTGTTTTTTTGGCTACTACTCTTCCACAAAGACCACTCCTGATCAAGCTTCTTTAGACTGTAGAAGGGTCAATCTGACATCCCGATGAAGCTGCCAGATGCCAAGGTCCCAGCTACTTCTGGTCTCTCAAAGAAGAAACTCTTCTCATCAGATTTTTAAAGTTTTCTTGGCCTTCCAGTCCTTTATCTGTCCTTGAGCTCTCCTGAGTCTTCACATTTCTTGAATACCACATTTTGGGTATCCAGTTTGTTTGTTGCTGATTTCCCTTTGAGAGTGGCCTTGCTGATGCAAAATTACGATTTTATGTTTATCAAATTCTGGGATCTTTGGCATTTTGAATGGTATGATGTTACTGAAAGTTGGCAGTTGTGTGGCCAAATGGTTAGAGAGTCGGACTTGTAACCATTAGGCCACAACTGCCCATCACCATTTTGTGGAAAGCGTGGCATCAGGCTAAATGCTGATTACCTTGATGCAGCCAGATCAGAACAGCATTATCAGAACACTCTGCAGGTGGTTGAGGCAGACCGGAAGCTGAGGCAAGACCTAAGGAATAAGATCATTGCAAACAGTTGTGGCCTAATGGATAGAGTGTCAGACTTGCAACCTGAAGGTTGTGGGTTCGGGTCTCAGTACCGGCAGGAAATGTAAATGAGGGTATTGAATGAACAGTGCTCTCTTCCACCCTCATTATCCACAATTCAATACCCTCTCCCACACTCAGCACAGTTGTTCCCATCAAAATGGTGGTGGAAATGGGTACACAAGTAAAGAAAATAAATAATAATTTAAAAAAATACACCAGAAAGGCACCAAACCCCCAAATGCTCCTGGGTGCCACAGCAAAAATGGCTACCCACTGCTCCGGGTGCGTGTGTCCCACTACTCATTGCTGTGTGTGTGCACTTGGATTGTTAAATGAAGGGCCAAACAATTGTAGCGTCTCGACCAATCTGACACACTAATTTTTATTTGATTT
Organism: Sinocyclocheilus anophthalmus; assembly: GCA_018155175.1. NCBI lineage: Eukaryota > Metazoa > Chordata > Actinopteri > Cypriniformes > Cyprinidae > Sinocyclocheilus > Sinocyclocheilus anophthalmus. The sequence goes on along the minus strand of JADLZN010007877.1, from coordinate 43,588 downwards.
AACAAATCAATTATACATTAGATTAACAAATCGTCACAGTCACCTCACTCAATAAACTGGATGCCAGGATTTCTGCTGAACACCTCCCCATCTCACTGGTTTTATGACCCCCCAGGAATGTGAGTAGGATAACCCACTCTTTCATTTGGAGGACAAACGCACAGTAGAAATGGACTTAAACCACTCATTCATATAAGTAACTCTACCATGTCTAGTATCTATGAATTCGCCTTCTGATGCTCTAAACAAGAATGTATATTATATGTAGGTACATAGGCAATATATATTAGGGCCCTGAGAATCTTTAGTAATTTCAATTCAAGTTCCATATGCAAATTACCATGTTTCCACACAAAGAGTCATAAAAACTCCCCAGTATCTCAAAACGCCCACTTGGGATTCCGTCTTTTCTCATTGGATAAGCCCATCTTGAGTGGCGGGGATCTTCTCCGACCTTAAAGCCCGGCTCCAGGGACCCACCCAGTCGGTGGTTCGGTCGAAGCTAAGAAAATGTGAGAAAACGCTCCAGGATACCAAAGCTTGTGCCAGGCCTTTCTTCGGCCTTGACTTTTCTATTCTTCAAGTTACTCTGACGCAAACTGGTTCTTTCTCTTCAACCAACTTCAGCAAGATCTTGGGACCTTAAGATTGCATCAGGAATCTTTTTCAGACATACTCGCAAGTATAAAACTTAGTCGATTTAATTGATGCATTAATTATCAGTTACACCTTTTTACAAGGTTTTTTTGAACTAAGAATCTGACGTTTTCCCTTAGGTTTTAGATCTGTTGAATATGCAAAAGTGTTTCATAAAATTCATTCTTTATGCCTCTTTCTATGCTGAGTTAAACTTTAACCCTTTCCTATACCAACTGTATGTGTGTGTGTGTGTGTGTGTGTGTATTTGTATGTTAGACCGGCTTAATGTGTTTATGTAGTATGTTAGTTTAAGTGTTTATGTAGTTAATATAGTCTTACTTGTATCACACTTGACGTGTTTATTGTTTACTCATAACCGGAGTCAATTATCATGCAGATTTACGTTACAAGCTTGTAGAATTGTACAGTAAGAAAGTTATTTCCCTTAACCAGGAAATTAACGTTCTTGGAATTGACAAGACAGTTGACCCTGAAAGGTCAGCTAAATATCTACAGCGGATCTAAAATATGAATAGTTAATTATAACTAGTTATGGTTAATTATTCATATTTCCTCTAATGAGCTGATTCGCTACACAATGAATGATATTCCCTCCCTCAATTAGAATGTTTGGTGGGTTTTTCCTTTAGTAGCATCTGCTAGGTGATCATTGTACGTAATCTTAAGTTCTTAGAAAAGTAACAACTCTCCTCAATAAATTTCCACAGTTTTACTGTCTACAGTAGTTTCACAGGGTTATGGGTTGGTTCAGTGAAACTGAAAATGTTTGTAGTCTACTAAATATTTAACTCCATTATTGTATGAAAGAACAAAACTGCATTAAAAAATAGCTTCCTCCTCTGCACAATACCGTGTGAGAGTTTCAGCCTGTGGTCATGCAAGGACTCATTCAAATATTTATTTGAATTAAGTTCGAGAAGAAGAGAGTGGAAGATTGTTTGCTCACACGTTCTCATGATTTCACACCCTACTGTTTTTGTGAGACTCTTGTGGTATTATTTCACAATAGACTGACCCTCAAGCTGACAGACCATCAATGGAAAATGACAAGTAGAAATGTACACAGACGGTATGAGATGGAGCAAAGAGGTCAAAGCCATTACCAACCTTACAAATTCCGTTAATGCAAATGTCACGGCTCTGACTGCCCTCATAGCACTGTGTTCCATCTACAACAGTGTCCAGCATCCTCTCAGAAAAGTGCTCATTCACAGGTCTACAGTGCAGCTCACACGAATTAACTGGAATGACAAACATAACCCTTCTGTGACATCTATTTAAAGAGTACGTGAGTGGCACATGTAGTACTATTATGCGCACCTCTGTTATTTACATGTATCCATTTATAAAACTTTCCCTTATAAGGGAGTGTGTTAAAGCGGCTGCACTGGATGTGTCTGAAGCTGTGGTCCGCAGGGCAGGGGTCACGGTTACAGGTTTGATATCTGCGGCGCTCTCCGAGACAGTATTTACCTCCATACTTGGGTCTAAAAAACAAATGCATTAAATATTTAAAATGTCATTAAGTTCTTTAAAATCTGTATATACAACATGTTTATGTATACATAAGCACAAAAAATACATATAATAATACGTGTTAGTCTAAAGCTTAAAAAGTCAGAAAAATCTTTGCCATGACTAGATCACCTTGTCAGAGCAGCTACTGGCTCCAAATGCAAATTATGTTCTGTTATGTTATGTTATGATGTTTATTTTATTTTATTTATATAAGGAGTAGTTGACCCAAAAATGAAAAACTGTAATTTTGTCTTTGTAAAAACACAAAAGAAGATATTTGAAGATTATTTCAGCTCTTGTTGTCCATATGATGCAAGTCAGTGGGGTCCACAAGCTCACTGGTGCTTGTGTCATGTAATGTCAGGCAATAACCAATGAGGTTTGATGTTACTTTTGATTTTGTCATTTAATTTGGGCTCTGTATGCATGATTTGATAAACGATTTGATTTGAGAGTGAATAAACTTAAATTTTGTTCTGTTCATTAAGGAAACTGAACGCATTTTTTTCAGAAGACAAGTGAATTACACTGCTGGATTACTTTTACGCTACCTTTCTGTCCTTTTTGGAGTTTGTGAACTTGGACCCCATTGGCTTATTTTGTATGGACAAAACATTCTTCAAACTATCTTCTATTTGTGTTCCACAGAAGAAATAAAATCATAAGAGTTTGGAGTGGCATGAGTCTGAGAAAATTATGGCAAATATTTTTTGGGTGAACTACTGTTTCAATGCAGTTGCAAGAGGTTTCTGGATGGTTGCTAGATGGTTTCCTAGCAAAGTCAAAAGAGCCCACCTCAATGCATTCACAAGCTGATTGTGTCCGAACAGGTATCCCAATAATAACTCTTCTGCCCACCCTCAGCTATCATTATTCAGGTAAACATGTAAACATGTAACTCTGTCCCAAACTCACACCATTGGTTGTGCCTGAAATTGATATGTGTAATTAAAGCATGACTTGGTTACCTTCTTGGCAAAGTCCACCCACAAATGGCTTACTCATAGAGTAGCTGTCCCTGTACATAAAACTGGGACAAGAGAAAGTATTCATGGGTTTATCTTCCCCAAAAGTGTAAACATAGAGACTCCCAGGCACCATCAATGCATTTAGAGCAGTCCGCACAGATCCGGCAAGCTCTTTCCAGCTGAACCAATAGCTAGAGTTTGATGTGTGTCTACTGTAGTAGGCTGAGCCAGAAGGTGTTTAACCGGTGTGGGATCATGGCTGACTTGTTACATGGGAAAATAATTCAGATTCGGTTACAGAAGTGCTAGCCAAAATTCAAAGACTTGCCATAATATGCAGAAACAGGCAACGGGGAAAAACATGGGTAAACAAATAATGCTTTTACAACATGTAGGAATTTGATGGAATGTTTGAGTTTCGGTTGAGAAATTCTAGAAAAAAAAGCTATTTACTAAGTACATAGTGGAAGTGGTGAAGAATAGAATAGTGGTAGATCTTTTTTCCCCACATCCTTAAAAAGTTCTTCTGAAATACGACGCAGATGTTGCACGTTTTCCATCAATCACAACATCTTAGAGATGCATTCACAAGTGGATCACAACCTGGTTCTATAGCTAACCATTTCCATTTTTGAAAACTTGCTTGGGGTGCAAATCATCTGCCAGGATAAAGAATCACAGTCCAAGCCAAATATAATGAAATGGTTATACTTCATAAACTCTAAACGTTTGGACCAGAGACAGTGACTTTTTTATTGGTCTAGTGAGGCTCTCTGACACTGTATGGGTTCTGAATTTCTCACAATTTAACAATTTGTGGGAACCGCAGAGACCATAGAATGCCATTGCAGATGACATTATAAAATATAAAATAAATGATAATTACATGCAAGAAACCCCAAGCACATTATGTTGACATGGTGGTGAGAAATAAATGCAATCACTTCCTCATCGAATGCTAGCCTAGAATGTGAAAAAAAGAGCTATTCTGAGTTTTGTGAATTTGTGGACCCCACTGGAGACTACTGTTGCTATGCAGTTGCTACTAGGGGTTTCTAGATGGTTGCAGGTATCCTAATAACATTTTTTGTAAGATTTTTTTTTATTCTGACATGCTGGTGAGAAATAAATGCATTCATTTCCTAATCAACCATAAACATACTAGTCTTTTCCCATACGATCTACAATAAAAATAGTTATTCTCATGGTTTGTGGTTTATCATAGTAAAGTGAGTGAGCACAAATTGTGTGTGTGTGTGTGTGATTTTCTGAAACTGGAAATGAAGGAAATCAGGAAACTCACACAGGGTTGACGCAGTCCCTCTGGGCATTCTGAACGCCTACACCGCATGTCCTGGTGCACTCGGACCACTCGCTCCATGAATCCCAGCCACCATTCACACTTTCAGGCTGGAAGCCCATCTCTACACACTCCCGGTCAAAACACCACTGACCAAAAAAGAAAAAAAAACAAATCCATCCAAGACTTTCAGCTAGTCAGAGTACAAGGCATTATAAAGGAGAACTAAGTGGTGAACTTCATGTGGTGAAATGAAAAGCCCACAGAAAGCCTGGCTTGCCTTGCCCTCACCGCACTTGGTCCCGTCCACAGCGCCATCCAGCCTCGAGTGGCAGATTGAGCCCACTGTGCACCACAGGGTGCTGCAGATATTCTGAAGGGTAGAATCATTTAAGAATAATTAAGAATAGTTCAAAGCTACATAAAATGTTATTATAAATGTTTTAGAAGTGTCTTTATTCCTTATCTATACACGCCCATTTTTGCCACTGAATTTTTAAAAAAAAATCTCACAATTCAGTATTTTTATATTTCATAGTTTGGACCTTTTTTATTGTAATTCTGAGGAAAAAGAAATATATAGAAACTCACAATTTTGAGTAACAAATGTTCAGAATTGTGAAATCTAAACTGATTGTGAGTTCATATCTCACAACTCGGACTTTTTTCTCAGAATTGCGAGATAAAAAGTCTGAACTGTAAAATAAAAACCCTTTCAGAATTATGAGAAAAACAGTCCAAATTGTGAGATAAAAAGGTCACAGTTACTTGATTTTTTTTTAATCCTGTGGCGGAAACAAGCTTTCATACTTATCTATATTTATGTTGTGTTAAATTGTTGTATACTATTTCAACAAAAGTTATGTTAAGTGTCAAGTGGTGTAACTGTTAAATAACATATACTGTAAGTGTTCATATTTTCAAAATGTTAGTTTACACAAAAAAAAATGTACACCTGCTCGCAACCATGGGTAAACGGTGTGTAAAACATTTTAGGCAAACAATGACATTTTGATATCACTATGTACTATAAGAATATTATGTTTCCAGTAGGCAATTTTAAGCAGTTGATGTGAAACTTATTTGACTTGCTGTCTGCAGTGGAGGGGCTTGAAGAAGCAGCTTCAACTTGAGTTTTGATACCCCCAGGGAATGCTAGTGCTTGAAAGTTAAGTTTGCATGGATACTTAAATTATATTGGTGGTGCTGGGGAGGCAGCAGGATGCCGAAACAGCTGATGTTGGAGCAAGGTGAGTGCTGCTCAAGCTCCAGCAGTTAATTGAAAGATTAGAATACGATTTCTATTTCAAATTGCGTTTAGGAATTTTATATAATAACAAAATTAATTAGGTAATCAATTAGTAGATATTTCATAGATAAACAAAAATGATCTGTCTGCATGCTTAACACTTTCATGATCTGATTACAGAACAATATAGCCAATTAGTATTTTTGCATTTGCACAATATACTGGAGCAACATTCAGAGATCATGGGCTGGGATTATGCTAATTGTGAATGATGAGCATCCTATTAATGACTCATTGGAATTTATTAACACACACAGTTCTGATCTCATCAAAACTGAGGTTTATGATGTTTTTGTGATTCCGAAAGAGAGGGATTTTTGGGGGGGTTGAGATCCATTGACTTTTAAGGAAATGTAAATGATAGACAAAAGTATAAGTAATATTTAAATACAAGACACCTTTAAAGAAAATATTTTACTTTTAAAGACTTTTTGCCCTTTTTTAAATGCTGTCCAAAAATGGAAAATATTTTCATCACAGAACATGTCATGTCAAAATACTGTATATTATTATTATTATATACTTTTTAATGTGCTTTTTAAATATATGAATACATCTGGACATAATAAATAAGTTTCACATCACTGACATTTTAAATGTCACATTGAGAAATTAGGAAACTGCATGTGCTTTATTTGAGGTCTCCTATGGAATCCTGAAATGCATGGAGTTGTATACTGTAAATTGTAAATGGCAAACCTTGTGTGTTGTGCACCAAACACAAACATTCATTGCATTTCTAAACCTCTGCAATTTCTTCTGGTGTCATTTCTTGAACTGTAACTGCCCTGATAAGGAAACTGAAGTCTGGCTTTGTCTGTGTCTGAACGACAGAGTGCAAACTCTTTTACTGTGTCTGTGACATTTGGCTAATAATTGAAAGATGTTCAGTATCTGTCAACAGCTGCTGCAGAAAGCACAGAGCACATTACTGATGTGATTTGGCATAACCAACAACAATTCTGCAATCTGATGCCCTTTTCCGTATTTTAATTCTGCAGGATGCCAAATATAAATGGGATATGTTGGCTTTCCCCCTCATTGTTCAGCTAGCTTAGGTGAAAAAATTGTGATTTCAAGGTAAAGAGCTCTTTATGTTACATGGTTTACAAAGCAGTTATTCTATTTGGAACATAAGCCCTGCTATACTAATGATGTGATTTTCCCACTAAAACAGCTGGGAATCAGATGGTACTGATGTAAGAAGAAACTGAGACTCCCGCAGTGATGGAAAAGTGTGTGTGTGGTCTATGCCTTACCAGACACTTGAACTAATAGAGGTTTTTGTTGTTCACAATTTAACAGTGAGACTTTTAAAGCAGCCCATGGGCCTGGAAGTACATTAATTGCTAATTGGAATAGTTTCCTAATGAGATCAAATTCAGAAAAGCATCTCAACCGATCTCTTTGTTGAAAAGACCAGCATGGCTGGCTGTTGTGTTTTGGATGCTGGGGTGCTGGCATTGCCAATTAAATATACTGATTAAGCACGCTGGAAAAATGGGAAAACATAGATTATCTGATTTATTCTATAAAATTATTTATTATCTACACAAAAAATTGTGTTGTGCATCATCTTGGCAATTTGAAGGTGCCACCTGTAGGAACACTACAGGTGCATCTCAATAAGTTAGAATGTCGTGGAAAAGTTTATTTCATTTATTTCAGTAATTCAACTCAAATTGTGAAACTTGTGTATTAAATAAATTCAATGCATAGAGACTGAAGTAGTTTAAGTCTTTGTTTTTTTTTTAATTGTGATGATTTTGGCTCTCGTTTAACAAAAAACCACCAATTCACTATCTCAACAAATTAGAATATGGTGACATGCCAATCAGATAATCAACTCAAAACACCTGCAAAGGTTTCCCGAGCCTTCAAAATGGTCTCTCAGTTTGGTTCACTAGGCTACACAATCATGGGGAAGACTGCTGATCTGACAGTTGTCCAGAAGACAATCAATGACACCCTTCACAAGGAGGGTAAGCCACAAACATTCAGCTAAGAAGCTGGCATGTTAACAGAAAGGTGAGGGGAAGGAAAAAGTGTGGAAGAAAAAGAGGCACAACCAACCGAGAGAACCACAGCCATATGAGGATTGTCAAGCAAAATCGATTCAAACATTTGAGTGCAGGCATCAAGAGCCACACACACAGACGTGTCAAGGAATTTTGCTACAGTTTGTCGTATTCCTCTTGTTAAGCCACTCTGAACCACAGACAACGTCAGAGGCGTCTTACCTGGGCTAAGGAGAAGAAGAACTGGACTGTTGCCCAGTGGTCCAAAGTCCTCTTTTCAGATGAGAGCAAGTTTTGTATTTCATTTGTAAACCAAGGTCCTAGAGTCTGGAGGACGGGTGGAGAAGCTCATAGCCCAAGTTGCTTGAAGTCCAGTGTTAAGTTTCCACAGTCTGTGATGATTTGGGGTGCAATGTCATCTGCTGGTGTTGGTCCATTGTGTTTTTTGAAAACCAACGTCACTGCACCCGTTTACCAAGAAATTTTGGAGCACTTCATGCTTCCTTCTGCTGACCAGCATTTGAAGATGCTGATTTAATTTTCCAGCAGGACTTGGCACATGCCCACACTGCCAAAAGCACAAAAAGTTGGTTAAATTACCATGGTGTTGGTGTGCTTGACTGGCCAGCAAACTCACCAGACCTGAACCCCATAGAGAATCTATGGGGTATTGTCAAGAGGAAAATGAGAAACAAGAGACCAAAAAATGCAGATGAGCTGAAGACCACTGTCAAAGAAACCTGGGCTTCCATACCACCTCAGCAGTGCCACAAACCGATCACCTCCATGCCACGCCGAATTGAGGCAGTAATTAAAGCAAAAGGAGCCCCTACCAAGTATTGAGTACATGTACAGTAAATGAACATACTTTCCAGAAGGCCAACAATTCACTAAAAATGTTTTTTTTATTGGTCTTATGAAGTATTCTAATTTGTTGAGATGGTGGGTTTTTGTTAAATGTGAGCCAAAATCATCACAATTAAAAGAACCAAAGACTTAAACTACACGAGTTTCACAATTTGAGTTGAATTACTGAAATAATATATTGAGATCCACCTGTATATTAAAAAACTGCATAGAATAGAAAATAAGTATGCAAACCATATAAAATCACTTTGACACAACCTACTTTGGTCACTTAAAAATAACCATTAAATGATGTTGAATTGAGGTATTCGTAGGTTTAAGGGAAAATCTTACATCTACATCATCACAGAGCAGTGAGCTGGATCCGTACTGGAACTTGCACTGATGAGCGGCGCTGTACAGGACGCCAGGGGGAGCAGAGTCCATTTCCAGATCGTTTCTGACAGGAGGGTCATCCAGACACCAGCCCCAGCCTCGACTGTGAGGAGCATGAAAAAAACACATGCAGAAAAATACTCAGGTAAAGGTTTCTGATTTTGGTGCAATTCATTCTCAGATTAGTACTTTCATAGGTTGCAATATTAAAGTATTGTAACTGAACAGCCTCTTAGATCTTGTTGTATTTTACTTACAGTTTAAATGTTAGATTTATTAATGGTTTGCGCCATCACAAACCCTGCTTTGGCATTTAAAAAATAAAAAATAAATTCAGGATTTACTAAAGACATGCAATGAAAAATTTGCCATGAAACGGCGTGGATTTTTGTGGCTAACCTTATTGCACATGCATTTAAAGAAGTTCCCCTTTCAGATGCAAAATTTATGGGAGGAGAGTATTTAAATGAATCAACAAGGTTTGTGGTAGTCAGTGTGCTGGTATTTGTGGCATTATTTAATGCCTAAAAAAGCATATCTTAAATCCATTTTGCACTTGACATGGTCGCGATAGTTGTTGATTTTCGCTGCTCTTGGTAGATTGCGGTGATCATTATGGAGCTGGCTCCATCTGTGTTCTCTAATTTGTGCATTGTCAGTAGATCATCTGCAGAACTTTCCACTCCCATCTGCGCTTTTGTGGTCTCACGCTAATTTGCCTTGTTTAGTAAATCTGGCCCAAAAAAACGTAAGCTGGACCAAAGTGTTTGTGGGGAGAATAATCATTTAATAATTGTGACCAAACAAAAATTGGCTGTGCCCTGTAATACTACTACAAACCCCCTGTTGAAAACCCCTGTTCTAGTGTTCTAATTAATAACTAAATATCTCACATATTATACACACACTGTCTGGCCAAAAAAAAAGTCGCTATCTGTATTTAAAATAGCAAATACTTCGGATTTTAAGATTGAATAATTATTGCAGTGATTATTATGTTTCTGGCATGTTGTGCATTTGGCAACCATTCTTTGAACTCTAACTCATGCAGTGCGTAGCTTTTTATTTCTCAAATAGCCATGTCGGAAGACATGTCCATATTCCAGGATGACAATGCCAATATTCATCAGGCTCAAATTGTGAAAGACTGACCACCACAGAGTCCTGACCTTAACCCCACTGAAAGTCTTTGGGACGTACTAGAGTTAATTTTACACTGCCTGTCCAAAAACAAGTTGCCCACTCTAATATTTAGTTTGACCACCTTTTGCTTTGATAACGTTGTGCCATTGTTCTGACAATGTTATGCAACATCACAACATTTATTTCCATCAAGAGTTGCATTAAGAGATCTTGTATTGACAAAGGGAGAGTCGATCTCTCGAGCTGATAGGATAGACGATGTGATTGCTGATAACTAATTCCGGTTCGTACATGTACGGCTGAATACCGGTCCTCTCACTCTCGCTCATGTTGCTTCTCCTCTCTGTTTATTGCCCTACGCAAAGCAGAGTGTCACGGTTTCACACACATGAGGGATGAGGAGACGCTGGAGAAATACTTTTAACAGGACTTTATTGGAACCAAGGGAGACGAACACAGGAAGACCTTTAACAGCGGACAGAGAAGTAGGGACTGGGAACACTTTAAATACACACAGGAGGAGGGGATCACGAGACACACCTGGGAGCAATGAAACATCAAGGGAAACACCAGGGACAAATGAACTTAATCAGGACAGAAACAGGAAACTAACCAAATAAGGGCATGGGAAGGCACATGGGGAGCAGGACACACACAACACATGGAACAGAGTCTGACATCATGCCCCCCTCCGGAAGGCGTGATCTCACGCCATATACCATCCAATATGGAGGGGGGGTGGACACTCTGGAGGTCCCTCAGGACAGACACGGGACATTGGGCCTCCAGAGCAGTACCCATTCCAGGTGCCATGGCGGAGCAGGGGAATTGGGAGGCCATGGCGGAGCAGGGGAATCGGGAGGCCAAGACGGAGCAGGGGAATCGGGAGGCCATGGTGGAGCAGGTAGTTTAGGAGGCCATGGCAGATCAGGAGCATCGGGAGGCCATGGCGGAGCAGGGGACTCGGGAGGCCATGGCGGAGCAGGGGACTCGGGAGGCCATGGCGGATAAGGAGCCCGGAGACGGTGGAGGCGCAGGGGACTCGGGAGGCCCTGGCGGCGCAGGGGACTCGGGAGCCATGGCGGAGCAGGAGCCTCGGGACGGCCATGGGGAAGGCAGGGACTCGGGAGGCCATGCGAGCTGGAGCCATAGTACCCACCCCAAAAAAAAAACCCGTGGGGAAATTGAAGGGGCCTCGGAGCCCCAGAGCTGAACGGGATAAAACAGGAGCACTCCCGGGCTGAACGGGGGGGGGAACAGTGGAGCCCTCCCTGGCTGAGGGGTCAGGAGGCCCCTGTTGGCATACTCGGGAAACAGGAGCACTTCCAGGGCTTAAACGGGATCAGGAGCCCTATGTGGGGCGATACTCTTGGGACAGGAGAACTTCTGGGCGACTGGTATCAGGAAGAACCCCTGGGCTAACTGGGCTCAGGAAGCCCTCCATGAGGCTGAACTGGGGAACAGGAGAGTAGCGCTTACGTGGTGCTTGGCAATGGGAGGGCGATCTGGAGGAGCCAGGCCGCAAGCGCGTTCGAGGAGTGGGACTGGAGCGAGCATCTGGGGCTGGAGCCAGACACGGGAGTGAGCTCTGGCCGCCGCTGGAAGCCGACCTGTGAAGAGAGCTCTGGGGTGGAGCCGACATGGAGCGAGCTCTGGGTTGCCACACTAACGTCCTTGGGGGGACTGGCCAACACTAACGTCCGTGGGGCTTGACCTAATGTCCGTGGGCTTGCCATATTATCTGCCGGCTGACTTGACTCGGGAACGGCCGGCTGAGGGGTTCCGGATCGGGATCGGAGACTCTCCAGACACCGGATGACTGTCTCCTTCCAGTCCAGATTGGTGGTGTCTGGGAGCTCCGTGGGACGATGGCAGGTTATCCCGATTCGGAACAGCGTCAGGAGGGTTTCTCCCTCGAGGGAGCTGGCCAGGGCGAGCGGCACAAACGCCCTTGCGAAGACGATGGGGTCTGGGCTCGCCTGAGCCACTGTGAGGAACATTAAACGCTCCTCCATTTGGGGACGTGGAGGAGCGCACGGGAAAAAAAGGCAAAACAAAAACTTACAAAAAAAACGGAAATCAAACACGGGGAATGCCGCTTACAGTTCGGTCCACTGTTCTGTCACGATGCACATACACGAGGAGACGCTGGAGAATACATTTAACAGGACTTTATTTGCACCAAGGAACCAAGGGAGACGAACACAGGAAGACCTTTAACAGAGAATTAGGGACTGGGAACACTTTAAATACACACAGGAGGAGGGGATCACGAGACACACCTGGAAGCAATGACACATCATGGGGAACACCTGGAACAAATGAACTAAACTAATCAGGGGAGGAACAAGAAACTAATAAAATAAGGGCATGGGAAGGCACATGAGGAGCAGGACACACACAACACATGGAACAGAGTCTGACACAGAGACGTCTAGGCTCTGCCCGCTTGAGTCGGGTGGGAAGTTGGCAACACACCCCTGAAACAGCACTTTTTAGACCCGCCCCAAAAATGACACTTTTCAACACGTTATAATAAACGATCTGTATAGTATTTTGAGCTGAAACTTAACAGACACATTCTGGGGACTCCTGAGACTTATATTACATCTTGTAAAAAGGGGCATAATAGGTGCCCTTTAATACAAGATCTCTTAATGCTGACTCCAGCACATCCTAAAGACTTTCAATAGGGTTAAGCTCAGCACTCTGTGGTGGTCAATTCATGTGTGAAAATGATTCCTCATGCTTACTGAACCACTATTTCACAAATTGAGCCAAGTGAATCTCGACATTGTTATCCTGGAATATGTACACCTTCCAACAAACTTGTTTAAGAAATAAAAAGCTACACACTGCATTAGTTAGGGTTAAAAGAATTGCTGCACAACATATAAAAGAAACATATTAGTCACTGCAACAATGATCCAATCATAGACTCTTCAGTATTTAATTATCTAAATCCAAATGGCAACCTTTTTTTGGCCAGGTAGTGTACAGTGGGAATAGAAAATAATCACACCCTTTAAAATAATCACATTTTGCTGAAATGAAGAAGGACACCGTTTTTGTTTTATCCAGCTTTACTCAGTCCAACTTATAACATCTAAGTGAAAGATATAACACCAATATGTCATAAAAATAAATAAATAAAAAAATCTAATTTCTATAACAAATGTAGATACTGTAATATGTATGCTTAAAGGCAAATTTAGGCTACCTCAAAAACACATTGTTAGCACGGGCGGAAACAAGGGGGGGGTTAGGACGATTCTAAGGGCCCACACACTTTTAGGGCCCAGAGATCTGTTTTATTAGTAGTAACAGTAGTGGTAGTAGTAATGTAACAGAAATTATAAATGTATCTACCAAAGAATTACAAATAAAACAAAACTACGTCTTATTTCTGCATTTCTGCAATGATGTCCCCCCATTCACTGCATGGTTTCGTTCCGTCCTACATAGCCTAGAGTCACTGAGTGAGATCAGATGGTAAACTGTCAAATTAGAGATGTCTTCTAGTTCGAGGGGGGGGCAAACTGAGCCGGACGATTTGGTCAGTCGCACTTCTAAACACATTTTAGTTTTGCTATAGAAAATATAAAAATTCACACTCTGATTACATAGAGCAGCAGCAAGAAGCGCCTGAGGTTGTCATGGCAACCAGATACACTGCACGCAAATTATTTAATTATTTTGCCACCGTTTGCCACACTAAACTTAGCAATAAACACGTTTAAAATGCACAATAAAAACGCTACTTAAACATAACTTCCTGAAAAGCACTTAGAAAAGAGTTTTCTTTTGATAACATTGTTTCTATGTTATTCTGATTTCATGGTGCCTTCCCTGTTGAAAAAAACAGCATATGCTGGTTAGGTATGTTTTGACGCTGGGATGCTGTTTTAAGCTGGTCCTTTGCTGGTTTAAGATGGTCTTTTGCTGGTTGATGCTGGTCCTTTGCTGGTTTTTATGCTGGTCATGTGCTGGTTTATACTGGTACTTTGCTGGTTTAAACTGGTCCTTTGATGGTTTATGCTGGTCATGTGCTGGCAAAAAATCTGCATAAACCAGCAAAGGACCAGCATAAACCAGCACATGACCAGCATAAACCAGCAAAGGACCAGCTTAAACCAGCATATGCTGGTTTTTTCAACAGGGTTTGGGTCAACACTTTTATAAAATAGTGCATAAATATTTACATAAAAGTAATTTCACGGTGGGGGTGGAAACATGGAGTTTTTAACATTATTTGCAGTTTCTAAGTTCTTTGTATCAAATTAGTTTGGTACACACAGCCAAAGTTTGTCCAATGATGCTACTATTTAGGTTTAAAGACTAAACTTGATTCTCTTCAGGTAGAATCACTGCTTGAACTAACTGAGCTGCAATAACAATATGACAATATGCTTCACTGTTTCCAGGTCCAAGAGCTTTATCAGATCCCAAAAGCAGACTACAAACAGTGCTTATCTACACTCACTGTATGCTGTAATAATTTGAAAAATCAACCTTTATCTCCATATCAAAATCCCAGTTGGCCAGACAGTATTATTTTGATATTGCTTGATTTTACTGCAGGCCTGTTCAACAGCTGGCACTCCTGGAAAATTTATAAATTTTTCACATTAATATGCATAGGTTGCAAATTTAATAGTGGAAAAAAATCCACCTAAGAAACTGAGTCCCATTTAATTTGACCAATCTGAAATTATTACATAAGCCCTCAAAACCTGCCGTGCAGATTGCTGAAAATGATCTCAAAAACTCTTGCCATTTAGGGAAAGTTAGCCATACTAAATATGTCTTTAGTTTCATTTTTGCCAGAGGCCATTCTATGAAGTACTAAAAAACAACTCAACTATACAGGAAACGTTTCAGCCAAAATATAACCATGCAGTTGTGGTCCAATCTCGACTTAATTCTAAGCAACAATCTCCATGTCAAAGCGGACAGTGTGTCAGCCTTTGATTCAGTTTTTGCAATGTAGCTCAAATAATTAAGCTGAAAACACTCGGCAGCTAGAACTGTCACAGGGAAATTGGATACATGCGACTGCAAATATCTCTTTAAAAGCCCACAATTGTTTTGGTCCGGATGAATAAGACTAAACTGTTCAGACAACAAGGAGAGTTCCTTTCTGGACACTGTTGTGTAATTTTATTGAAGTATTATGTGAAAATGAAAGTAATCAATATATATATTAATATGCTGAATTATGTTAACCCTGGATGTCATAGAACGAATAATAGTCTTTTCATTAGACAGTGAACCTTTCATTACAAAGTACACCTGTGAACTTGAAATAATGTAACAACACGTATAATGGTATTTTCTTCCATTAGACAATGGACCTTTCAGTAGACAGCAGACGTAAACATGAAATAATCTAATATTATCAGGAACAAGTAGATAAATTTGACACACACCTCCTCGTATGACCACTACCAACCAATGAAAGGTGGCAAAATCCACAAGCAAGGTGGAGCATAAATTTGACAATATGATTAGTATGAACACACAACCAATTAGAAAAAAGGCCAAAAGAGTTTGAAACAATGTGGACAATCAGGTACTATAACCCAATAAAAAGTTAAACCGGAACAAAGAAAAAAACAGAAAATGACCAAATTGGAGAGAACAAGGGGCATAAGATGGAGTTGACAAACAAAGAACTTTGGACATGAGTGGAATGTATGTGACTGTCTTCCGGCTGATCTTTGTTAAATAAATCTTATTTTGACATTCTGGACTGCTGCTCCTCCATTCATTGGCCGCACCAAGCAAACTCCACAAACAACACATGCCATCTGTCTTTAAAGGGGTCCTGTGTAGGGTCTCTCGAGTCCTCTTATGTTTTGCCCTTTTTCCACTTGTGTTCGTCGGTAATGTTGCTGTTTGAGCTAGTGAACACAAGTTACACAGTTCAAAGTCAAATTCCAAAGAAAGCTTTTTATTTAACAGAAAATCCTTTACAAAAACGCTACACCGAACGATCGTTTGGACTACAATCGCATATGTTTGTCCGGGATTTGGATATCACAATCAAGACGACTGGGACGAGAACCGGTTGAAGCTGCACTAGCGAAGGCAACACGGGTTGTTATCACTTTGTCAGAGACACGCTAGCTTTCCCAAGGCGAACTTTGGTTACAATCATCTGGGTTTAAATCATGCTCAAATTGATTTGATTTTGACGCAATATTTACACTGAAGCTCGCAGGTGGCTATGGTAAGGGGCATGACATTTCCCGACCAGGCGCCGAGTGCTGCCAATCACAACACACACTGGCCCAGCTAACCAATCACAACACACACTGGCCCAGCTAACCAATCACACATCACAACACACACTGGCCCAGCTAACCAATCACAGCACATTTCGTCTTTCAGAAGGCGGGCTTTCATTTGATACAGGAACTATTCGAGCCGTTCATGCCAGACTGGGGAGAGAGGTGTTGTAATAATGTAAAATATGTGAAAAATAATGTGTTTTTCGAACAACCTACTATGAGAGCCTGTTCTAGTACACCCCCAAACAAAATCAAGACATAATAGGACCCCTTTAAGCCTCCCAAACTACATGATCCTTTCCTCAAATTGTCACATTCCTGTGTGGATTCCTTGTTTGCTATTTGTTCCATGTGTGTGTTCACTCCCCATGTCTAGTCCCTGTGTGTGTGCCTTGCCCTTGTTAGTTGCCATAGTTACTCTCATTAGTTGTCATGACAGTTCATTAGCCACGCCCCCTGTTATCCTATTAAGCTTGTTAGTTCCTGTGTATATATAGTCCTAGTGTTTCACTTGTCAGTCGATGTTCATGCTTGTGTCTTGCAGTTCCTTGTTCCCTGTGTTTTTGTGGATGTTAATCTGTTTCTTGATTAAGCTACTCCTTGCACGTAGATCCTTGCCTTTTGCCTGCTCTCTCTGAACGTTCCACAAATTCTCTGTAACACAGTCCATATTTCAAAAACAAGCAGGCTGAGCAACAGTGTCTATTGAGTTTTACATCTAAAAGTCGATAACATTTACAGGCCTTTCCAAAACTTACCTGAAAGGGACTAACAGATGCAGAATTTGAAATGTAATGACAAGATGTGAGATTTACTGAGTTTAACACAAGTAAAGGCATTCTGGGAAACAAAGTGTTTATAGAATTCTGTGTATAAGGCCTACAAATCTGGTAAAAAGCTTTTATTTTTTATAATTTTAATTAGTTTTAATTCAACATTTAAGTTGAACAAATATTCATTTTCTAGTTAAAAAAAATTCAGTTTTATTCATTTATTTGAATTCTGCTACCTTACATTTATGCATTCTGTTTGCTGCCATGATTCATATTCAGAAATTGGATAGGAATTTAAAAGGCATTCACAACTAAGTTCTGAACAGTGCAAAACCCTGCGGGCGAAGAGAATAAGTGCAATTTAATGTGTCATGAATTTTAAAACACAAAAACTAACATATAAACCTTAATGCAGAACATCTGAATATTTTACTATATTAATTAAAGGAAGTTTGTACGTATAGTGGTTAAATGTAAGTTTCACATCAATTTCAGTAAATACTTGAGTAAATCATGTTATATAAAATTGAGCATTTCCAGAAAGGCAGACTTATGCATGATTATTCATATTTCAAAAATATCAGTATTGATTTGTTTTCTTCAGTGTATTGAAACTGTCAAAGTGCAATAAATTGGCCAATCACATTTAGCTGGTAACATTTAGTCCTTTTACATCTTGCTGCCACTCCAGCTATTCAAACAGTGATATCAGAGTCATATACAAAGAAATGGCTCTCATCTGCCAAAGAGTTTAAAACAGATAGTCTAATGGTAGAAGGATAGGCCTAAACAATTGAAACATCAAAGGCATTAAGATAGACTTATTACTCATTTCCTGATGAGTCCACTTGGCCTAGATATAGCAACATAGCCCCATCCTGTGTTTGGGCACTGCCGGTTGTGTTAAACATTTCCCCACATTTCAGGCCAAGCTGCAGCAGGCAAGCCTTGTCTAATGTGCTCCATATGGCAGGCAACAAAACTACTGTAACTATGACAGAAGAATCAACACAGCCTTGTTCCTTCTTGGGAAATCTCAGCCATTCACATTGCATTTGGCAACACACACAAGCAAAGGTCAAGAAGGACAGAGCCAGCTTGTTGAGAGGGTAAAAGACTGATAAAGCATCCAGTGGCAGTTGCTGCCAAGAAGCTTTCAAATGAACTCCATTAACTTCCCTTAAGCGTAAAAATGACAGAGTACAAAGATTACACCAATCTGTGCATTCAGGCAAAATTGGCCATCAGTCCATTTTATGCAAAAGTTATTCATTCCACAACTTAGTTAAAATAACCAAATATGAATAAGGCTTTCATGGTAACAAAAATATTATAAAAAAATATCCAAATATGAAATAAAGTTTTCACGGTAACAAAAATATTATAAAAAAATAACCAAATATGAAATAAGGCTTTCATGGTAACAAAAATATTATAAACAAAACAAAACAGAGCTGATAAATGAGAGATGTGACCTAACAGTTAGCACATGTGCTCTGATATATCGAGCTATGCTATTCATGTAGAGTTCAAGTTTACATCAGAAGTTCTTTGTCTTCTCTCTCTATAATCTATGTAGATATTATATAAATAGTATATATACTATATATCATTATATATTATATACACAGTAGAGAGAGAGAGAGAAAAGATGCCTCCAAGTAGCAATTTCTAGCTTATTTGCGCATTACGAAAAAATACAAACAACAGAACTTCCAAATAATTCCACAACTTTTTGTGATTTAATTTAATTTATTTTTTTGTATTTTAAAATGTTCTCTATACCAAGGGTGTCCAAACCTGCTCCTAGAGGGCCACCGTCCTGCAGAGTTTAGCTCAAACCCTAATTAAAGACAACTGAACAAGCTAATCAAGGTCTTCGGACTGACCAGAAACTTCCAGGCAAGTGTGTTGGAGCTGGTTGGAACTAAACTCTGCAGAATGTTGGCCCTCCAGGAGCAGGGTTGGACACCCCTGCTCTACGGCATTACTTGTCATCTCTCTACTTTGAAAAAAAGGGGGAAAAATCAGTGACAAGTAAAAAAAAAATAGTTTTTTTACTCACTCGAGAAAGCGGGTGATGTATTCACGGCTGCAGCGTGACCAGTTGGGTGGAGAATTTCCATACAGGAGCTGTGGAGACATGACGAAAGGTCTTTTCCCAATGGGCTCGCAGTCATTGCCGTTCCCATCATGCTGAATCCCAAAGCTGTGGCATAAGAGCAAATCAGACAGAGAGAGGATGAGAAGACATTGCTGGACTGGCTTTCAGCCATATTTCACATTGGATCAAAAGCTGGCAATTCAATCTGTGACTAAAAAAAATTTAAATAGGGCAGGAGTAGTGGTTGAGTTAGAGTGTAAAACTAGAATTTATTTAGGTTTAGCTTAATATCTTAACTTAATATAATAGCTTATTAAATTTTTATCACTATGTCCTTGTCCCTGTGTGTCCTCACAAGTCTCCAGTGTAATGTCAGAGTATAGTTGAAATATATTCAACATTGTAACTGTTTGGAAACTGTACTGATAAAAAGTAGTCATGTCTGCAAACCAGAAAGTGACCACTGTGTACAATGAAGAATGGGTTTGCTATTCATAAGTTATTTGTACATTATTTGGACATGGTTGCTTAGTTACTAAATTAAAGTTAAATGTAATTAATGAATGAACCTGCCTGACAAGAACATGTTTTAGACAATTTACAGAACACAGATATTTTGTCGTCATATGGGAAAAACAAGAATACATTTATAGTTAACTTGATTATCAGTGTTCTGTTGTTACTAATGTTACTATTATACTAATGCTAAAATTACTAATATATTAGCATTTACATTAATGGAAGTGACAAGTCTAGGTGGCAAGACATTGAACTATGCCAAATGTGTTCACTAACATTTCTACTAACCTTGTCTTTGCAAATTTAACAACTTTTTCAACTCCTGTCACAAAAAACCTACAGTAGTAAACCCTGTAGCTTTCACACAATATGCAGAATACATAGAAAGGGACGTAACTATACATCTAACTAAAGCTTAGCTCAAACGCAGTGTTAGTTCAGTCAGGGCCATGTAGGCATAGTGCTGCGGTCAGCTGACAAATCGCTCCAACCACTACCATTCTCCTCTTAGACCAGAGATATATATAGTGTACGTGGCATTACTGCTTGGAAATTATGCTCAAACTGCTTGCAACCCTCCCTCCCCACTATAAGTATCAAGCATATTACTGTGCACCTTCTGGCTGTCGTCTTCTTTTTGTTTCAGATTACCAAGGCTTCAAGTCCTAGCTGTCATGGACCTTACTGCTGAGAGACACTCATCCTCATAGCCAAGCTACAGTATATTAGTCCCGGGATTCACTGCCACGTCTACATGTTACCACTGTTTTGCTTTTAAAGACATTTACTAATGTGTCATAATCGTCTGTATAGTGCTCAAGCTGATGGTTCCGGGGGTTAATGCTAAAGCTCTTGTATGTTCAATAAATTATGGAGCAAGTACCTCTTAAGGAAGCATACCACCAAAGATAACTTGTGTTTTAATAAACTCAAAGTAACTTGCCAAAGTGGTCCTGTCTGAACTAATTTAACTTGGTTATAGTTTATTTTGTTACAATGTAATTACACTAATAAATACCGAGTAATATTAATTAACAACATGTACTTACGGTAGGGTTAGGGTTTGGTTTATGGGTTAGTTGCTTATATTTATGCTTAATTTAATGTTATTACTACATGTAACGTGTAGCAAGGACAATGCAAAATAAAGTGTTACTGTTAAATTTACATGTAGCAAATTCCACAAACAGAAATTTCACTGGTAATGCATACAGTTTATTCATATAGAAATGTGCAAACGAACTGAATTTTGAACAAAATTATGAACTTTGCATTTCTGGTTTAAACCACAGCTTGCTCAATAGGCGTGCATTATAAGTGCATTACTATCCACATATTCTTACAAATGGAGGGGACGGGCAAATCAAACTAATTTTCTGTTTAGACAGTGTGTAACAGATGATAGAGCTTGCTTTGAATATTTCTTAAAATGTACAATGAGGAAATTAATATTTTCAAATATATTACAAAGACTGCGGTCTCAGAAATAGCAGTCTAGAAACACAGCTCACTAGAGACCCTTACTGAGCTGTCAAGCTGCCTTTTTTTGAGTCCCGCTGTGTTTGACTGTTTATCAGGATATCATTGTTTATATTTCTATGTGGTGGTCGGCATGTGCGGCAGACAAAATGGCATGAGATCAAACAAACTCTAAGTCTAAGTAAGACTCTAATATGGTTTCTAACAAACAGACTGTCATTTAATAGTATGCTCCTGTGAAGAAAAGTATCCTATTTCTGCACCACTAGCCATCCATTAGGCTTCACAAGTCACATTCAGGCCGCTTTCATTTACATAATAGTCTGGAACAAAAACTGACTTCTTAAAAACGATTCCATATTATCTTGAAGGGAACTATACACAATGAATCACACAGATCTGAATGAAATATAGATGGAGAGATGCTGGCAAAAAATGTATAGTCATAAACTGGTACCAGAAAGAGTCCCTATCTCAGTAACTCAAAAAAGCTTAGATTAAAAAAGGTTTAGCTTTCTAGTGAAGAATAATGAGAGAGAATATTCAGTATGTGATGACCTTATACTGCCTCCAGTAAAGAGTGTGTTAGTCCACAGAACTAATGCATGGTTCAAAGACACCTTTGCTGTGAGAGCAACACAAAATGAGCAATTTACATATTCAACACTGTCTAGTTTTAGCTGAGGAAGTTATCTGTATTACTTTCAAAATTTGATCACGAAAAAACATATACAGTAGGTGTCAGTTTTGTTGAAACAAGTGTGTTGCATGGGTGTGTATCATTTCTAAACCAGAGATTAATACATACACTGTGCTTTATAAGCATTACATTATTACAGTTAAAATTTTAAAATGTAAATAAATTAACATTTTTATTCAGAAAGATTATTAAATTGATCAAAAGTGACGGGAAATAATTTTTTACACAATTTTTAAATTTTTAAATAATTGTTGTTTTTTTCCTAAACTTTATATTCATCAAAGAATGCTCTAAAATGAAGCATGGTTTTCAACAAAAAACATTTTCAACTGTGATAATAATAAGAAATGTTACTTGAACAACAAATCTGCATATTAGAATGATTTGTGAAGGATCTTGTGACACTGAAGACTGGAGTAATGACTGCTGAAAAATTCAGCTTTGCATCACAGGAATAAATATCATTTTAAGAAATATTCAAATAGGAAACAATTATTTTTAATTGTAATAATATTTCTTTTTCTGTTTTTTAGCGTATATTTGATCAAATAAATGTAGCCTTGGTGGGCATAAGATACACCTTTTAAAAACAACTAAACATTTTACCATCCCCAAACGATTTGAAACCGTTTGATATACACAATATATCAGCCCCCTTCCCTCCATTATCTGCATTAGATATAAAAAAAGCGCTCCCCTCAAGAGTAAATAACACCCATGTTTAGTACAACCACAAATAGCAAACCACTACATACAGAAGGCATGCCCACTGTCTAGTATGCTGTCACATAGCACTAATTTACCCACACCTAACCAATTACACGCTCACCGTGAACGCCATTACACACCTAATCTAACACCTACCCTGATCCGCTCAAAAAAAAAAAAAAAAAAAAAAAAAAAAAAAAAAAAAAAAAAAAAAAAAAAAACAAAAAAAAAAAAAAAAAAAGAAAAAAAAAAAAAAAAAAAAAAAAGCAAACAAAAATGAAAAAAAACAAAAACAAAAACAAAAAAAAAAAAAAAAAAAACAAAACAAATTAAAAAAAGAAAAAAACAAAAAAAAAAAAAAAAAAAATAAAAAAAAAAAACAAGAACAAAAAAAAAAAAAAAAAACAAAAAAACAAAAAAAAAAAAAAAAAAAAAAAAAAAAAAAAAAAAAAAAAAAAAAAAAAAAAAAAAAAAAACAAAAAAAAAAAAAAAAAAAAAAAAAGAAAAAAAAATAATTTAAAAAAAAAAATACTAAAAAAAAAAAAAAAAAGATAGGTATGGGGTAAATAAAAAAAAAAAAAAGAAGAAAAAAAAAACAAAAAAACACACAAAAAAAAAAAAAAAAGATGTGTGTGAATATAAAAAGAAATAAAAAAAAAAAATATAGTCGCAGACGAAATATGGGTGTCTGGTGCGTTGGCACTTCCGAGGCCGGGTGTTGCTCCTCTTCCTTACCGCGAACCATTCCTCGGGTTTCTTCTTGCTTTGGCGGCGGTGTCTGGCTGGGTCATTCCCGCCCTTTCCTTGTTAGTAGTGCGGCCTTTCATCCGTCATATAGGGATACTGCTGTACTCTCCCTCTCCGGTGACCCTGTTGTCTTAAGTTTAAGTGCTTCTCTCGCAGAAGCCAGCGCCACGTGAGTCCTTGGTTACTTTATCCTGTCTTAAGTGACATGTTCCACTGAGGGACTAGTTGGGCCTCACCTACCTGCCTCTACGTTTCGGACCGGTCATGCTGCCCCCTGCCGTGGCCGTGGCTGGCGGACCGTGGCTGATAGCGGACGAGCTGGAAACACTGAAGCCGCCTACTGCCGTGGCACCCCACTCGCGACTACGACTTGGGCCTTGCCAGTGGCGACCCCAGGCCTGCTGACACCCACGGTCGGCGCCTATAAAGATGCATAGGTCAGCCGCACTGCTCGCCTCTGCTCTATCTCGCGGTCAAAGCGGTCACAGGTCGCGCGTGTCCTTCGCTGTACGTCAAAGTTTTGAGGGATCCATGCCGGAGATACGTCTCGCTAGAATTGCCGGGTGAACACTTCTAGTTCTTAAGCGGTACCTACTCCGCACGGAAGTCACGATTGAGCTTATAGCATGCATAGCCTAGCATATTGGGTCTCGTATGCTTAACGGTATTTTAACAGACATACTGCATAGTGTATTTGGCAGACCAGCTGTTGATCGCGGATCTTACCCCATACCTAAACGGACAACGACCGGCGAAGTAATAAGCGCAATAGGAGTTTGTGAGGCAAAATCAGAGGTAAAAGTGGATACTACTGATAACGGGGGCCCCAAGTACATGTGATCGAACTGGTACCCAACGCCCAAAGTTTGGGCACGTGGAGGCCATTGTTTTGCGTCTTGGGGGGGGGGCTTAAAAACGGGGAATCTAGTAGAGAAATTCCATTAATAATCTTTAAAAATCTATACATGGCAATCCCATTAATAATGTAAGTAATAGCTAATTTATAATAATCTGAAACATTTTAAAACCAAGACTGGCTCTACAGTATATTTAATCTGTGTTATAGGACTTACTTGTGGCCGAGCTCATGTGCGATTGTAAATGCGAGGGGCAGGCCTGTATCTTCATTGATGCTGCAGCTGCGATGAGGTTGGCACATTCCAGCCACATGAGACAGTCCCAATGTCTCACAAGGCTTATTGATGGCAGCACAAATGTCTTTTCTGTGTCATAGAAAAGGGTTAACACATGTGTTATATAGAGTTACAGAGGAGATGAGGGGCAGGCAATAAAGGGGAAATGAAAAAAAAAATGCACCGGTCTAAGTCAAAATAAGAACAAGCGATAGCGGGGAGAGCAATGTATTTTGGTACAATTAGGCCTTTGTACTAGTAAATGATGACATCCACACATTATACCGGATGCTCATCATCCTTCATATTGATGCCTTTCTGCCACTTACAGAAGCTGTTCAGGCTGTTGTCTGCATGATGGGTGATTTTCAAATCATCCTAATAACAGATGAAATAATTAAATACATAAAATGGGAAAATTGTAATATTGTATGTAAAGTTCGTATGTATGAAGTATGACATATAATTGTTGAGTCTAAAGAAGAATTACCATTTTAATATTAAACTTGAAAGGGTCCCAAAAATTGCTTTATTGGAGCTTTTATTGAAGGTATCATGTTGAGGAATGTGCATTTATAAAAGTAATGATACAACTCTAAACTGCATGAACTTTTAGATGGTGGTAAACACTATAAATATATAAATGCATATAAATAAAGTGTGGTGGTTACACACTGTAACCACAATGGCAAAAAATAAAGATCAATTGGCAAAGAGCTTTCCATATTTGGTGATTTGTGAAATTTACATCCTCAGCTAACCCTGTTTATAAATTAATAACCGTGTGCTTATTTTAAGGAGGAATATTTGAGCACATGGCATTTCAAACCAATCTTGGGTACTTTTCCCAAAAGCACTGATAGCAAAACTATTGTTTCAAGTTCTGTTATTACCAATAGTCCAATGATTCAGTGTTTATATGAGGGTAAGTAATTGATGACAGAATTTTCATTTTTGGCTGAACTATCCTGCAGAGGTTCCCAACTCTGGCCCTCAAGGCCCACCTTCCAACAGAGTTTAGCTCCAACCGTAATCAAACACACCTGAACCATCTAATAGGTCTTCAGGATTACTAGAAAGCAACAGGCAGGTGAGTTTGATCAAGGTTAGAGCTAAACTCTGCAGGAAAGTGGACCTCGAGGGCCAGAGTTGAGAAGTCCTGCTTTAATGCATAAATCACTAGGAGAAAACACCTCAAAAATGACCCCTGGCCCCAGATTTTGGGATTTAAACATAATATGTCCATGTTAATTTGCACGTTAATTTTGCATTGTTTTTAACTCATGGCAAAATAAGTGAATGTATGAAATAAATTCTGTCACTGTACCTGAAAGTGTTAAGGGGGTTTAAGTTAATACCCCAAATGACATCTTTTGATCAAATTCTTGTAACCAGATTCACACTAAACAGCTAAATTACTGTTGTCACTCTTCTTCTTTTTTAACTTTGCACACACAGAATTTGGCTATTTACAGGAATGACAACCATATTTACTCAAAGTCTGAAACAAACAAACTGAACAATTAGTTGTTAATGACACATTTAAAAGCATATCAAACATGTGTGTCTCTGTTCTCCAGATGTGGAGGAAGCAAATCACAATGATGTCTTGACAGTTTTTCCAAGTCTGTATTTCTTTACTGAGTTGCTCTCACCAGTGGTTCAGTGTTCTCACAAGTGTTGTCCAGTGGTTAATATTAAACTTACTTCAGGCATAAGAAACTAACACCTAATGATATAAACTGTTCTTATTCATGTTTATTGTTTGCAGTCATAAATCCAAACAATTGCTATGGTTATCACTATGCTAATAAACAGATTTCATGAGCAACCTAAGACATGTATGTAAATGGGTTATATACTGGCATGAGAGAGTGAGGAATATTATTTAACTGCACAGTATTGCTGCTTTAATAATAATAATAATAATAATACTTTTTTGGTAAAATTATTAGAATTGTATTTAATTTTATTTATTATTTATCACACAGCCCTAACTCACCAAGCAGCAAATGCAAGTCAAAATTCCAGTAAACAAATCATTACATTTAAGTTTAAATTTCAGCCACATTGTAAAAATGATAATGTGATGTGCATGATTCAAATCAAATACACTTAATAAAGACTGCATCTTCTGTGAGTTGTTTTCTACCAGCTGCAACTCAATTTACCATCAATAAACACTCTCAGAAATAAAGGTACAACAGCTGTCACTGGGGCGGTACCTTTTCAAAAGGTACACTTTTGTACCTATTAGGCACTAATATGTACCTTTAAGGCACCAATGTGGACTCTTCTTTAGGTATAAAGGTGTACCTATTGACAAAAGCTGCCCCAGTGACAGCTGTTATACCTTTATTTCTGAGAGTGTACCAAGTTTAAAATATGCTTTTTTGACAGTATTTTTTTTTTATTTTTCTCTTCAGAACCCCATGTGGTGACACATATGGGGAATATTCCTCAGATTAAGCCACCAAAGTCAAAAGTAAGGAACAGTGATCACCAACATAAATCAAAAACGGTTGCAGACCCCTGAATTAGGTGATTCATTCCCACATTTAAATGCAGCCGTCACCTCCAAAACATTGCAGTGCGTACGTCGTCATAGTGCACCTGGTCTGTTTTGCAGCAATGATGTTGACTCATAATGTCTGCCATGTATTTTTAGAGCAAGGGTTTGCAAGTCTGCTTTGTCATTTCACTTACCTCGTCTTTTTCCAGCAGAATGAGACGCACGACAGCGATGTTGATGGCATTTCCAATGCTGGCATCCCGAAATAACCCTGCCACCTATAAAACACAGCATTCTCACATCTGAAATTGTAAATAATTCAAGTATTATCTAAAATGTCATCTAGATTTGAAGCTAATCTAACATCACAACTGTTCTACTGCAGTGATTTACACATTCTAGGTCAAAATCTTTGTTAAAATAGCCAGTAATGGTAGTTTGTTTTGAGTCCCCTGGAATGGAGAGCATTTGGATGAAAGCTCTTGAAATGGATAGTGTATCTGTGACAGCTGTGTGCGGAGCCTTATGTTGCCTATGATCTGGCCACTGACTAGAGGGAATGATAATACTTAATGTTGTAGCGTTTTTAATGAGTGGTATGGGGAGGATTTAGAGTGAAGTAACCTCAGATAGGTTACTGCAGCCGCTGTTTTCAGCTGTTTTTTTTACAGGAGCTTAGATGAAAGACAAGGGAACTGAAGCCCCCCTAAATAGGGTCTAGGAATTCCTATGCAAAGCAGTAACCAAAATAAGTCACAGAAAGAACCCAAAAAACACTTGATATGACTGATATACTGATATTGAACTAAGGAGTTTTCTGTTGGTGAGATGCTTACAAGTTCTGCTCTCATATCAAAGCTCTCCTTGAGGTAAATGTGGTCTGAAATGTGATGAGGCATTTTCTATGCTTCTGTGGTGCTCATTACAAATTGTTCCAGTGAATTAATGAGGCACCTTTGAAGCCGTTCTGTCTTTTTGAGGTGAAGCAACTTCTGCTGAAATTAATCTGATCTTTGATGAGTCTATGGCACACTCAAAGTCTGGTTAACTTTATTATAACGCCTTGATTTTTCGGGTTGCAGGTACTAATGTTACAGTTCCCTGTAGTGATCAACCTTACATGGAAAATGTTGGCAAATATATTTAGCAAGGTTAGAGATGTCAAGCAAACGAATAAAAAAATGTGTGATCATTAGCCACTGCAATTAATTAGTGAATTTCTGGGCATAACTCATCCTTGCTGAGCTACAGACATGAATGAAATCTAATATTATGTGGCTTGCTAAGCAGAGGTGTGCTTTTACTTTTTTAAGCAATCTGGCTAGCAATTTTTGCATGACAGATAAAATACATGTTAATTTTAGGATTTACATATCCCAAACCATATCTAGAGACCAGAATATCACAGAGACTTGGGGGTGGGCCCTTTTGACTTGGACCAGTAAGCAACCATGTAGTAACCACCCAGAACACCCTAGCACCCAATTAGGAATTGCTTGCCAACCACCAGAACACCCATGCAATTGCATAGCAGTGTAATAACAACCACTCAGAACATTGCCTAACAAATCCTATTATGCTCAGAAAATGCTCAGAAAATGTAAACCTCTAGTTGTAATTCTGTAATTGTCACTGTAATGAAATATTTGGTAAAAAAAAAAAAGGCACTGTGAACACATATCAGCAGTGGTGCAGTATGTTTGCTGGAGAGAGGACTTCAGAAGCTCAATGGTGCCTGAAGCCCCAATAATTCTTCCTCTCTACTGATTCTTTAACTGCAAACAAGAGGCTAAGCTGTAGTATTTAAAGTAATTTAATGGAGTACACTGTCATTGCCTATTTTTCTTTCTCAGTTTTTCTTTTTGGACCACTTTCTACCAATTTTTCCCAAGACAATACAAAAAAAATGAAAAAATTCAAATAAAAATTCAAATCCATGTGATTAGCTTTAATCTCTGAAGAGAAATGTTTCGCCCCCACATGAAATATCCATTCACATCGATTGAAATGACTAGATTTCACCCAAGAAAATGTGCAGAGCAATGGTAAATGTGACTGCATTTTTAGAATGTTCCTTCCTATGTCAGCAGTAGACAGCAAGGTAGCTTACTAAAATGTGGAACAGAGCTAAACATAGTTAAACAGGCTTTGTGTCTAAATCATTTATACAACTGCCTCTTTTACTTACTGTAGCTGTTTTCCTCACTTTGAAAATGGGTTCTGAATTGGTTTATTGCCCTCTTTAGCCTGCTCAACAATACATAAAAACAAGTAAAACACTGCAGTCTGTATAGCCAGACCTAAACTCCTGCCAACTCATGTTGTAAGTAGCAGGATAGACCTACAAGAGAAGCTGCCTGGCAGGAAACTGAGGATAATGGAAGGTTTCCCCTTTACAGAATATACTTCAATACCAACCAAGTGTCTGGAATGGAAAACGTTTTTCCCTGAAGGCTTTTCCCTCCTCAAAAACAGAAGCGAGACAAAGCATTCAGAGTATATTTTGGAAAATGTACCTAACAGACTGAATCGGTAACACGGTCAGCTGACTTGGATCCAGCTCAGGAGCAACTAGCAGAATGAGTGCTGCCTGAAGGCACACTGTCGCTATTTGAGAAGAAAAGAGTCAGTGAGGTGAAAGCTGAAGGGATGACATTAGGATAGTTTGAAACAACACATCAGAGTTAAGAATGAAAAAAGAAAAATGCACATTTGAAAACTTTTGGAATTCTTTCTTCGGGTGTTCCTGACAAGGTGGATACTAAGAGGGAAGACAATTGACAATTTTCATCTACCTAATCATTCTCCAGATGAAATTCATAAATCAGTTCACTTTGAAATGTAATAGAACACCATAGCACAAAGTGTCACAGGATGAGATACAGTATATGCATAATTTGCAGTATAAAAGTTTTTTTTTTTTGGTTAAAAATGAACAAAAAACATATTGACAAGTGCATTAAAACGTGCAAACCATCAGAGTCATCTGTCTAAGAACTGGTAATAAAACAATAATATTAATCCAAATAAATATCAAAATAAATAATTCCTGATTTTCAAATTCAGAATTGTGATGATAAAAGTTGCAATAATTTTTTGTTTCATGGTGAAAAAAAAAAAACAGAATTACGAGATGTAAAACCAGAATTCTGAAATTTTTCTCGCAAGTCTAAAGTTATCTAGTAATTAGGAGTATACTGTATATGTTGCAAAGTGCAATCCTGATTTTTTTTCTCAGAATTGTGAGAAAAGTCCAAATTGTGAGATAAAAAGTCACAAATAACTTTTTTCTTTTTTATGGCATAAAAAAATGCTATATGTAAACAGTCAGAATTCGGACTTTTTTCTCACAGTTTTGAGTTTACATCTCATATTTCTGACAAAAGCAAAGTCCAAATTGTGAGGTAAAAATTTGCAATTACCTTTTTTTTTTTTTATTCAGTGGCAGAAACAAGATTCCTTAGTTTTGTCTTACAACCCATTTAAGTGTTAAGGACAGTTCTTCCAAAAGATTTTAATTTAATTGAATCACCCTAATTATTTGTGAAACTTAAAATAAGCAGTTTTGTTTTTGTTTATTGTTTTTGTTCATATAGTGAATGTTGGTGGGTTCCAAAACAACACTGAACCACACTGACTTTCAGCCTATGAACAAAAAATGCTGAGACATTTTTCAAAATAGACATAGGTTTGGAATGACAAGAGGGTAAGTAAATCATGACAGGACAGTGATCTCTTTAAGGTTTTAGTAATTGTACGAGCAACAGTAATAGCGCTGCTTGCCTTGGAAAACAACATGAATTGTTTAAAGATAGGACTGCTACTCACAATATTCATGACAGAGAGCACATAGCTCACAACTCCTTTGCTCCCATGGTACTCCACCATTTTAGGATCAGCCACAACCAGAGTCTCTACCCACTTCTCAGTGCTTATGGAGCGCTGTCTAATCCGTCTGCGATGTTTACGTCTCTCCCAGCGCTCTCTTTGCCTCTCCACCTGCTTTGCCCCTTCTAAAGGATCTAAAGATGATTAAAAATGACCTTGGATCATAAGTGAATGATGTGCTTTAATCATAAAAGACATCTGTTCATAAATTATTTAGCCCCATTGAGTCCTACGCCCCAAAAGTCTTACCTCTGACCCCACAGGTTGCGTTAGCTGTGTGCTCCCCAAACAGAGGCTGCACCAGCTGGTGTTCTGATTGGACAGCATGTCGCTTATAGATTGCGTGAGCGCGAGGGGCCGACTCTTCTTGTGCCGACTCCAGCGGACTAATGAAGAATTCCTCTTCTGAGAGCTTGAACAGCCCTGTCTAGAGAGAATACAAGGTCAAAGTAACGTGACATCAAATTAAACAGCTTATACCCATGCAATCCACATTCACTGTTATTAACATTTTTAATTCATAAATGCCATTATTCATATCATAAATACCTTCATAATCAGGAAAGTTGCATCACCTTGACATTTTTTTTACTTTCTGCAACAGCCACCCTCCCACCCCTCAGGGACGTAGAATTTAGAAGGGAGGCTAGGAGCATGTCCCATCAATATCCAGAGACTACTGAATTGTCCCTTGCAATAATTTTTTTAAATTTATTTTTTATTTAACCAGTCTCATTAAGATTAACAATCTCTGTTTCAAGAGTGCCCTGGCCCAGATCTGATTCCCTGCTATCGACCCCCTAACTAAGTCTTGATATAAGGTTAATAAGACTTAGCGGCACCTGAGAAGTTAAAGTAAATATGCTAGAAAACCCTTCTCATTCCCGGATGGTTTTTGGGGGGGAAATTTTATTGCATGAACAGAGCAAGAATATAACATAAGTGTTTAAACTGCATGTTGCACAGTTCAGCTGAATAAAGTTGACCATTTTTAAATCAATGCTATTAAACTAATTGTATAAAGCAAACTGTTCGCTGAAATATCCACAAAATGAACAATAGCAAAATAACAGCGTGTTTTTCATCTGTTAATCAGATGCATGTGAAAGTTGTGTTTGTCACGGAAGCGAATCATTTTTAAATTTAAATTTAAGTGATGTATAGTGTCTTTATGAGCAAATATCATGAAGTACAGAACTGAAATTCTAATAATGTGCAATTATTGTCTGAGGAACATACTGACATAAACGCCCTTTGTGAGTGTTTTGGCTATTTATCTGTAAATAAAGGCTTTTTAGATTACATGAAATACTGGTAAAACATATATCAAGGTGTGGTCGGGGTTTACTGTGTCCTCAACAATGAATTTAAGTATTTTAAAA
This sequence comes from Sinocyclocheilus anophthalmus, assembly GCA_018155175.1. Lineage (NCBI taxonomy): Eukaryota > Metazoa > Chordata > Actinopteri > Cypriniformes > Cyprinidae > Sinocyclocheilus > Sinocyclocheilus anophthalmus. The sequence continues at coordinate 11,192 of JADLZN010007877.1, read as the reverse complement.
TAAATACAATTTATAATAAATAAATTGACCATGACAGAAAACAAGTGCTATGCCAATGACCCTAAATCAGTTAGCTCTCTATTTATGTAAAAAAGACAGGGTCAGCTGTTTGTGTAAGTGACATGATGCGATTTACCCAAGTAGGACATTTTTCTGGATTACATGGATCACCTGTATCAACATCCTTTGTTTGGCCTGAAACAATGTTTCTTCCAAACAATGATAGCCTTAACCCTTACTCTAACCTCTAACCTATTCCCAAGTCTGTCGTCATGGGAGATTTCTGGGAATGTTGCCCAGGCCCTGTAAGGGATCACTAAGGTCCTCTACGGTAGCCTATAGATTACTCATTGGGAGTCCACCAAAAAACAAGAATGCCACAGGCTCTGTGAATTCAAGCAAAAATTCCTTCCTACCCCTTAAATATATGGTAAATTACAGTATAAATAGACAAGGATGTTGTTCAGTGTCAAGAACTATTATTAAATAATATATTATTTTATAATATTTGATCAAATATTTCCATATTTTTACATAATTGGGAACACATGGGAACAAAATACAAACTCACCAGGCCATTGCAAGTGCTCAGAGCTGCTTGACCCCACTTCAGTGTACTGCTCCAGACATCTCCCAGGAAGTAGCAGAGAGAGTGGCCATGGCTATGTAATGAAGACCCTTGCACACCACCGTATCTCCACTCTGTGAGGAATCCAGGCGCTAATAGATGAGGGTTTAGGGTGAGGTTAAAGTGCAGGTCTTGACCACCATACTGTAGATGGTAAAACACCTGGGCCAGGCTCTCTTTGTTTTTTACTGTCTCTCTCCTTTGAATTCGACTCACGCGGTGGGACACAAGATTGGACGAAAAATGTCCTGATGAATCCACTCTGACAGGATGAACAACTTCGTAGTTGGGAAGTCCATCAACAGTACTATCTACAAAAACAGCAGGGTAACCATTAAAAACTGTCACACGTGAAGAAGTGCAATAGTTAAATAGTTTGGTGCTAAAACACAAAACTGGTAAAAAAAAAATAAATCTGAATTGACCTGAGCCATACAGCAGTCTGGATTGGGTTTCACCTGCCATTCTAGAGGCCTTACTTAAAATGGGATGTAAAGTTCACAGAGGGACTACTTAGCTTGCAACTACTATCAATTTGGTTACCTCAAGTAGATTAAGAAGCTCTCTGTAAAGTAATTTGTAGTTGATTAAAGGGGTCATATGATGCGATTTCAAGTTTTCCTTTCTCTTTGGAGTGTTACAAGCTGTTCGTGAATAGATATATCCCTATATTTGCAAAGACTAAAGTCTCAAATCCAGAGAGATATTTTTTTATAAAAGTTAAGACTGGTCCACGCTCTCTAAAACACCTTGTTTAAACACGCCCCTACATTTTTACATCACTGTGTGGGAAGATTTGCATAACACCGCCCAAATGGTTCACGCAAAGAAAGAAGGACACGTAACTTTATTGTTGCTGCCGCCGCCGCCATGTTGTGAAGACGCTGTGTGTTTCGTTGCGAAAGCGAAACTACTTTGTTTGGTCTTCCAAAAGAGGACACGACTAGAAATCAGTGGTTAAGTTGTATTTACAACACATTTTCAACCCAAATATTCAGATGTGTGCCGCGCATTTTATGGAGAACTGTTTCCTATTCTGGTAGAGTAGACCAGTGGTTCCCAACCCTGGTCCGGGAGGCACCCCAACACTGCACATTTTGCAGGCTTCTTAATCAAACACCTGATTCAGGTCATCAGCTCATTATTAGAGACTCCAAGACCTGAAATTGGTGTGTCAGAGAAAGGAGACATGCAAAGTGTGCAGTGTTGGGTTGCCTCCAGGACCAGGGTTGGGAACCCCTGAGTAGACTACAAGACTGGTTTTATTTTTTTACGCGGCGCAATGCCACACAACGCGTAAAAAGACAGTATAGGTCATTATAATCCATAATTATGTCCCCACTGGATGCAACAAATGGCTCATTTATACTGGGTTTTATTGGTTTTGTCTCGTCGCTCCGGGACACGGCATCACAGTATGGTAAGGAGCGTAATATTTCCGTCACACGCTTGAGGTATTCAGCAAAACACAACACACTGGATAGCTGGCCAATAACAACACACCTCGCTTTTTCAGACCGATGAACTTTGTAAAAATCTACGCATTTCAGAAAGGCAATAATGTACAGTATGTGGAAAATAGTGTGTTTTTTAACCTTAAACCACATAACACATTGCATTACACCAAATACTAAACATAATGTTCTTTTTAGCAACATCATATGACCCCTTTAATATGACGTATATTGATCTAACAAGCAGCCTTATTTTCCCTTACAAAATTGTCAATGGTAAGTAATAATAATGAAATTAGTAAATAGTAAATAATAAATCTTTAAGAATAGTATATCAAATTAATAAAAGCAGTAAATAAATACTAATACAACAACCTGGAAAATGTACATTTATTTCCATGGTTTTTAGTTGTTTTTTAAACCCTGCATGCACAAATGGCATACACAGGAAAGCGCATTGTTTAAATTGGTATTATGATGAAGCGCTCCAAACAAATCAGCTTTTCACATAATATTCTCTCAAATATAAATGAATTTAAGGATTAATATCTATCAGGCAAGACATGAGCTCATTATTCCAGCCATTACTGCTGTCTGGAGGCTTCTGTAAATATTTAGTAATACAACTAATTTAATTGTGCAAATGCTCAAATATTTAGTAGTGCATAAACTTAGCGCCCATTTACAACTAGGCTTACAGCTGGTGTATCAGCCCTAAAATATCACAGAGATGGATGGGTTCCTTTGGCTTAATCTAGTAAGTAAACATAAACTACCAAGATCATGTTAGCAACATAGCATACTAGCTAAAACCACTCTGAACATTTTATAAATCAGAAAGCAACACTCTGGTAACCACTCTGCCCTGGAACTGCACGGTGTGCATAGGTTTACATTGATAATCACTTTTTTCCCCCAGAAAATGTCAAAATCTCTGTATGTGTCTTACGTATATTGAATGAATTTTACAAACAACTAAATGATTACGTTTGACATGATTTACTCTTTACTATTATCTTACAATGCACTACAGATATGACCAAACAACACAGACAGTTTATCAGACTTCAAACTTTAAAACAAGAGTCTGCAAAGTCCCGAAAGGTTATACTAAATGCACTGTTTTTTGGGGATTGTGTGCAGTGTGACTGCAATTTTGCAACTGGAACACTGTAACTTTTCTGCTCTTTATTTTGTGCTTGCATAGGTTTTAATAAGCAAATCATTTAAATTCCTATGGCTTGCAAAGCAATTGAATCGTATTAAATAATTCATGGAACAAATCCATGAATTATCATAATAATTGAAGCTGAAGTCCGTCATTCTATTCAAACAACAGACCAGAATAATACACTTACGGAGAGATTTATAGTAATAATGTGGTAAAGTAAAAACTAAAATAACTTCTCAAATCTGCAATCTCCTTACTGAAATATTTCCCTAGAGACTCTATAGTATAAACATGTGAACAGCCTTTGTTATATGCCTTCAGTCTGTTCATTGGCAGCCCTGTTGCTTTGACCTACATGATTGTGGAAGCAGAGGGAAACAGCATTGGGGTAGTGTCGGCCAAGAAACGGAATATGGAGTGGGGGATGTAGTATACGCCATCAGTGCAAACATAAGTCAAAAGCACACAAATGCCAAATGAAAGTGATGTGATGCTAAATAGAAACAATTCACATTGCAGAATCCTTTTTACCTTACACTTTAATATATTTATTCACAACAGCTCTATAAATTACTCTGAAACTATTTATTACAGGCAGTTCTAAAGTTTTATTGTTGTTTATTATTATTATCCAGTAGCTTCACACAGCAGCAATGGATACTGCAATGTGAACTGTAACCCAAAATGATCATTTCCATTCAAATAACCTAATCAAGAAAGATGAATTCATAGTTTATAGCGCGCCAGTAGAAAAATGAAACAATACCATTTGCCATCACAAATCATGGCCTAAATAAACAGCTCAGAAAGAAACCAGGGAACAGGACAGAGCTAGAATAGTATTTGCTAAGAGTTTAAAGTCATAAACTAGGCCAAATATTTCACTTCCACTTATTGCAGGTTGACAGTGGTAATGATCCCCAAAGTATTTGTGCACTTAAAAATGCATAAATGCCAAAGCATTCGATGACAAAATATGACAAGTGGCCTCGGTATATATTTTAGTAGAGGCTTTTTCCAGAACGAATCCCTTTATGAGCCCATTTTGGAAATTAACCCGATTTTGGTGATTTTTAGAGGATGTATGAAGTCAGTTTCCCACAAGTCCTCAAGAGAATAAAGGTGTATTTCATCACGTTAACTATGCGCATGTTTCATTCCGCTTAATGTTTAACAACAGTGTCACAATACTTTTTGTCTTAATAAACAGAATATGCCGTTTTAAAATCAGAAGGCAAGCAAATTCTCTTTATTAAATATTTTGCTTGCAATGTGTGCTTGGGCTACATTTCTATAAATAAGTGGCCAAAAATACTTTTTAGGCCACTGTTACACACAAACTCCATTATGCGCACACGCGCACATCAACTGACAAAGAGGCAAAAAAATGCTAAAAATCACAGCGTGGGACTATAATTAGACACAAGCTCAACTCACCTGTGTTGTGATTATATCCGCTAACTGTTGTGCTCTCGAATGTGAACAGAAGTCCAGCTGTTATCACAAAGCAGAGAGAGAAACTTGCTGGCCCCAAAACGTTAATGCCGCAGTCCAGCTGAACCATCATGTCAAACTGCACAGAGGAGAAGACAGATCACTCCTGGTACATCTACAGTCCATTTAAATGGAGATAGTTTGAATAGTAACTTCTGCCTCAGCCTTATGCATCGGTAGTTTGGACCCATCACACAAAAGAACGGTACTGCATTTATTAAGCCATAGATCTGCAGTGCTCATCATTCCGAGACAATGATGTAGCCATGCTAAGTCCTGTGATCCTGTGCTCGGGCGATTGTAAACCAATTATAAGTAATTAAGTTGTTTTTAAACAACTATAAACAAAACAGCATCATTTATGTATTCATAGTTTAATACAAAGGGCAGAAAGCCAATCACACAGAGTACATTTTTCATTTAAAAACACAAGATGCAGTGGGATGGGGAAAAAACCCGCCATAAAGTCTCGATATGTTTTTTTTCAAAGTTAAACTTGCATTATTTTTACATGGCTTTCTAAACATGATGCTCTTATGTGCGAGACGCGAGTGCAACAGTAACAGATGTCCCTCTAGAAAATGCGTGAAATATACGTTCTGTGTGAACGGCTTGGTTTCATTCTTGATGTAAACAAGATCTTCTCCGCATTGATGTTCCATTTTCCGCTATATTTTTTAATGAACCGCATGCATCAAATGCACTAATCCATCAGCAGCACCGCATCTATTGGCTTCAACTGGATAGGCTAACAAAAACATTATAATGCAATGACACCTACATCGTCATCACATCTCAGGCAGCCTCCTTAATGCACTCCTAAAAGTCGAATGTAACGTTTTTGCATTGGAATGTGGATTTTTATTTTAAATTCGAAATATTCGAAATTTCATTTTTTTTTAACAAGCCCTAATGTACAACTGGTATTCCACATTAAAACAGACAATTAATCCAAATAGGAATCAAAACCCGTTTGGGTAATATTCTCTTAATTTAAAATTTCTGTAATCTTCAACCATTTCTCCTGTTTTTGAATGGACTTTTTGCATGTATTATGTTTCTTATCTCTGATTTATCCTCACTAAAGAATGCTTCAGGGCAACAGAACATAATGGGAAAAGAAATAACCTACCGTCTGCAAAACCCAGGTGCTGCTCTCAGAAACGTTGCCACCACCTTTGCTCACATCCCCTTTGGTTCTAGTGACAGGAAACTTTGTCCCTGCCCCAAACAGACAGTATACATAACACAGACTTTAAAGCAAACCCATACTAGGGTGGCCATGACGATGCCATCGTCCAGCGCGATGTTGACAGACATCACATATTGAGCTTCATCGGATTTCCCCCCCCGCAAATCCGCCGCATTCCAATCTGGTTTTGATAACGGACAGTTAAGTGTTTACTCACAGAACCCCTAACATGGGGGACTAAAATAGCCGTAGGCTAGATGGGAGGATTAAAAAAATCATTTCAATATACTTTTTCTCTCGCAATTATATCGTGTGGTAAATTTATACCAAATTGCGGGAGCCCTTTTTAGCTCCCTGATACTAAATCAGGGAGCTGCTACTGATATGCAGGGCATTGAAACCGCTTTCGAATGCGCGTTGTCATTTTACTTTCACTTTCGAGATTCCCGATCACAAGGACTCTATACTATGGAGCAGCAGTACCTACCACACATTTTACAAGATATTTGTCAGTGGTGCTCAGGATCTGCAAATCATTCTCCATTGTCCTATCAGTCATCTCTCCTTACTCTGTGTATGTGGTAAGGGAGCTTTCATGTACTGTAACGGTCTACTGCTAGCAAGCGGCTAACCATGTCCCTTTAGTGGCTCCGTAGAACGCTTTATTTGTTTTCCGTGCCTTTCTGCATACGAATTCACGTTTCGGGCACACACCCTAACCCCGCCCCCCGATGTCATTGTCCATCATGATGTTTCACTGCAGACATCGTCCGATGCTAATTTGGTAGACATCGCCCAACCCTACCCCATACAGAATACACAAACCCCTCAAAACAAAATTATCATTCTCTCTTACCTGACTTTATCATTCCAGGGTGTTGTTGGCATGCTCCCTGTCTTTTCTGATGCCTTCATTGCAGTTGCCATTAAACACCAATACAAAAAATGCAAAAAATGGGGACCATGAAGCTTCGCTTTTGTGTAAGAACATGCCTGCCACTGTTGAAATTAATACATGGAAGAAAATTTGTGTGAATATTCCTTTAAAACATTTTGTAATAGGCTAATAATTGTATTATTTTTTTCTACAATTAAGTGATTAATCTGGTTGTAATATTTATTTTTTATCATTTAATTGTTTTATTTAAATTTGATAGAAAATTGAATATTTAAAGATGTACATTATGCTGTACAAAAGTAATACAAGAGTAATACATTTCTTTTACATGTTAAACCGTACTTTTATTTAGACAGGTTGCCATGAAGTTTCTGTGTATACACAGTATGATGATGCTAGTTTTCTCAAATTAATGGTAAATTTTTATGCACGAGTTAACCTCAGTGCAGCTCTGGGGGATTCAGTTTTTGTGGGGGGGTTTCATCCCGGCCTTTATATAGTTAACGCATAGCCGGAAATCACCGCGAGCGTCCACGCCATTCATACGTACAGAGTGCAAGCGTTGAACATGCAGGTTCATATTTTAAACCGTCTTTTTGTATTTTAATATTCACAGACACTAGTTCATATCACGATTCGATTTAAGTGGCAGTGGCTACTTTTGATTTATTTGTCCAAAATTGACTAATTCTGTGGCATTCTGCGCTATAGAGTAAATTGTTTTTATGAATGGACTCCACAATCCCGTCCGCGTTTTTCGCAGTAACCATATGGCCCTAGAAATGTAACCACTCTTCAGAACATTTTGGCTTGCCCTGTGTGTTGTTTGAACTAGTTGCAGGGGTGACATCACGTCACAGGGTCTCTTTCTCTCTCTGTAGCGTATATGCCCAGATGCGTTCTCAGGTACCGAAATTTGGCACCAATTGATTTAACGTGAATCGGTACTCGGTAGTACAGACGCAATTCGGTCGGTACCCTTAAAAGTACCGAGTTCGGTACCCAACCCTACTTAAGACTAGGGCTGGGTATCGTTCAAAATTTTTCGATATCGATACCGGTACTGATACCTTGACTTCGATACCGGTTACTGAACGATACTTTTTTGATACCAATTTTATGAAATAAATTTTAACAAGATTATATTATCTAAAAAAAAAAACTTTGGTTTTTTTTTTCAGCTTGTTGATGTTTATACAAACTCTAAGACTCATCTCCTGAGCCACTGCACAAAGGAACAAAATGTAACCGACACAATAAATCAGTGCAAAATTGTTTTAATAAAGCTCAAATAGTCTTCAGTTTACACATCTGTTAGGCTACATTTACACTAGTTAGTGTTCGTTTTAAAACGCATAGCTCAGACAGAATCATGATTTCTATTTATTTTCCATTGATTTACTGATGAGCATTAGCAGCATCCAGCGTTGTCTGCTTGTGTTCTCTCTTCCATGATCGCTGCTCTGATTACATGGCCAAAACATTAAGATGGCAGGTCCGGATTTTTTGGGACATTTTTGGGCCCCCTTCCCTATTAATATAATAGGCGTAATGTTACCACCCAAGCAAACAAAAATATTTCTTAATCAGTGGAAACCGATACAGTGTTTTCTATCAGAATAAGCACTTGCGTTCAGTCAGTAAAAATCGAATAGTTCTTAATTTGTTTGAGAACTGAGAAAGACCATTCCATATAGTCGTCCCGCATAATCACCTCCGGGAGTGCATTATTTCTCTAATAATTTTAAAGGCCAGGAGTGCCCAACCACACATCAAGACATTGTTCGGATCATTTGTTTCAAGACATTTGACATGTTTCCGTCCTGAAATTTTGTGGGTGTTGAACTAGCTAATTTTTATGCACCTCATCCCAAACCGTCCGTTGCAAATTCCAAAACGTCATTTTAGAGCTATAACAGAGGCTTGAGCCATTGATATGCTGGCTAATGCAGTTATTAATGCAGTCTATTGCGGTTATTAGAGAGAGGAAGAGAGAAAGATTAAGTGCGTGTGAATACCTGCGTATATGCGTCTCTCAGCAGCAGCGTCTACTAATAGCAAATCTTTAAGTTAAACTCCTTCATGAACCTCGATACTGAAAAATGTCCTGTAGCTTTCAGCTGCGAAACTATTTTACTGATAAACTCGCGGTACAGCGCTGACAAGAAGTTTGTTTGCGTCTCCGCATGTCTGCACTGTGTGTGCTTCTGTGAGAGAGACTGGGAGAAAGAAAGCGAGATTTCCGTAGCCTACATAAAAAAGGACATGGAAATAGTTTGTAATTTTTTACCCTATATTGTTTGTTATATTTATTTGCTCAATGTCTTGAGCAATGCGTAAATCCGGCCCTGTTAGACGGCAATCGGAATTTATTACAAACACTCGATGGTGGTTTAAAATTAGTTTTGAGTAAAAGCAGTATATAAATCTTATTTATTGTCTTATGTAAGTTAGCATGATGCTACAGTTTGTATGAATGGTCACATAACACGCGCTTTCGGTCACGATGTAACGTATGAACGGACATCTGCATATGATCAGAACTCCACGCAGCTCCCGTATATAGAGAAGTGTGATTTGACACGTAATGTCCTTGTGCTAGAGCCAAATCGGATGATTCCTGCCGTATTGAAAAATGAGTGGTTTTTGAGAGACAGCGGATCAATAAGCAGCACATGTTCACATGTTAGAGCTGAACAGACAATAGCCGACCTGTGGTGTTAAAACATTAACTTGCTGAATGAACTGAAGGGAAATGTGGGATGGTGCTCTAAAATCCTGGAAGGGAGACTACATATGTTTACATGAGACCTGTGCCTATACACTGTATGTGGTTCTAACCAGGCTTTTCCCCTTCAGGACCCAGATTATACATTGGATCCAATATAGAACTAAAATAGTTTATTGCTTAAAATTGAACTTTGATGGTTTCATACTCTTGGCAGCCAACAATTCACCACACAAACAATATTGCGGTTGGCACAAATCACACTCTAAAAATTGCTGGGTTAAATACAACCCAGTGCTACAGTGCACTGGGGTAGCACTGGGTTGTATTTAACCCAGCACATCCAGTCTGCCATGAAAATCCTCTACATCAACATGCTGCAGTCTGCATTGAGCACCCTCTCAAATAAGATGATAAGATTTAAGATGTTACTGTTTGCATTTTTACACGTGGCAGGTTATTTTACTCAAAGCGATATTGCATCCAGGAATGTATTCTTTTGATTAGTCCAGTCATTACCTGGGAATCAAACTCGTGACTTTTCTGTTACATTGTCAGCAACCATTTTAGAACAGACCAGTCCAGTATAACCCTTCTGAAAAAGAAGTACCCTTTAGCATATTTTTAAAAAGAGTACTTAATATGGAAATAATAAAAACATTACCAAATGTGAATTGATGTAATGTTGTCACATACAAAATTATAAACTTGTTATGCCCGTGTAATGAAATATATTTGTAATCAACACTATTGTTAGACTAATTATGTTTATAGATAACATAGAGGAGAGAGATTATATAATACATATATATATATATAATATATATATATTATATATATATGACTGAAGTACAAGATCAAAATCTATATTTTTTTTTCACAAGGGTAGACCCATGCACACCTATTTTCTAGGAAACATATTACTAACTGAGCTTAGTCACACAGTAGTGTCTCTAGTAACCTATGTAATGACGTACAGTATTATGCTATTTCAGGTATGGCCGCAGAATGATCATATTGATTGGTTTAGCAGTACAGGCCATCTTTGGAGTGGGGGTTGCTTTCGCCCCAAATTTCTACATATATGTCCTGCTTCGCTTCGTGGTGGGCATGACGATTTCCGCAGTAATCATGAATGCAATTTGTTTGGGCCAACATGTAGATACTGAGGAACAAACAAAGATGGTGTTTATTAAAGAGCAGAGTGAAGACGTGACGATTGAAGAAACATTCAGAGTCAAACATGAATATACTGAGGAACAAACAGAGATGGCGTTTATTAAAGAGGAGCGTGAAGAAGTGTAGATTGAAGAAACATTCAGAGTCAAAGATGAAGATACTGAGGAACAAACAGAGATTGTGTTTATTAAAGAGGAGAGTGAAGACGTGATTGAAGAAACATTCAGAGTCAAACATGAAGGTACTGAGGAACAAACAGAGATGGTGTTTATTAAAGATGAGAGTGAAGACATGAAGATTGAAGAAGCTTTCGGAGTCAAACATGAAGATACTGAGGAACACACAAAGATGGTGTTTATTAAAGAGGAGAGTGAAGACTTGAAGATTGAAGAAGCATTCAGAGTCACACATGAAGATACTGAGGAACAAACAGTTTGGTTTCTATTCT